>CM060840.1:18082500-18767500 GCA_030762175.1 Metallyticus violacea | reverse complement strand
TACTGAGCTATCCGCAAACCCCAAGGTAACAACTCACTGAGCAGAAACAAAAGATTAAAGAAATGCTTGAGAAAGAAAGGAGAGGTAGATGAGCCGAATGAGGTAGAAAGTGTGTTCATGGAAACAAAGAGAAGCGGTCTACCCTTTAACCGGTGCCGAAACATCGCTGCTCGTTAAACTCCCGCTTCATGGACGTTTTCAGGAGGTGGTTAATATTCCAACTATGAGAGTGGATGTGCAACCTGATAGTGCTGGATGCTTGGGCGAGGAATGTCAGTCACAACCGGATATTAGCCGACCTTTAAAGTTTTGTACCGTCGTAGTACTCAATGTTATCCTTCCAGCAAGCGGTGCACCTTTTTTCTACAATTTTGAACGATTTTTTTTTTTTTTTTTGCCAATATTGATTAAAACACGTGTCGGGCTTAATGAATTGTTTGACTCATCCGGTATATCCAGACAATCGGTACTTGGGGCTAGTCAATTGAATTGAATTTATTGAATGCTAAGAAAAATACAAATACAAATACAAACTACGAAGGGGCCCCCACGTACCTGGCTCAGGCTACTTTATGTATAACCCCTAACAATTACAGAACATTTAATACAATAATTGGTTTTATACTGTCACATTTATCTAAACTATAATATAATTAAACAAAGTACATAATTTCACCTTGATTGAATCAGTCCCTAAGCCCCGGTTCATCAGCAGCAGCCAAATGGAATTCCAGTGGACCAGGCTCCGACCCAACCCAAGGTCCTAAAATATTTTTTTTTTAATTACTGTACCTGTGTCATGTTTTGTAGCTAGCTGCAGTCTCCACAAACTCTTAATTCCTTTATTTCTCAAATGTCTATTCTAATGCTCATTTATTCACTGTCTAAAGCAATTTCCAATTGTTCAATAATTTAAGTCAAATTTAATCTTTTTTCTATTCCCAGCCATTTTCAGGCCCATGACATTTACCAATGACAATCACTCTCTTCTCAAGATTTATTTATTAAATTATTTGTAATGTCTGGTGCATTCATTTGCACAAAATTCAAAAAAAGGTTTCACTTCTCTATCAATGTACTTGTCTTGCTATTGCTGACAGTGTCCTTTTTTAAGTCATTGTTGCATTATTCCATAACATATCAGTCCTAAATTCCACGTCACACTCATCTACTATGATGTTACAATCACCTATTATTATAACTTTGCATTCAGATAATTCTCTTTCAAATTTTCTGTATCACTTTCCATTTGCTTAAGTAGGTCAGGGTTATACACTACTCCTAAAAATATAACATTTTCAACCATCATTTGAGATGGTTTTGTCAGGAATGTTGTTGTCGTTGTTGTTGGCGTCCCCACGTCAATGATGCCAAGTTATGAAGCGGTTTTGGTGTGTGTGTAGTTGTTTACACTTTGGTGACAAAATTTCTCTGGGGACTATTCGATTATTTTGTTGATTCGTACTCAACAGGATTGGGAGAGGAGACCAGTAGTACAAATAACCACACGATGATACATAATATACATGTGTGTGTGTGTGTGTGTGTGTGTGTTAATTTATTAAGGCCAGGATTTTTCGCGTCCTCTGGTGTTTTGCGTACGATAAAATTTATCTACATCGAATATAAATTCAGCGGCCTTGACTTTCACGAATATGAACTGAATCTGAAAACCGTGTCTGAAATAAAATGTATTATGAATGACTCAGCATATATCTCCACACGTGTAGAACTTATAGAGAAGTACCCGTGGAATTTGAAATTTAAAATGTGTTACTTAAACTGACGTGTCTGCATGAACCGCCTCTGACTGCGTGAACAGAAGTGAACTGAAGTGTCCCAGCGGAGCAAACGCCTCCTTATATATTAAGTTCAAATCTAGTAATTGATGACGACGCCAAAGGGGTTCACCCAAGCAAGCGCACGTCTCACACCTAGGTTTAAAAATTTGAAATATACATTTACTATTGGCTGGTTCAAATTCACCTCCACCACGTGCCATTCGTTATTATTTGAAAGTTTAAAACTCTTGTTGACATTGACTAATTTAAAGGCTAACTGTACTACCGCCTGTCGGGTTAAAGACCTTAACGAATTTAAAAGTCCTTGGGTTTATTAACCCTCCAATTGTAATCCTTTTCAAAGTGCCATCACACTCGATCCTCAGGTTTATTCTTGCCCTTTGTACAGAGTTTTACGGCCTCTTTTGCTTTCGAAGCTACCGTAAACAGAAAACACCAGAGAGCTTTCTCTTATGTCGACATACAAGTCACATGCTAAAGTTATGTCACATTATACACATACATGATGTCTACATTACTTATATTATGTTTAAGGTTACACATATATATTATATTTATATTTCCGTGGAGGTGGCCATAAGTGCTGTTTCACAGTTTATCATCCATTACAACCCAAAAAACATTTTTCCTTGACCATGTTTCTCTTATTGCTTTTTTCAACAATTTCCTACCAAAAAACTCAAGCCTAAGCCAGTCAATATGACCGAGGATTTTGTTTATTTTTATTCTAAAATAAAATTTCTTCGCCTTTATCAGTGCTCCCAACAATCCACAATATAACTAAAAACAATATTTCTATTCACTTGAATAAACCACCACAGTCTGGAGGTCTGATCTCCCGCTCATGAGTCCATGTTTTAATGACCTCGAGCGGTGTGGAATGTAAATATCCATTGCATTCGCCTAAGGGATCAGGGGAAACCACGAAAAATGCAAGGTCAGGATGACTGGTCTAACGCGAGTGTGAAGCGCAAGCACCTTAGGGATAAAAGTATTATTACAAGAATGTGGCAGTTCTCTCTCGCATTCCTTATCCTTGCAATGTTAAAGTTACCAACTTTCCTTCTTACAGTTAAGCTAATGAAATGAAATGAACTTCTTACAGCTTACATGATGAAATTTGCTGACTCGGAAGTAAATTATAAATTATTTTCAATTGTTTGCTTTTGTTCTATTTTTCCCCATTTTATTTTTTTATATTGTCACATTTTGTCCTAGCTCTACCATAATAGATCCACATCATCACAATATTATCTTTTAACTTAACTTAACTTAATGTTTTAAGGTAAACTTTTCAAACTGATAGCTTATACTGATCCCAAAAAAGGGGAAGCTTATGCAAAAAATGTAGATTTTCAATAATTGCAGAAAAAATTATTTTTTCAGAAAACAAACTTTTTGAGGGAAACACCAGCTAAAACCCTCCGGCATTTCAAAACAACAAAGATGGTGTCATGGAAACAAACGCTGTCAATTTATGCAATACCACTTTTTCTATCATTCACGACAAACCACAGCCTTCTATAGCAAATCGTTCCTGAAATGTAGAAGTTTTAACTGAATAGATTCTCGCAAAATAAAAAAAAAAGTTCCTGCAGTGACATAATTAAAAATAAAATACTTATAACCAAAGAACATTAATGGAAACTACATAAAAACAAACAAAAAAATTCAAATGATAAAATGGTACAAAAGACAAAAATCGATTTACCCCTCCCCCCTTTTCTCTTAAATAGGGAGAAAAGGCTTTGTTTTGACAAATATACCTTAGAAGCTTTGATAATTAACTTTAGCTTTACAGTATGTAATGCGTTTCTAGATGCATAATGAGCGCATCAACTAACCTGCCTCGGTTTTCATAATTTCCATCCCTGGTGCCTAGTTAGAGAGTGCAGAGTAACCGCACACAACCAGTATCAAATGAGTATTGTGGGATTTCAGCTATTAATCTCACTAGCTAATATAAAGGAAGCCTTTGGGATTAATCATGCCTGTAATTAACGTCCAAATTCTGTCCGCTCATTTCTGTGCAATTGATTAAAATGGCAACACAATATAAAGCGTATTAACAATGATCCGTTCATCATGTAAGCGTTGCTCTTGAAAAAGAATACTTTATGTTATGGTCTAAAGATTAACAGCAGTAAATCAAAAGACTACGTGCTTCAATAATAAATATTTAATTTCCTATCTTTCCCCAGCAATTTAGACTAACTTTGTCCATCGAATCTGGGGATTTTGTCATTAAGTTTGCAATCCGCGCGAAATATTCTGAAAATACCTCTGTATACTCCTACAAACCTCATTTGTTATAATTAGGCATAGTAATTTCTAAATACTAAAAGCAGATTGAAGCAATATGAAGCAATGCTGGTAATGGTTGTAGACAAAAAGTGGGAGGGATCCAGTACGTCACGAGCTCCAAACCACCCTCTCCCCTTGCGCCTGTAATTCATCAGTTAATTCATCTGCCGGACTTTTGCTCATGGCATGTGTTTTGGCTTTTGATCTAATAGTTTGAGTGTACTTTACTTGATGTTAAGTTCTTAAGAATTCCAATATCTAGTTATGATTACAGTTAGGCTAAATGGTCATTAAAAATTTAAAAAGCATTAAAATACTCATAAAATGCCTACTCAAATACGAGGGGCGTTCTAAAAGTTCTCGTCCTGACCAAGAAAACACAACATTTGAGAGAAATGTTTTGTTTTTTAATTTTTCAACTTAGTCATCTTGTAAAGCAATACATTTAGCCCAACAACTTTTCATAATTTTAATATCTTCAGTAAAATAAGCGTCTGTCTCAGCTTCAACCTCTTCATTTGATGTGAATCTTCGTCCACCCAGCCACTTCTTCAGGTTCGGGAACAAGAGGTGATCGCTGGAAGCCAAATCAGGCGAATATGGCGGATGTGGAAACACTTGGAACCGAAGGTCATGCAGTTTTGAAGCTACAATCCCAGACGTGTTTGAAAGAGTATTATCGTGATGAAAGAGAACTTTCTTTTTCGCAAGGTGTGGCCGTTTAGCCTGAATAGCATCCTTCAGTTGGTCCAGTTGTGAAGGGTAGTACTCCCTGATGATGGTTCAGCCCTTCTGAAAGTAGTCTACGAGCACAACACCACAAAAATCCCAGAAAATTGTAGTTATGACTTTTACAGCAGATAGATTTTTTTTTTTTTGTGCACTTTTACCTGTTTAAACTACTGTTTGGACTGCTTTTTCGTCTGTTGCGTTTCATCTACTGTTATGAAATGTCCGAGAAACTCATTGGAATTAAGTTTAAACAAGTCTAACGCTCTTGCGAAAGGTTCATTCGAATGCATGTTAACAAAGGCGGCACCCACGAGCGGAAAGCTTTCTCATACCAAAAAGTTCGTGTAAAATGTCATAAACACGGCCTATCGACGTTTTTGCAACGTCAGTCAACTCGCGTACCTTTAATCGGCGATCGTTGAGTACGGCATTGTGAATTTTTGTCATGATCTGGTCGATCGTAGCAGTTTTGGGACGTCCTGAGCGCTCATTACATTGAATGTGTACGACCACGCTTAAATTCAGCAGCCCACTTTTTAATCGACGAAAATAAAGGGGGAATACTCCTTTAATATGGAGTCTAACTGCTTTTGTACTTCTTTTGGGGTTAAAACTTTCAGAAGGTTTTACTTATCACAACTTGTTTATATCCATTTTGTAGAGATTGACTGTTAACACTGTAAGTCTTTGAACTTGGTTTCTAATTTTTTTCCTAGCATTTTAAGGCGCGAGTATGGACTATGATGAGATGCAAAGCGCCCTACTGAGTAACCTCGGCAGCTTCTTCTTCATCTAAAAAGAAAGATGGCATTTCATCAACTTCCGTTCATCACAAGATGGACTGCTAAATATCCTAATGCAACGAGTTCTTTATGATGTGCATTTCTTACGCTCAAGTTCCCCACCCATTCACTTTTTTAATTATAAAAGTAAAAATCATAACAAAAAAGTCGGGGCTATAACAAATAGGAAGCAGAGTTTTAAACTTTCTCTCTTTAAATATTTATCATTCCGTCTACATGTTAGGTAATTAATTGTTGAATACAAACATTGAATGTAGCGTTTGGCGTCCCTTAATTAATTAGAATGTTAAATGATGCTGCCGCCAGTTAAACATAACCTGACGTATTGAACAAACAAGTCATTGTTACAATGGAGTGGATATTTTTATTCCTACCCCTTTAATCAGGACATGCTTTTTGTATAACTGAAGCATAAAATGCAGGTGGTATTACGGTCACTGGTTTGAATTCTATCTAAGGCTGCTTCAGTAAACACCATAGCCGTCTCCTTTTTCTATCTAACAGGTTTGCTTATGCATCACGTTAATATGGTCTATTGTTCTCTGCAAGGTTATACAAAAAGTGAACATTTCCGTTTGCGCCTGATATGAATGTGGCGTTTTGTGAATATTTCCGTAATCATTTTATGGAAAATGTTCTATTAATTTCAGGTAGTTATAATTAAAGTCCGTATTTATGTCTTTTTATTGATGACCATTAGAAAAATATTCTTAAACATTTTTGTCCACATTCCATTATCTTTAATTTTTATATAATACAAAATATACAGGTTCTTTTTTAAACTACGTTTATCTCAATTTAAGTAATTAAGAAAGTGTTTTTTGAAAGAAACCTCGGATACGTCAGCCGCTATATTTTGAATGAAATTTTATTGAAAACAGGGCATTTTTATACCCTTGTTGTGTGAGTTCTGATATCATAGACAACGTTTTAACCGGAATCCGATTCTCTCTTTTCCAGTTTACCTCACAGATAATATTGTTGTTTAAAAGTTATAGCAGAGACGCTCAGATCGTTTTCGGTTCTAAGTAAACGTTTACCATAATGAGTAATGCATATACCGCGTAATCAAATTTATTCGCATTTTATCGCGGTTCAGTTTTAATGAATGGCATAATTCCTAGTCTGCGCACCTTGCCTTGAAGGGGTGATGAAAGGACGATATATTATGCAATCTAGCGAATGGTTAAAGGATTAACACGACCGCATTTTGTAAACAAACTGATTTATTACTTGTTTATTTTAAGTTTGCCGGCGACTAAGGAAAACATAATTGTTTTGAATCGTGTGCGGTCGACAACAAAACAACCGTGAGATTGCCGAGCTGGGTTCACATCAAGTGAGGAGGGAGGGAGGATTCTTTCTGTTTAACCTGAGTGGTAAATGATGGTAGCTTTATTTTGTTTATTCCCATTAATAATGCAACCTGCCTCATTGGTTTTTGTGTTTGTTCCTTCAATTAGCATTCCTCCACGGCTGCACAAGCTTCCTGCTAGGGTGGTGAGAAGGAAATCAATAGGAGAGGAAGTTAACAGTTCGCACAAACAATGTCTTGAGAGATTAACACAGGCTTTAGGAAATCGTGCATCTTCAACTGGTTCGTGGAATTGAAGAGGGGCGATCATCTTTTAAAGATGAAGAAATAACTGAAAGTTCGATAACTGCGGAAAACATCGTCACTGTGAGAAAATGATATAAGAAGAACTCTGAGTGATCTAAAAGAATTTGGAGGCATCCTTTAATATTGAATCAGGCAGAAAGTGACCTTTACTGAAGCTGTTGCCGCAAAATTCTTCAAAGATACAATATCGGAACTCTTGCAGTGTTTCTGAAATCACAATAGGTTATGAAACTTGAATTTATCAATATAATACGGAAACAAAGTGTCAAGCCATCAGTTTGGATATTCCCAGATGACACCCCCGCCCCGAGAGTAGGAAGCATAGAGACATTCGTCTTCATTGGTGGTTATGTACCAACAATTTCCCTTGAGGATCGAAGGAAAGTTACCTCAGAACAATACACAGCAGTTCATCTCCCTAAAGTTTTCCAAAAGATGTGTGAAATACGGCCGAGAACGAAGACATCAGACTGCAACGGGTTAATGTCTCTGTTCATACCATTACAGCCATACTTAGCTTATTGGAGAATACCTTTGTGAAGCTTGTCTTCCATCCTCCTTATAGACCTGAACTTGCACATTGTTCCCTTTGGTGGTGAACCGATTACTTAGGAAATGATTTTCAAGCGCAGAATATGCTATAGCAGCATGAAGACTGATATGATGTAGTGATAAGTCTCAAATTGTCATTAATATCTGGCCCATATCCGGAAACTCTCAGGGTTTTATCGTATCACAGATGATGTTGAGAGCAGGTTTCAAAAGAGAGCACACAGAAAGTGTAAAGGCATTTCTTCAAGGCTAATAGGCTCCAGATTGACTAGAAAGAGGCTTAAGATGTCCATATCTGCTTCTGAGGAAAGAAGAAAGAAGAACAGAATCAAACGTATGAACTTGGTATTGGATTCAATTAGCACTGTAGAAATTGCATAACACTCAACTTCATCGCTTTCCTTTTTCAACGTTTCAAAACATATAAAAATGATACTCGTAGACAATTTTCTCTGCAGCTTAATACGAATTTAATAAAATATCGGAAAATAATTATCTAATAATTTAACATAATATTATATTAAGTTAATTGATTGATGATAAATGTTTTAATACAAAGGATAAGTTATGTCATGGCAACAATTTTTTCTCTCGCAAAAAATCTAAGATATTCAATTGAAAATGTATAGAATGTACTTTCGAATGAAGCTACCACATAGTGAGTGTATGTGTCTCAGCACGCCCCGAAGTTCAGTTGGTGAGTGACAGTGGTCAGAAATAGAGAAATGGAGAGTGTTCACGAAGAGTGGACAACGTGCGTATCTGAAAATAAAAAATAATTTATTTCATCTGTTAATTAAAAAAATCTAAGACAATGCGAAAAAGGATTATAAACTCGCTTTAGCAACTCACATGC
Organism: Metallyticus violacea; assembly: GCA_030762175.1. Taxonomy (NCBI): domain Eukaryota; kingdom Metazoa; phylum Arthropoda; class Insecta; order Mantodea; family Metallyticidae; genus Metallyticus; species Metallyticus violacea. The sequence goes on along the minus strand of CM060840.1, from coordinate 18,758,830 downwards.
AGCAGATGTTATTCAGCGCCTTGCCCATCGCTAGCAACGAACCGTTGATGTACTTGGAAACTACTTCGAAGACTGCTAAACATCTTGGATTACCTGGGAGACCCCTCTTGTGATGGATTTGCAACTGTGTAAGTAGTTGTGAGTAACTCTTCCTCATACCACAATAAATCAATGTTGTCCGGTTGCCTGTGTTTGCTTCTTCCATATCCAGCCTTCTGTTGGTGGCACCACTCGGTAGTATATGCCATATATTTTAAATCGATATCTTAGATTTATCATACTGTTCTTGGTTCGCGAGAAAAAAAATAGTTGCCACTACTTATGACTTATCTCTCGTATAGAATAATCTTAAAAAAAGAAAATATTTAAAATTAAAAATTAATATCCAATTTATACATGTACGTTATTGAAATGATATACAGCATTGCAGAAATGACATTCATATATCAGAAATGAATAAAATTATTATAAAATATTACAATTTCCTGGAGTGATTTTAATGTCGATAGTTAAAAAAATACAAAATACATTAATGAAATAAGTATAGAAACATCATCTGATACATACTGTTTCTGAGGAAAGTCCTATATACATTGCAAATTTCATTCAATTGGTTAAAAGTTTCTCCCACGCCTTGCCCAGATATATATATTAATTTGCTCTAGTATCTTTCTATTTTATCATTTTTGCACTTTCTATAGAATGCCATCACTTTACATTTTTTAAAACGTAATTCCGTATTATACTAAAGGCGTTAAGAAAAGATTTACAATATAATTTTTGTGCCTTATTTATTTTGCAACTTCATTCAATGCACACGGGATCTCTTAATATACTCCGCATTAACTTCAATGCACCTTTTTCATCTTCCTGCTAACTTCATTATGGCGTCGCGAAACCATTGATTGGTCACTCGTGGATATTGCCAGAAATTCTTCTCATTGTTACTGATTTTTTTTTTTTATGTTGTCGAATAATTAGATGGAGCGTGGTCCGGTAAATATGGTGAGCAGGCACAATAAATAAACCCCAACGATGCTTACTTTGCGGTCATAGTATTTCTTTGTGTGATCGTGCATTGTTATGTTGGAGGAACATTCCTGTCGACCACTTCGTTGCTGAATCCTGCGCCTAAGCCGTGTAAGAATATTGCAGTACAACTCGCTGTTGACAGTCGTTCCCCTTGAGAAAGCCAGTCTATTAGCAGCATGCCCGAAGTGTTCCAAAAGACGGTGACATCTGCTTGCCCGCAGATGGAGTAATACAGAGTTTATTGGGCTAGGTACTTCCTAAATATTGGGCTTTCTTCTTTGGTGTGTGGAAGTGGCACTACCACTAGTCACCAGTTACCAGTTTCTCCAAAAATCTGGATATTCATTATAGCCGACGACAGGCTTCAACACTTTTGTCCATCTGTACCTATGTCAAGTCTGTGAAACCTTTTCCATATTCAAATCGTTGTGAATAATGATGTGCAGGGTTGAGCGGCCGAGGCCTGTCTGACATTCCAATTCATCAAAGGTTAGGCGCCTATAAGCCATAATCAATTCAGCTGTCCTAGTAGTCAAGTGATAATCATATACTCCCCGTACACCCAAGATCGCGGGTTCATTCCCGGCCAGGGTCGATGGAAATTTTCGGGCGTAATAATTGTAAATAAGGCTTCCTACAGAAGCGAAGTAAAGCGATGGGTTCCGTGTCGTAAATTTAAGCCACGTAAAAGTACCTCAAACCTGAAAGAAGAGACCTATGAGCAAAGTTTATCAGCTTTTCACGCCCTAAATTTAATGGAACTTTGATGATCTGAGATGTTAAAGAGCGTTCATAATAAACCAAATAAATAAATATATCAAACTCATTGACTCATTTATAAACTGTCTTCTGTGCAGAAGCTTCTTGACCGCAGTTAAAAGTCTATGAATTTCTGCAGTTTTGACGCCTTCCTTCTACAAAAACCATGCAGTACATCTTTGTCAATGATAATCGCCTTACATATTGTCTATTTCTTCCTCTACTTGACAAAACTAACACTATCATTTCGTTACACACTATTTACAATTGCCATCTAGTGTCCATGTGACGTATTAGTATCAGTTCATCGCGCTACAACATGTATTACGTGATATTTGTAAAACTTCGCTATTGTAAATCATATCCTAAAGCCCCTCGTAATTAGTGGCAATGTTATTAACTTTATGCGTGGATTCTCTGGTTAATTCATACTTTATGTTGTAGCTAATAGTCAAATAAATTAACAGTTATCCTTAGAAATCCCATAAGAATCGCTTCAAATTTGATTTCTTTTCCTGCAAAGTCATGCTTTGCAGTAGATTTCATGGCCACATAATATTTTTCATTTTTTCTCATTTCTCTTAATTCCTTGTTAATCTCAAATTTAATGCAATTTATGTACGTGCTCATGTGTTGCGTATTACATGCAGTTTCTAAAAAAAAAATGTTAGAGATGAACGTTTCTAAATCCTTATATCATTCTAAACATGTACAAAAACGCAGTTAGTGATGTAATCTGCTAAAGATGTTTGCTAAGCCTATCGAGTACAAACTTCCATGGTAACCAAATAAATGAGCAACTGATAAGCCTTTAACACGGATGTCCCTGCTACAAAATGACCACGTTGTCTTACACATAAGCCACTATATGAACTACTGCAATAGCTAAAGGAAATCCTCTTATAACAACCTCGGAATCGAATTGGATTAAACAGAGGCGGCTCCTGTAAGAAGTTGCTTGTTTGGGCTACTCCCAAAATGTTCAACGTTTAATTGTGACCACCTTCTTGATCTAGTGGTTAACGTTGCTGACTGCTGGTTGGGAAGCCCGGGTTCGATTCCTGGTACCAACTTAGGAAACGGGGTCCACCCAGCCTGGTGAGAATAATTGGGAAGCTGCCTTATAGAGAGACACGACTTTCTTCGATCAGGAAACCGCGAAGTCAATGAAGTTGTGAGACGGAGGTAGAGGATGCAGAGGCTGCAATAGGCCACTGCTTACCCCGAGCTGTAGCGAAGAAGAATTTCTTAAATGTGTTTATATGCGTAAAAAACAATTTCTGTAATGGACTTCTATCTTGTGTTTGATGTTGAATTTGCTGCTATTATCTGTAAGGGCTTTGTTTGCAATGCCTTCTCGTATTAAGGTTGTGAAGTATTTGGAGGTGGAGGAGAAGGTGAAAGGAAGTAATAGTGTTATTATATGCATGCACCACCTGAAACGTCACGTTTTGTTACGTGTGTTCCTAGGAAAGTTTGCCTTCAAATTTATACAGACTGATTTTAATTGCGTTATAATTTAAAACATTGTTAGTTGATTATAAGCACCAATATATTTGGGGAAACACAACTATATGTATACGCATTAAATATAAGCAAATTTACAGTTATTTTAAAATAAAACAATATTACATTTGCAGTAATAATGCTCTCCAGCAGGGATATTAGTCGTAAGTTGCTGAATGGTACGCTAGTGAAGTTTTGTGTAAATTAGTGAATTCTAATGCCAACATGTCGGTCAGGCATTGGAGTTCCGCCAATGGGCAGCAGAGGTCAGTAGTTCATTAGTAACATGAGCACCGATAAGTGGCTGACTACATTAGGCTGAATGATAATGAAGTTGAAGATGGGGATGAGATGACGATGGAGAAACGGCGGAACGAATGGCAGGGGAAACAGCAGTGCCCGCAGAAAATCTGCTACTTCCTCCATCACAAATTAAATTTACTGCCGCTGGGATGGAATTCGGGCCTTCTCGGTAAAAGGCGAGCAATCTAAACACTCGGCCAGTGCCATCTTGAATTCATGAAATAATTACTTTATTTCGTTTTGTGTTGGTTCAATGTAAAGAAATAGACATGTGTACAGAGTTTACATTTTTAGCCTTTTCGTTTGAGACCACTGGAAGAGAAAATTGATATTTAAAAAATGGGAAGACTAATTGCAAGTATTAATTTCAGTTAAATGTGATTTCAAAACATAAGAAATATACAATGTTTTCTGTAGAGACAGACTTCATCCTGCAGATTCCAGAATTTGATCAAAGGGTCCTTTTCAACCAAAGCATTATTACGATATTTTTTTATTATCTTTTTAATTGGTCACCGATAGGTTTGCTGCCATGAAAGCCAGAAGAATGGGTATTTAACACATATTTAACACAATATTTTTATTAAAGTCTCTTTCTAACGTCCTGCTGTGTATGTTCAGTCAAGCACGTATGAGTGTTAATCCTAGCTATTAAGATTCTAGAACTTTGTGATCTATATTCAGCAATAGCAGTGGCAGTAGTAAACGTGTGCACCCGAAGATTATGCTGCCGCGAGCCACCTTGAAACAGAAATGTACAAAACTCTAATTGTAGAAATGTGACTAATATAAGGTGTGTCAAATGAAAAGATGACATAACAGAAGTAAATGCTGATTTATTTTATTTACTTGGTTTATTTATGAACGCTCTTTAACATTTCACGTTATCAGCGTCCCATTCAATTAAGGGCGTGAAACAGCCGATAAAGTTTGCTCAGAGGTCTTTTGTTTCAGACTTCAGGTTCTTTTATGTGCCATAAATTTATCACACAGAACCAACGGTTTTACTTCCCTTCTGAAGTAAGCCACACTTAGGATTTTTCCGAAAAAAATCCGTATCCCTGGCCGGGATTGAACCGCGATCTTGGGTCTGCGAGGCAAGTATGGTTACCTTGACCACCAGGATAGACAGTAAATGCCGAAAAATTGGAGACAGCAATCCCACTGTTGCGGAAACCTTGTAAGTCTTTCTTAAAAAATGTCGTGCACTTTGACAGGATCCAATCATTTGATCGTAGCCCTTCAAATTTTTCTTGATTGGGACTAACAAATAATAACAAAATAATTTCAGATCTGGTCTATAACGAAAATATTTCAATGTCTTCTATTGGAATTTGTACATAAGTGCTGTTCTTTAATTAAACGTATGTAGATGAGCATTATTGTCCTATAATACATAAACAGCACTTAACGTTTGTTTTTGCAGCACCTTTGGAGGGAACCACAACGAATTCAGAGACACGTGAAGTCACAAGCACTTATGGTATATCGTACGTGGTCGAAATCGTTAAGGCACAAACTCCCGAATGGCAGTTTTGTAGTTCGATTTTCGCCAGGACAATTCTCGCTTAAGAAGTTTTTTTTTTCAGGTTTTCTTCATTTCTCATATTTTATTTTTTTTAAGTAATGTTTAACGACCCCTTTTTTCTTCTGACTCATCACAAGCAGTGGATACTAATGAAATGAAATGAAATAATAAATTGGGAAAGAAAAGGATTTTTCTTGGGGGAGGGGATAAGAAAGTAGAAGACTAGAAAAATATATAAAAATACTCAAGTAAAAAAAAAAAACACTCCAAGCGGAAATTGAACCACAGACCTCCTGTACACAATACCGAGCGGGGTGACTCAGGCGGTAACGCTTGGCACTTGCATACGGGAGGTCACGGGTTCAAATCCCTTGGGGCCAGCCATTCTGAACTTGGGTTTTTCCATGGTTTTCCTGGTCGCTTAGTCGAATATTGATATAGATTTTTGCATTCACGTATATTCGAAAGTGCAAGGCAAGATGAGTAGGTGTTGTGTGCGGTATGACGGTGTCTTGCGCTTTGGGAGGTTTTTGCCCCGGCGTCTGGTATAGAAACGGCACTTCTGAGGCACTCCGCCGGTGCCGGTGCATTCTGGAAACAATTTTAGGGTCTCCGTCTAAGTTTGCGCTCGTCGCCTCTGGATCTTGGCCGCCCGTGTCTTTTTATCTCATCTCTTTCTCCTGGAGGTGCAACCAATGGGGAAATAGGCACAAACGACCAGCCCTTGAATAAAGCTAAAGTACCGAAACCCTCCTGTGTTCCTTACAACGCAACAATTCCTCATCCATCCGTGGATCGATCCATATGGATCCCACTGTTGTGACAGGTTCTCACACCCACGCATACTCGAGAGTGAACGTATTTATATAATTTAAATAGTAATAATTATTAAATATTATATAGTTTTTGGTAACAAACAGGAAAATTTCATCTATCACAAAACTGTATTTATGGCTACTTGTACGTATAATTCCTTGACGGGAGGAAAAAGGCTGCCTATTGTAATCTTTTGTTCTCTCACTTACTAATAATGGCTAGAGCAATGGATCTCTCTATTGTGACAAACCTAAGTGCATTCACGTATCCGAACAATAGGTCTTTTAGATCTTTAGTTGCTGGAGATGCTCCTAAGTTCGTTAAAGTTAGAAAGAAAACAGGAGCTGGCGATGGCGTCATTACATCGAAATATCATGAGCTGCCCAATGAGGAGTCAAAGAGTTAATGGATTTAAAGTAAGCGCGTTCGGGAACATAAGAGTTCACCAATAACATTTGAATGTTCGCTCAGGAATCCGTGGGGCGCTATTCTGTGACCCCCGTGAGCTCTCACGACCACGTGGGGACACTGTGAATTTAGTATTATAAGGTAAACAATTTCGCAAATACATGACAGTTCAGACAGACAGTGGAGGACAGATTAGACAGTAGGGGCCGTTGCAGTCCCTGGCATCTTCTCCGTCTTCTTCGTTAGTACCGTACAGTAGAGAACAGGACAATAAGGGCATTTCCAGAAGACATCTCCAGTCACTACAGTACAGAAGTCACCAGGACGCAGTCTCAGATACAGTAGGGAAGTATAGAAAGGAGGCACACAGATGCAATTTCAAGCAGCGTATGTAAATCGTGGCATTAAAGTCATGGAGTTAGCGAACCAGGTGGCGAACAACAAAGTGTCACGTGAATAAACACTTCTAGGCATTTAATGAAACAAATTATCGTGTGATTTGAACTCTTCCCTTTCATCTCCCTCCTCCCGTAACCACCAAGGCACAAAAGTCGACTTCGGGCCCCTGAAAGACCCTGGGTATGAAGTGGGACCATCGGGTAGTTATATAATCATCAACACATCACATTTCAAACCGCTTCATTGTGTGGGTAGACATCAATGACAAATACCAGGAACTTAGGGAAGAAATGCGTCCTTCCCTTCAATAATGTATTCAGTGTATACTAATGTGATGCCTCAGTATTAAAAAGTCGTGTATGCAGTTAGCATCAAATATACATAATTTTATATTGCGTCAAATTGGATTCTACAACTCCGGCCACTTTTTTATTTAAGCACTCTTTGTACATAGCTGCATAACTGTTGAAGAGCTCGCTTTCCAGAGGTCTAATTGAAATTTGTTTCGTCTGGGTGCTATTCATCTTTATACATTATCATGTTCGTCATTCAGCAATCTATTTGCATTAGAAAGGGACTGCATTGCTTCTCCCTGGTCCCAAGGTGCGAAACTCCAAAATTTGATTGGACAAGTCCTCAACTCCATTCATCTGTACACTGACACTTATGACAAGATAGCCTTACTAAACAGATGATACGCCGTAATAATACATGGGCACAAACCCAAGAATGTATTAATTCATAGAAACAACATAAATAATCCAAATATATATGCAACATTCAGATATCCTTGAGCCAGAATGATTGCTTTCCGCTTAAAAACATTCAAAAATTTAAATGTTCGTAGAAAGTACTACATATTTAGCTATCAAATTCTAAAAAAGAGACTAAAAACAATAACATCAATAATAACAGCATGGAAACTGAAACATTCATACAACTAATTGTCATTCGAGAACCATTGGCAATCTGCTGTTAATCAACATCCGGTGGTTATATTTAAAGCTTCAACCATGAGGTGTAGTTGTCACAGAATACCATTATCTAATGTTTTCCAAAAGGTAGGTTAGCTTAGAATGCTTTTGTAAGGACGCTCTTTAACATCTCTGGTCATTAGCGCATATTCAAATTAGGGCGTGAAATGGCTGATAAATTTTGCTCAAATCATTTTTCAGATCTTAGGTTCATTTACGTGCAGTAAATCTACAATACGGGACCGACGCTTTATTTCAATTTCGAAGGAAGCCAAACAGGATTTTTATGCCCTAAAAATCCATCTACCATGGATAAGTTTGAACACACGACCTTAGGTCTGTGAGGCAAGTATGATTACTATTAGATCATCGGAACCGATTTCAAAAAGTAAACATTTTTTTCAAGTTGGAGTAAAGTGACTTAATTAGGATTCAGATTCCTACTGGCAGCCAGTATTACATGCGTGGTCTGAAAAAGTCTTGCCTAACAATGAAGAAACGAGTTTTTACTTCTGCATTATTTTATTCCAACATAACCCCCCTTAATGTTAATACATTTATTTCAAAAATGCTCAAATATCAATATCCCGTCTTGTTTTCCGGAAGGTCTGCAAAATATTCGATGCTCTCTTGATTTCATGAGAAAAGCTGACCAGCAAGAACGATTTTTAACTTTGGGAACAGAATGAACTCGGAAGGAGCCAAATCTGGGGCGAAGATTGGATGCTCCAACAATTCATACTTCAAACCTCTCAATTTTCCCATCACTAAAACACTTTTGTGAACAGGTGCATTGTCTTGATGACAAAATATTTTTTCTTCTGCAAAGCCAGTATTTTCTCACCAATTTTTCAATATTTCATTTGAAAGTTTGGAACAATACTCTCTAGTTATGGTCTACCCTTCTAAAGATAATCAGGAATGTGATTTCGTCTTCTTTGGCGCTGAACCATCGCCTTCTGTCCACTGTTTTTGTAGCCGAATGTTTGTAGTCGCCGAAGACGTCGATTAAGGTTGAGCGGGGGGAGATGTGGCATAAGGTGGGATTGTTATTGTTAGCATTAACAATTGGATATTTTCTCCAAGCGATACTGGAAAATGTACGAGGTGAATAGTCTGTTCATGCGCTTGTACATATAATCAGTTTACCCTTTACAGACAGCGGCCGTTCTACGACTTCAGTACAGAACGGCAGCGGAAAAAGTCAGATTCCAGGGAATGCTGGAGCGATACGGAGAATTGTACAAATTTTAAGCACTAGTGTATGTACCATATAACCTTAGCAGTGTAAAGTACACAATAAATGTAGGCGGAGAGAACATAATGGTTTAGCAATCGTAAGGCTAAAATTAACTATGTCACTTAAATGTTAATCACATTTCGTTTTAATTGTTATACAACAATGTGCACTTGGAAACAGTAAACTAACAATGTAACAGACAAATAAAATAATAATGATACGGGAAAAGTGTATACTTTTAAGCCTGAAAGTTATGTTTTTATTAAATACACATGCATAACTTTAGTTAGCGTGATTTGTTATTTTACTACATTTCCTGCTCTAGCGCTATGTAATAACCTTCACAAATTCAACTTGCTGAGGAACTCACTTGGTTTATGCAACTTCTGCTTCACGAACTTTTTTTTTTCATGTGCAATTGTTCAAGTAAAATATAAGCTACTCGATCCCTTGAAATCATTTGAATTACTGTAACTAGCTTTAATGTAATATCATATCTTGTATTTTTTCATTGAATTCTGCTACTCTTGCACTACTTGGATGTGCTGTACATATCATCAAGATTGGTATGCCGATTCAGCAGCTCATTTTTAATCGTTAAAAATGATGAAGAGTAGTCATAAACTTTTATAAATTTGGTATAATTTTTTTTTTTTTTTTTTTTTTTTTGGAGTTAAACCATCTTTCACTAATAATTGTATTACTGCATGATACTTAATTTCGTCTATTTTGTGGAGTACTCTCAAAATATTTACTTTAGAAAGCTGTATTAAATAAATAGATATTTAAAGCACGCCGCTTTCATATTAATAGAACGTTTCTTTACCGGGAAACCAGGGCAATTGCCCCGAGCGGCAGAATTATTGGTCATCACAATGTTTGCTTAATTACCTTTTAAATTTATTTATAAAATCCTGACAAGGAAATTTTAAACATTCATTTTCAAAATAAGATTAACTTTTTTTTTTTTTTTTTTGTGTGTGTTATTCAAAACGATTACCTCTCACGTCTATTACATTTTGTAGCGGCTGTACATGCTATTCACCTCTACCTTATGCTACAGAAAATGTAATTCAATAAGGCAGGCAAAAACAATTTAAGACATAATAAAATTATTTTAGAAGTATTTGTTATGAAATACCTTGCATTATTATACATGTTTTATTTACACGAAACAATAGTATTTTGTTTTAACACGTGTTCAGCTATTTTTATTCTCAACAATAGTAAAATATAATGTACTCACTCCAGTTTATAATTGCCGCCTGCCTAGCTATAATTTCATTTGAGAGGAGGATGCGTTTAATTGACAGTGAAAATCAAACGTGTAAAATAGAATGAAATGACGTTCAGTATAAACAGCAGACGAAACAGCTGGCGCCGATTTGTTCCACACAGGTTATGTAAATGCTGCTTTATCGGTTGGTTAAAACTTGTTATTATAAGATTCCTTTGTCGAAAGCATTATAGCTATATGCTATAACATTCTGCCTGATGTTATGGCATATTAGGCGTTGATATTAAATTTGTTGTTTTGTAACAATGGTAAGACTGGCCAAATGGATACGGTTATGTAAGATAACATTAATGGTTATTATTCAGACTTTTGAGTATGAATGTACCTTGAACAAACTAAAATCACTTTTAACGTGTAAGTATATTATGTACTATTTTGGAAGGCTTTCATTAATAATGCAGCAATATATTTAATTTTGTTCTTTGCTTAACTAAATCGTTCGTTAGTTATTTGAACAGTTGAAACACGTTTCCCTATAATAGTCCTTTTTGAATGAATTGTCTATTGTTAAAGATTTATTTTGAGCAACGGCTGTCTAATAACGTTTTAGAATGGCCTTTCAAAGGCATATAAAGAGAAAAATGCTGCAATCGCTTCACAAAGCTAAGTTTCTATATTTCAAAGCACCTCGGCAATAATAGTTAATATATGACAATTGGAAAATCAAGAAAGTTGTTGGTAGAAGCAAAAATTCAAAAAACATAAATGATAACTGCAGTATGCTGATTTGAAGTTTCATCGTACCGTAAGAAAAGGACGGAATGAACCTACATATCTAACAGCAAAAGAAGAAGGAATGCCATTCTAGTTGAAGTTACGGTGTAATAAATGCTTCTTAATGCGTATTTTTAAGTGTTTAACGCCCGTTTTTACTGCTGTGGACACCAGTGATGAGATGAGATGAGGTGACAAATTGGAAAAAGTTTCTTTTTTTCAGGAAGAAAACGTTCCAGGCCTAAGTTTACGGTACTGCCCAGCATTTGCCATTTATGAGGACTGAGGAAAACCTAAAAAACCTCAGTCACGGAGAACGGTCGAGGCGGGCATCGAAACCCAGGCCTCACGCTCACGAGTCCGCGCCTTAGCGACCTAGGTTACACGTGACGGTCCCTTCTAATATGTTAGCACAGAGTTTACATATAATATTTTTTTAATTTTTTTTTCTAAGTTTTCACCAACCCTTACCAATGACAAACGCGTAACGGTACCCCAAACTTAGTTCTTTAACTCTTCCTTCCCGAATGAAATTCATTTTCCAGCTTATCGTTTCACCTTATGTAATTGTCCACCCCCAAAGCAACAGTTCAGCAACAGTGGCCCCAGATGAAAATATCGCTCGTGGAGAAGCCATAGTGAAGAACGAACAGCAAGTAACTGACAGGGAGATAGAGAAGTCTCTAAACATCCATTCTCTTCTGGTACCAGAAATTCTGCATAAAGGTCTTATGTAAGGAACTTTACTGTTGTTAGGCACTTCACAATCTCACAGAAGAACAAAATGCAGCAAGGGTGGAATCGTGCCAGGAAATGGTTTGTCGCTCCCCACGTGTCCTGGATATCTTCACAGATGATGAAAGCTGAATTTGCTCATACAACCTGGAATCAAAGAAGCAATCAGCGATCTAGATCTTCCTAAATGACGACCCCTCCCCCCAGTGAAGGTTAAGCGATGTGAAGAATGAAGATGGTTGCCCGTTTCTTCTTAGCAAGTGATTACCTACAGTTTGCCTCTTCGGGGCCTTCAGAACACTAAGAAGACGGAAGTCTGGATTGTACAGTATGCATGTACAAGATGAACTCGCACGTTATACAAGAACTCAAAGATAATATTCGTCAGGAAATTGTTCGGATTTCTCAAAATGAACCACAGCCAATGATGAATAATTTCCTAAGGAATGCCAAAAATGTGTGGAGTTGAAAGCGGGAGGTTTCAACACCTCATTTGATAATTTGGTAAATAATGAGCCTCCTAAATTGGTATGTATATTGTTGTATAGTTAATTTGTTTTATTGTTTTACCTTCCCGCTAATAACCAAGACCCGAACCGCCACGGGTGGTCGAGGTTGTTAAGGTGCGGACTCATGAGCGGGAGGTCCGGGATTCGTTTTCCACCAGGACCGTCCTCCCTGACTGAGATTTTTTCCAGTTTTTCCTCAGTTTTCTTAAATGAAAAATGCCGGGGAGGTACCTTAAACTTAGGCCTGGAACGCCTCCTTCCTTAAAAAAATATTTTCCCGTCTATCATTTCATGTATCATCAGTGTCCATCCTGTGATACCTAAGAAGTTAAAACAAGCGTTAAAAACAACTACATATATGCATACTCTATTGTCGCTTTGACTGCCTTGATCTTCTCGCGACACCTGTAGTTTGTGGACTAAATACTGTGGTTGTAAGTCTGTAAGGATGAACCATGAATGAATGAAAATAATTCATGGTGGAGCAAATGAACTCGGATTTCTTGGCGCCTTAAAATTATGTGAGATTCCCCTTCTCAGAGTAAGGAAAACTTTCAATAAAAGCCTTTTTCAGACATCTTGACCTTCCCGGGATTCGAACCCAGGATTTGCGAATAAGTAATCGCAAACACTACCATTAGAACTCAGAGGCGGCAATCGGCTCTACGCATAGAATTGCCACCAGCCCAGACTTTTTTCTGAGCTGCCCAGATGTTATTACTGATATCCAGCATCCAGATATGATGCTAAAAATGTCCATACATTTTTATATTCTTTGTCAAATAAAATTTAAAATATGAGGGGAATAACAAAGAAAGTGAAATTATTCAGGCTTTTGTATTATAACACCAATTTACAAAGCAACTCGTAAAGTTTCTTTGCGTATATTCATTTGGGTTGATAACGCTGAATCCAGTGATATGCACAATTAAAAATATCTGGAAAGAAAGAAGACCAATGAAAGTTTGACTATTTGATGGAAAATGATGATTGCACGTTCTAGTTTCTGTCTTGAGGAATTAAGATTTCATGTTTAGGAGCAGGCTTTCTGTTTTATGAAACTGGTGTTCCGTTGTTGGCCTTTAAATTGAACATACTTTTTATGGCTTATTACCAAATTATTCAACATTTAAATGGTCTACCAAGCCAATGTGTATAAAGAATTTATTTAATTGTTTTACAAATTATTCAAGAGTCATATTACAAGAATTTGTTTAGGTGCCTAACAATTTACCTTCCGCTCAACAAAATAATGTAGTCACAATGTTCAGACATTTCGATTTCAGAAGGTGGCAAACCTATTGTCGACTAAATCATTCATGGCAATCTGCAGCGCTCCATAATAAATACATTGCTTACTCTCAGCAAAGCCAAGGTTGAGTTGTAACCAGTCTGTGTACAGTGCTAGGCATAACCACAGTGACGGATGATTATATGTGTGGTTGAGGGAGTGGATTGAATGAGACAATACTGAACTTCTCTATATTGTAATGAGCGGATCTGACATCCTGGGCATATCCTCATAACCTGATATCGGTTGGCAACTTAACTTAAAGTGGATTCAGCGAATATAATGGACATTAGCTATAATTAAAAGAGCAGGTAATAATGAAAGCAAGAAGCGGCCTTGTGGTCTGTTATGTATATGCATCACAAGAATGCTTCAATGTGATTGGTGCGTACATTATAATGTATTGCGCTAAACGTATCTACAATAATGCAATATCTGCCTTCACAAGTTTTTTTCATCTTATTACGGTGACACGTCAGTGTGCATTGCGTAGAGTGTGTATTTTAGAAAGCTTAACAGCAAGAAAATTGTTAATTTTGCATTAGTTGAATAAAGAAAAAGCTGTCAGAAGTGTGGGAAGGTTATTCTTTGTCAAGTCTACATTAAAAGCATATTTGTGTTTTATTTTAACAGTTAAAATATAATTTAATTTTATATACACCAGGGTTTATTTACCACCTGTGTAAACCAAGGGTTAAATTGTCTTCGCTATGTCTGTGATGTTCCCAAAGGGGAGGTTGAGAAACATGTCATTATGTTAGGTTATCTGATATCAGAAGTTCAGTTCTTGAACACTGTGCTGTAACACCTGTACTTTTGAAGGGATTGTCATTTCAAACAGTAGAAAAAGCTTATTATTTGAGAATTTAGAAAACTATAAAGTAGTTTATTGCAACTCTTGCAGAAATTAGTAAAGCTGTGTTTCAATATTGCTGTGTATAACAGAAAAACAATATTTTTTTTTTATTGGTTTACAAATAAATAACGATTAAAAACTTTAAGAGACTTCATTATTTACATGCATTAATAAAACATGTAATTCATCAAATGATCAATTGCATATGTTGTCCTTTTTCGTACACACACACGTATGTGTATATACATCCACCCCTAACTTATTAGCGTTAATACTGAATAATGCAAATTGTTTTAGGCAGGCACGTTCGATTGTTATCATTGACAGTCGGTAAGGTAGGAACAGTATCCTTGGTATTTAATAACAACAAATATTTGTCTATCTTTCTGATGCAAATTCACGTTTGTTGCAACCGCAATACTTTTCTGTATAAGAGTGCAAATGCTGAACAGTGGGGCTTCTTTCTCAGTACATAATTAAAACCTTATTCCAGCTGACGAGGGAAGTCTCCCCACTTACCTCTCTTGTGTGGCCAGTTTCTTAGTCTGCGTTCCCATGGTCAGGTTCCATAGCGGACGAAACCACCACAGTCTAGCACTAGCAACAACAGCAAGGAACATCCGTGGGAGCATGTGCGGCGGCGAGGAAACGCGACACTGGGTCTTCTGTCAGGACCGCGTACCAACCACGGTGGGGCATGGTGGAAGGGGAGGTAGAACGCGGCCCTCGAGCGGTGGCACAAACGGGAGCAAATGGGAGGTCCTCCGGTGGGCCGCAGCAGGGATGGATGGCTCAAGTTCCCCAGCACATGGCCCTAGATCAACCTGATGCAGGATAGTGGGGGAGTGAGAGAGAGCGAGAATGGCGAAAAGTCCGTTGTTACCAACACTAGAATTACTTTCTCGCGAGCTGAGGCAAAAAGAAAGATGGAATTTCTTCTGTCCTGTGCAGCGTCTAAAAATGTTTTATAACATGAATGACAAACATAACTTTTTAGATGGTTGTTTTATTATTTATTAGGGGTCAAGCTGTAAGAAAAAGTAAAATAGCTATAGAAGAAAAAGAAACGTAAATGAAGAAAGAAAAAAATAGTTCAAACATGTTCTCCTGCTCATTTTTTCTTTTCTGTTTACAAAATTATAATTGCCTCAATAATAAAAACCAAAAATAAGCATTTTACTTTTCGGGAGGGAAACAAAACTATTAATTTTTTTTTTAATCTTCTTTCACTATATATTTTGAAGTATATATATCATCAGGCAGGTTTTGACTGAAACTCATACACTTTTAAACAACTATAAAAATTTGTAATAGAATAGATAAATAATAACGGAATTTCTCAGGTAGGAGAATAAAATGTCCAGTTCAAAAAGCAATTTTATTCCTATGCTCCGAAAAGTGGTGTTTCAATGCTGTTGGTATTTGGTATATGATCTGCTTGTAAAGTAACTTTTTCAGTTTTTGATCAAGCAATGATTCAATTTCTGTTCGTTAGCTGATGGGCCTTGTTGGCATCTGCTAAAGGATTTTCCTCGCGCTAAAATGGTGACAGGTCTAGGTTCTTTGAGGTTGTGACATTGTCTCAAAAATCTGCGCAGTTAGTATTACAAAACTTTAAAAATGCGAGTTTTTGCTTCGCTCCTCTAGAATCAAAAAGCCGCTATGTTGGCAACGTTCGGTGCGGGGGAGGACGGGGGAGCACCGGCCCCCTTCCCCGCCTTGCAAAGGCTGTGGTACAGCGCGGAGGTTGCGAGGTTCTGTTCTCCCGCCGCTGCATGCGCTAGTCTACACACGTATCGATCTGAAAAACGGCAAGCCCCCAGCCAGCGGCAAACAAGAAGAAAAGAGGTGATGTGGGCATTGGGTGAAGGTCGTCCTGAGTGCGTCGACGCCACACTCCATGACAAAACTCCGCAACACGCGAGTGTACCTTCCGCAGAAGTGGTTCAGCCCCATAATCAGCTGACCGCTAATGCCAGAACATATGAGGACTTCAAACGGGATGCTTTCATCCGAAAAATAGCTTTCTTCTAAACCTCCATGGCTAGAGTTTGAGTTAAACTAAGTGTCTATATGGAAAAGCATGAGTAAGATTGATTATTAACATTTATAGAGGGTGGGCAAAGCCTGCTCAAAACTTTTGGGAGTCCAATTTTATAGTTAGTTGAATATCATTGCACAACCCTGATGGATTGTCGGTTGAAAGAATTGCCTGACTGAGAGGAAAATTATAGGCGTTTCAGGCGATATATAACTTTAAGATTAGATTTTGATTAAGTTTCATCATTATATTTGACTGATTTCAAAGCATGTGCAAAATCATAAGCAGAAATATTATCTAAACAGGCAGATCATAGATTCGTAGCTGAAATTCCTTGTCTAAAAACCCTCTATAATCTTCTAAATTATTGCAATGTAGTTCATTAACACGGGTGTTTAACAATTTGTTTCGGAATACTGACAGCCCAGTTCTAATAATTTTCATGTAAAATTTTGCCAAAATTACCGTATTTCGTTAAATGTTTCTTTTATATATAGACATCACTCTAGAATCTCTTAAAACAGAAATTTGAACAATAGCTGAATTTAAATTTCTTTTTTTGTCGAACACAATGGTTTGAAAAACATTGTATTAGTTTATAAGATTAGAAGTTTTTTTTTTATTTGAAAAAAATCGCAAGGAAAAATATAAATATAAATAAAATTGCAATTTATTAAAACAAGTAGGTATATTTTGCAGATATGTCCTCCAAATTAAACGATTATAGGGGGAAAAATAGATAAAAATCATGCCTAGAAGTAGAGACCTTCCACGTCGATAGAGTAATCACCCAGCCATCATTAAGCAGTGTTGCCAGAAGTCCGTATTTTACCTGGACAGTTTGTATTTTGAGAGCAGTGTTTCGTACTTAAAAAAAATTACAAAATTTCTGTAGTTTCTGGTTTGGATACAGAAAGAAAATTGTTTAGTCACCACTTCAGTCATGAGATGGCTCACAGTGCCCGATACTGTGATAATCATGTACGAACACATCAAAGCTAATTCTACGTCTGCTATGCTCGTTTGCTGCGCCAAAGCATTTGCAAGCTTACAGCGATAACCCCCTCACAGTGCAACAAGTTTTACAGTAAGTTCGCATGTCTTATCAAGCGAGTTAGAAATGAAATATCCATCGATGTGTTTTTTAAGAATAAAACAGCAAAGTCTGATGAATACAATGTCCTGTTCGAGTGGCAAATTTCGTTTACTATTCTGTGCAACATGCATAAAGCTTCAATTCTGCTGATTGTGAGTCGAAATTGATAAATGATTGTATGATTGACTGTCTTTGATAAAAAGATTTTGGACAGCTGAAAAAAATAGACTCCAAGAAATTAGGTAAAAGACTTAAGGTAAATTCAGAATATTCATATGTACGAGTAGATTTCATGCTTTCACCAAAGAAAGCACTTATTTTATAAACTAAGTACAAGATTCATTCAAATTTAAACTTCGCATGCCTATCTTTCGGTCATAAAGTGCACTTCAATTGCTCGATCAGCATTGACACTTATTCGACAATATTGTGTTTCAAGTTCAAATATCCTGGGAGATTAAAATTAGCTTCATCTGTGATCGATCGGCAAATCAGTTACAGAAACACGCTCTTTTTTCGAAGTCCATGTCAGTTGCAGCAGTAATTTTATATAGATGCACATGAAGCATCTGAAGGATTTATACGTACCATTAGTAGATACACCAAGATGAGACCAGATTTTTGGTCTCGATTCCTCAATGATAACGCCTTGAGTCGAATTTTGTACATTAATATGAAAATTGTACTTATCGAAAATGTTACTCCTAGAAATGTAGCATGAAATTCTCTCCTACATTACTTGTACGATTTCATTTGTACATAAAATAATATGTATGTGTGTGTTCTAGCATATCTCACTCTTAGCGTACTCCAGAATACACAAATACACAGTATAAAGTCTAACACATACTTCCTACAGAAATGTAACTGAAACATTGGGTGTGAAAATACTGACTGGGCAAACTTAATGCCTTGTGTCAGCGGGACTTTTAAATCCAGTTTTTTCCGGAAATTGCGAGTCCAGAAAGTCAGCAGGTTTATACCAATGTATATAAGGAATGATTAAGTAGCAGAATTAGGGCATATAACATCTTAATGGGGATTTACTTGGCACCGGCAAGCCACGCTGTTTGCCGGTGGAGTCGGATATTCTAGCATCTTAAATTCAAGTGCATAGATATTTCATGCAAATTATAACTACATTAATCACACGCCTTCGTCATATAAAATGGGAACGATGTCCTTCGGCCGCCACACTCCTCTCACACCTTTTAAGAAAATTTGCATTAATACTGGTTAGTTATTTTTTTCTGAAATTGCAATAATTACTCTTCTTATATTGTCTTTCAGTTTTTGCAATATATGCGTATTATTCCGAAACAGTATTTTTTAAGGTCCCCATAAATAAAAATTGCATACGGTAAGATCTGGAGATACCGCTGGTCATAATCCCCTACTGATGACTTTATTTTCAAAATGTTCCTCAATTAATTTCAAAGAGAGATCAGCTTCATGCACTGTAGCGGAATCTTGTTGAAAATATACCTATGTACATTCATTTTAACACAGTTCTAGGAATGGTGCGATTATGTACCCCTGCCTGTATCTCTGCCCATTCACTGTATCTTCAAAAATTTCAGGCTCTATAATTCTGTAAGCATTCACAGCGCGCTAAACACAAATCTTTTGGTCATATAATGGCATTTTGGGTAAAAAAAAAAAATCGTATTTTTCTGCACTCCATTATCTATTGTTTTGTGTCGCTACATAACCATGTAAATAAAACCAAGCTTCGTCCGTTAAAAAAAAAAAAAGTAGGTCGACAGAGCGATCATTAACATTACCCAACACCCAATTGCAGAAATTAACTCTATCCACATTATCGCATTGCTGCAATTCCTGAACCCCAGTTATCTTATAGGGTTTTAATTTTAAAAGTTTAGTGGCATTCCAAGTCGAGGTTTGCGAATTTCCTGATTCCTGTGCAAGCTTTCTCAGCGATTTTTTTAGACTTGGTTCTAACTTTTCTCCGGTGTCATTGAGTGGAAGAACATGGTGTTTTACTTTCGAATCCTTTTTCCGTAATTCTATTCGCAAGATTACGAACCGTTTCTCTGTGAGGCGCACGAAGAGCAGGAAATCTTTCTATAAATCTTCGTCTCACTTGTCACATAGGAATAATACACGAAGATTATGTGTGCTAAAGTATATGAACTTTTTGGTATTATAACAGCACTGACACTAATCTACATTACTAAAACACGTGATTTAAAAACGTTTCAGTTTCTGTACAGCACAATGACTTCGCGTCAACAGAATAATGGGCACACAGAGAGGAGAGAAGGTGGAGGGGGAACAGAAACGATTAGAACCAACGCAGCGCAAGGAGGCAAATCCCCTTTAAGCCGGCCACGCGTGCAAACGAAGGCTCTGTTTATGATTCAGTTTTCCAGATATAAAGGGACTAGCTCGGGAATCAATCAGGTCAGGTCATAGAATTTGCAACTCAAAATTTACCTTACGTTTCGGCATTGTGTGCAAGATAGGTTTCTAGCCTGGTAGGAATTAATTTTGCGTCTATTTTAAATCACTGTGACAGCAAGATTAGAGTACCAGTTTTGTCCTTTAGCTGAGGGCATTCATCTGATCAGCATGTGGTACGTTAACTCTGACAAATAGAGAGGAATTTATAAGAATCTAAAGGTATTTGTTTAGAAAGAGTCGAGAAGTATATTTTCTAATTTTCCTAACACAAAGATGGTTTTTTTAACCATCTATTATGCTTGCTAATTTTAATATATATATTTTTTAAAAAAACTAGCTCTTGCAATGTACTTGCATACCTTTTTATTCATAATCTTGCATAACATAATTGAAATGTATGTCAATCTATGCACAGATAGTAAATGCTTGTGTTTATTCGCTGTTACTCCGAATTGTGAGAGTGTTTACGATCATGTCGATCTCTGTCGATCCCATACAGGCTTGAATTGGGGTGAATATACAGAAGCAGAGCTAGAAACGCTTTAGTGGAATTCACAGAGCATTGCAGGAAACGAATCTCGTGAAAGAGTCAATATAGGCTATACGAATGTTTTGCTCTCCACAGATTTAAGGTACCGGTAAATTGATCCAAACTGAGTCAACTCGCTGCTGTCTTTCATAAAATGCAGCAATGCTAAGCTGTTACTTATTGACTGTAGATAATCTATCATCTGGGTTTTTCTCAGACAGTCTATTTAGCATGGTATAAATTCACAGTAATGTGAAGCAAAGGATGACGATAAAACGTTTAACGCTTATGATACGTAAAAACATCATAGTAAAAATAGTTCACAACTTAGTAAATAAAACCTATTATATTTAAATTTTCTTAGAAGAATGCGTGTTTTACAACACTTTTTCCTCAGATCAGATCAAGATGAAACATAATTGCTTAAATATATAGTACATTCAAACAAAGCTTTAAATATTTTGGTACGGTTATAATGAAGTCCTTCATGATAAGTGATAACCAGAACCCGAAAGTTCAAGCATTTACGTTGATTAAAATAGGCGGCAAAAAAGAACTTAAAATATTGAAAATATGCTGTAGTACATTTATTAAAAGTGAAAACAGATAGTAATATTATCACTCATTATTAATGAAAATAGATGTTTAAGATATTTAATAATTTCTTTATCACACGATTAAAGTACTTACGGTTACTTTGCTTGGTTAAAAGCAACCATATAGTTTTCAAGATAGCAACTGCCATAGTCAGTCGCTGTTGGAGAGAACATTTTTCATTATGGAAAAAGAACGTTCAACTTCCACTGAACAGATTGTAGCATATTTAAAACAAATTATATCGGAAGACAACTATACCAGTTACAATAAAACATTCACCTTTCAGGACATCGTGGAAATATTGATCAAGACAAAGAAAAGTAGTTTTGAATAGTCCTAGCGAACGAGCAAAAGATGCGCAGTGGTTTCTGATCAAGTTCATTTTCTATTTCTCGCTTGCAATTGCTTGTAAACTTTATGCAGCTGAGAAATTACTGCCACTTCAAACTTCCTAGAATTATCTCGCGCAGGTTAATATAGGTCATTCGCCAGGACTATTCAACAACAGAACTTCCCTCATCCGCTCTATTTCCTGTTATTCGTATGCCAGAGGTGACCGTGCGGTTCCTTTCATTAATGAAGTTTCTGAAGTTTAAAGAGATTGAGTGGGTTGAGGAGCAGGTTTGTGACTGCATGAAAAGAAATAAATATATAACAAGATTCTCAATAGATATTTATGTCCGGTGAACGTGTCATTTAATTTTTATAACTTTTTTCAATGCTATACATGGAAATTCTTTATGTGCTTTTTAAAATGCGTAAACAATCGCTCAAAAATCCACAACGATACAAAACAAGCAAATAATAATAATAATAATAATAATAATAATAATAATAATAATGTTTCAAAACCTTAAAAAATGGCAACAGAAGTCAAAATAGACAAAAAGGAAAATAATAACTGACCCTACTAACCCCAAATATACGGAAACGTGTTCATTTCTATCTGACTTCAAAATATATCCGCCCAATTAGAAAAGGCACTTTGCCTAACCTCCGGGCTCTGGTGATAGATAATAAGGATCGCTTCCATAGTCTAGTGGTAGAGTTTGCGACTGCTAATTCAGAGGCTCTGTGTCAGAATGCGGTCAGATCAACCTGTCAAGGTTTTTTTTTTTTTTCCCTGAGTTTTTTCCTTACTCTGAGAAGGTGAATGCCAGTTAACTTTAAGGCGCTAAGGGACTTCGAGTTCATTTGTGTCACCATTAATTCATTTCATTTGATTCATCCCCTACAAGCTTACATCTATAGAATTCGGTACACAATCTACAGACGTCCTGAGAAGACCAATGCAGTCAAAACGGCAATAATAAAAAAATATTTTTTAAAAAACATAATATGATTATACAAGTATTTTTGTGTTATTTCTAATACTGTTTCAAGGGTTATGGCTTGGAGTAAAGCTGTAGCTGGAACCTATGTATAAATTATATAATTATCATCTATAATTATTAGTATGTTAATTGTTTATTAATATTAAGATAGAATATATAGGATATCCAATAGGTAAGTTTCTTATTTCTTTATCTCTGAAAAACAAACAGCAACGATGGAGTTTTTGGATTATAAAAAACGTCATTAGGGTGTTTTGGCATCTCTAAAGCATTTTCATTAATTGTATGCATTACTTTGGCAGTAGTTCATCATACGTCATGGAGGTGCCACTACAAAGCGTGTGCGATTGTGAATTGCATTCGATCCTATGTTTTTTCACAGTAATAAACGAAACTACTGTAAATATCCACAATGAGTTAACCTCTGTTTGTGAAGAAGGATGTATGAGCATGCAGATAGCCCAGCGTTAGTGTGCTTGATTCTGGATGGACGTGGAACATGCATGGCGAATAAGGCCGGCTGCAGTGACGGCGTTTTGGGACTGCCAGGAATTTTGCTGTTGGGTTCCCCCCCCCCTTTTTACAAGTAGTTTTAACTCCCATTTTCATTGTTGAGGCTTCACATGCGGTGAACATTGATGATGATGATGATGATGACGACGACGACGATGATGATTCATGAGATGATTGATAAATTGGGAAAGGATGTTATTTGCTAAGGAAGCCTTCCAGGCCTAAGTTCTGGGTACCGCACGTCATTTGCCATTGATGAGGATTCAGGAAAGCCTACGTGAGGATAGACAGTCCTGGAGTGAATCTAACCCCAGACCTCCGGTTCACGAGTGCATGCCTCAATGACCTCGACCACGACGCAAGATGAAAGATACTGTGAGGTGCCGACACATCTTAGAGCAGCCCCAGACTTTTCTGCACTTATCTGAAAAAGATAAGACTTGCTTAGGAAATTCAAATGGAAAATTTTCTCTCATCCATCTTTTTTTCCTATGTTGCTTCGAATGATCCCATCTTTACTCAAGAAGCTCCTCTGAGGCCAGCGGTTTGTAAATGATAATGAAGTAAAGAGATGACTGCTAATCCAGGACATACAACACATAAATAATTGATGCTACGATATTGAAAAATCTTGGAAAAAGACGGTGATTATGAGTAGAAACAGCTTAAGAGTTGTAGAATGTGAATGACTTTATTTCAAAATAAGAATCGGGAAACATTTATTGAATGACCCTCGTATGTTCTTATATTATTGCATCAAAGATAATTCGGTGAAGGTATGGTATTGTACAATGAATTTACATTATTTTCGAAAGAGAAGTATATAAGAGACTCTTATATGATGCAACGTCTCCAGAGTTCCTTTAGAAACTAGTCCAGGTTTCATAATAGAGTAAAAACAGGCAGAGTTAACTCATATTATAGATCGTAAATGGATGGATGGTGAAGGAGGTTACTTTCAATACTTGAGTCTTGCTCACACCCCATGGAGACACCTCCGGGAGGGAAGGACGCGGTGAGGGGACACCGGGTGGCCGAGATCTACGGGCGGTGACTGCACGGAGGCAGATACGGTCTCTAAAATATTTCCAGATAGAACACCCCGAGACCGCAGGGACCCCCCTCCACCGAGTTGTTCGAGCCCCTCAGAAGGCCCGTTTCTTATATGATTTATTTTTAGCCAATAACAATTTGCTGTTCACTGCATTTTTCCGCCACATACACGTTTATTTTATAATTTTACCTTTGTCACAACATATTTTGTTCACCTGTTCTCTATTGGTACTGGTGGTGTAGTGGTAACCATAATTGCCTCCTAAACCCAAAATGGCGGGTTCCATCCCGGCCAGGACCGATGGATTTTTTCGGGCGTAAAAATCCTAAGTATGGTTTCCCCAAGAGGGGAAGTATAGCCGTGGGTCCCATGTAGATTTATGGCACGGAAAAGAACCTCAAGCCTGAAAGAAGAGGCCTCTGAGCAAAATTTGTCGGCCGTTTCACGCCCTTAATTGAATGAGAAGCTGGTGTCTTGAGATGTTAAAGAGCGGCCATAAAAATAATAATAAAAATAAATAAATAAATATAAAATAAAATAAAATAAAATAAAAAATCTCCCGTTTAGCTTTACATTTCAAGAATACCTTTGTGCATAATATAAGTCTGGAATAGATGACGAGAAAAAAAAATTAAAAAAATAAAAAATATGATAAAACTTACTAAGAATAGTGTAGCATAGTAACGAAAAAATTGAATAAATTTGATAAAAACTTGCATCAGTTAATTAGACATCAATGCTAGCTAATATATACCGCCACGGATTGTCGAGGTCTTTAAGGCGCGGACTCGTGAGTGGGAGGTCTGGAGTTCGATTCCCGCTAGGACCGTCCTCCCTGACTCAGATTTTTCAAGATTTTTCTCAGTCCTCATTAATTTCAAATACCGGGGAGGAACCCTAAACTTAGGTCTGGAACGTTTCCTTCCTTTAAAAAAAATCCTTTCCATGTATCATCAGTGTCCACTAACGGCAGTTAACCACAATAAAAAAACTAACTATATATTATTCACTTCAAATATAAAAAAAAAATTATGAGGTGCTATGTATGAGTGTCGTTCGGAAATTTTCGTAAATTTGGTGTAGGTACTTTGCATTTACTATTATATTTCTTTCTTTGAATTCAATCAAGAGAATTTCCCGACAATTCCAAAATATTTTTGCCATGATTCTTTGCAAAGAGAATGAGGGCTTCATGTGAAAATGAGTTCCAGTATTTCTTTTTAATCTTATTGGTAAAACTCTTACCTCACCGGGGTTCGAACCCAACACTTCCGGATTAGTAGTCGCAAACACTTTTACTAGACGAATGAGGCGGACTTGTTGATGCTCTAATATTCTGAATACTTTCCGCTTAGGATAGTCAGAATCGCGTATTAGTCACCCCCCGTAACCTAGCAACCGGGTGAAAACACGTGCTCTTCATTTAATAAATGAACATGGTGTCTAACATCTTATTTAGTGTGTCTTAAAGTATTTACATGCAATGAATAATATAATACTCTAATTCTTTCCCCATATAGCTGAGTAGGCAGTTAATAACTTCATTTGTTCGTCATAATTTCTTATAGCTTGCGCATCAAAGCTTCTCCCGCTAAAATGTTTAACATTGCTAGTATAATATTTACAAAGCATATTCACTTAACCCGTGCACAAAGCGCTCACAGTTTGCCGGCCGTTGACTTGAAATGAACATCAAAGACCGTGTTCCTCCTTTATGTACTATTCCCTTTGTCTATGTTAGCGCAAGAACACGCTTAATTAAAGAGGTTCTTATTGCGGCCTCTTTGATTCCTATCTTACTAATCCTCAAAGAAATGCAAGTAGCCTTAAGGATACATTAAATATGTAAAACCTCTCTTTCTACCAGGGCGTTTCTATTTACAATAATTATATATCATATAATTGTATTTATTTACATATCACTAGTGTGTATCTCATTATTTTTCTGACATTACCCAATGAGATAGAATGGAGATATTGTTGTTCTGCGTCACTTATATATTAAGTATTGTATTTTCGTTTATTTATTTATTTATGTTCATAAAAAGAAATGAAGAATCATGATTACGTATAGGATGATTAGGCACTATAACTGGCAGAAACAGGCAGGAAGTATAGGCATTGAAAATACACACTACCTATACAACTAAGGAAATGTGCTTTTTAACTGAACGCAAATGTATATTTTTTGTTGTGAAGCGCTGTTACTATGTGCTTTTCCAATAATTGGAGATTTCATTGTAAAGACTTCCATAATTCAAAGAGTTTAACTAAACGGCTTTGATGTTAGTATTATGCAAAAATATATAATTACCTTAAAAATATGTTGTATTACGATAAACCTAAATATGTGTCACATTAAATATAAACATAATAGTTCTAATATTCTAATTGGTCAACATTTTAATTTTCAGACAGACATATATAAAGGAAAAAATATACAATTACATAAAAATGCGGACTCTAGTGATGAGCAGCTGATAATTGCCTAAGAAGATGGATGTACTGAAGTACGTTTCAGAACTTTTAAACTGCTCTCGTTGTACCGTGCGATCAATTTTGTTTTTCCCCGGAGTGTTTTGTCTAAGGGTGAGCGCGCTGCTCGTTAGCCATTAGCCGGCCAGCCGGGTCTCAATAGTTAGCCGGAGAATTTTCTTTTTATTTTATTATTATACAAGAACAGTGTTTAACGCCCGTTTTAACTACTGCGGCATCACAGGTGGCGGGCACTGATGTGATACAGGACATAAACTGATATAACGGGAAAGGTTTTTTTTTTTTAATAAGTGTTCGGCCAAGTTTAGGGTACCTCCCGGGCATTTGCCATTTATGAGAACCGAGGAAAATCTGAAAAAAAACAATAAAATAAAATAAACCTCACTCACGGAGAGTCCTGGTCGGAGTCGAAACCCACACCTCCCGCTCACGAGTTCGTGCCTTAACGATCTCGGCCACCCATTGGGGTGGCGGGAGAGTAAAATAATCAAATAAATCAACCATAGAACAATCACAAATCAATTTAAGAGGCTCATTACTTATCAAATTATCAAATGAGGAGTTGAAACTGCCCGCCTTCATTCCCCACACGTTTTGGGCATCTCTTCGGGAAATTATTCGTCACTCGCTGCAGTTCATTTTGAGAAATCTGGACAATTTCCTGACAAATATTATCTTTGAGTTCTTGTATGCTGTATGGATTCGTCCTGTACATGGACTTTTGTCATTTACCCCAGAGATAACAATCACAGTCTCTTAAACAGGGATACCGAGGGGTCATAAATTCCTACTAATAACTCTGTCTTGAGGAAATACATTGTGACTTATGAATGAGACATGCGTTTATTGTCATTACATTAAAACATACTAATTGTGCTATTGTTTAATTAAAATTTTTATTTTAACAAAATATCGAAAAAATATCGAGTTCATGTATAGGAGCATCGTTGGATAACGATACCTCTTGAGTATCTAGGGTATTGGAGTCGGTCCTGGTGGTGTAGTGGTAACAATACTTGCCTTCTAAACCCAAGATCGCGGGTTCAAACCCGGCCAGGATCGATGGATTTTTTCGGGCGTAAAAATCCTAAGTATGGCTTCCTTCGGAAGGGAAGTAAAGCCGTGGGTCCCGTGCCGCACATTTACGGCAGGAAAAAGAACCTCAAGCCTGAAAGAAGAGGCCTCTGAGCAAAATTTGTCTGCCGTTTCACACCCTGAATTGAATGGACGCTGATGACCTGAGATGTTAAAGAGCGTCCGTAAATAATCAAATAAAAAAAAAAAAAAAAAAAAAAGGATATTGGAATATCAAGTAAATGAAGTACTCCCCTAATTTTAACACAATTCAGCCACAATACAGCAATTAGATAACTGCTAAATATGTAGCAAAATGTCACATTTGAAAATCACAGTGGTTTTCTCCTTTGTCAATGCTTAACGGTGGTTTTTACTTGTAAACAGAAAAAATGAGATGTAAAATTTGGCCTAGTATAGCAAAATTAATCACAGGTCACAGATCCATCGAATTATTCTAGTGCATCACGTACGTGTTATGTAACACTGCTTAATTTGTTCGTGTCAAAATTCTTCCTCCTATCCGACCGCTATTGCTGCATTTAAAATGCGGCAGACAGACGATTGGCAAAGAAAATAAAAAGGAATGGAGTGCTATAACAGCAAACTACCGCGCTGAAGTAAAAACACTTGACATATGCTCAGGAGGCAACAACAGTCTGCTCCACAGCCGCTAACATCACGCACAAACACTTCTCTTTAAGTATACAATTTTCCCCGCTTGTTATGGCTGTAAATGATAAACTCGAGATGATTTAATAAAGTTGCTCATTGTTAATAATTCTTTAACATCTTACGTTACAAAGCTTGGCTTTTTTCGTCATCATGATTGAAATACATAAAACAGGCAATATCTGGCACCATATAATTAATTTAAAAGTCTCACTTTGTTATTGAGGGATCTGAAACTGAATTTTGAAGCTCCATCTTTTCATCAGAATAATTACAAATTTTTACTGAAGCCTGAACGATGGGGGGGGGGGGAGATATGCTAATGTGCTAATGATGAGATTGTTTTAAATGATATAGTGATGTTATTTGAGTTATGGCCAGCAGAACGCTATGTACAGAGGATGCCAGTTGTCAAGGCAACCTATGGTTAGTTTGAGGGAGCCTTATTCTTCCATGTGTTACTCAGTGCTTTCATTGCGTGTAAATGAAAGCACTACATTAGTCACTACATATAAATAAATATGGAATACATTTTTTTTTTCGACTGCCACTCTCAAGGTAACAAGGAAAGACTTATGGAATACTAATACGATATGAGCAACATCAAGATTTTAAAGAGTCTATGCGATATGATATGCGTAACGTGACTGAAAATATAGAAAATACATTTTTTAAGTAAATTGCATTTCCGCTGTTTTGAAAAGTGGGGTACAAATAAGGAATACTATTGAAAATTTAATTTAGTTAAAAATATTTATTAAAATGACGAAGTGAAACTTTTTATGTGAATTCAATATGGAAAGGAAAAAAGAATACATAAATCTACTCATTTTCAGTAATCACAATCAGCATGTGTCCACAACTCGTATATTTAACAAAAGAGCTTGGTCACATTTTCCTGCTAAATCGGAAAGAAGTTACTTATTTCCTGTAAATCCTAACCAGTGTCTCTATTAAATGTCGCAGTCGCCCCTTTCCTGCTCTTTCACTTAAAAGAATGTTGAATTGTTTCTTTTTCCTAACTGAAATGCCATAGTCTACAAGTCCCTTCTTGCTAGCTTAAAGACGTTCTGCATTGTAACAGCATATTGAAATAATTGTTCTTCCATTTGAGGAGGAACCACTACCTATGGCCCAATTTTTAGTTGAGTAGCCTCAATTGCTGATTTTTTTTAATTTGCGAACGTAAACAGTATATGATTGACACTTTAAATATTTACGATGCTTTAAGGAAGTCCGGCTTTATTTTTCTTAACTTGTTTTATTGCTTTCTGAATCGTGTGCAATTCCTGAAAGGCGATTATTAGTATTCCATATTGGTAACTCTGCAACCTTCGAAATTTTAACCTCAAAATATGCGAAAACACGCATGAAACACAAATAAGTAATATATACAAATGATGCCTAATACGTGTATTAGAGCATGATATACGATTCACTTCGATAAAATTAATAAACAGTATGTTACACCGTAATGCCTACTTACTTATATGTGAAAACGAATTCTTGCAAAGAAGTAGTAAGGAGATTTGTAAAAAATGTCATGGTAATCGTGCATCAGATAGAGAAACTGTTCGCCGATTTGTTTAAAAAAACATGTCTATCTGCTCACAAAATAAATATCCTACCATTGTTCCTCCTCTAATGTAATTGATTGCAGTAAAAATCCATGAATGTACGCAAATGAAAAGTATAAATAAGACTCCATGCCAACACATGCCCGTCTAGGGTGCAATAAACATTAGCAGATTGACTTGTATCGATAACAACAATCGATAGTGTGAAAAAGTGAATTATTATTTTAATAAACTTTAAGTTATTGGACACTTCAAAACGAGTTGAATGTTATCTTTCAGCAATAACTCACAAACCAAGCATTTCTGGGCCTCTATATGTTTCTCGTTTTAGTGTAAGGGAAACTCCTTCAAAGTTTGTTGCAGCATTTCTGTTACCTCTATATAGCTGTGATTATTATTTGTAAGAATACAAAGGTTTTTGTGTGTTCTTTCCTACTATGATTGTATTTCTTCCAAGATGTTAAGTATCTCAATTTGATCGGCTTTATTATTAGAACATTCACCATTGGGTATTTACATTTTGTTGACTTGTTCATTATGTTCTGGATAAGTGCACCAACTTTGTTCTGATATTTGCTTCATTAGTTAAAATATATGTCGAAAATGAAATTCTAACCTATGTTTCATGTCTCTTGTGCAAGATCAATGTCTGACTATAGTGGTGAATATAATCGTCGTTCATATTTTCTAAACTTCAGCAAGTGTTATAGGTGTAACTCCCGCAGCTCAAAATATATAGTTCTGCAGGTTCTATAGGTTCTGAAAAAATGTATATTTATAAATGTTTCACTCCTCTGAAATGTGTTAGTGTCGCCTTGTGTTTGTGAACCTCTTTCTATATTACAGCTTCATATACTTATTAGAACTGGTGATACTCTTTTCGATACTTGATGATGTAATTTCGAATGAAGTTTTTAATTTTTTTATTATTATTTTTTTTTAAAGGGTGTATTAGATTAAGTTCATTTCAGTTTAGACAAATCTTTGCTGGTGGAAACTATCGCATTAACTTTTTGTTTTGCTTATTTTTATTTTATTGCCTCTTCCTCGGCACGAAAGGACCTTTCTCATAACTACGCATACTAATCATCTGCAACTGGAAATATTGTACAGGATGATTCTAAAGTCCTTCTCTAGTTTCGGGGATAGATAGAACAGTAACCATGACAAACGTAGTGAAAACGCGCCTATCAATGGATAGAGTATCTCTCCAAAGTTCGTACATACTTTACAGGTATTCCAAATGTCCACCGTTGGTGACGCGGCAGACTTCAATTCTGTAGTCAAGCTCTTGCCATACACATTTGACGGTCGATACAAGCGACTGTATGCATGGTTCTCTCTTGCACCTGTGCTAAATCGTGTGGCAAAGGCGTCACGAACACACGATCTTTGACATAATCCCAGAAGAAAATATCACATGGGGTTAGGTCAGGTGACCGTGTAGGCCACAGAAGAAGAGGAGAGTCACCTCGAGCAGCACATCCGATCCAATGACGAGAAAAATTTCAGCATCGAGGTACTCGGGAACGTCATGATGAAAATGAGGTGAAACCCCATCTTGGTAATATATGAGCCCTGGCTATCTGCATGTAATTGTGGCATTAGCCACTGCTGAAGCATGTCCAGGTACACTGGAACGATAACAGTTTTTTTCCGCAAATAAAAAATGGACCATACACTTTGGAAGAAGAAACAGCAAAAAACACATTGACTTTAAGGGAATCACGAACGTGTTCTACCACAACACCAAGTTTTTTCCGTGCCTCAAATTGCATACATTGTGAAGGTTCACTTTGCCGGACAAATGAAACGTGGCCTCCTTAATAAAAGTAATTTATCTCAAAACCGTTTCTTTCTAGCCGCTCTTGTAACACAACACAGATTGAAGACGACAATTGTGATCTTATAAGCTGTATCCGATATGGTTTCACTTTAAATCACTGTCGTAAAATAAACCAAACAATAATCCCTGGGTCGCTGACGTGTCAACTTTTAGGGCTCCTGGCAAATGCTTCTCGCACACTCTCAACGATCTCAATCGACACTTTTTTGCAGGCCTGTCCATCACATAAGCACCAGTCACTTCAAACTTTTGCATTATGCACGAATTATTTTGGCTGTTGGCAGTTTTTTTAGTTTCGTACTAAACCGTCGTTAACTATACGCCACAGCGGACTTACATTTAGCTAATTGTAACACGCAGAAAGCTTTATGTGCACAAGTGAATTTTGTTTTCGCTATGACTGTCCTTCAGCGGCTAAATCTAAATTGCGCTTTGGCGCCTATCACGAATGTAAACTTAGAGATATACTCTTACCATAGAAATAAGAGTTTTCGCTATATCTGTCATGGTTTCTGATCTATCGACCCCCGAAACCAGGGAAGGACTTTAGATTCACCTTTATTTAGTAACGAATTATACCCCCATGAAGTTTCAAACGTCAGGCCCACAACAAAACCCTTGCAAACAGCTTTTTACTTGTTTTCTAGCGCTATGCACGTTTGAAATACTGCAGATCTATTAGCGGAAGCTGATGTTTAAACTGCATATATTTTTATAACAATTTAGTTATTTCATTTTGAGAACATACTGCATGCTGCAACAAAATATTTTCTCACATCAAAGCTGACTACCATTAAACATGTCATAGCAGATCGTTCAGTTGTAAGAAGGGGCACAACTGGAAAACGTGCACCCTCAGTCATGTCCAAGGTTTGTGAACCGTTAAAACAAAATACGAATATAAAAGTTGCGAATTTCGTGTTCACGTTCATTAGTAGCGCTACAAACCTACCCTCGTAAAGCATCAAACGTGTTTAACAGAAACGTATAGAGCAGAATACGAAAAAGAGGAAGTAAATTATTCTTCATTAATCATTATCGCCTCTAATAAAATTATGCTTATTTGGAATATCAATCATCATGTCATTCTGCATAGATGCTTATGTCACACAACTACAACTGCTATTGCTATTGCAGCTATTCCTTCAATTCCCACTAGGCTGGTCGCCATTGTGTTTTTTCGCGATTTCTCTTGGTCACGTAGACGAACGCTGGGATGGATATTTACACCCCACTAATTTTCCGCTCTCTCATTTCATTCCATTGGTTCTGTTACAAAGGACCCCATCTGTGTCCGCGCAGTTATCGCCCGTAGATCGTGGTCGCGCGGTGTCTTTCCCTTACCCCATTCCTTCCTCCCTGAAACGTCTCCATTAGGAGTGTAGGTACAAAGGGCCAGCGGTCAACAATTCTCAAGTACTGAAGTATACTTCTCTGATTCCGAACATCCATCCATTACTACCACCACCACATAGTTACTTTTAGCACTACAACTATCGCTGCTATTGCTACAGTCATTACTACAAATGAGTGAAAACTGTTGGTTGAATAGAATTATCGACTTCAAAATTTGCAGTGTTTAAATACTTCTCTACTCTACAATTTTCTGGACAATGTTTTTCCGCATTCTGTATATTAAAAATCATTTAGAGCATTTTAAGGTATATTAGGTAATGAAAACATTATTAAAATAAGGGGCAGTGTACGAATGTGTGGGAAGAAATTTGTTGCTAATAATGGTAATCAGCAGAGTAGTTATAGTTATGCAAAGATACCAACAGATGGTACACCAGTGCAAGAAGCACTGTGTGATGGACAGTTGTATCAAGTCAGGGTTGCGAACTTGGTTGTTGTATAATTATAGCCAAATCTGATTTTTTGGGTGCTGATCTTGTTGGCAAATCCGTTATCTAGCTCTGGTTGGAGATTTAATATTTTTAAATATATTTTCCTTTTGTTGTTTTAAAAAGTGTATACCATCTAAGTGCCAAATTCCGAAGCAGTTATGCTTAAATTGATGTTAAATATAAACATTTAGGACTGGAAGCTTTCTCGGCGCTGATTAGTAATTAGGTTTCATCCGACTGATTGCACGCGCAACTATAATTAATTAACATTTAGTTCATCTTCGCATCAATTGGACAAACTGGCATATTCATCTCCGTCTAGCTTCTAGCCTAAACTCTTGTTTAGGTGCTCAACTTGTCACATCCCCTGCCTTACAGAATCAAGAGAAGTGCAATTTGGCACTTTTCTTTGCCCAATCCTCCTCAATTGTTTTCCAAAATGCGTACATCTGTTCTGTCTATTTGCAGTGTTTCAATAGCTTCTACTCTCTCTATCTAAACTGATAAATTGGAGGACAATCTGATTTTTTTTCTTTCTTTCTTTCTTTCTTTGGAGTAGGTTTCCAGAGTAAAAGGACAGCGCAAAAATCCTTTAACAAGCTAACAGACTTTGCACTGTTTATACTGTAGTTCTTTTATCTACTGCGTAAGTAGCAATACGTTTTGGTCAAATGAATGTTGTACAAACGAACACAAGAAAGTATTGAGTGTAGGCATTGTAAATGCTGTATTAGGTATTTGTGCTGGACTCCCTAAGAAAAACAAATTCGAGCTTCCAAAAAGTGCACTAATATAATAATATTAATTTATAAATATAACAACAATTAGATCTGCTGAAGCCATAACCGGTACCTCAGCAACCATGCATGAGTTCCTTCAACCTCCAAAGCACTTCAACATGAAATGTCCATAACGATCTTGTAATTCAATTTTAGGCTAGCATTTAAATATAAGGCATCATTTGATGCTCATTTATAGTTAATACTTCTAAAGAGTTTAGGTAATATGATGAATGAAAAAAACTAACATTCTGTTTTTTTTTTTTTTTTTCAGCTGTAAAATCTAGTTAGAATGTTTTTTCCACCTGTTGGCAACAGTATTAATGAAAGTAGTGCAAAATCACTTCTAGCCAAGATAATTAATTTGCCCATGATAATTATGTAATTATCAAGGGCAACGTTGATTTGGGGGGGGGGTGAAGGTGCTCAAGAGGGAACAATTCATCGTCGCCTAAGATCCATATGCAAATACTGGTCTAAGTCATGCAGCTGTTTCGATGCATTCAAACTGCAAGAATAGGAAAAGAACAAATATACAGAGAAGCGAGTGAGCAACGAACGTCCGAGAACTTCATGCGCTGCGGATATGATCCAGCGAATTTCCAATCTGATCGTGCAAAACAAGTGTTTGACTATAAAGCAATTACAAGCAGAGACAGGGTTTTGTGATGCGACAGTTCACTCTAATATTCGAGAGGATTTGAAAATGAGGAAGCTGTGTGCACAATGGATCCCCTATAGTAGAACCGTATTGACAGCTGTAGGAACATGCTTGAACTTCATGACCTGATCCTGTAATTATTCACGATGAATTTCTCCCACTTAAATGCCTGTACTTCGCAAAAAACCATGCCTTCCAACGCTGGCCTTCAAAATCCCACAGTAAATCAGTACTATTTGAAACAACCGCCCATGCGCAGCACTGCTTGCACCAGTGCTGCCATCTGTTGCATTTTTACACAGCTATAAATATTCTATTGACCATAAATCACAGCTAACTCCAACCGCGATAACCCTCCTAGCAACAAAATTCTTTCCATCACTTTAAAAAACCTCCCTATGTCTAGTATTTTAATGGTCCATCTAATATATTTGTTAGCTACCATACTAATTTTATATTTAGTGAAAATAACAAAATGATTTACAGTTGCAAAAAATGTAAAGTAAAAGTAGAAAAGGCTTAAAAATAACACAGTAAAGCTATAAAATTTACGTTTATGTAGCTTGGTGTCATCCAAATACATTAATTATTTAATTTACTCTATTTTAAACCAATATAATAATAATAATAATAATAATAATAATAATAATAATAATAATAATAATAATAATAATAATAATACGTTCATTAGTAGTGAGCTGATACTGAATTGCAGGCTGCAGATGTTTCGTATTAATTTATGAAGTACTGGCTTTATTTTATTTTGTGTTAATTGAATGTAAAGAAAGTTAACACTACAAAGCTTACATTCTAAGTCTTTTTCTTTTCGATTATTGGAAAATTGAAATGAAAAAAAAAAAAAAAAATAGGGGACTAACTGCAAGTACTATTTGGTGTCAAACTGTAATTTCAAAACACGGAAAGAATTCGTTGTTTTCTAGAGCTAGACTTCATGCCGCAGATTCCAGAGAATCATGGACAAGTTTGCTGCCATAAACAATAGGAGAATGAATTGTTTTTGCCTTTGTTTAAATCGCTACCTTACTATAATATTTTTATTAAATGCTCTCTCTCGCTCTTTCCATTATGTATGTCTGTTCAACCACTTGTTTATGTTTGTTAAGTCTATAATGCATTTTCTATAATTTCCAACCCGACGAAACAAGTATTAATGTATTACACCTCGGTGCATGACTCCGGTTGGTTAAGTAGCACTATTAGTCCTACAAACAACGGATGCAATGTATTTAATTATTGTTACTATTCACGAACTTCATAAATAAACATTTTGCGCGTCATCTTTTCGCCACCTTTCAACGATTTTCCTTGACAGAATTTTACAATACTATCATAACCAGCACATGCTTCCGCCATAACTGCATTGAAACTTTTTGCACAGTACAGTGAACAATGTCGGTCCTGGTGGTGTAGTGGTTACCATACTTGTCTCCTATACCCAAGATCGCGGGTTCGAACCCGGCCAGGACCGATGGATTTTTTCGGGGCGTAAATTACGAAAAAGAACCTCAAGCCTGAAAGAGAGGCCTCTGAGCAAAATTTGTCGGCCTTTCACGCCCTGAGTTGAATGGGACGCTGATGACCTGAGATGTTAAAAAGCGTCCATAAATAAATCAATCAAAAAAAAAAAAACAGTGAACAACATGTGCGTAAATTACTAATAATTCAAATGCATAATAAGGTATAACGTTGGTATCTCTCATGGTCATCACAGTGTTCCCTAAAGTTGTTTTCTCAATGAAAACCAGCCCATATTAAAGTTTAAAATAATTTCCTTTATGAACTACTCCGCGTATAACATCAGGAATATAAGTCGTCCAGAAGCCTATGAGAAAAGAGCTGCACCACATATTTATATTTACATTAGGATAGAAGTAACAGAAGACGGATAATAGTTATTAAGATTCTAGAAGTTTGTGATGCATATTCAGCAGTAACAGAAGCAGTAGCAATAGTAAATTGTGCACCCCAACTTTATGCTACAGGGAGCACTCGCTGTTATAAGCATTATGTTTTCCAGAATCTGTTTACTTATTTAAATGTTCGAAAAAACACCCGAGAGACTGCTTTTAGTGATGGTATAAGCACAATGTAAATGCTGTTTCTTTTTAAATAAAGCACTATTTGTTTAGTATACGCAAGTAATTTTGGGAGAACGTCTCGCTCCATTTCTATTCTACCTCTTTCTGCATAGTGCACAGTAGATGAGTTGCTTGCTTACTCTATGGTACGTGAGTTTGGCGTTTGCAAGCAAGCTGCGTTCTCTGGTGCTGAAGCATAAGGAAGTGAAGACAGATCCCAGCATAATTGTAAAATAATATCCTGTTTGTCCTTGTTATCTGAAGAATATTTTTAAAAATGACTTGGGGATTTGTAACTTGTGGTCCAAATGAAGCTTTGGTGGTTTCAGGTAAAGTAATTAGGGTGTGGTGTTCGATGCTTCATTTTGACATTTGTCAGAACTCTTAATGTCAAAAATTAATTTATAAAGTTGTTTTATAAAAATAGGGATATATGAGCATGAACTGCTTCTCTGTTTGTCCTTTGCTTATTTTAAGTAGTAAGATAATCAGTTTATCATAGTATTCTTGTGAACACATATCATTTCATAATGTTATGAATTGAAATAACAGTTACTAACCTATGGGTCTATCCAGAAATAAGTAATTTCTTAGCAATTCATATAATATATGTGTCAATGACTTTTAAATATTTAATAAACGAGGGAAGCACATAGATCGAACTGAAATTCTTATAGGTTCCATTCTCCACTCAACAAAGAACTGGTACAAAAACTACAAGATCAAATATCACAAACGTTTATAATTTTATGAAGCTATGCTGTGCCTTCACCTATCTTAAATATTAATGAATTAGTTTTATTTTGTACATTTAATTGAATTAAATGTACAAAATATATCTAAATAATAGGCATTGCTGAAGGAAAATTAAAACATATATAATTAAAATTTGGTATTTTTTGGAAGGGTGGATGGCATACTAGATTTTATCCAAGTTACACATTTTCTTCTAATATCGTTTTTATGAACTCTCTTGTTATTCTAGGTGAGCTTACACTTTAATTTCCCTGGTATGCTTGTAGTATGGGTGGCATTTTAACTTAAGCCATGTCACACATCTTCTAATATTGTTTTTATGAGCTCTTCTGTTACTCCAGGCAAGTTTAACACTTTAATTTCTCAGGTGTGTCTACATGGAAGTTTTACCAGAGACTGTACTTTACCTTTCTTGCGGTGACAGAGATGATGTGACTTGGTTAAAAGCTAGTATACTACTCATCCTCCACTTTAATTTCCCACGTGTGTCTATATGGAAGTTTCACCGAGGCTCTACTTTGTCTTTCTTGCAGTAACAGAGATGATGTGGCTTGGCTAAAAGCTAGTACATCACCCACCCTCCCAAAAGACTGCACAGATTGTAATTGTAGTATGGTTTTACTTTCCTTCAACACTGCTTATTATTTAAATTTGTTTTGTACATTTAATTAAAACATTAATTCATTAATATTTAAGATAAGAATTTGCTTGAGAGCAATGCCAGCTGCAGTGAATGAGAGTATTAGTGGTCAGAGAGGAGTTGGAAGATATTACTGACTTTTAGTGGGCCCACAGGGCTCATGGTGTTGGGGAAAAAAAAGCAAAACTTTTCTCCAGACAATTTTTCCCAGACCCTCCAATGTTTTGTTTTCTCAGAAACCTTCAGTATGCTGAAAACATTATAGTAAATTGATTTCCTGTACATATAGTATACATCCACAGAACAATAATAGCAAAAATATTATGAAACAAACTGCCCAATTTAAACAACCAATAAAAGAAATATATAGACATGTCAAAGAGAAGCAAATTTACCTTATTGGTAATGCACATGTTACAATTTATCTAACAAATTTTGGATGCCATGGGTTTATTTTATTTATTTGAATTGTTTAAGGATACTATTTACTTCTCTAGTCATCAGCATCTCATTCAATCCAGAGCATGAAACAACTGATAAATTTTGCTCACAGGCCTCTTCTTTCAGGCTTGAGGTTCTTTACCATGTTGTAAACTTATGATACAGGACCCATAGCTTTACTTCCCTTCTAAAGGAAGCCATACTTGGAGTTTTACGCCCTAAAATCCATCAACCCTGGCTAGGTTTGAACCTGCAACCATGGATCTATGAGGCAGTATGGTTACCATTATGCCACCAAGACCAACAGGACATCATGAAGCCATAACCAAAACTGAAAAATATCATTAAAATGAAATATTTAGGCTCTCTAATAAAAAAAATAATTAAAAAGAAAGTCCCTGACCTATTTATTACATGCATCTTCAATTTTAAATATAATATAAGAATTTGAGGGTAAAAATATATTATTTTATATGTACCAGCTAACATTGGAAAATTACACTTATTTTAACACGTATAAAGAATGTGAAATGCAATATACACACTTATGGTGATAATATGGTGATTTATTAATTTTGTTGAGTTTAGACAATTTAATATATAGACAATCTGCCTTTGAAAGCTATTAAGGCTTTGACTTGCTGACTTACTGTTAATACGTGATTATATTCTCTCATGCATTTGGGATTATGATGTCAAACTTTGATTATCTTTTCAATAAGCTTAGTTTTCTTGGTAATCATCCCCTTTGTCAGTTCTTTACCAGCTATCAAACAATCTTAATGGGACTCATATCTACTGAATTTCCTGGCCAGAGCAACAAGAGAACAAGAAAAGCTATCACAGATTTTGCAGTATTCATTTGCCTCCATCTTGCATTAAAATAAATGGCTCTCCATTTGGTAACCATTTTATTAGTTCAGGCAGCAGCCTGCTTCTGAACACCACCTTGTATTGGTACTGGCACATTGTTCCTTCAACAACATATAGATGTCTATGACCTTTGCCACTGGTAATTGACAAAATCATGACTTTAATCGGATTTTTACAGTCTGCACAATTCAATCAGACTTATACTTTTCACCAGAATGCTGTCGCACAAACAGCTTTGTTTCCCAGAATTTCAAAAGTGCTCTCATCTGAAATAATTGAAAAATTCAATAATAATTTGGCTTAAAGGTAGATTTTTAGCTCTTAAAAATTATTTTAAAATTTAAATTTACATGTTTACCATTTGCTAAAATCCAAGTCTTTGTCCATGTGATCCCTTGCCCACTTGAGATGTTTTGCAGACAGGTTAATTTGGGCTTGCAGGCAGATACTTTCAGATTCTGTGTTGCGAATGTCTTCAAGATCAAATTAAATGTTTTTGCGCTGAAAAACTTCCTTACAAAACTGTTTCAAGCAATATTCTGCACTTGGTTTGAAAATTGGTTTATTTATACCTCTTTTGAGGGTCTAATTCCAAACCCAATTCAGTTTTCCTCTTAATTCATCTTACAAAGGCTTCAGATAGCTCCAATCTACAAGAAATCTCTCAATTTGAAAAACAATCTGGCATTTACAAAATCAATTGTAAAGACTGCATTGTAAAATATATAGGTAAAATGAAAGAGAAATCAGCAAATTACAATTTACAATTTGCAGGGGGGGGATTTCAAAATGAACCAAAACTCTAAAGCTCTTCCAAAACTCATAGAATTAACAGTGTGGGAAAATATATTCATCACTAAATTCATAAGATCTATGGAGCGATATCTTAATACTGCTGGTAAGCTGATAGTGAAATCCTTCTGATAATGAAGGCAACAGCCTTTGAAACATATCGAAATAAGTTGAACAAAGTTAGTGAAATTTTAGCGATTTCCTTATAAATGGTTGCAGTATTAAATCAGTTTTCTTTTTGAGTTTCTTGCCAATAAACCATCAGCAGTTTTCAATGCAGGATATTGATTCACAGGTCATTTAAGACTTTGGTTGCTTTCCAAAAGGGGTAAATTTATAAATTTGAAATTTATTCAGCCTATATCTTCTAATTGCATTGGTTAAACTGTCAAATTAAGATTTATTATTGGGATAACTGTCTGTTGTCACTTCATTATAGTGCTTCTCCTTGCTAGAATCAGCTGTTTTATTTTTAATGGGTACTTATTGTATATGAATAAAATTATGTGATGTATGTCATACTAACACTCATATTGCTTCACTTACTTGTGTGATATTTGAAACCGGTTTCGATCATCCCCAGCCAAGGATACGACTGGTTGGAGAATCTAACGGCTCTGTCAAGATGAAGCGCTGCCCTGGTGGTGTTTTTATGTTTTTAAAATTGGTGTTTTCTACGTATTTAAAATTGGTGTTGAATGCAAATATTAGTAATTTTCAACAATTTTTATATTTCTTCTGTTTTTAAATTTATTGATGTTAACCATTTCTTTAACATAAGCATAAGTTTCTCTTTTGGTATGCTCGGGAGAAGAGAAACTGAGAAACTGATGCATATGTTAAAAAAATGGTTAACATCAATAAATTTAAAAACAGAAGAAATAGAAAACTTGTTGAAGCTTACTAATATTTGCATTCAACAAAAGATATTACCAACAAGTTTCAGGCCTAACAATGGGAAACCCCTTGTCACCTTTTCTAGCAGATTTATTCACAAGTTCATTTGAAATACATATCACTAAGGCCTTCCCTTTAATTTTCAAGTCATGGTATAGGTATGTGGATGACATTTTTGCAATAATACCAAAGAAACAGTCAATAGATGCTCTGAAACTTCTTAATTTGCAACATAAATCTATACGTTTACCATAGAAGAAGAGAGAAATGGTTGGCTACCATTTCTAGATTTAGAAAATTATAAGAAATGGAGATTGTTTGAATTTTGGAATTTAGTTCAGTGGAGTTCAGTGTAAAAAGTGGATACCTAAGTAGGATATATTACCACTCCATTGTCAACACCTTTGTAAGTACAATATTTATACTTGCTGGTTGTTTCTCAAAACTTTTCCTATAAAGTGTTTCACTGTCATTATTGCGTCAGTTGTTCCGGTTTGCAGGGTGAACCCAAATTGGTTCTTATTTAGCAGATCATAATGTTCAAATAGTGCATTATTCTGTTTATGAGTAGTTTTTCAAGCACTTTCCTGGCAATGTTTAGAAGGCTGATGGGTCTAAATTTGGTGATCTGCTTTATTTTCCTATCTTGGTTTCACAA
Source organism: Metallyticus violacea (assembly GCA_030762175.1). Classification (NCBI taxonomy): domain Eukaryota; kingdom Metazoa; phylum Arthropoda; class Insecta; order Mantodea; family Metallyticidae; genus Metallyticus; species Metallyticus violacea. Next base: position 18,716,767 of record CM060840.1, on the reverse strand, counting down.
TTAGTATGATCTGTGCTCTTTTCCATAACTTGGGGAAGCTTCCAGTCTTTAAGCAGTGATTGTATAATGCTGTCATGAATTTTGGTGTTTGTTTGAACATTTTTTAATAGTATATTACTTCCAATTCTGTCTTCTCCTGGAACTTTTTTATGATTAATGCCTTCCAGCATACTACATACTTCGTCCTTTATGGCTTGTCATTAATTGTTTTAGGTGGTACTTTTTTTCCACTCTGTTTGTTTGTGGTACTCATTATTTTCCTTCTCGTCATCTTCTGGTATGAAGTATCTAGCATGTGATTGATTGTTTTGGTTATGTCCTTTGTATGCGTGCCATCATTTTTCCTGAGCATAGTCAGTATGGTGTTGTTCTTGAGCTTCCCTGCTAATAGCTTGTATGCCGCGCAAGGATTCATCCCAAATGTGAAATTAGGAATGAATTAAGAGAATAAAGTCAGAGACTATGGTAAACAGATGGCAAATGATAATGAACGAAGCGATTACAAAATCATATTTTCCGACTGTAGCTAAAAGACTAAAAACCAACATCCTTCTAAGCCCCAATAGCGATCCTCTCAGGACATGGGAAATTTGGAGTCTACTTTCATCACTTCAAAATAGCAGAGAACCCATCATGTGTATGTTAGGAAGATATACAAATGATGGAACACATCTTGAACTGCAAAATCTTTAAGAGCGAGCGAGAAATATTCCAGAAAGATGTAGCAAAAGTAACCGGGTGATGGCCAATAGACAGTAGTGAACATAAATGTAAATTGGAACTTGCACAGTGAAGCTAATCATATTAATTGATATCATTGTATGATTCAGTTGAACTGAGTCTGTGTATTCCATCTTATAGTCGTAGCAAAAACGAATTAATGCGGGTTAGTGTTCATACGGTTTGAAGGCCTATTTACTACTTAAATGTAAATTGGAACTTGCACAGTGAAGCTAATCATATTAATTGATATCATTGTATGATTTAGTTGAACTGAGTCTGTGTATTCCATCTTATAGTAGTTGCAAAAACGAATAAATGCGGGTCAGTGTTCCTACGGCTCGAAGGCCTATTTACTACTTAAATGTAAATTGTAACTTGCACAGTAACCAGTAGTGAACTTGTTTTAAAATATAATTAACAGTTTAAAAAATTTGTAAACAGCATCAAATTTGACAGTTTTCAAATTAATACAAATTGAATAATAGGATAGAAAATATGGTAACTAAGAATGATAATGTAAATAATGTAAAAGCATATATAGAATTTCAGGAATCTTCAAAATATGATTAGGTTAGAATAAGAATGAAAGTGTTCAAAAATGGTATTAAGGATAACATGTAACAATGAAATGATAGCAATGCATGTAATATTGCTAATTATTATAGCAATGGAGCATGACATAAATGAAGAAGATTTAAAAAAAAGACACACACACACACACATTATATATATATATGCTGCACATGCGTTCCCTGCACATGCAAGGAGGACAAAAGATGGCTTATGAGCTCAAATTCAAGAAGCCTGGGTAGCCATTCGTCCACACTACTGTAGAAATCTGACATCTATGCTCCAAAGATTGAGGGCAGTTATCATGCTGAGGGTTCATACACAATATCAAATGTTTATTTCTATGTGTTTTCACTTTAAAAGATAAATTTTTCTGTTCATGTATTTATATAGGTATTTGTAAAGAATGAATTAGTTTCTGATTATGTTTTTATGCATGCGTAGGTAATGTCATAAAACTCAAAATGATATTGAGGCAATATGATGTTCTACATATACACTTGTAAAACTAATAATAATAAAAAAAAAACAGAGCAATATGCTTTCTAAACCGCTCAGCCACTGTTACTGTAGCCTAACATTCTCTTTCCAGAGACTTATGATTGTTATCATTATATTTACTGGCAAAGTGCCCATGGCAGTTTGCATTTGCTACATGCACTTGTGAATACAGCATTTATGAGCATCCCAAAGTTCTCCAATTAACATGTAGAATCTGAGGATGACTTATTTTTTTGTCAAAGGTTTTACATATTCTGGTTAGTGTGTAATGAAAAAATTCCATTTAATGTAACACTTGACATTATGTTGCAGGTTGCTGCTATAACAAGCCTTTACTGGTGCCTGGAGGTAGAGCATTTGTCTGGCCCTCAATTCAATGTGTGCAGAGGTAAAATTGGTTTATAATTCTTGTCTAGATAGTAAAGTAATGTTAATTCCAATAAGTAAAGCCTACCATTGTGGTGTTCCATATAAATATTTGCACCCAAATGGTATGTCTGTTACTTAATAGCATTTTTTTTTGTAGTGTGTAACTCCCCTTTTTACTACAGAGGCACCACAGGCGGTAGACACTGATGATACATGGAATGAAATGATAAATTGGGAAAGGATTTATTTTTTAAAGGAAGGAGGCATTCCAGAACTATGTTTAGGGTACTTCTCCAGCATTTGCCAGTTACGAGGACTGAGGAAAATCTGGAAAAAAAAACCCAGACAGAGAGGACGGTCCTGGTGGGATTGGAACCCCAGACCTCTCGCTCACGAGTCCGTGCCTTAACGACCTTGGCCACCCTGGCAGTATTTAATAGCAATGAGCAACATAATGGCCATTAGATGATTTTATGACATGTGTATCTCATGTCACAATTGCAAAGAGATGTGCACATATTTTTGATCACATTCTGTATATAGACTGAATAAATTATAAATAGAGCTGTGACACTCATGCTGTTAATACAACAGGTTATTCAAAATGATTGTCATGGTTTTGTGAAAATTGTTGCATGCTGTGCATTAAGCATATGATTATTAACTTTGAACAATGGAGGAAGAAAAAAGCTCTCAAAAGCTTTGTTCTGTACTGCCCACTATTCAGTAGTTATGTCTTTACTTGCCATATGTATACTATTTGCAAAATGGTAGCTAACAGTAAAGAGAATCAAACCCAGCTGGTTACTATTGTCTAGTGCCACTTCCACATGAAATCTGGGAAAGACCCACCCTTGGACTTCCAATCACAGGTGGTGTGCACCATTTATGGAAAGGGGTGCTTTGTAAAGGAAAAAGCAACAGACATGCCAGATGCATCTGTCTTGGCCACCTCATTCATCAGATTTATCATGCCATTTTTTCCTGTGGGTTGATATCAAAGGAGCAAGTCTTTATCCCCCCCTCCCCCTGTACCTGTGGCTATTCGAATTTGCAGGGATGTATTAGAGCTACCTTTTTAAACATCAAGGGGCATACTGAGCCTTATATGGAAAAAAATGGTTAATTGTATAGATAATGAGAAAAATTGCAAATTTTGGTAATTAAAGTCCATAAATAAAATTCTTTTAAGAGTTTTGTTACACAATGAAAGATTTGTATGTCCTTCTCATTTGTATAATGTGCTGTGATTTTTGAAAAGCCTGAGAACATTTTCAATAAGCCTGAATATCTAGTTATGTATGGTATGACTAAGGCTAGTCACTTACAGTTTAAAATCACCTAATTGCATACTTAATGATGCAGCAATGCCAGCAAATATTTAAAAAATGCATACATTGCAAGCAATGGCATATACAAAATTTTTCAAAAGTAGCACAATTTCAATTAAAGGTAAATGAGAAATTTTTCTATAAACACAAAAGTGAAAGGTATGATATCATTAATATTTTAAAATGAAACCAATTTTATTTTTCTTATATTCTGAAGGACAAATCTTTAAATGAATTTATTGTCCTCTGCCTTGTTATGGAAGCATTGGGATTTACCCAGTTCAGCTTCAAAGGATCTCTTATCTTGAAATTGGTCTTTTCATCTGTTTTCTGGATTCTTCTATTATATTTTCTTTCGACAGCCATCACTTTGGTTTTCTTAGTATAGATTTTCATTGAAGGTTTCTAAAACTTGATATTATTGAATGATTTAGTTGAACTACATACTCTTAATGCTTCACTTATTTGTCATAATATATAGAACCGGTTTCGAGAACATTTGGTTCTATATATTATGACAAATAAGTGAATTATTAAGAGTGTGTAGTTCAACTAAATCACACAATAATATCAATTATATGGTTGGCTTTACTGTGCAAGTTTCAATTTACATTTTAATTCTAAAACTTTATTTAATTTTGTTACATTATCTTGTAGATTATTTTTGGATTTGCCAACAATACCTGTTACATTTTCCTGTAGATCATTTTTTTGGATTCGGCCATCGGATAAAGAACAAAGTATTAAATGAATTTGGTGTTTTATTGCATTTGTTTTATTTCTGTTTAAGGCACACCACGTGTCATAATTTTGTTGCAAGTAAAATTTTATTACATTAACATTTTCCATTTTCACTGTAATGCATTCTCTCAGGACTGCATTTTTTATTTTTATTTTAGTGTTACTTCATTGTTGTATCATTTAATATTCAAAATACATTATAAGTGATAAATATTATGTTAATTTATAATTGTAACCATTATCATATATGACAAACATTGATTTTTATGATCCTAAATTCAGTTATGTTAACTTCAAAGAAGAAAAAAAACTGATATATGGACAAATGTTTTTTAAATGTATGTATTACTTACCATTAAAATTTATTGTATCATATTGTATCAATGTTATTAAATTATTTAATAATTGTTATAATGAACACTATATTATTCTGCTTTCTCCTTACTTTCTTATGCACCACTAAGCCATTGACATGCTACTGCAGCATTTCATTCTTGGCCAGACAGTTTTGCTCTTGGCTGGATGTAGGTCAGTGGGCTGCCACTATCTATGCAAAAGGGCAATGAGATATGATCAGTGATATAGTGTAAGCTGATTTCCCACCATAACAGTTTTGATTTTGCAGAAATATCACAGGCTGATAAAAGTACCACAAAGTCTGTTAATGCAGCTGAGCTTAATCCTATCCAAGGGGTTAAATTTAAAATGTAATTTTTAAGTGAGATAAAGACCCTCTAGATAATGTGTATTTGGTTTGGTAGGTTATGCTAGATTAGGTTAGGTGTTTACTTATGTGATAATTATTTTATTATTCATATTATATATTCATGTTCACTTATTCCACAATTTAACTTATAAATAAATTTTATTTTGTTAGCGTTTAAATATATATCATTCGTTTTATTACTGGGGTAAATTGCTAAAATATGTATTTCCAAGTTTTACGTAGAATGTGTGTGATAATACTATTGAGTATTAAGGTTTATTTAATTTTTATGATAATTTGTTTTTCTGTTTACCATTACAATTCATAGCTGTTATATTATTAATAGGATGTCCCATAATGAATGCTATTTTTAAATTGAGCATTTCTGTTGGTTTGTTAGGTTGCCAGACCTGAAATTTAATAGACTATCATCTGTTTGTATTGAGATTAACAATTGCCATTTGTGTGTGTTGTTATCAACTGAAATGGAGTGATAAAGGATCAGTGTGTCCAGATTCTGAAAGTGCACTTTAAATACAGTGAATGTTATGCATAGACTAAGTATGCTTTTTGGTAGGCGAAATGCACCTAAGATGACAAGGAAATTTGAAGATACAGGATTGACAGAGAACATCAAATCACATGGTTGTCCTCATTCTCATTGATCAGTAGAGAAAAGTGCCCTTGTCAGAGTGTAGCTACAAGTCCAATGAAGTCGATTCACCACTGTTCTCAATAATTAACCATTCTGATTATAGTGAATTTTAATGTTGTGTTTATGTGGACAATCCATGAACCATCCCTTAACTCAAGGCAGAAATTAGACGTGTCATGGGTATAATTCGCTCAGAACTTGGTGTAATTCATCCAGAACTTTACTCTAAGTTGTTTAAAATTTTACCAACAGCCTGAAGGTGTGCCAATGAAGCGGTGGAGGACATTTGCCTGATGTTTTGTTTCATGTTTAGTGGCAGTGTTTGTACTTCATATTGATTAATAATATTAGCACTTTCAAATAAATAAGGTGTTTTTTATTAAAAAAAAGTATGATCATTATGGGACACCTTATATTTTTGTTGCATAACTATTCTCTTTTATATGCTTTTCATTATTACTTTATGTATGCTATTTGAATTATTCCTGTAATTCCTATTTCTGTATGATTCTTCATATCAGATTTGTAATCTTTTTGGTGCTTTTAACCATTATTTCCTTACTTCCATTTTGTTAACCACATAATTAGGGTTGGCATTATCTCCTTCAATGTTGTACGATATACTTACATCAGTCTTTTTTAGAACACAGTGGGATCAAACAATGCATCAATTTGGTAACTTTCATATAAATGCAGCAAATATTTACTTGAATAAATTAATTCCTCTGAACTGAAACATTAAATTGATATTCTATTAGAATTTATTAAAACATATTAATACTAACTCACAAACATATATAACATTAAGACTTGTTTCAGGGACATTTAGGGACTTGTCTTGGGGCAATTAGCTGTTGAGCGACTACTCAATGTGGTGTCTGGATACTGAAGTGTCTCTGTGGAGACATTTGATGGCTGAAATAAGAAATTGCTCAGTTCAGCCACAGGTGGAACATCACAATTATATTTCATCTTGTTTTTAAGGATGAAACATTTATCCCATGTAGCCACCTTTATTCGATTATCCTTCAGCAGATTAGTCTCTGGTTTAACTTCACAATTTTGGTTCAGAAGTGTGCTGCTACCTTTGATTTATCTGTTTGTTTTATACCGAGTTTACTAAAAAAAAAATATTTCCAATTCCATAATTTCTCTTTATTTTTCGTATGTATTTTTTATATTCTACGTATCAATTTTTTAAATTCCTGATTTCTTTCCTGTTGGTATGATGTCTATTAATATAAAATCTAGTAAATGTTTATTAATATATTTGTTCTTTGAGACCAATTTAATGCCATGTTCTTTGAATATATTATTGAATTTGCTATGGTAAGTCGAGCGATAGATGAAACTTTCAAATTTGCTACTTTTCCTTGATGCTTTCTAGTATGGAAACATCTCTTATAGATTTTTTGTCTTTTAAAATTATTCATCTTTTTTACCATTATATTATTGAAACAATTGGCTATTGCTGTATGAATTATCTGTCGATATTCTGTTTTGCACTCTTGTTTCTGTGTATAGAATGTTAACTATTCTGTGTGCCAAACTATTTGTGTGGGATGGTGTTATGACCATTATGTAACATTCTGCAGTGTTTTTTTTTTCCCCCTATAAATTCCATATTTGAGTCTGTCTACATTCTTATAATTTTTAAACTTAAGAAAGGAAATCACTCATTTTTTTCTACTTACATGTTGAATTGTATGAAAATATCTTGCAAATTGGGAACATCAGAACATCGTTGAATAATGTTTTTCTAGTATTATTGCAAATAATCCACATACCTGCATCATGTCTTGAAAATTAAGTTATGTTTTAATAAATTACAATAGAATATATAATCACTCCATTGTCTATAGCTTCTAAGTAAAGTTTGAATAGTTAAATAGCATCAATTTAACTCAGAGTCCTTAGGATCTTCAAACTAATTGGCATTCACCTTTAGGCTGAAAAAATTTCAGGCTAAGATAAACCTCAAAAACAAAATGTTACCCAGACAGCTTGGCTTTACCAGGATCCCTGAATTATAGTTGCACTAGACGATAAAGTGGTTTTCAAGCAAACTAACCACACAAGTTAACTATGAGTGCTGATATGTTAGTATTTATAAGGTTAACTGTATATTGCTCAAGAAGTTCTTTGGTAGAATATAATATTGGAACAAAATCCAATAAGTAAAGTTAATGGACAAGTGTATCATTTGGTTCCCCTCAATCTGTGGAGCAACAAAATGGTTTGGAAATTTTTGGCCATTTTGAAAATTATATTACCTGTCCTTGCTGTGGATCTTTGATACTTGTGTGTGTCTCTCTCTCTTTTTTATTTATATCCCCAATTGTCAAGAAAGAGCACGCCGCCAGCAAATATTTCTTGCCTTTCAATGTCTTCAATTCTTAACCTAATTTCTTTCCAGAAACCTCTTCCTAATGCTCCCCTTTCTCTTCTCATGTCCCCATAATCAATTTCTTCTAGAGTTTCCTTTACTTTGTTAAGGAAAGTAGTATCTTGATTAAGCCTTTGCTGATCTATCCAACATATATACTAAGCTTATACACAAATGCACGCACGCACACACTGAGGAGGGTGCCAAAAAAATGTACACACACTTCAAGCAAAGAAAAACTGTTTTAACGTAACAAAATTGAATTCACACAAATAGAAAATGATTAGCACTAATCATCTTAGATTTTTACAGTTATAACAATTGCTCAAAATGTCCACCATTGGCATCGATACACTTCTGAGCATGTTGAACTACTGATTGAGCAACATTTGCAAAAGTGTCCTCAGCAATTGCAGCACATGCCGTTTCAATTTCTTCCTGTAGTGCTGCAAGTGTAGCTGGTTTACTATGGTATACAACATCCTTAAGAGTTCCCCATAGGTAGAAGTTCAACAGAGTTAGATCCAGAGAATGCAGTGGAAATTCAATCGGACCTCCTCCCCTATCCAGTGCCCTGGATCCAATGTTTATTGCTGTGCGAGGTCTCCCAGATCTGCCCTTGTGAACATCGCATATGGTACCATGAGTCTGAAATTTTTCTGGAATACATGCAATTGTTACTGACATTGGCAGTTCTGTTCTGTACACATGTCTCCATTGCCTTTGAACTTCAGAAACATTTTCAGTTTTTCAATACCACTTCAAAATTGCTTTCAGCTGTTCACACAATACTCTTGGTAGCAATGCTTGCATAACATAATGTGTCACATCTGTTTACAGAACATCATATAATAAAAATTGGCTTCATTTGTTCATTGTTGATTTACCTGTTACATAGCAATGCTATCATAATGTGAGTCACATCTGTTTACAGAACATCATACTACACGTTACGGTTGTTTTTCGGTCCAACTTTAAAATATATTAAAAAGATATATACTGTGAAAGTGTGTATACATTTTTTGGCACCCTCAGTATATGTGTCAAAGATACATTTATTAATACAAACATTGCATATCATAGGTACATTCATAGTCAAATCCAAGAGATAAATGATATTAAATTGTTCCATAATCAGCTTTTATTTATATGTATATGTATATATATATATATATATATATATATATAAATGAAAAATAAAAATAAAGCAGCACTATTAACAATGTAACAAATTAACAGTAATAATAAAGGTAGATAAGGATAAAACACTTAGATAAAGTCACACTTGAAATTGCTATATTTCAAGTGTGACTTTATCTAAGTGTTTTATCCTTATCTACCTTTATTATTACAGTTAATTTTTATATATATATATACATTTATTAATACAAATAGTTGCATATCATAGGTAAATCTGCATTTGTAAAATGCTTTTAGCTTAATTCCCAAAGGATGATGAACAACTACATGTTAATCAATGTATTTTTTCTGAAGAATTTCGCTGAACACCATGACTCTGCAAGTGGAAAGTCCTACAGTTTACACCAGCCAAGGAGTTCCAATTTCAGTTACTGGAATTGCACAAGTAAGGAGACAGCATTGTAATTCTTGTTATCCATATGCATTTCTGTTTCCTGCATGCACCTTGTATTTTTCAAGTAGTTGTGAGAGATGCTCATGAAGATTCTGTAGGTTAGTGGTTCCTGGCCTGATTTTGCCTGTAGTCTGCAAGAATTCAGAAATTCATGAGCTTGAATAGAAAAATAGTTTTTTTAAGAACAATGCTAATAATTTCCTGTAATCAATCTCTGCCTTTTTCTCTTATTCCATATCCTGTTTATATTTAGTCTTGTAATTAAATTCTTCAATACTGTAATGATGCTATCAAAATTGTTCTCAACTTATTTTTGAAACTACAGAAAGTCTCCATTAACTAAAATAAAGGGAACAGACCTGTTTACAGATGAACAAAACTTTGGGTTATAAATTGACTTCTGTTTTTATAAATAAAGGTACAGGCAATCAGTGATACATTCCCCCGCAACATCGGGTTTTTCTATGAGCGAGCCTCCACTAATTTGTTGAGGAATGAAGAGGGTAGCAAGCCTTATCTGTTGACCTTGATGTTACAGTCATAGGGCAGCTGTTCCTGGGTGTGTATTATGTTCATTTCTTAGTTTGGCAGTATACATAAAATATATTATGCCTTATGTGTTTACTACAGCACAGTGTATCTTTATGTGTAAGATTCATGCGTTAACTGAATGGTGAAAGAGTCATAGGATCAATTTTTATTTTTTGAGCATACAGTTGATTCTGTTGCTTATATGACTTACATGAATACCATATTAACCTGTTTTTTAGAAAATTAAACGACAGGGAGTGTGATCATGCATTTTTTAAATGCACTCTGTCACTGCTCACACTGCAAATAATTCCGTGAGAGCAATTCACAATATATTTCCACAACACAGAGTTATTAGTAGGAATTTGTGACCCCCTCAATTCTCTAATTTAACAGCCTACAGTTATTATCTTTGGGATAAATTAAAAAAATGCCATAAACAAAATGAACATTATATAAGAACTTAAAGAAAGTATTTGACAGGAAATTGTGAGAATTTCTAAAATGAACTACAGTAAGTGATGAATTTCTTAAAGAGATGCCAAAAATGTGTGTAGAATGAAAACGAGCAGTTTCAATAGCTCAGTTTATAATTTTGTTAGTAGTGAACCGCTTAAATTGAATTGTGTATTGTTGGTTTATTTTATGGTTTTACCCCTCTGCTAATCACAGAGACCTGGCTGATTGGCTAACGATTGGCGTACTCGCCCATAAGCAAAACACTCTGGGGCACAACAAAACTAATCATATGGTACAAAAATTACTATTAAGGTACATAAAATGACAAATTAAATTTTTACAGGGTCAAGCAAATGTAATGTAAAATATATCATTGCCTTTATTTATTTTTTGGGATTTGAATAAATGAGAGATGTTTTCTATTACCAGCATTGGAAAGAGTGCGTCTTGATTAGTAATCATAGAGGAAGTTAGCATGTGGCACTCATTGTTGCAGCTGCAGAAAAATGTTAATTGTCATGTGCTTGCTGTGTGATGTTTTAAGATGGTGACTCAAAAATATTTTCATGCTATATTTCTTAGGATTATAAGAGGCCTGAGCCAACAAGAGTGTCTGGAAAAATTACAAAAAGCTTTTCCAGGTTATTCTTCTTCACACACAAAACTATATAACTGATATTAACATTTTAAAAAAATTGACTCAAGATTGTAACATACACACCACTAAAATTCAATAAAAAGGAAGACTAGTTTCAGGAGCCATTGCTTCCACCATCAGTTCCTGGTCGAACAATGAGGCTGGTAGCCGACCAGGAACTGACGATGGGAGTGATGGTTCCCGAAACTAGTCTTCCTTTTTATTAAATTTTACTGGTGTGTATGTTACAATCTCAACTCAATTTTTTTAAAATGTTAATATTTGACATCACTGTTACAAAGGTTCACTATATTTTATATATAACTGATTTGCAGACTTTTGACAAGAAAGAACAGCCTTGAAAGACCAAGTAGCACACAATATAAACATCACTTATTTAAAAGTCATAATGAAAAACAATCTGAACTTACAGGGATATAGTTAGTTATAGTTAGAACCCATTGTTCCATTTTGGACCAGCTGGAGGTTTTTACCAAGGACAATTTAGTAACTCTTATTTGCTTACAAAGGACAGAAGGGATATGTGGTAAGTCCATCACCTATAATGCCATCTGACAGGAAACTTATGGTATTATTTGGGCATGAAACAGTCAAAAATTTTTCCAGGTATGGAGTTCTTTAATGTGCCATAAATCTATGGTTCAGGACACATGACTTGAAATCATTCCCAAAGTACTTTGACCAAAATTTTTATATCCTGAAAAATTTATCAACCTCAGCTGGTTTTAAACCTGTGAACTTTGGGCAATGACTCTTAACCACCAACACTGACTACAAGAAGAGAGAGGAGTCTCTAAACATTCATTTGCTGCAGGTGATAGAAATCCTGCACAAATATCTTCATACGAAGAAGCTTTGTTGTTAATAGGTACCCCGCAGCCTCACAAAAGAACAAAAGGCAAGTGTGAATGGTGCCAGGAACTGGGGTTACTGTTTCAACCATAGCAGCTCCCAACATGTCACGATATCTTGACTGGTGGCAAAAGTGAATTTACCAATAAAAACTGGAATCAAAGAGACAGTTGGTGATCTGAGTCTGGATTGTAAGGATTGATGCTTACCATGACAATGCATCTGCTGTTTTGAAAATAAAGGAATTTCTGTAAGAATCAGGAGAGACACTGATGAACCACTCACCACATAGTACGGATTTGTCTCTTTGTAACTTTTTCCTATTTCAACTTTTAAGGAAAAATTGAAGGGGCATGAGTTTGAGATTGTAAAAAAATCTGTTGCATCCTACTAAAGGAGGTTGGCGTCATCTCTAAAAAAGAATGGTATGGGTGCTCCCATGATTAGTTCTGGAGGTACATCTTTGTATCATGAGTAAGGGAGACTACTTTGAAAAGAAATAGGCAGAGTTTGTGAGTTATCTACTTAATAAAATCCCATAAATTAAATAGCTACCCTTACATATAGTCAAGTGAAAATTAAGTGTGTTCATTTTCCAAGAAAGGTGTTTTTTTTCCTCTCTCCCTTTCTCCCTTTAAGGTTTTCTGGCAGCAACATCAACTGGCGACAGTTTTGTTAATGTAATTGTAATTACTTTTGCTACAGCAGTATTGTAGATATTGAATAAAACATTTAATAATCAAACTATTTAATTTAAACCAAATTTCAATTTACCAGTTAACAGAGGCTGTGCTGATTTAATTTTTTGGAGAATATCTATATTTGTTGGTGGTTTTTTTCATTTTAGTAAATAAACTAAGTTCTGTTTAAATGAAGTAGTGTTTTGTATAAAATCATGCTCAAATGGTTATCTTTTTCTTATACTGTGCCAAATTTCAAATGGGCTCATTCTTATCTGCATGGTGGATCAGTGTTGCATAACACAGCAACCAACATTTGAGATCTTGCAGATTGGCAAAATTATTGCATCTGAACTACGACTGATTCATACATTACAACTCTTCTTTTAAGAAATTGGCAATTTTTCTTCATATACTATTTTGCAGTTCATGTAATGTTTGCCATTTGGTTTATTAACTCTTTTCTTTTAAACTGTCCCACAAATAATAGATGCATGGTATTAGGTCTGGTGATTGAGTAGGTCATAAATATAACTTACCCTCTCACCAAAGATATCAGTGATTGGCCTCCGCAGACCCATTCATTTGGTAGTGCCATTCACAATGTCTGGGCAACGTTCACCCTCGACTGTGCAATGTGCCATATTCCAAATTCTTACTCATGAAGGCGTGAAACTGGCTGAAATTTTGGGAGATTGACAGCACAGTTCAGTGATCAAACACTATCAAGGCCTTGTGTGTTTGCTTGGCATAAGAAATTCAAAAAAGTGAATGGTTGAAAATAAAATCCACAATCGCATCCATGGATGAGCATTATGAGCGAACATTCGCACCATTCATGATTTTAAAGGGAACCAATGTTTGATGTTTCCCGAAATTCTCTCTCAAGTCGAATAAGTTATGAGAGCTGTCAAGCAATCATCACAAAGTACCTAGGCCCTTGTAAAGTGTATGCCTGGTGGGTCTCATGAATTTTGGCAGCAGAATGGAAGTTGGCACGTTTACAGGTCTGTGAGAGGCTCTCAGCAAGATTTGCAGAAGAAGAAAATGCATTTTTGAATCAGTTGTCACCTGTGATGAAACTTGGGTACACCATTACACTCTCCGAGTCAAAACAAATTAATATGAAGTGGCGAAGGAAAGGTGAGGCAGTCCCAGTGATAGCCAAGACTCTGATACCAGTTGGCAAGGTACTGCTACTGTTTGATGACCAGCGTGACGTTTTGCATATAGAATTTTTGCACGAGTATCGCACCATCAATGCAGCATATTACTGCTACCTTTTGAGTGAGGTTAGGCTGGCTTATTGCTGCAAAAGAAATGATCAACCAGTATGAGAAGTGATTTTTCTCCACAACTACGCTCAGTCCCATACTGAAGCTCGAAAGATTGCAAGAAATGGAATGGACACCACTGTACCACTCTCCCTATAGCCCTAAACTGTCATCCTGCAAATTTCACATCTTTTGGCAACTTAAAGAAGCAGTAGGAGGCAAACGATTTGAGGATGACATGGACATGGAAGCATTTTTTTTTATAAAATTACAATAAATGGAAATTCTTTATTGCATGAATTTTTTTCTGTAAATAGCTTAAATAGAGGGGTGAAACAGCAGAACACATTGATGAATATGGCACTGTATTAGTGAAGGCTGCAATACACTGATTTGCAGTTATGTTAACACACACTTATTACTTCTAGTTATGGGCTGTTTGTTGTATGTGATATTGTTGCCACATGCATTGAGAGTCCAGGAAAAATTATAGTTTAATTGCAATTATCTTATAAGTACTCATTAAATCAATAATTAATTATATATCAAATTAAAAAAGCGGCTTCAAAACATTATAATATGTAATAACTGAGATAGGAAGAAACAAAAACATCACTGTGTTGAGCAAACAGTGGTGTATGGTTTTTATAAAATATTGTGAATGTGTTCCACCATTCTTTTACTCAACTTATAACATTTTTCTGTTACTGAACAACTTGCTAGCTTGTCACTTTCTTTGAGTACAAACACTGTCACTGTTTTAAGTTTGCACTTTTTGCAAATTTGGAGGATATTCCTCAAGAAACTATGGAAAAATACATTTTGGCTTTACTTATGCAAGCAGAGATTCAAACAAAAATGATTTTGCATCCCAGCAGCTGATATTGGTCCTGATGGTGTAGTGGTAACCATACTTACCTTGTAAACCCAAGATCGCGGGTTCAAACTTGGCCAAGGTCAATAAATTTTGGGGGGTAAAAATCCTAAGTATGACTTCCTTTGGAAGGGAAGTAAAGCCCTGTATCATACATTTATGGCATGAAAAAGAACCTCAAGTCTGAAAATAGAGGTCTCTGAGCAAAATTTATTGGCCGTTTCATGCCCTGAATTGAATGGGACACTGATAATCTGATATGTTAAAGAGCATCCGTAAATAAAACAAATCAACAACCAGCAGCTGGACGCTTCTGCCCTCTGACTTTGCTTCTTATAATTGCGTATAATCTTACCTAAGAGCAAATGATAGAAATGTAGTCTTCCCTCAGCTAAACAGGCAGGTAAACACATTCTGATTTCATTTCGTATGATTTCCTTGAGTTCTTTCAATTTTGAGTATTTTGTCATAAGATTGTGACTTGCAATCCTGGAAGGTAACTTATGAGTAAATCCCTCATGTATTTGTATTTATAACCCAATAACAATTACACACAAAAAATACATTGCCCCAAAGTCCGTTGCCTTACCATCTATGCGAATGAAAGTACACTATCGACTGCTTGCAAGTTTAAGAACAGGCAGGTGATCGTTAGGGGAGAGGGGAGCCGGCACTGGCTTAGATGCAAAACTCCCTGAGCACATATTCTGTAAGCCTGGTATATATACTGGGTGATTTTTCCTTCGTGGTACCGCTCCATGTGCAGTTGACTGCAAATTGATAGAGACATGCAGTTCTCGTCTCGTTCCCATGCTTGAAATCCAACCAAGGAGCCAGGGCCTCTGAGCAAAATTTATTAGCTGTTTCATGCTCTAAACTGAATGAGACACTGTTAAACAAACCTAAAATGATGATAATACTCTATTTATCCTCTTCATCCTCTTTTGGAAAGAAAGAATAAGATTGAAATATTTGGGTTGTCAGGAATTAAACAACAGATTGACATAGGATACTTCCTTAAGTTTTCTCTACTGTGAAAGATTTATTACTTAAGAGGTCCAGCCAGGGTCAGTGGATTTTTTCCGGTGTAAAAATCTTAAGAATAGCTTTTTTTTGGAGGGGAAGTAAAGCAATAGGTCCCATGTCATAGATTTATGGCATGAAAAGGAACCTCAAGCCTGAAAAAAGAGGCCTCTGAGCAAAATTAATCAACCATTTCATGCCCTCTTTTGAATAAGATGCTGATGACCTGGGATGTTACAGTGTCCATAAATAAACCAAATCAATCAATCCTTAAGAGGTGATTTGAAATGCTACAAGAATTTTTGTCTCAGGCTTCTGGTTTAACAACCAAAAACTTAGGGAGGTATACAGGATATATAGAATATAGAATAAGATGGGAGAGGTTCATGGTTCCATGCTTGTAGGAGGACTCAGTTGGTTAGAGCATCAACATGAATGATCCATAATTCATATCTCAGCATGACCCAAATTTTTCGAGTCTGATTCTTCCTTTCCAACAAATATCTTATATATAGTTAATGTGAAAGAAATATTTATATACAGGTCCAGTATTGTTTTAGACTTTTTGAAAATCATACATTGCTTTGTTGTTATATATGTAATTTTCATAGTAAAATCTAACATTAAACTATTATTTTGACTAGATATCAATGTAATTTCACTTATTTTCACCAACTTATTTGGAAATATTTTGAGGAAAATTGCTTTCATGAGCAGTACCAGTAAACAAATAAAACAGAACCTCTTAAAAACCAAATCAAATTCCTCGTGGCAAAAAAGCAGGCATATATGAAATCAGCTATAATGAACTGCAACAAGAAATATATAGGTAAAAAAAGAAAGGAACAGTATTCTTCATTTCAAGGAGTACATGAGAAACTCAAATATGAACTCACTAAAAATCAGCAATAGTACATAATTTTTGGTCCAAAAAACATAAATTTAAAAAAGAAACTGAACTTCCAAAAGTGACTCATAATACAAAGCAACATCTGCATATCATGTGGGAAAGTTGACAATAACTCCTGCTATTGATGAAAGTAACTGCTCAAAAATTGGCCAAATAAGTTGGTGAAAATTATTAAAATTACAGTCATATCTAGTCAAAATTATATTCTATTAATTTTTATATTTGTGCCAGGGCAATTTCTTTTATGATAAATTGCATATTTTAATATTGAACATTGAGGAAACATAATATAGACTACACACCAATGAGAAATAGGAGATTTATCTAATTTAGAATGACCTAGAAATAAATATATAGATGATTTTTTTTTTAATTCATCTTAATTTAATTGTGCTGATTTCCAGATCCTTATGGGCACCCTTTCTGTTAAGGATAAATCTTTGATCTTTCTGTATTCACCCATTGACTCGAGCATTAGTTGTTGTTTGGCTGTACTAGTCAATATAAAGTAAATTCATTCAATTTGGGATAAGTAGAAGAATTTGGCAAAGATTCTCATAGAGTTCAAGCGCTATTTACTGGGCAAGTAATGACCTTTTCTAGTGTTGCAAGAGAAGCTAAAAATTCCTGGCTGTTGGAGCAAGGACATCATTTGTCATTTTTTGAAGACATTGTCACAGGAGAAAATTATCATGAAATGTTGGAAGAAATTATGCTTCCTAGTTCAGATTTTGAATGCGTTGATTTCATTTGGCAATATGATGGTGCTTCTTCACATTATGCTACCAAAGCATACAGCTTCCTTATAGTCATTTCATTCAGTGAATAGATAGACAAGGAACTTTTAAATGACTCTAACATTAATCTATTTTAACCTAATAGACTATTTCTTTTTGGGAAGTAGTTAAAGAAGAAATCTACCCTAAAACCCCAACAAATTTAAGTCAACTTAATGAAAATTAATCACTGAAGCATTGAAGAAATCCACAGGAACAAACAATTATGTAAAAACCTATGTAAAAATATTGTATTGTAAACCACAATATTGTATTGCAAACTATAAGGTGATTTTCTCCCTATAAGCTCCAACTTTTGCCTATAAAAATTATATTATTTAGATATTGACTCTCAAATTTATATACACACACACCTTCAAAGTTTGTCCAGCGGCATGGAAACCCCCATAATATAATGGATTCATCCAGTGACCTTGGAAAAGCAATGATTTCTCACATTTAACCTCCTTATGGAAATTCAAGCAAATCTTGCTTGTGTTAATCATTAGAATCTTTAATATAAATGTAAAATCTGTCTTGTTATATGGATGTGAAACATGGAAAGCTATGAAGTTCATTTAAAAGAAACTATAAGTATTTGATAATTGATGTTTGAGAGTTATAGTACAATCAGTAAAACTTTTCCGCCGAGGGAGGGTTTCCCTATGAGTGAGCCCCCACTTGTTTGCTGCAGTGGAGTGATTAGCAAGCCTGCTAACTTACTTGCTGACTGTTGCAGACATAATGCAGCTCTTGCTAGGTTTGTGTTGTGTTGTTCATTTCTTAATTCAACAATATGCATAAAATGTATTATGCCTCATGTGTTTACAATGGCAGAGCATATCTTTATATATGATTGATATGTGTTAACTTAATGGTGAAAGAATCATGGGACCAATTTTTTTTTGAGCATATAGTTACGAGGGTTGTCTGAAAAGTTTCCGACCTAATGAAGATACAAGACATTTTTTCAGAATTTTTTTTTATTTTTCAAAATAGTCTCCTTGTAACTCTACACTCTTCTCCCAGCCATGCTCCCATCTCTGTAACCTGTCCAAATAGTACTCGGCGTTTTTCTCTGCAAAATAATTGTTCACGAAGGTGATTGCCTTTTCATTTGACGAAAATCTCTGTCCTCCGAGCGCAATTTTCAGATGAGGGAACAAAAAGAAGTCGCTTGGGGCTAGATCTGGTGAGTAAGGCGGATGGTCAAGCAGTTCAAACCGTAATTCGTGGATTTTCGCCATTGCAACCGCTGAGGTGTGAGACGGTGCGTTGTCTTGGTGAAACAGGATTTTCTTTTTCTACAAATGTGGCCGTTTTTCCGCAAGTTATGCCTTCAGCTTGTCAAGTAATGATGCGTAGTATGCTCCTGTAATGGTTTTTCCTTTTTGAAGATAATCGATTAAAATAACTCCATGACTATCCCAAAAAACAGTCACCATCACTTTCCCAGCCGAAAAAACAGTTTTTGCTTTTTTTGGAGCCAGTTCCCCCTTTGCAGTCCACTGTTTGGACTGTATTTTTGTTTCGGGCGTATAATGGTGTGTCCAAGTTTCATCTACAGTAATTAATCGGCGCCAAAACTCTGATTTATTGCGCCTAAACTGCGCCAACAGAGCGTTGGAAATGTTCATTCGAACACGTTTTTGGTCTAACGTGAGCAAACGCGGCACCCAACGCGCGGACAGCTTTCTCATGTCTAAATGTTGATTTAATATGTGACAAACACGTTCTTTTGACATGTTCATAGCCTCTGCTATCTCTCTCACTTTAATTCGGCGGTCGTCTAGCACCATTTGGTGAACTTTAGCGATGTTTTCGTCGGTAGTTGCAGTTTTTGGATGTCCCGAACGTTCATCGTCTCCCAAGCTCTTACGGCCACATTTAAATTCAGCTGCCCAAAATTTCACTGTGGTAAATGAGGTGCAGAGTCCTCATACACAGAATCCAACTCATCTTTGATTTGCGTAGGCGTATTGCCTTTCAAAAACAAATATTTAATGACAGCTCGATACTCGATTTTGTCCATTTTCATAAAAACACTCGCATCAACTCACTCAAATGACTGTTACATGACAACTGAGCGTCCAAAATGGGTGAAACTTTGGTGAGTAACTGTCAACAGATGAACAACGAAATTCACTAGCTTTTATTTACGAGTGCTGTCATCTTCATGTTGAGGTCGGAAACTTTTCAGACCACCCTCGTAATTCTGTTACTAATGTGAGTACCATACTAACCACTTGTTTCAGAGAATTAACTGACAGTGAAGATAATTATGTATTTTTTTCATCAGGACTATGCCACTGCTCACACTGCAATAGTTCCATGAGAGCAATTCACGTGTGTTTCCACAAGGGAGAGTTATTAGTAAGGAATAGTGGCCCCCTAGATCCCCTGATTTAACAGCCTGCAGTTATTATTGCTGGGGTAAATTAAAAATGCTGTACTCAAGCCTCACTCTATGAGAACTCAAAGATAATACACGTCAGGAAATTATCCAAATTTCTCAAAATGAAATACAGCAAATGATGAATAATTTCCTAAAGAGATGCCAAAAATGTACGGAAAATGAAGGCGGATAGATTCAACACCTCTTAAATTGATTTGTGTACAGTTATGGATTGTTTTATCCTCCTCTAATCACCAAAACTCGGCTGACTGGCTAACGAACAGTGCATATTGCACATAGGCAAAACACTATGGGAGAAAACAAAAATGATCACACAGTATTATGGGATCTGGTGGCCAAAGACTATATCATATGGAAAATCACTGGACAACATAATATTTGGAAAGAGGTAAAATATTGCAAATAGAACATGAATTCAGGAGAGAAGATGAAATATAGTCGAAACAACTTTTGGATGGAACCCTCAAGGATAGGTAGAAGAAGCAGCAGACCAAGAATAATGTGATGCAATACATTTCTAACTGAAACTGAAAGATAGGAAAAAGTTGGAAGGAGATTAAGGCATTGGCAAATAACAACAGTTCAATGGAGCTTTCATTAAGGCTCTATTCTTCCCAGAAAAGTAAAAGGGACTATTCATTCATAAATTCCAGTGACCTTCATAATTCTATATCATCACATCTCAGCAGTTGTGACTCTATTGTTGCATGATTATCAATGTACATAGTTGCAAAGCACATGTTTCTTTTTCATTTATGATGACAAACAGGTTCATGTACAGCATGCCAGATGACATTTTAGACCGAATTTGGTGAAAGACGTATACTATCAAAGTGTTGCATCCAGAAATTGGTTAAAATGTTTGAGACAACAGGAAGCCTTCTCAGTTAACATTCTGAAGTCTCAAATTGCTAAAGAAAGAATAAATGATATAAAGGAGCAACTACTAATGTTATCAAATTTGTTACAGAGACTTTCCTATGAGACTAAATGGGTTGAAGAGCAGCTAATAAAGCAAAAATGCACTGTGTGGTCATGTGCTCAAAAATTAAATGTGGCTGACCATTAAAAATATGTTCAGTTACCCAAATAACCCAGTCTAACATCTCTTGACTGCTTTCTTTGGGGCCTATTGAAGGGAAAATTGTACAAAAATAAACTCTGCATATTCAAACAATTCTTCTTTCCCTTCTCCTGCTTCTCCCTCCAACATAGTTTGGACTTTTCAGTTTATTCTGACTCCAAACTCTTCTGCCCATCTCTTCATTGGTCTTTCCTGATTTTGTCTTCCTTTGGGTCAGTACTGTAATACTATTGTAGAAATGTTGCCATATGTCATTCTAACTACATGATGTTTACAACTTTCCCTCTACTTATTATCATATAATCCTCAACTCATAATTTTTATCTGATCTCAGAATTGTGTTTTTATGTAGTTGTTTATCCAGATATTGATTGTAAACATTTCATTTCCATTAACTAGTCTGGAATTGTATTTTTTTGTTACAGTTCGTGTTTCTAATCCATATTTAGAGTTAGTATTGCCATAGTTTTGTACAATTTTATTATGGAATCTTTGCAGGCTGCATTTTTAAGCATTTGTTTTTATATTTCTATAATATAACTAAGTTTATTTTATCAGTTATGTTTCTTTCATCCTGGTACAAGACATTACACTCTTAAGTATTTATACTATGATAATTCAAACAGCTCAAAGAACCTATATGCCAAGAGATTGAAGCTAACATTGACACTTTGAGACAATTAGTCCAGAATTTGGAGAAACACAAGTGCAATATAACAAATTATTATTTAGGAAAACACTCAAATTTCACTAATTTTGTTTCACTTACATGGACGTTTCAAAGGCAACTGATTTCCTCAGTAATAATGTAGTGTATTATATTTAACTGTGAAAATTCCCACTATTCAAAACTATATACAAGTGTGCTTGGATGCAAAAGGAGATTTTGGAGCTATAATGAGCAGGACCTGTTTTGCATCATTGAAGCTATGTTTTATAAATTTGCAGGCCATTATTAAATAACTTAAATTTTTATAACATTTTGGAGCCTCTAGCAAGAGAATCATCATGTATGATCAACTGAAGCCAAAGATAATTTTGAGCAATTTCTGTAAAGGTGAGTCTTAATAAATCATAACAGTGTAATGGTTAACTGACTTTAGAAGCATTATGTATATATAATGATCAGGTGAGCATTTGTGCACATTGTTCTTTAAACATTTTTTTGGAATTCAATTTACTCTGCACCTTATACATCAACTGAATAATTTATTTTTACACTTTAAAATTTATTTTGATATGTGCATGTTACTGCAAATTATGCTGTTTTTATGTAAGAAAACTTACAATAGCATATATATATAAAATTCTCTTCTTCCTTTCCTACATTTTTGATTTGAATATAGTTTTATAAAAATGTTTTTAATAGCTGAGAATATAATGTAAGTAGTGTATAGTGTTTAAGCTTGAATGTATAAACTTTATATTCCAAGCTCTGGAACATTTAGATACTGTGCTGGTACATTCAGCTTAGGCATCATGATTGATGAAGTTACTGAAACTCATGAACAGAAGATCTGTAGTTCAAATCCCACCAGAACCTTCCTCCTTGACTGAGATTTTCTTCAGTCCTCATCAAGTGCATGTGCTGGGGAGGTTCTCTAAACTTTGACTTGGAATGTTTCCTTCCCAAATTCCTCTTCTGATTTATCATTTCATCTCATGTATCATTAATATCCACAGCCTGTGGTAACACAGTAGTAGAAATGACATTAAACTGTATTAAAAAATGCATCATTTAAGTCATCTGCTGAAATATCTATTTCCAAGTTATGCAAGGAAGGAAACATTGGGATTTGGCCCATATTTACTAAACATTGTGAGCTACAATTACTGCCATCAGTTTGGTCAAATCAGCAGTGACCTAGCTGAAGTACTAATGAAATATCTTACGATCAAATACATGTCTGATAAACCTTAGACCACAAGCCATGGAAATGGTGAGCTCTTCTTTTGGATTTGGTCATTAGATATTGTGTATTTACTCATATATTTTTTCTTCAATTTTTATAACCGTAAAAATTATGAGAAAATTCAATATGTATTATGTTTCATATGACAAACAGATGGAAGGAAAACTTTTATTATTGGAAATAACATAAACATAAGTTGACTTGCTAGGAAATATCCAACAATATAAAATCTAATAAATCTTAAAATTACTGTTATATTGGCTAAGATCAGGTTAGTAATTTACCATCATAATTTATTCAAGAATATTTAGTTTCATTGTTTTTTGTGCAGAGTGCAGACATTTGTTTCAATATCCTCACACACATCACAGAAGCCAGCTATATATTGTCCAATTCCATATCTTCAATAATAATAATAATGAAGTAAAAATTTATAAAAAATTAAATTGAAAAAAAAACATAGTGTAAAAATCCATATTTTATAAGAATTCAAAGGCATTAAAAAATAAAAATATTTTATTTTATTAATTTACCTAATCACTACTTTCAGTGGATTTATTGCTGCTGCCACTGCTACTACTAGCACCATCAAAACAATCTTCCCTATAGCTTTTGTCATTCCATGTAGCATCCTTCTTAATAATAGTGGTTCTATCAAATAGTAGCCACTATGAAGTAAAATGAATGTTTTACATTGTAATAGAGAAGACCTTTTGCAAAATACTTCATTTAAAAGTTTAATATTTTGTGTGTTTAATAGCTAGTTTTTAATTTAATTTCTTTGTTTTGTGGGATCTGATATGCAAGTAAATACAATATTTGTACCATTAGGTTTATGAATCGTGTACTCAAAATGTTTTCAGATGAACTAATGTGTGTTCATTTTTGCTTCAGGTGAAGATTCAAGGCCAGAATGAAGAAATGCTCCTTGCTGCTTGTGAACAGTTTTTGGGCAAACAAGAACACGAGATTCAACACATTGCACTGGTTACACTGGAAGGTCATCAGAGGGCTATAATGGGAAGCATGACAGTTGAGGTAATAAATGGTGACAGAAACCAGAATATATCCTTTATGCATTCTTTTTAACATCATAGCATAAATGTCATTTACAACATCTGGTATTGTGTATGACATTTATGCACAAATCAACTACCGCTAGGCAAGAGTTGTTTGATAAGTCAGGTAAATTTCCCTAAAATGGCAGGAAATATCGTGACACCAATGTTATTAAGAGTGATTTGTGTAATAGCTTTAAGCAAGTTTTCAACTAGATTTGATGTTCATGTAATAGTCGACAGATATCTGAAGTGTTCAGTGTCACACATGCCATAGATAATGGGGGGGAAAAAATGGGTTTCAAACCCTTATTCAACATTTCCATTAAAAAGAATTGGACTGCAAAACAGATCAGAGTTGGATAAAGTTCCTACACACTCTGCACTGTTATTGAAGCATTTATTTCTGAATGAGGTAGATTAAATGTGATCAAAGAAGTACTGAGGATAAAGCTCGCTCTGCCCATCCAGTTCAGGACACCTTAAAGAACATCATTGAAAAAATCTATGATATTCAAATGCAAGACTACCAAGTGAAAGTGGACAAAACAGCCAAGAATGTAGGCATCTGAACTGAATAAGTGCACAATATCATGCATGAAAATTAAAAATGAATAAACTCTGTGCGTGTAGAGTGCCATGATTGCTGACTGTTGATCAAATGCATGTGGAAGAACATTTCAACAGTGTCTGGCATTGTTTAATTGCAATCCGCAGGTATTCTTGCATCAATTTGTGACTGGATGAAACATGGGTCCACCATTACACTGTGGAAACAAAACAGCAGTCAAAATAATCAACAAGGCGGTGAGAACATGCCAAAGAAGGCAGGATTGTTTTGTCAGCTAGAAAGGTGATGGTCCAGTGTTTTTTGGGATTCCTATGACATAATCCATATAGATTACTTGGAAAAAGGCAAAATCAAAGCTGGAGCCTATTATTTGAAACATCCATTGAATGAAAACAACCAAGAACACACAAAAATGCTCTTTTCACCTGGACAATGCTCCAGCCCACACAACAGCCATCTGAATGGAAAGTGCATAAATTAGGATTTGAATTGATTCCTCATCCACCATATTCTCCAGATTTAGGCACAAGTGACTTTTTCCTATTTGGGAACTTGAAAATTTGGAATGGTGGGAAGAAATTTTCATCAAATGAGGAAGTAACCATTGCTGTCAATGAGTATGTTGCACAGTTTGACAGATCCTATTTTTCCAATGGGATGAAAAAATTAGAAACTCACTGAATCAATGGAGACCATGTTGAGAAATAAAGTATGATATGAAAAATTTTAATTGCATTTTTACCAAATTTTTCAAATAATCCTTGTATACTGTCAATATTACTGCATCTGAGAGAGCACATCTTGGTCCAAGGGGTTCAGGTGAAGACTGAAACATATGGCTGATAAACTTAAGGTGCTTGCATTTTTCTAGGCTAACGAACTGCAGGATTGTTTTCCTGGGACATCCAGTGAAAGTTTCACAACATTCTGCATTGGTTAATGCCCTTATTAAAATGTATCTTAGTAGTTTTGTGATATACCTCATTAAACCATCATGATTTTTAAAGATGATTGTTTGAAAACATGTAAAGATACACTTGCAATACTATTTTTAGTTCATTCTAAAAAATTTCAAATTAGACCCTACATAAGCTTTTGATTTTGCTGACAGGAAGTTGCACCATCTGCCAAGGGATATCATGTTGCACAGCCAGAACTTATAAAACATTTTTTTTTTGTTTCTTTCATTACTATTAGTTATAGAGAGTAATTAATATTTTACTCACTATTATAGTAGATACTTGAAATGCCTGCATTTCATTATGTTCCTGAATCCTTCTGACAAAGATTTTGAGGTACTTGCTGCAATTCATCCAAATATTGTAAACTATCTCTCGGATATTTTATTTCAGCACCTCCATGGGTTTTATTTCACATATAATAGTAATTTTATATGCACTGTGAACAGATACACCAACTTGCTAGGCCAATCATGTTAAAGACTTTTGAGAAGTTTTTAGTCGATAGCCTATTTCATTGATTTTCTATTCTGTTAAAATCCATTTTTTGTCCACATCATTGTTCACCAATCTGAAAATAGCACTTACCAATGTAGATGGTACTCCTGGAAATTTAGCATGAAATTCTCTTCACAATTTCTTTTGTACATAACAATCATAAATAAATATTTCTTTTTTCTAGTATATATCTCATTCTCAGCATATTAAACAATCCCCTTTATTAAAAACATCTTTCTTGCCCCTTTTGTAAAAATTAAAGGCATAAATCATATAGAACCAAAAAACAATACACAAATACATTGTGTAAAGTATAATGCACACTTCCTGCAGAAATGCAACTAAAAACTGTTATGATAAACGCTACTGAGCAAGATCAATTGCATCAGCAGAACTTTAATTCAAATCTTACTGAAAGTCATGGATTCACTGAAAATCATTAGGTTTCTACTACTGTATAGAAACTCGATGCTATGGTATTTCTAGTAGCATTTTGCAACTTATTTGTATAGTTCTAATGTCTATAAATTAAATGTTCTTTAACACATGCTTTCTTTTTCTTTTTTTTTTTTTTAATAAATTTAACATTGTGTATTTCCTTATTTATAGGAAATTTACAAGGACAGAAAGAAATTCAGTAAGCAGGTATTTGAAGTTGCTTCATCAGATCTTGTAAATATGGGGATTACTGTGGTGTCATATACACTGAAGGACATCAGAGATGAAGAGGTAAGCAAAAGCCATAATACAAGGAATATGAATTATAATTTTACTGTGTATGTCTAGATTCCCCCTCTAAGATAATAGATAATTGACACTTGTAGGAATAGCAGTACCATAGTGTAAAGATATGGTTGAGTTATTAGTAATGATAGTATTTACAGCAAGAGGCATGCAAGTAATTGTTATGTAGTTTAATGAGTAAAGTATTGTAATGTGTCATCTTTGGCTAGGTAATAATAGAAACAGGGCTCTAAATCACTAAACAGAAACAGTCAAAACACATCACTTCTTATAGTAATTGTATAATTTTAGAAATTTTAAACCTTTATTAATTAAGTAGGCTGTGTAGTTCTTTCACTAAGTGCTCAAACTGTAAAATGTACATCCTCTAATGCCTCAAAGAGAGCACACATTTTAATGCTATGTGATTTTGGTGTTATTCTGAAACTAATAAGGTGCAAATTGGGCAGCTTAATTGTTTTTTACAAAATATTTTAGGGTTCAGTAATGTAAAAAAAAAAGCATACATTTATAGTAGAAGGCAAAATGTATTCTAATCTTCTTTCTGCAATGTTCCATAATCATTACTACACAACGTATTAATAAGTAGGAAACATAGTCAACAGATTATACCAATTTTTTTGTTATTTCACAGGTTAAAACTATTTTGAAACTAAGGAGAAATGTGTCTTAAGTCATCTAATGAACCTTAATTTTCAGGATTTGGGCCTTAAAATGTTCCTCTTTTCATAGATATGACTGCACTTCAAGATTGTTGAAGACAGCCAACCATAATATTTCCCAGGGTTTCATGTTCCCCTCATTTCACTTACCTCTACTAGCATTGTTTTGATAAAGACTAATCTTTTTGTCTTTATAGACATTTGAATTATCCAGTTTGAAAAGCATTTTTCATTCAACATTAGTATAACTACTGTCATATGCAGAGTTGTTTGCAATTTTTGAGAACAAATTTCAAATGTTATATTTTAAGAGAAGCTGTCATACTCTACTTGAAATCCCTTTATGTAAGCTATAGCTTTGTACTTGAATTTTCACTGAAAAGGCAGTGCATTACAGCCATGTCCATATTTCTCCTCTTCTTATTGATTTTTCATAGGTTATCTGCATGCAAGGAAACCTGTCTTTTTTCCATTGCCCTTTTCAGCAATCAGAGTTCAAAAATCCATAACAGATAATTTTATGCGAATGTTACTAAAAGGTATGGAATAGATTCCTGTATGTTGAAACTTTTGTATACGTATGTATTTGGTTTAAGAGATCCTGGGACTGAATTTTAAAAAATTGACAGTTTTCATCAAAATAATATCAAATTTTTACTGAAGTTTGAATGGTATGAAAGAAAAAAATATACAATTTCGTTTTTATATATATAATGTTTTTGTGTCATTAAGGAGATCTATGGATCCTCCCCATTTGATGCTTTCTAGTCTTCTTAATATGTTGTTCTTATTTACTTTTTAGTTATATTGTCAGTCCGTTCAGAGAAAGTTTTTGTTAAGTATTATTATAAGATATTTAGTGTGTTCTTTCTCTTGTAATAGTTCATTATTGATTTTAAGTTCCAAATCATCTGTAGTGTGTTGAAGACTGAAAAACTGTCTTTTTAATGTTTATTTCCATGTTGCAAGTGAATGTCCATGATTGCATGCTATTGATAATTTTCTGCGTTTCATTTTCTAATTTTTGTAATGTTGTTTATTCTGCTTATTTTTTTGGCTAGTCCAAATGATATCATCTGTACATAATCACATATTTGCCTTTGGGAAGTCAGCTAATATTTTGTTTGTGTCATCTATGAAAATATTAAAAAGATTTGACTGGAGACAGCACCTTAAGGAAGGCATACTTTAGTTATTTGCCATTTAGAGAGAACATTATTCCATTTTACAGCTATATAAAGCTGTATCTTTGTGATAATAGATCTATGAACCTATATACCTTTGTGTCAATAGATCTATGAACCATCTCAACATGCTTTCTCTTATCCTAATATAACTCATCTTAAGCTTCTCTCTCCATACTTTGTCAAAGGCATTTTTGAAGTCAACAAAGAGAGTAAGCACTGTTTGTTGTTGTTGTTGTTGTTTTTTTTTTTGTTTTTGTTTTTTTTTTTTTAAGTGTCCTGGGTTACATGTAAAACCTGACTAATTGTTGAATATTGCTTTCTGAAACCTGCTTGATGGTCTGAAAGGAGATTTTGAGATTGCAGATAATAAATTAATCTTGTAGTGACCATGTAAATTATATCTAATCTGTCGTCTAACACACTCTTATGCTTCACTTATGTAGTATTTAATATCCTTCTTCAAGTTATAAAAGTTGTGGTTAAAATCTCGCATGTGTAAATCTTCCATTTTCTTATTCGGTAAACAATTCAGTTTCTCATAGTCTGTTCCTATGTGGTTTGAAAACCTTGTAATTCATTTAAGAACTTTTGAAAAATAAGACATTTTTAAAAAATTCTGTTGGAACTTGCACAGTGAAGCTTGTTAAATAATGTAAATTATATCTAATCTGTTGTCTAACACACTTTTATGCTTCACTTAGTCTGAAAGAATTTGGGACACCCATCTTGCACTGATCTTATGTATATGCAAATGCTGCTGAAGGATGCATAGTACAGTTGTTTAAGAAAGCCTCAACCTTGAGACTATTTCTTTTTTCTTTAGATGCCTGTCATCAGAGTTTCTCCCTTGACAAGGGAGATGTTTTATTGTGTCAACACATCCACTGGTATACCTTCATATGAGTCATCTTCAAGGCTGTTCTGTGCAAATAAAATAATTTTGACCACTGCTTCATAGTGAAATGTAAAGAGAAAACTTTCCCATATGCACTATCAAGGCATTGTTTAATATGACTGAGTGAAAGCCTTTCCTTATTTAAAAATATAATCACTGCTCTTTATTCAATTTTAAACAACATGCTGTATTATGGATATGTGACCTAAATGAGCTTCTCCAAACAAATGAATGGCATGATTGATGAGAGACCAATGCTTGATTTCAGTCATCTGGAAACAAAATTACTTTTCAAGACCAAAAAATTTAAAGGAAATAATTGCAATAATAACAATTTTATGATTATAGCCTTATGAACTCATTTTATTTTCAGAGCTCGAGTAAAAATACTAGGTACATCCTTAAGTTTTCTTATGAAAGAAAATGCAATGTTTACACTCCTGAAACATGTGAGCATCAAATAGCAAGGAAGTCTCAACAATTAATCAATAGTCTTTTATGTCGGGCCAGAAATATTAAAATATTTTCCTTTAAAAATTTATGCAAAATGTAAATATTCTAACCTTACTGAAATGTTACTAAAAACTGCCCAATTTTGCACTTAAGATAGTACTCAGGGTACCATAGCGATAAATTTTCTTGTCCCATGCTTTAGCTGAAAAGTTGTAATACACATGTTATAGATTACAGATAAATGAAGATCTCAAATCATTCTCTTCACTTTCAATGTAATTTTGTTCAGTGAAATTTCTAGAAAATTATTGAATCTGCTCCTAAAAATTGAGATAACATTTGCCTTGTTTACCTCACTTTTTAGCTATGTGAAATTACAAATACTACAGTTAAAATGCCTTGGTATAACAATATATAATTCTTATAAAATCAATTCTTAGTTCACACTGGGATAGGAAAAAAGATAACCTAATCCTTCAACAACAATGTATTTACAAAACATTATGTCCAACAATAGGTTTCAGGGCAACAAAAAAAAAGGGTACAGAAATAAGATGAATATTTCAGAAAGATGATTCTGATCAGAAATACTTTGTCCTGGAGAATGTCATAATTCATGGAAGGGCATTGGCAAAGAACATTAAAGATTTTGTCATTGAAATTCCAATTTTCTGTTCAATAACTTCTCAACTTGATCTGCACATTACTACAAAATAATGCTTTCAGCAAAGTTTTCTCAGTATTACTAGCTAATAAGATAGTGAATGGAAACAAGCTAATTATAAACTGGAGAAGTTTTGGGGAGTGACTTCCAGAAATGCAATCTGTAACATATTTACAGTGATAAAGAACTTGTTTCATATCACGCCATACTGAGATTCCCCATCATTTAAATTACACATCAAAAGTCCTGTTTCATTGCTCTTTTTTTAAATCCAAGATGACATGCAGTATTTTCTGTCAACAGAAAGTGGAGTAATTTGAAGTACATTTTGCAGAGTATGTATGTTAGCTCTGATTTTTTTTTTATTTAGTATTAAATGTAATTTTTGTTTTGTTATATGTAATTGATTGGGCTTTGTGTTATGCTTCAAGGGGGCAAAGGTATGTTGAATCTACTCTCCAGAACATAAAATGCTAAGTATGTTAAGTCATGTGCAGCTTAATAGTTATAGTTTCTCTGTGCTGAGTATTTTTATTTATATATTTTTTATGATTTTTGGCTGCTGCTTAAAACTACTTTTATTTTATAAGCTCTTAGAAAATGAAGTGCAGAATATTTTAAGTGATTATTTGAGTTGAGACATTGTTTACTTATCAGGAACACAACCAGAGCTGATGATGAAGGCATTATTTGCAAATGTAATAATACCACCTGCATCATAGTACAGTAGTTTTGTCAAATCCTACCAAAATAATTCATAGCTGATATTTATGCTACAGAAATGTTGCTCTCATAAGGCTATGTTTGCTGCCTTAGGAGATCTTTTTTCATTCTGAAGCCATAGCTATAGATACACAAGCATGTATTTAGACTTCATTGTGTGCTTTTAGACTTGAACTTCTTATATAGCTTTGTGTTGCCATATGTAAAATACAGAGCCTTCATTTGGATGCATGGCCAGCTAAACAGGGATTTACTGTGCTGTTTCTAACCAGTTCTGTTCTCCTCTTTTTCTCCTTTCCTTATGCTGGCTAATCAATTGACTTGAAGTCTGTGCTGTATAGAAATTGAAACATTGTGAGACCTTTTGTTTTAATGTTTATATGGTGTTCATACGATTATAATGCCAAAAGTTAGTATACTTTAGCACACATAATCTTCATGTATGTGACAACAAACTCTTGCAGATAAGTGAGACAGCTATTTATAGACAGATTCCCTGTTATATGCCTCACAGAGAAACTGCTCATTATCTTGTAAATAGATTTAGGAAAATGAGATCTGTTCTTGATAAGAAACTAAAAGTAAAACACCATGTTCTTACAGATGAAAAACTCAATGACATCAGAGAAAAGTTAGAACAAAGTCCAAAAAATTTTCTGAAAAGGGTTGTATAGGAATTGAGAATTTCTCAAACCTCAGCCTTTAAAACCTTAAACTTTTAAAGTTAAAACCTATAAGCTAACTGTAGTTCAGGAATTACAACCAGTTGATAAAGTGTTAGTAGAATTAATTTCTGTAATTAGGTATTGGATAATGTTAATGATTGCTCTATTACCCGCATTTAATTTTTTTTTTACGGAAAAAGCATGGTTTTATTTACATAGTCATGTAATGACACAAAACCATAGACATTTATCTTGTACACGAAATACCACTGTATGACCAAATTGGTGTTTGGTGTGCCGAGAATGCTCACAGAGTTATATGCCTGTAACAAGAGAAATTGCAGCAATTTGAGAAGAAAAATTAGTGAATGTTAATGCAAATTTTCTTAAAAGGTGTGAGAGATGGTCTGGCGGCACAAGGACATAATTTCTAACATCTTCTATGTGGTTATTGTAGTTATAATTTGAATGAAAAATCTATATGCTTGAATTTAAGGAGCTGTCAGCAAATAACTTGCTTCCTGGTGCCAAGCAAATCCCGTTAAGCTGACCGGACAAACAAGGGCTCTGTATATTTTTGTAATAATAGGCCAAATTGTGATTAATGGGAGAACGAATGCAAATTAAATTTTTTTATATATTTTAATAAACTTAAGGCTCTTTTATACAAACTTTGGGGCACAAGTAATGGCAACTATTGTTAGTTCTGAGAATGTAGGACCTTTGTGAGCTTTTAAATGTATGAATGAAAAGGCAGGGTATGGAATGTATGAAGAATGCATAGTACATGTATTAGATGTAAGGGAGAGGAAGGAGCAAACATTCATAAATGCCCAACAATATAAACTCTCAATCTAGTGTCCCAGAGTAACCATAACATGCTGCCAAACATGTGTTAGTACACCTCTGTGGCTCAAATGGTAGACATGCTTGTTAACAGGCAGGCCCATGTTGCCAGGGTAAAGTTTTTATTCCTGAGTTTTCCTTTACCCTGAGAAGGTGAATATAAGGTAACATGAGATATTCAGAACTCTGGACTCATTTGCTCATCATTCCATCCACTACACTCATAATCTTGAAATTCAGTTACAGAATGTTAAACACAAATATGTAACAAGCATCTAATACAATTCTTTCCACTATATGTGAATTTGGTAATCTCTTGTTGTACAGCAGTAGTGATGTGTCTCTGGCAGTGATTCCTTCACTTTGGATATCAGATTGTAATCTCATGGAAAAGGTCCAGTGAGTATGATGGGTGATTCAATATTTCCCATTCATTGCTTGAGGAGCTGCCATAGACTCTGAACTATGTGCTCTGTTGAATTGTCATGGTGAGTAATTACATAATTCAGAAGCTCAGGAGGTTTGTCCCTTTTGATATTATGTAACTGTCTTTGCAGAAGCTTCCTAATATGTGCCATGTTGTGGCATGTAAAATGAAATGTTAACATAGTTATTACCCAAACATCATATGCGACTCTGACCATCAAATTCACTGGGGAAGGGTTTTGATGAAACTTCTACTTTCATAATGATCCTATATGTTATCACTAGTGAACGGATTTTATAGGAAATACCGTTTTTATAATCTCCTCTGAGTCTAATGTTTAAAACACTCTTTATAGTTTCACTTAAATGAGATTTACTCAGGACATATGCTTCGTGGAACTATCATCCACATCATCAGCTGTTAAACGACCTTTGGATCATTTGTAGGAGCTGGGTAGATAGATATCCATGTTGACTCTGGTCGTCTAGCGATAAAGTTAAATAAATTGCTGTCAGCTTCCTTTTTTATGTATTATCACAGAACACAAAATAATTGATAGTAGGATTTAAATAGGTAAGATAGCACAGTGTTAACTTTCCCTTTTTTCCTGTTTTAGTGTGTGTTCCCCTTTTCTGAACAACAGTCCTTATTATCCTTTTTTTTAAACCATATATAACAAATTTTTTGATAATTTGTTATTTGATTATAGAAAAAAAATGCTATATAAGTGCACAAAAGAATAAACATGTGTTCTATACCAAATTCACCCCAGTGTTGTACTCGCCCAGTGTGCCCTAACAAGGGTGTCATATCAGAAGGGGCAACACCTGCAGTACCAGATATGGAGCTGGAGAGAGCTGTCATATAGTTAACTGTTATCTTCTCTCAATTTTCAGATTAAAATTCTGAACAATATTTCTAACTATTGTGAGTGATAGTAAGTATTAGTGAAATGGCAAAGTTGGACATTAACGGTAACATACTATGAAATTCCAAAGACGATTTCATTGAAGCAGATGATATGATTTATTGATGTTCCATTTTTTTATGTTAATATCAAGTTTGATGTAAAACATATAAAGAACAGAGTACTCAGTATCGCAAATATGCAAAATATTAAAATAATAAAGAAATTCATGCGAAAGCTTCAAAACAGTCATTTATTCAGGACTCTTTGCCGAGGGCACAAAAAAAATAGGAATAGAATGTAATTTTACTGATCTCATAATCACTTCTCAAGGTGGCATTTCGCTTAGCAAAGTAAATCATCTTGCAATGCAAATTTTCATAGAAAAATATACACAACGAACGCTCTGTCCCTGATGAAAGTACTCTCAGAAAAAAATCTACCACTAATTTATGAAGCTGTTATTGAAAGAGTTAAGAAGATTGCTGGAGATCATGCAGTCTATCATTGTGGATGAAATAAATAATTCACCTTCGAAAGCTGTTCTGAATATTCTTGTAAAGCCACTGATAGGAGATCCATCCAAACCAATGCTGTTTGTTATGTATGAACTGGATAAAGTCAACTCTGTAACCATCATGAATAAACTCTGGTCATCAGGGATACAGTACAACAAAATTTGGCAATTAAAATGTAAATTGGAACTTGCACAGTGAAGCCAATCATATTAATTGATATCATTGTATGATTCAGTTGAACTACACTCTTTTAAAACTTCACTTTTCATAAATGTTCTCGAAACCGGCTCCATACATTTATGAAAAGTAAGTGAAGCTTTAAGAGCGTGTAGTTCAATTGAATCATACAATGATATCAATTAAAATTTGGCAAATTGTTACAGACAATACAGGCAACATACATGGTCTTAGAATTTTTTTGATTTTTTGTTTTTTGAATGATGTTTAATGCCCATTTTTACTACTGAGGCACCACAGGCGGTGTCTTAGCATTTGCACAGCTTAAGCCTACGTATTCCAATCTCCATCATGTAACTGGGTAGCTCATGCTTTACATAGAGTGTGTGAAGCAGTAAGAGTTGAATATGTTGTAGCAAATGCCTGCATTTCTGAACTTGAGAAAACCCTGATTAAGGCTCCAAGTAGAATACAGCATTACAAGAAAATCACAGTGTTGCCAGCACCTGTTTCCCATTATTACATGATGGGGAATATGGATTTTTGTGCTCTTTTTATATGTGAAAATTTTACAAAGATTAAGGCATTTCTGCTATATTTGGATGATACAGACTCTGCAGCTGCAATATGTGCCAAGGACACACTAAGGGACCTAAATTTGAATATGAACCTAAATTTGGATATGAAACAATACGGAATGCATACATTCAAGTTTATATTAGAGGCCATTATGCAACTAGAAGAGGAGAGTTATCTAAGGAAGTGCAGCAGAGTAGATATAAAAAAATTGACAGCCTGCTTGAGGGATTTGTAAAAGACAAACTTACACAAAGCTTATAAAAAAATGCAGGCTTTGAAAAACTAATAAAATGCAGTGATTTGGAGTTTACAGTTGAATTAAGCATTTATCACTTCAAATTCATTTGAATATGATCATTTTCCATGTACAAAGACAATGTATATTCAAAGTCAGAATCTAATCTTCAAACATATTGAAATGTTGAATGTAATTAAGCATAATTCTTTCTTAATGCAATAATGATTCTTTTTTTATTTCCTATATCTCTTTTTTCAGCAAAATATTTCTCTCTCTTTTTGCTCTTTTCAATTAACATTTTTCCTTTTAAAATCTGGACCTTAGTTATCACTCTTGTAACTGAAGTTTGAGCTCTGTTTCATAAGCTCTGGCCCAAAATTTATACATGGCAATGATTCTTGATAGCATGTGCTCTCTTTTCTGCTGGTAGTTTGTCCATCTTTCAACAAGTAAGTACATATGGCATCCACTTGGATGCAACTTCACACTGGTGGTGTTCCTATAAAATCCTTTTGGTGGTTCATTTCTCAATGCCATTTTTGCCTGTACTCGAGCAGCATTCATCTTCTGTTGGCTTCGATGAGATGTACAAATACTTGCATGCGACACATTGGTCCATATACTCACAGATCATCCTCACCTTCGCAGATTCATGTTCCACTAAAATATGATCTATAGATTACAAGTGTATGAACTTGTAACTTGTTATTAGTAAAATTCTGTTACACAGGATTTTCTTTTAATACTTATACTTAACAAGTGAATTTTTGGTTTGTTCCACAGAAGTATTAATTATCATCTTATAACTTGTATGGATTTCTCTACAAATATAGCAATATTGGCAACTTCAAATATTACTGGACATTTTAATATATTTTTAATAATACAGGGTATCACTTGACCTAAATATGTTGAGCGTTAACAAAAGTGATGATTAAATATAACATTTAATTTCGTGTCAGAACCAATACAGTAATTAAGAACATAAAAGTGATGATAATGATGAGAGTTCAAGTTGTATAAATAAGAGTAATTCAGTATTTGAATACAGTAACAATTTTAATTTAAGTACCATCAAAGTGCAACTTACTTACAGTGCTTCTAGTGCATATTTCATTTTAGCATCTTAGTTTATTTTGTTTTTTAAAGTTGTGATTAAATATCATGAAAATAATTTTTTCCCTTGTGTCCTTCTCTTTTAAAATCTATTTTGACACCAATTTCAGAATTTTTTGCTTATAATGAGAATTTGATTGCCAAACAATATAAACACCTATATACAAATATATATGATCAAATGGTTAAAATAAAGGATCAAGTGCAATAGGGAAGCTTGATTCTTCTGAAATTAATGCTGTGACGTAGCTATGCATGATAATAGGTGTATGAATATCATCTCAGAGTGGAATTTTACATTTGACTATTGACAGATACATAATATTTTATTTATTTATTTATCTATTTATTTATTTATTGAAATGCTAAGGCAAAATTAATACAACAGGTCTTCACCTATTTGGTTCTAGCAATTCTTAAGTGTAACCCACATGAATACAATTTGTGTATTACAAGTTTCTCTACTTAATTTAAAATTAAATTCTTATTCTTATTTCAGTTCCTTAAATAATACAAAATAAAAGTATAAAAGTATAATTAGAGTACCCCCTGTGTACCATCCATGACCCTTATATAAACACTAATGTAATAAAACTTGTTCACACTAACTCATAAGTACATTTAATTGAATCCATGACTCATGTTAAACTTGTCTTTGGTTCATCATTAGTCTCCTACTGGAAACACATAATAAATACTGTCATTATTTCTGAGAAAAATATATTATACCCATGTAATAGGATTGACAATAATCTGTTCTGTACATTAAAAATGTGAATTTATTATCAAGTACTGGACATAACCTAATTCAAGGTAACAAAAAGCTGTTCTTCTATCTTGCTATATATGTCACTTGTAACTTAATGCTCATATTTTACAAATGTTGTACAATCTTTTGTGGAACAGAAAATCACAGCTCCATGTTTTAAAGGAATTGTACTAATATACAAGTACAAGGTTTGTTTGCAATGATTTACACTAATGACATTCACTGTGTTGTGGATGGTCTGGGCTTCCAGATTAGACTTCAGCTCTTTTCACATATACTCCTTGAAGAGCTATTGCCACAGCTCTGATGGCTTTTTTATGGTTGAACTGTACAATTTTCTTGGGGTATGGCAACTATTATCTAATGGCTTCTTGCAGGGCCATTATTGTTTGGAATCTGACACCACGTAGGGATTTCTTCATTTCACTGAAAAGGGCATAGTCACTGGATGCAAGGTCTGGTGAGTATGGAGGATGTACCAACACAGTGAACCAGTGACCAAAGCTCCATCTGATTCTTTCTGCCGGCATGCAGACGAGCATTGCCATGAAACAATGCTTGGTCCACTTCCCCTTGCAATACTGCTATACACAGTGATGCAACTTCTTTAGAGAGGCATAATACACATTGCTGTTAATAGTGATTTTCATTGGGAGCCAAGCCACCATCAGTATGCCATCTCGGAAGACCATTGTCATTTCCTTTCCATTGAATCCAGTGAATTGACACTTCTTTGGTGCAGGACTCCTTATATGTTTCCATCCATTGCTGTTTCATTTCTGGCATTGACTTGTTTTCAGCAATAAGCTCAAAAACATAGCAATATTCACATCACTTCTGGATGGTAGATGGCTTATCACTGTCCTTCCTCTTCTCAGCAGTTTCGTTCCCCCTTTCAAATCCTGTCACCCAGCTGAACACTGCCACATGAGACAGGGCACTATCACCACACGCTGCATGCAATCTGCTGTAAGTATATGTTGTCCTGTTGCCTTCCTTCCACAGGAACCATGCAGTTCACCTATGCTGATAATAATCACCCTCTATTATCTGTCAATGACAACAGTCTCGTAGCCTTTCAAATAGCATGCTAATCATATATTTCTGACATATAGCAGCGTCCAACATCATTATTCACTCTTCAAGGTCAACTCCTTCAGACAACTGAATTTTGCTGGCTTTCCAGGGTTTACATACCAGACCAAGTCTAAATCATTTTTAAACAGCTTTCATATTACACCATACTTTTGTGAATTAATGCCCAGGTTGCCAGATGCTTTGCACCCTCACTGAAATGGTGCTGTATACTTTGCAATAGTTCAATACAGAAGGCCATTATTTCCCACAGCTCCCTGGAAAACTGCTGTTTTGATTTATGAATGGTTTAAGTCACCTAACTCCAATCTGCACATTTATTGATTCACAACTGAATTACCATAGCCCTCTGAGTGATAACTGTACATGACACTACCATCTAGTGATGTGTCCACTTGCTGTAGAAATCAGATTCTCTTAAGATATATATGACATATCATTAACTTAAATTTGAATTCATTTCTCTTTACATCAGCATACAATTTTAAATATTACAATAAGACCTATGCCTTCATCAATTCCATAATACTAACTGACAATATAAAATAAATATATATCTATATGACTCTCTTACAATATTTTAATTCTAAGCACTTCATCCAACTATTAGGATACTTGAATTACTTGTTTCCTTAGGACTATCTACACACTAACACCCATAAAGAGTATGGTGTATAATAATCTTGTTTCTAATGCTAATTTATTCCCATTCCCTCCCCTATTAAATTTATCAATCATTAACTATCTGACCATTCTTTATCATTTTTTCCTCACCTTCCCTAAATAAGTATAAATAAATATAGATTATTATTATTATTATTATTATTATTATTATTATTATTATTATTATTATTATTATACTTCTAAGGTTACACTTCTTTCTACATTTCCTTCCATCATCCTCTTCTTCATTCTTATCCAATTTTCTCTAACTTTATGTAACTAGTTCCCTATTATTTTTAAATCCTTCTCCTTTTACAGTTAAAATCTTCCTACTTAAAATTTCCTCATCAAAATTTTCCCATTTTTTATTCTAAATCTTTTTTCTCCATAACTTTATTTGATTACAATAATAACAAACAATGAAAATTTGTGTTGGTTTCTCCACACATTAAACAATTTCCTATTCCTTTATCATCCTTTTAAATTCAAACTCCAGTTCTAGCCCAAGCAAACCCTTCTCTCCTTGCCTTATCACATTGTTCTATATATTTTTTCCCTACCCCATACTTTTTTTATTCCCCTATAGAGTCTGAATGAACTCTTTTCACCTAAGTTACTAATTATTTCTTGCCATTCAACATCTTCCAATCTTAGATTTATTTCTTCCCAAAATCCTCAGTTTTGGTATTCCGTATTTATCCATACTTTTCCTAAACCTACATGTTGTAAAATTTCCTGCACTTAAAATACCATGATTCTTTCCACTTACATTTCTCCTATATACTAAAACATACTTTAATAATATCACTCTCTTCTAATTTGGTAATTCTGATTAAATATTTTGTAATTCTTGTGATAATTTTTTCTTAGTGGAATATCTATCTAATTCTAGCTGTGCTATACTATTTGGGAATGAATTTGGAAACCTAAAATCAATTTACAAAAACTTCTCTTTATTTTATCAACATCTTTCCATGCACTCTCTACACTCACCCCAAATTTCTAACCCATATAACATTTTAGCTTCTACTGAGGTTATGTATATTCTTTCCAGCCAATTCACTCTTATATCAGGATCTTAAACATGCTCATATAACGCTCACAGCTACTTTTCCTTTTTCTATTGCTATTTTTTTCTGCTCATTCCAACTTCCATTAGAGATTAAATTTGTCCCTAGATAAGTAATTTTCCTTACCACCTTTATTTCTCTCCCATTTAATTGTTATTTTTTCATTATTTTTTAACTTATAATCTCTCTTAAAAACCAAAATCTTTGATTTTTTTCATTAATTTTCAATCCCCATTGTTTACAAAAAGTATTCACTACTTCAATTGCTCTTCTCAGTCCTTCACTAGATATAGATGTGACTATTAAATCATCTGCAAAAAGCAAGCTTGGTATTTCCTTATTATTTATTACTGGTAGATGTTACTTATCTCTTTTAGTTACTTCCAACATGTCATCAATATAGAGATTGAACAATGTTGGACTTGATTTACAACCTTGTCTTACTCCTGTTTTACTCTGCATATAATCCGTTGTCTCATCACCTGAAAATTTGACACAAAACAGGTTCTCACTAAATATGTATCTTTTGTAATAGTTTTATAAACATCTTACTTATTCCTTTCCTTTTTAGTTTTAACCACATTGCCTATCTATTTATAGTATCAAATGCCTTCTCAAAGTCTATAAATACCAAATAAACTCTTCCCCTTTTCTTGCTTGTAAATTT
Organism: Metallyticus violacea; assembly: GCA_030762175.1. Classification (NCBI taxonomy): domain Eukaryota; kingdom Metazoa; phylum Arthropoda; class Insecta; order Mantodea; family Metallyticidae; genus Metallyticus; species Metallyticus violacea. The sequence goes on along the minus strand of CM060840.1, from coordinate 18,675,590 downwards.
ATCTACAATTGTCTTTATTACAAAAACATTATCAGTAATTCTTCTCCCTGTTCTGAAACCTGTTTGAAACTCTGATAATTTCTTCTCTTTCTCAACCCATTTCATTAATGTATTGGCTAGAATTCCTGTAAAAACCTTGCCTAGAATGGAAAAAAGGCTTATACCTGTAAAATTAACTGGATTATTTACATCACCGTTCCCTTTATATATGGGTACTATCATGCTCCCCCACATCTTGGGTATTTCCCTTGTTTCCTTTATTCTGTTAAACAATTTAACCACTATTTTTCTCTTATTATCTTCCTTAACCTTCCTCCAGAATTCCCCTGGAATACCATCAATACACTTGCTCTCTTCAACTTTAATTTCTTAATTTAAGCATAAAATTCTTCCTCTGAAATCTTCCTATCTAAATCATCAATAACTTCCTGATTACTAAGAAATCTATTTCTGTTCTGATTAAATTCTCTTGCCCTAATAATGTGTTAAAATGAGCACACCAACTTTCTGAAGTTATATTTAGTCCTTTATCCCATTTCTATATAAGCTTTTAACCACTGAGAATATCCTCCTTGTATCAATTTTTTTCTGCATCCATTAACATTTTATTTATTCTTTTACTCGTTCCTTTTTTTGTCCTCAATGAGGCACCTATATCTCCATCTAAGTGTTAAGAAATTTTCTCTTTGCTCTTTTTCCCTGATTGTCTCTCAATTTTTTAGCTCTTGAATTACTCTTTTCTTTGCCATTTTACTGTTTTTATCAAACCATTTCCTTTTGTTATATGATTCCCTGCTTTTTTCACACTATATTATAATTTCTCTACTGCCTGTTCTACTTTATTTGCATTTATTAGACTATTTCCTTTTGTAAAAGTTTACCTCTTTCTGAATTTAACTCTTTACAAAATGAGTCATATTTCTCTTCCTTCCATTCGTAAATCTCAATATGGAAGAACTGAAATCAATAAAAGGGCATTTTGAAGGAGAGTTTAAGGAGTTAATGGAATGCAAGAAAAGATTATCATACTTGGAAGATATTCAAAAGAAAAATAGGAGGATGAATTTAATAATTAATTTTTGGAGTAGAAGAAAGGAGAGATGGATAAACATGGCAAGAAGTTGAGGATTGAATCTGAATATTGTAGGGTGGAAGATTGTTGTTTGCTATAGAATTAGAAGGAAAGGACAAAGAACAATTGTTTAAACTGCTACAATGATATTTAAATGGGAAGTATTAAATAACAGCAAGAAGTTAAAAGACACAATATTTATTGAATAGGATTTGGGAAAAGAGCAAGATTGATAAAATCTGTAGCAATAAAGGAAATGAAGAAGGATTATGGTGGGAAAAGGAGAGAAGAAGCTTTAAAAGTAAGTGAAGGACAGGAGTATATTAGACGACAGATTAATTATAACTTACGTTTAACAAGCTTCACTGTGTGAGTTCCAACAGAAATTTTTAAAAATGTCTTATTTTTTGAAAGTTCTTAAATGAATGAAGAAGAAACTTGTTCATTGCCAGTGATGACACCAATGAAGTGAGTTCAATTAACTTAGAGAAGAGTCAAACCCTGGTGAGGTCAGCGACTTTTTTTTAAAATATGAAAACATGAATGCAAATTTAAGAGGGGTTAGGCTATGGTTGCAGATTTATATTTTAAAGAATTCCATACCTGAAAAGAAATTCAGCTCTATAGTCGGATGGAAGTGGATTGAAAATTTTAGGATAATGTAGTTAATCTTGTGGTTATGGTCTATATTTTAAAATACTGAGTTGGTTTATATTTTATGTATGCCAATTTCAGTGTATCATAGTTCTTAAAGGTTTGAAAATCTTGAAAAGAGCAACATAATTTTCTGCATACCACATATTGTAGAATTTTGTAATTTAAATGTTTTCAGTATATTATGCATATTTTTAAAATAAGTACCCAAAAGCTATTTAAAAAAAAACATGAAATTATGTTGAAAATATTTTCTTTTCTTTGAATTCTTCATTTTCTAAAACTATCTTCTGCATAGGTTGCACCATTACAGAAGTACTTTCATAACGGAACCCAATTTTTGTATCCCTTCATCTTAGTATTATACCTCCACAGGTCATTGAAATTGTTAAAATGAGCTGGAGTTCTGTTTGATTCCCACCAGGACCATGCTCCCTGACAGATTTTTTTCAGGTTTTCCTTGGTCCTCATAAATGGCAAATGCTGGTGAGGTACCCTAAACTTAGGTTTGGAACATTTCCTTCCTTTAAAAAAATCTTTTCCCAATTTATCATTTCATCTCGTGTATCACCAATGTCCACTGCCTGTAATGCCTCAGCAGTAAAAATAAGCATTAAAACTATTAAAAAAAGTATGTTCAGATATGGAATTCTTTAGTTTACCATAAATCTAAAACTTGGTGTTCAAGGCCTAACTCATCTTAAATTTACACCCCAAATTTTCTCATTTTAAAAAAATTGCTGTATTTTATCCAACTTGGTTCAAATTATTAAATGTATGCGGCGAAAATCACTGAGGACGCTTTCACAAACATTACTCAATCTGAAAATTATGTTGCTCTTTTCAAGATTCTTTAAAATATCATAAATCTGCAATCAATAGCCTAACCCCTCTTAAATTTGCATCTCATATTTTCATATTTTAAAAAAATGTCAGACCTCAGTGTATCATAGTACTTAAAGATTTGAAAAGATTTTCAGTAACATGCTGTCATCTGAATGTTTTCAGTAGCAAATTATTATGGTAGCAAGATTTTCTCTAAGCTAACCATTATACCATAGTGTGTCATTTGTCTCTGGAGAACTCGGCATTCATAGTATGTGAATACATCAATAGATGGCAGCATGATTTATGTTATTGCTCAAAGGATAATGGTAGTTTGGTATGAGTTTATTACTGTGAAGAATGATGTAACCTGAGTGAACAGAATTCTTTCCTAGAAAGTACCAGTAAGTATAAAAACTGATGAACTTCAAAATTACTATCTTTCATTATCCTCGCATTTATTTGTAACTGGTATTATTTATTACTCTTTATAACCGGTGTTGATGTAGATTGGGGTATAAATTACTGAAATATAACTCATTGGCATAGGGATCTGCTAGCAATATATAAAGATAGCCTATTGTGTCCCTTGAGGGCAAAGGCCTCCTAGCAATAGGGAAAGCTCTTTTTTAGCTAACATGTTGAGCTCTTCCACACAAGTTGTTCATATGCTGTTTAAGACACTCTGACTAATTTGTTCGTTGGTTACTCCATTTCTCACTGCACTAGTAGCTGGACCAATCTGGACCTGCATGTTACTTGAAGAGTTCGTCCATCTTCTTCCGGGTCTGCCTTGTGTCCTTTTTTCTATCCGGGGTTTCCAAATGGAGATCTTGTAGGCCCACGTATTGACCTGCATTCTTGCAACATAACTGCCCCATTGCCATTTGCTTTTGGTAACTATTTTCTCAATATCTGTTGTCTGAGATAACTGATTTATATTACTATTGGTATTTCGTCCTTCAAAGCTATTCCCAGGATCTTGTGTTGCATTTTTCATGGCATATTTGAATTTTGTTCTTTTTTTTTTTCTGTTATTCACCATGTTTGGCACCCATATAGTAATACAGGATATACACAGGTTTTGAGCTTCTGGAATCTGATTTTCTTAGTTAGTGTTTGGTCTGACAGTACAAACTTAAGAACCCAAAATGCTCTTCAGGTTAATGAGATCCTTCTTTGTACATCTTTTTCCATTTTATCATGAAAGGAAATCTGTTATATGTATGTATATTCACTCACATAAGTGAGGACAGTTCTTTCTATTTTTATTGGGGTTTGAGGTCCATTTGAAATTAACTGTATCTTCAGTTTGTTTAGTGACAGCCCTGCATTTTTGCTCTGCTAACATAATTGTTCTAGCATAGTTTGTAGTGCTTTTGATGTTTTGAATAAGACCACATCGTCAGCAAATCTTAGATTTATTAGTCAACAAGCAATATATACATAAAAAGAAAAAATGTTATGTTATGGCATATGTTTTTCAGTTATTTTAATATGTGTGTGTTTACCATTATTGGGATGGTAATCATCCATTAAGTAAAAACATTTGTTGCTAGTGTGGCATAGAACTTTCTGGAAACAAACAGTTTTATGCTTTAAACTGATTGGTGATTTGGAGAACCTACCTATGTAGCTGTTAAATTGAGCATGGGTAACACATAAGCATAGGAGAATTCAAGATGGACTTCCAAGCAGATTGGACCATCTTCTCTCCACCAAATGATGTCATGCTCTATGACATCCGTAAATAAAATTGTAGTCTTACAGGGTTTAACTAGCTAAAAGTGATTATCACACACACTTGGCTAGAAGATGAGAAGAAATTTGTTATATTAGGCACCTTTATTCACTAAAGCTCATTATGAATTTATTTCATTATCACAGGTTACCAAAGAGTTCACATGTTCTTGAATTGGTTCCTCCAAGCTGGAGAAGAGAGAAAATGTGACACCAATAGGTCCAATCTGCTTGCAAGTCTGTTTCGAACTGTCGTATCCTTATGCGTTACCCATGCTCCCTTTAATTGCGCATAGATTGGGGAACTCCAAACCACCAACCAGGTTAACATGTAAGACTGTTTCAGAAATTTTTATGCCACATTAGCGGGATGTTTTCACTTTCCTCCCTTAAATGCTAAGATAACAAATGCTCACTACAGTGACTCAAACAGTACATATTTTTTCAAATAAAAAGCGAGTTCATGGAAATTTTCTAAGCAAGAGGGAACCTGAACGTTCTGGAGAGCCAAAGACCTAGGATCTCTTAGGGAATGAGTTAAATTGGGGCTGTAGAATTTGAATCATAGGAAATAGTAGTTTTCTTTTCTTTTGTATTGTTTAACTTTTGTATAAATTAATGTGGCTGTAATTATATTAAAAATTGTATAAAGTTTTGTTAAATAAAACATTATTTCATCATACTATCCGTAATAAATGGAAGAAAATTAAAGTATTGAGAATTTATATAGCTTTTATTCAAGAATATTTATTTTGCATAGTAATTAGCTCAATTAACCTCACACATATTGCTGTAATCAGCTATATGGTGTCAAAAACCAATTTAGCATCTTGAGTTATGAAGTAAAGAACTGTTAGCTTTTAAATGAAAATATCTTGGTGCACTAACCACATTTCATAAAAATTCTAAACAATAATATTTCTTATTATTTTATTAATTTATATATAGGTGCTTTTACTTGACTTGCTTACTGCTAGCATCATGGAAGCCCCCATCTTCATCTTCAATGATGAAGTTAATCTTCATCATTGCTTTCATCAGTCATATGACATCCATTTTTGTTCTTTTCTTTCACATTGTGAGAAACTGTAACAGGTCTATTTACAATAAATGGTATCTATCTAATAGCAGTGCTGTCAAATATTAGCCACTAGAATGCAATCATTGTTTTGCAATGTCACAAAATTACACCTGTGGAAAAAATTTTCCATTTAAAAGTTTGTCAATGATCAACCTTTTAGAGGAAGATATAACAATAAATATGAAACTAGAATATGCAAAGGAAATTATATAGACAACACTATATCCTTTTAACAGTAAATTTGCTTACTGAAATTCATATTTTTGAAACGATCACAGATATGAAAAGTAAAATATAAATATCAACATGTGTATCCTTCCATCTATTCTGTTTATATTTAAGTAGTACTAAGTATTATAGAAATTACAATATGGCCTGTTTCTAACCCAGGTTCTATTCCAGGTCAATATTTTAACTCACTCCAATACAAAAATTGTAATTAACACACTAATTTACACCATTCAACTAACTATATTTATCAACATTTTTGAGGCCCAGTCAACAATTATCCAGAAGGTTCTCCCCCCCCCCCCTTTTCTCCTAAATGGAGAAACACTATAATACACCAAAACATTTTCTACAATTTAATAATCACCTTAAGTTGTCAATAAATCTGTTCTTATTTATGAAATTCCTGCCCTTAATTAACTTACATCCATACATATTTAAACTTCTGATCTACTACACATATAATCACAATTACTACCAGCCAATTTCCCAAGGCAAACACAATCCAACTTATAGATCCTCTCTCCTCACTGACCATAACCATTTATTCTAAACTCTATATAAATATTTCCCAAGATTTCTAATTGTCACTGAACAGTATCTTTGCTGCATTCTATCTATATAGAAGAGATGTTTTTTTTTTTTGATTGATTTATTTATGGATGCTCTTTAACAACTCAGGTCATCAGCGTCCCATTCAACTCAGGGTGTGAAATGGCTGACAAATTTTGCTCACAGGCCTCTCCTTCAGGCTTGAGGTTCTTTTTCGTGCCGTAAATGTATGACATGGGACCCACGGCTTTACTTCCCTTCCAAAGGAAGCCATACTTAGGATTTTTACGCCGGAAAAATCCATCGGCCCTGGCTGGGTTCGAACCCGCGATCTTGGGTTTAGGAGGCAAGTATGGTAACCACTACACCACCAGGACCGACAGAAGAGATGGAAGGTACATACATACACACACACAAAAGGTACCAAAAAATGTATACACACCTCAAGCAAAAAAAAATTGTCTTAGCATAAACAAAACTGAATTCACACAAACAAAAAATAATGAGCATTAATCATCTTAGACTTTTAAGTTACAATAGTTCCTCAAAGTACTCACCATCAGCATCAATACACTTATGAGTATGTTGATACTGATTGAGTAATGTTTGTGAAAGCATTCTCAGCGATTGCACCACATGCCATTTCAATTTCTTCTGAAAGTGCTACCAGTGTAGCTGGTTTTCTACAGTATACGGTACCATGAGTCTCAAATTTGTCTCAAATGCATGTATTTGATACTTGTGTTGGCAGTTCTGTTCTGTACATATGTCTCCATTGCCTTTGAACTTCAACAACATTCCCAGTTGCAATTGCTTTCCACTGTTCAAACGATAATCTTGTCTCCATTTTGTTGTAACAATGCTAGCATAACATAATGTGAGTCACATCTGTTTATAGAGTATTATACGATAATCTTGGCTTCATTTGTTCATTATTGATTTATCTGGTATCGAGTATTATCAGGTAGCAACACTATCATAATGCATGAGAGTCACATCTGTTTACAGAACATCATACTACACATTACTGTTGTTTTTCAGTCCAACTTTGAAATATATTAAATAGATATCAACTGAAAGCGTGTGTATATTTTTTTGGCATCCTTGGTATATATATCTTCAATATCAAAATATATCAAAACAGGGAATGTAACCAAAAACAGAGAAAAGAACAGAGCAAAGAAAACTCTCCAAGAAATATTCTAGATAATATATTAAAGCTATATTAAAGACAAATACTAAACAAGGAAATAAGAAAGAAAATTAGGCCTTTAAGATGCTGTCACCATAGCTAGCTGTTTAAGATGGAAATGGGTGAGACACACAATGCAGCCAAACCCTAATAGCTGGAAGCACAAACTCTGCAAAAGAAATGCAGAGCACCAGATGATTCTGTTTGGGATATTAAGGAAGATCTTTGGCATAAGTTGGTCTATATCAACGAAGGACCAGAAGCAGTGGCACTTACTAATAAAGTGACAAATATGGATAGATCTACCCTGGAAGTGAACTGTGACTACCTAAAATTAGCTTCCTTTCATTGAATAAAAAGAGGCTCTAACCCACAAGGAAAGTTTCATACTAATCATAATTCTAATATGTATATTTTATTTATTTTCTTTGCTCTGAAAAGTCATAGGGGTCTAATAAATAAAAATGAATAAATTTAATGATTAATAGCTTCAGGAGTATAAGTTCAAATGAATAAATAAGCTTAAAAAATATAACATCTATATTATTATACGTTTTAATCAACATTTTATTTAGCTATCAATGCAGCATGTGTACAGCAGTCAGTATAGTAACACTATTTTACTTGTTTAAAATCTAGAACGTGCTCTAAGAGCATTCATTCTCCAGTTGATGATGAGAACAATTGCTCTTGAAATATGTTCTGGATTTTAAACAAGTAAATTAAGGTATAATAGTGTTACTGTGCTAATTGCTATGATCAAATGATATATTGCTTCACTGTTAATAACTTCTGATTAATTCTTCATTAGGTATGATTGTTTTCATGGATAAATGGATGCTTAGTATGATTCAGAAAAGAACACTTCCTTTTCACTGTACATAATACTTGTTGCAATGGCTTGTAAATTCTAAGACATTAATTCAAAGTTTAATCATAACATCTGGATGTTAATTATTTGATAATATAATATTAATAAAAAAGAGTAACAATAAATAAAATATGCATTACATTAGGGCATCATGATAAAAATACAAATATAGATTGCAATAAATCAGACATAAAAAAAAATGGATAAAAACGGTACCCTAATGTAGAGCTTTTTGGTACAGTCATTGCGATTTTCTGTGTAGTTGCTGCTTCTGCTGATATATTTTAGGTAATCCTTTGTGCCTCATCTTCTAAGTGGCTAAATTTTCTTCCACATTTTTTGCATTATAATTTGGATTGCGCACATCTGGTTAACTCTTAAACTTCATTGCCTTATATTCTAAATTTAACTGCAATTCTTTTTAATGCATGCTGTTTAGGTGTCTTTAGAATGGAAATTTGAATTTTTTTGGCTATGAATAAATGTATTTCAAGTAACTGTTGGTTTTTGTTTTTATCAGTACAATTTTTGCAACTAACTTTTGGCATCAATATGCTTTATTTGTTACAAAAAATATGTAATTTATGTATGTGAAAATACTTTAAATCACATTTTTTTAACAGGGTTATTTGAAGAGCTTGGGCATGGCAAGAACAGCAGAAGTGAAGCGTGATGCAAGAATTGGAGAAGCAGAAGCAAGACGTGATGCGCAGATTAAAGAAGCAATTGCAGAAGAAGAACGCATGGCTGCTAGGTAAATCTTGAGTGAATACTTTATATTTCATAAGTATAAGGAATATTTTTGAAAAGTTTCTGCACTTTGTTATTTTTACTTTTGTTTATTACTAATATACAACACAAGTTTTATAATTTTTGTACACAACTATTCTCCTTTGTAATTTTCTAATACATTTTTCCCAATGCCCTATGAAATTATAAATACAATCAGAAAAGGAAATCTTTTCTGTCTGTTTCACATAATTGTCACGTAAAAATCTTCTGCCCATTAAAGCTCCTTGAGTGATCCAAAAAAGTGAGTTGTGTATTCCATGATTTCCTGCATCATTGCTCTTATCGATTCCAATGTGTAATATGTGGGCAACGTTATGGAGGCAAGCACTGCTACACCCTTTAACAGTATGGAACAGTTTTATCAGGTCCACAAAGACTCCCTGAATTAAATATTAGTATCATTATTTAATATTAGCATAATTAATATAATAATAACCATATTTTGATTAGAATCAAGGATTTCAATTTGTTCATAAATGTGATAAGGGCAGCTGGAAGCCAGCTAGAAAATTCAGAGAAGGGAACACAGCTGTAACTTTGTTGTTTGCTGTTTTCCCCTTAACTAAAAAGTCCTTGAATCGTATTTGTTAAGTATTGAATATAGTAGGGTGTGAAAAGGCCTCCAGAAGGAAATGCAGCCTCCTTTAAACAGATTCAAGGCTAAGAAGTCCCATTAAGATCATGAACAAAGGTTCTGTGAGATATCTTGCCAATGTTATTTAATAGGGAGGTTGTGCGGGGGAAAGGGGGAACCTCTTAGAGTGAATTATTTGAAATTGTGCCATTAGACCAGGTAAATTGGGGAGTGTAGATAGCAACAGATGCCCAGAAATTGGCATTACTCTGGGATGATTTTATTAGCTGAGATAGAAGTAGCGCAAAGTCACTGACCAGTGAAGAGAGTTACTGGTGATATTTTAAAAGTTTAAGATAGTTGATGCAATATATGACCAAATGACTGGATTTTGCTTAAAAGAGAAAATTGCTCGGTGGGAGGAGTTTTCTGGAGGTATGGTGAGTTGGTTGGAATTTTCTAAAGCATACAGTACTGAGAGTTTTGTGAAGTCTTATCTAGTATACAGTACCGCAAGTTTTTGTGAAATCTTCTAAAAGTATACTGTACAGCCAGTTATGTGTCAGAGATTAGAAATCAGTGCAGTTTAAGCTTTCTTGATCGCCCATAGTTCTATAAGAAGTACAGTGCTGTTTAGCTCAAAAGTATGAGAACAGTTTAGAGCAATGAACTGTACTTTCAAGTGTCTAAGGTGAGAATACAAGTTAAATCCATGACATGATGGTGGATGTGCCCTGCTGTGTTATGCATAAATAAAATGAGTCTCAAACTGAAGCACTAAGATTAACTGCATCCTTAAAAGTAAATTCAACTGGCAAGGTTTCTCAAGGACGATCCGTGTTGTATGTTTGCATGTGTAAGTGTATTAAATCTCCAAATACATAGAGTGAAATTATTAAACAACAATTATTAGAGTGACATCACCATATATTATTTCAAATGCTAAACCTCTTCCTATTCACTTTTCTGAGTCCGTGCTCATTTGCGACTAAAATACCACTATTCCCAAAGAGCAAATACTGATATTGAGAATACTCTCTTAACACTGATACACATGGAGCAGGGATAGGCTAGGAGGAGATAGGATATGCCGAAAGATTAAACTGAGGATGAGGCTTCTTCCGCATCTTCCTTATGTACCAACAACAGGAATAAGAAAATTTACAATTCCTCTCCCACAGATAAATCTCCATCCAGATAGGTATTTTTCTGTCAGTGAGCCTTCATTTGACCCACCATCAATCCTATCCATTCCATTCTCCTTGCCCAAGTGGGGAGATCTGAGGCAAAAGCTAACTGATTTATTCCTCCACATAATTAATCCTCATCATCCCACTATAATTAAAAATACCAGTCCTTTAACAGTCTTCCTGTTCTTTTAATGCATATATAGGATTCAGCGCTTTCTGAAGCATGTCAATACATAACTTATTGCTGAAATAATACTCCAAGGTTAGATTGATATTAAAGATTAGCAGTCATGGTATTTTGATCATAATTATAATGGTGTGCAAGGCCTAAGCCCTTTCAAGTTAGGGTTAAAATTTAATCAACAAATACTGTGAATTTAAGTAGAGTAGAATATGTAAGGTTTATGTGTTAATTAATGATTGGTGAGTTCAAGAAAAATTGGAACAGAGCATAAGCTTAAAAGAGAGAAATAATGAGGAAAATTAATAAGGAAATAATGAAAAGTAAACCTTTGATGTAAAATAATTATCTGAAGTTGTGGCTGAGCCTCTGTATTCTGGAATTTAAGTAGGAGACTACATGAACCAAAAACAGAATTTGGCAAGGATCAAAATATCTGGACACTGCTCGACTGAAAATGGCATATTACGATATAAAAGAGTAATTATGTTTAATTTAAAATTAAGTGAAGAAACTAATGTAACAAAAGTAAACACACAAATTGAATTAGTGGGGATTACACCTAAGAATGGCCAGGGCCAAATTGGTGAAGATCTCTTGTATTAATTTTGTCTTAACATTTCAATAAATATACAAATTATAAGATGGGAAAGCATTAACACATTGTTCATGTCTAATATAATGGTGTACAAGCAGTGGAGAAATGTGGAATCATACTTTATCCTTTTTATCCACAATGTGAAGAAAAGTTTTAAAAATTATGCATCTCTAACAAAGTGGATAGTGAAGCATTAAAAGTGTGTAGTTCAACGGAATCATACAATAATATCAATTAAAGTGGATAGTGTTGCTGTTCAGCTGAGCTCCGCAGACAATAATAGTAGTAGCAGTGAACTGTGAAACTAGAAAAGACGATACTTATATGTTTTTAACCATCTTGTTTAAGGAGTCAGTACTTAAAAGTTTCTTAGATATAAAATATAATCTTTCACACTGCTCTTTTATTATGTCAAGCTGCATCAACATAAATACATTTGCAGAAAATGGAGACAAATCTGATGCTTTTAGTACTTTTTAGTACATAAAAATTAATAATTTGTAAGGCAAGGCTTTAAGTAAAATTATATATTAATGAAGTGGGAGGTTCATTCGAAGGCACAAGGTATTGGAGAAAGTACATATTTCTCTATTATAGTTGCTAGAATATAAAAAAATATATATACTAAATCACAAAGAGCTCAGTTTCTCTAGAGATAATAAATTAAAGATGACAGAACTACTAGATAAAGGACATATCTACTAGAAGAGAAAACAAATAATGTCATAAAGGAAATGAAACAGCATATGAAATTCTATAGTTGAGAAAGGTTTATTACAGGACTTGCTTTCCAAATTTAAATGACCTTTTTCAAGTCACCCTAAAAAATTTCATGTGCATTTTGAAAGGCACATACTTGCTGAGAATTGAAAATAAGAGAATGCATAAAAGATCCTAGAGACCATTGGGCTTGGAATGTTGATTGAACCATACCAGTATACCAGTACCAGTAGTACTGGTACAGTAGTACCAGTAGTATAACAATCATGAAAAGTGCAATTAAAATTTTTAAGGTTTGCTTGCTGGACTTTTTAAGGATTCGTCGATGTTATTTTTCAAAATGTACTAATAGTATTGTCCTCAAAAATATTTATATTTGAACCTAAAGGAATTTAATTTCAATAAATTTGCTTTATAGAGTACAATTTATATGCATAATTTCCTTTTTGATTATAACATTTGGCAACTTGTTTACATTAATACTGCAGTTTGAATGAATGCATACCCAGACGGGTGACCGAGGTCTTTAATACATGGACTCGTGAATGGGAGGTCTGGGGCTCATTACCCACGTGGACTACCCTCCCTAACTGATGTTTATCAGGTTTTCTCAGTCCTCATAAATGGCAAATGTCTGGGAGGTACCCTATTTAGGCCTAGAAAGCTTCCTTCCTTAAAAAAAAAAAAAAAAAAAAAAAAGCTCCTTTCCCGAATTAACAATATCATGTGTCAACAGCCTGTGGTGTACCAATATAAAAACGGGCATTAAACACTATTTAAAAAAAATTATTGCATCAAAATATTTCTTATTTATACTGTTTAATGGTACATCTTTTCCCACACACTTCAATTTTTTATTTGTTAATAAATTAATAAAATGGCCAATTTCATAAAACTAATATCCACATATAAAATAAACGTTAAAAAAAATACAACATTCAGCAACCAAGATAACTGAAGAACAACTTTTATTTACAAGATATTTTAATTTAAAATGGTGAAAAAACTGTAAAATTCCGTTCATGAATAGTTTTATATAAGTAATAAGATTGGATACAACTCAGGTATCGTTTTTATTTACAATAGAATATTGCCACATAACATGTAAAAAGATAAAACATTCATGAAAAGGTTTAAAAAAGTTGTTAAAGTGTAAAATATTAAGTATTGAATAATATGTTGCAGATTTCTAAATGATACTGAAATTGCCAAAGCACAGAGAGATTTTGAACTGAAAAAGGCAGCTTATGACATGGAAGTTCAAACAAAGGTAAGGCTTTTTACATATTTTTTAGGTTTATGTTTGCACTAGGTGGCATGCTTTAGGCATTAATAGTAAGAGTAGATGCTCCAAAAGATGATTGAATGAAGAATCAAGGAGAAAGAATGGTAAAAGAAAATAAAACTGGAAGAACAAATAAAAATCAATATGGAGGCTAAGCAATTATTTTATAATTATCTTCATATGCATGTATGTTTCATTAGTGGTAGCTTCAGCTTGGGAGTGAATTTAGTTAAATATGCTTAGCTAAGCTAATCTTCAGCACTCAGTTGATTAACACGCAAAATGTCATCCTCCCAAAAAATTCCTGCATTTTCTTGAACAAGTGATAGTCAGTAGGAAATAATTTTGAGCTGGGAGCAGGATAGTTCAGAAACAAATGTTGATCTGCTGAGCCATTTGATTAGCATTGTCATGGAGGAACACCACACCTTTAGACAACATACCACATCGCCTATTTTAACTGACATTGTATGCTCTCTGTAATATTCTGTAATATGCCTCTGCATTAACTGTTGTGCCTTGCGATTGAAATGAATGAACAAGAGAACCATTGTGATTTGAGTATACTATAACCTTGAACTTTGCCGAGGGCAATTGCTTAACCCTCTAATGTACCTACCTTAATTAGTAATCTGTATGAAATTGACCTATTTATTTTAGAACAGTTTTTATATCTGTATGAAGGAATTATATCCTAGCTAACTCAAAATGCTAATCTATGGAATATTTTAAATGGAAATTTGGGGTTAAAATGGGATGGTATTATTCCAAGATTACTTGGAAATGTCAAAAAATAACATTGCTTTAGAAAAATAATCACTTTATTATTTACTCAAAATCGTGCAATTAAATAATTAAGATTTGTATGATTGAGTCAAACTACACACACTTATTGATCGCCTGTGGTGCCTCTGTAGCAAAAATGGACATTCATTCATTCATTTTTACACTCTTATCCGCTCCACTTATTTGTTTAATTTTTTCTATTCAAGTAAATGGAGTCAATATGAGTGTGGTTCAACTGAATCATACAATGATGTTAATTATATGATTAGCTTCACTTTACAAGTTTCATTTAGCATTTCTAGTTCAGTGTAATTATGTTTACAACCATATTTATGAGAATAATTGTCATTATTAATGCTTTATTTGATCTATAAATTTTTCTGTACATAGTAAATACTCTTACCTGAAGTGTAAGAAGTGCTATAACTGTCCACTTCTAAGTGTGAATTCCTAAGAAAATCTATTTAATTCCAAATATTAAATGTCAGCATCATAGTAGTTTAGAAATTTGTCAACCATTTCCACATTTCAATGCTTTAATCATAATGATATATTACAGGAGTCCTAACTAGAGTAAAAATGGCTATTTTTGTATCACTGGATCAGAAACTACAACAGCTACCATAACAGAGAAAAATTTAGAAAACATCATGAAACCTATAGAATGCTATAAGAACGTGTATCAAGTATACTGTGATAGCATCTCAGTAAATGGAAAAACATAAAAGACCAAATATAACATTTAATTTCGTGTTGGAACCAATATAGTGAAGCGACTATTATGTTCTTAATTATCTAGTGAGTCGATTTGATAATCTTATGCTCCACTTACTGTTGAATTGTGCAAAACTAGTTTCGCAGGCTTTTGCCTGCATCCTCAATTACGAGTCGACTGTCGGTTTCATTGTTGGTTGACTGAACTTGGTGTAGCTCTCGTGGACATTTTATGAACTTCTGGATTAATTTGTCTTCTGTTGTGATCTCATAACCTTATCCTCATATTTTTTTATATAACTTTTTTCCCAGCTCAACGGATCGATCTACGAATTTCAATAATTTCACTCTCATTTCTATATCACGTTTATCTCTCCAAAAGTGATGTGCAACTGCTGATTTCTCTATCTGATTGTACCTGATGTTTCTCCTGTGTTCCTTCAGCCTGATTCCAATGCTTCTTTTTGTTTTTCCATTATATACTTTATTATATTCTGAACAGTTGATTTTGTATATTCCTGACTTCTTCTCCTCCGGTATTCTATCATTATCACCAGATTGAGCAGATTTTTTTGGCTAAACTTGTCCACTGGGGACAAAGTAATCCCAAACTCCGAGTATTTTTTGGAATTTTTTGGTGGCCCAAGGATGATAAGTAAATTTCATGTGGATGGTAGATTCTTTTATTGCTGTAAATGTTGTAAACTGCTTTAACCTCTTCTGTTGTTTGAATTTCTTGATTTTCTTATCTACAATTTCTTGGTCATATCCATTGAATTTTGCTGTTTGTATAATATGATAGTATTCTTTGTTGTATTAAAAATGTTAGTCACTGCAACGTTACCCTTTCTGTGTTATGAGAATTTCAACATCTACAGTTGAATTTACGACTGCTATTTTGAACTGATACTAGTATTAAATTCAAAATAAATTTTGTGTAGCATAATGCATAAGTCAATGGGTAAGGCCAAGAAATTGTAGACCAAAAATCAAGAAATTCAAATAAGAATAAAGTTATAACAGGTTATAAAATTGTTATCGAAAAAAGAAACTACCATTCACAAGAAATTTACTTATCATCCCTCGGTCACCAAAAAATTTTAGAAAATACTCTGAGAGTTTGGCTTTACTTTGGCCCCAGTGAACAATTCCAAATTAAATAATCTGCTCAACTCCGGTTATAATGATAGAATACCTGGGAATAAGCAAGCCAGGAATATATCAAATCAACTGTTTGGATGCAACAAAGTATACATTGGCAAAACAAAAAGAAACATTGGAATTAGGCTAAAGGAACAACATCAGATACAATCAGATAGATAAATCAGTGGTTGCACATCACTTTTAGAGAGATAAACATGATATAGAAATGGAAGTCATATTATTGAAATTCATAGATAGACCCCTTGGAGCTGGGAATATGTGAAAAAAATTTTATAAAAAATATGAAGTTAAGGTTATAAACTTTGAGATCAAAAAAAAAGAATAATTAATCCCAAAGTTCATAAGATATCCATGAGAACTACACCAAATCCACTCAACCAACAACAAATCCAGCAGTCAACATACAGCTGATGATGCGGGTAAAGGCCTGCGAACATATTCTGTATAATTTAATGGTAAGTGGAAGATAAGAGTAATAAATCGACTTGCTGTTTAATTAAGAATGATACTAATAGTTAAACTAACATAAGGAAAAGGTGATGTTAACTTAACATGAAGTTTAACATATTGTTAAAGTTAAGACTGGTTGGTTGATGAAACAGAATTTTTGTTAATGTCAATGTTAAGGCAGTCTAACAGCTTGTTAACTTTTAACACTTATTGATGAAACTGA
This sequence comes from Metallyticus violacea, assembly GCA_030762175.1. Taxonomy (NCBI): domain Eukaryota; kingdom Metazoa; phylum Arthropoda; class Insecta; order Mantodea; family Metallyticidae; genus Metallyticus; species Metallyticus violacea. The sequence continues at coordinate 18,658,698 of CM060840.1, read as the reverse complement.
TCCAAATTACACAAATATTGCATTATTTCTCTAGTTCTTGTTTTTTAGCTACATTGTTTCAAGAGTTACTTATATTTTTTTCTTTTTTTCCTTTTCTTTTTTTCCCTTTTTCCCCCTTTATTATTTTTTTTTTATTATTATTAAGTTTCATATACACACCCACACACGTTTTAAAGTAAATCTCTCAAATAATTTAAGTTTCATTTCTTTCAATAAATATAATTGAGAAAAAAAATTGCGGACATTATTGTAGGAGGCTGACTTGTGCATAACACTTAAATCATATCATGTTTTTTTTTTTTTTTTTCATATTACATCATAAACTGGTCTGTTTTAATTTTTATATATTTGAATTGCAGAAAGCAGAAGCTGAGTTGGCTTATGAACTGCAGGCTGCTAAGACAAAGCAGCGTATTAAGGAAGAACAAATGCAGATTCTTGTTGTGGAAAGGAGCCAGGAGATTGCTGTTCAAGATCAAGAAATTCAGCGAAGAGAACGCGAGCTTGAGGCCACAGTTAGGAGACCTGCAGAAGCTGAAAAATACAAGTGAGCTATGTTGTCAAACTGTTTGGAGCTTAAAAGTACTAAAATGTATTTTTCGTAAAGAGTCTTTGAAATTACATTTTTCATAACATTATCTCTCTCATAATTAATTAGTTTAAGAAATAAATATAAAAATACACACATTTAGTATAAAGCAAATTTTCTTTTTTGTTATTATAATGGTAAAGAAAGAAAATGTTAGCTTTTGAAAATGCAGTGTTGCACCTATAAATTTGTAATTACTAAGTTGAAAACATGACAGGTATCAAATAAACAGAATAAATTAGAACATTTCTGGTAGACTAAGGACAGATTAGAGAATGGAAATAGAAAATTTGTTTCTTTTTTGCCAGAGATCCATCACTTCTGAAAAGAGAGTGAAGTGTTGTTGCTCATTAAAAAGAGAAGAAATTTGTTTATTCACTTTTTAGTCACCTTTACTATGGTAGTAAGAGCAGTTGTGCATTAAGCAATTTATTTTCATTTTATTGCATACAAGTGTAGTTTGATAAAAGGCAAGTTATATACTTTTTTTTTTATATTTCTTAGCATAATATTCATAAAATTATACACTTGGTCCAACAAATTTCCAATTTCTTCCTCTCATTGCAAAAATAAGTTTCATCAAACTCTGCAAAATAGTCATAAAGAACATAAATGAAGTCATTGTTCAATGAAAATTTCTTTCTACTGATCAAATTTTTAAGTTTGGGCTTAAATCTGTGCAATGTGGTGGATGAGAAATTAACTTTTAGCCCAATTTGTGCACTGTTGCCATTGCAACTGTCATTGTTTAAGTGGCACATTATCCTGGTGAAACAGCTACTTTTTTAAAAATTTGAAGCTTTCTTGGCTCTGATTGTTAATTATAACTTTATGGGATACCAGCTGAGTGAATTGTCAAACTCCATCTGCCAGCCATCTTCACTCTTTGGTTTTCCTCGGGGTACAGAATTCTGTTGATGGCCTGCCAATTCATTACCCTGAAGATGGCCAAAAACTTGAGGTCAGAAGCAAGTTCACTCGGATGATACCCCATGAGGCCATAATTAGCAACTTTTTATGTGCTATTCTTGGACTGTTTTCTTTTATTTTTCAAATGGTCCAACAATGAACCCTTTTCCAAGTAATCTAGAGACGTAATAAATACTCCAGGAGACCATGTGTCGTTTTCAACTCCTTCCATGTGGACCATTGAGTTCAAACATGGTTATGAAATATACAAATGAGTCAGTATTAGGTGACACTAAAACTTCACTAACTGATTAATTCTTCAGAACATGTTTCAAGAGCATTCCCTCTCATCTTCAGCTGGGGACTGACTAACTCTAGCAGGTGATGTAATGGCATCTGGTGGTTCCATTAGATAACGGAACAGGAAGTCTATTGGTGGAATGTCAAAATTCATAACTGTATGTTTATTTTTTAAAATATAAATCTTTTCCCATATTGCCAAATCCTTGGGATTAGTGGTAGCTTTTAACAGTTTGGCTTCTCCAGCAATTTTATGATTGTAAGTCCAAAAGTGATCTGCAACCGCCGATTTATCCACTTGTTTATATCTTAAATTTCTGAAGTGTTCTTTGGTCCTTGTCTCCAAATTTCGTATTGTTTTGCCTATATATATCTGATCACACTCCAAACAATCTATCTGATACACTCCTGACTTCTTGCTGGGTGGAATAACATCCTTTTTGGTGCTGTTCAGAAGCTTTCTAATACTAAATTTATTTTATGCAGCCAATTGTATATCATAATTTTTAAAGATTTTCATGAATGCCCTGTTTGCCCATGGATGATATGTGAATCTTTTAAAATCCACATCCTTTTTTATCGTGGACAGAGTTGTGGTGTTTTTAATATCTTTCTGTTTTTCGGAATGTCTGATCTTCTTATCAACTAAAGAGCTGCTGAATCCATTGTTGAGGGCTGTTTTGATGATATAATGGTATTCTGCTGAATACTCTTCTTTGTTGAGTGGGATGTTTACCAATCTATGGACAAGGCTGTTTATAATGGCATGTTGGTGTGGTTTATGGTTGAAACTGTTATTCTTATGTGATTATCTGTATGTGTAGGTTTCCTATAAATGCTGAATGAAATTGTGTCATTTCTCCTGTATATTTTTAGGTCCAAAAATGGTAAAAGTGTCACCTAATACTGACTCACTTGTATATGTAACAACTTCATTGTTCCTAACTTCTTTTAACATTACAATGGTTATGAAAGCTTGGAAGATGACTTTCATAACAGATGATCAAAATCTGCCACCATACCAGAAATAGTTTAAAAAGTGCATATGGTACTAGAGGATCATCAACTAAAGATGCCAGAAATTAATGAAGGTATAAGCATTCAGGCAAAGTACTATTTTACAATATAACAAATTATTATTGAAGAAATCACTCAAATTTCACCAATTTTGTTCCACTTACTTGGACATGTTTCAAAGATTGTTGCCTTCATCTTCAGCATGGTTCCCTATCTGCTTCCCAGTGTGGTATTCAGATGTCTCTCTGTGGGTGTTATGAACTTGGTGATGAGGTTACTATTGTTTGGGAGATCAAAATTAACCAAATTTTCCTTGTTTTTGTTTATGAATATATTTTTCCACACTGTTAATTCTAGGGTTTTTGAAGAGCTTTTAAGAGTTTTGGTTCCTTATGGAATTCATGGTTCTTTTGCTATAAATGGTCTGCTATTGCTAATTTTTCTGTGTGTTTATATTTTACATTTCTCATGTGTTCCTTAAATTGTATAGCAATATTTCTGTTTGTTTTGCCTATGTATTTCATATTGCAGTCTTTGCAACCAATTTGCTAATTGCCTGATTGTTTCCCTGGCAGAATTTTGTCTTTTATGTTGATTTTAGGAGGTTTTTTAAAACTGCATGTTTACTGGAGCCAAAATGTGTGCCCCTTTAAAAACCTTATGGAATTTTTGTGTGCCTATGGGTGGAATGTGAATTTCTTATATATATATATATATGATCTCCTTTATAGCCTTTTAGTGTGGTAATATCTTATTTTTTCCCCCTTCCCCTTTCTTGACCAGATCTATTGTGTAACCACTTTTCTGTGCTATATCTATGATTTTATGGCACTCAAAATTGTATTCTGTCTTACTTATTGGTAGATTTGTTAATCTGAATGTGAGACTGTTGATGTGGCTAGTTTATGTTGTTTTGTATTGTGGCTGTTGTTTTTTTTATATAATTATATGTGTGGGTATCTTTTCTGAATATGCCAAATTCCAGATTATTGCCATTTTTTATAATTTTTATATCCAAGAATGGAAGAATCTTTTTGTTTTCTATTTCCATTGTGAATTTAACAGTGCTGTCTTGCAGGTTCAGTAGTTTTATTGCATCCTCTTTCCATTTTTCATTTACTATTGCAAAGATATCATCAACATAATGGTAACAACATGTATATATGTGGAAAAGCCTGAACTAATTTTATTTTCAAGAAACTCATGTACATATCTGCCAAAAATGGTGAAAGTGGGTTTCCCATTGCTAGACCCTTCTTTTGTATATATCTATTGCCTGTGAATGCGAAGTAGGTTTGATTGATACAAATTTTGGTGAGGTTTAGATATTGTTATATTATTTCTCCAGGTAGGTTTATTGAGGCATTTTACATTTTGATGAAGGAATTATGCATGAAAAAATTATCTGCAAGATGGGTGCTGAGGCTGTTGACGTGAATCATAATGAAAATCTCAGTGCAAAGTTGGGCATTTTAAGAGAGATCCAAATTATTTTATTTATAATTTTGTGCCCAGTGATGAAACATGGATGCACTGTTATTTATCAGAAACAAAACAATGAAAACATCAGTTCCTCAACTACCAAAGGAGGCCAAATGTGTAAAGTTATCATGGCATTAGTTTTCTGGGATGCTAAAGGTATGATAATGATTGACTATCTTTCTAATGCAATATCTATTACTGGAGTATACTATGCTAACATTTGGGACTAACTAAAGGCAAAAATATGCTATAATAGATCAAGTTATCAAAGAAGAAAGTGATCTTGCATCAAGAGAATGCTTGCTATTACATGTGTCATTGCAATGGTGAAAATTAATTAACTGGGCTATGATTTGCAGCCACACCAACCTTATTTTCCAAATTTGTCTGCTTCAGTCTTTCAACTCTTTGTAAACCTGAAAATTTTTCTTGGTAGAAAAAAATTTCATCCAATGAAGAACTTAGTATCAGTCAAGGAGTATTTTGTAGGCCTGGAGGAATCTTGACTTCCATGATGGGATAAAGGCTGTGGAACATCTTTGGACATAGTACATTAATGTCAAGGGAGACTATGTTGAGAAATAAAAACAATATTAGAAGAATTTGCCTCTATTTTGAGCTTCATTCCGATAACTTTTCAAATGACATTTGTACATAAACACATTTGTTCTTAATATTGATATATCATATACTTATTCACCTTTGGAAATTTGTTACAATTTCATGGCTTCGTCAATTACAAAATATAACAACTTCAAACTATTAATACTTATAATTTATCTGTATAGGTAGTTCTTTTAAAGTATGCATTGAATTCTTGTATACTATAAAAACACTGATTAATTAAAAACGTTTTCCTAAATCTTATTGGGTGTTTATCTGTGATTTCGTTGGTTATTAAGTTATACATTTGGATGTTCGTATGCAGGACTGAATTGATCTTTTTAGTTGTTCTGGCAGTTTGTAGATGGATTTTGTTATTGGTTCTAGTACTGTGCTTATGGATTGATTTATTGGAGTAAAATTAATGTATATTACTATTTATGAAACATACACTTTCTAATATGTATAGGCATGATAGGTTAAGTATATTGTTCTGTATATTATTTTATCCCTTCACTCTTAATAGCATCAAGAGTATAATTTTACATTCATTCATTGATTTTCTTATAATGGAAACCATATTAACCAGTGATTTAAAAATTATCAGCAGATTAGAAGTTTGATAAAGCTTTTATTTAGAATGAAGTATAAATTGAATTCAGTTCATAGGAGTGTATTGAATAGTGAAGAACAGATAAGTTATTGTGCAACTCTGTCATCTGGAACTCTGGTCTTGCCACTTATGCAAGGGAAAGAGTGAATGGATATTTCCTGAAATGTCGGAGGATGCTGAACCCATTAGCATTAGAATGATATTTAAAATTAGATTATGTTATACATTTATTTTATATGTGGATGTATAACTTTTTCATATGTTTTCATCTTTTTCTCAATTGTGTATTATATAATTGATGTTATGAGTATATACTTACAGAAAATTTTTAAAAATGTATATATAATTTGATTTGACTGTTCCTGGTGACAAAAGACATGATGCATACACAATAGGTCTATTTAACAAAAAAAACTATTAAAAGCTAACTATCTATTGATATGGAAAGGTACTAACATACAAGATTCCTGAATAGTGAGATAAGAATTTATTTCTGTATCAATTATTTCTTACAAACATGCATGCATATACATACAGCTCCTAATTGTGCCACTCTGTTTACTATTGTTGGTTCTGGTGGTCTAGTGGTAATCATACTTGTTTCATAGACCCAGGATCACGGGTTCAATCCCAGCAGGGCTTGAACTTACTGTTTTATTACTTTTAATTGAGACTCCATAATAATAAATTTAAGTTTTATAATTCATTTCTGTACAATGAGATTTATAGTAAGTCTCTGTATAGCAATTGTGAATCTTAGCACAGGCTTTGTTTTGTTTGATAAAGGCTTGAGAAGCTAGCAGAGGCCAACAGGAACCGAGTGATCTTAGAGGCAGAGGCTGAAGCAGAAGCCCTCCGTGTGCGTGGTGAAGCAGAAGCTTATGCTATTGAAGCAAAGGCAAGGGCAGAGGCAGAACAGATGGCTAAAAAAGCAGATGCTTGGAGGGAATACAAAGAGGCTGCAATGGTTGATATGCTGTTGGAAACACTACCAAAGGTATGAATTATTCAGATCATTGTTCTAATCTGCTCTGTGCACACTATGTGGATCATTTAAAGCTCTGTCTGATAATTGTTAAAGTTAGTGAAGGTATGTTTCTATTATTTCTTATGATGTTGATTGACTGTCAATCAACAGGATGTTTTTAATTTCTTCTCTAAACGTTCATATATATTAGCCACTACTTCTTCAACAGCTTTCATAGTTGATAAATAAGACCTAAAAATTGTGAGGAGGTAAATAGTTGTATTATTCTCAAAGTATTTATATAGTTGTTCATTTCAATAGATAACCCCTTTCATTATATGTAATGTGAAGAGACTAAGAGATGAAGACAAAATATATAGCAAAGGTATGGAAAAGAATATTAAATATAGAAGGCCAAAATAATGTAAAAATAATGGAATATTTGGGAAGATTAACAGACAAATGAATGAGAAAGACAAGATGTTATAAATTTGGGGAATTTGCTAAGTATTAATAAGAAGAACTAAAGTGAGAGGTTAACTAGATGGTATGATTTAGGTGAAACAGAATTTAAGAGAAGGATGTAGTAGTAGTGGTATTTATTTCTCATGCATCGACATACAAATTTTTTAACAAAATAAACACACATAAAAATCATTAATTTTAAATATAACAATTAGGAACAGTGCCTTTGGCAATTCCAGAAGACTCTTAACTCCAATCAAAATTTATTCCAATTTGATTAGCTCAGCCCCCCCAGTCCCTGGTTCATCAGCAGGTACCTATTGGAATATCTAGGAGACCAGGTTCAGATCCAATCAAAAAACACAACATTAAAAATAATTTATGCATGCAATACAATATTAAATTATATTTCCTACAATACTAAACCTTTCTTCTTTTTTAGTTAAATCCATTTAGCCAAATTTCTATCCTTGAGAGTTGCCTATTCCTTAGGACCTTATACACACTAACATTGTTGTTATTTGTGTATAAGGATTCTGTTTAACTAATGCTAGATAACTATTCCCATTCTCTCCCCTACTCATTTCATCCTCTTTGACTATCTGACAATTCTATACCATTTCTCAAGCACCTTTTCTAAGTATTTTACACCCATAACAATTTTTGTCTTGCCTTGCCTATGTATTTTCCCTGTTCCTTAATGTTTTCATCTTATTTTAAATTTAAATTCTATCTCTTATTTCATTTGGTAAGTTTTCCCACTTTCGTAATACGAACTGTTCCCGCGAAAACTTGGTTTGCCTACGTTCTAGTATATAATGCCAAGTACTATCTGGTGCTTCACACAAAGGACATGTCCCCTTAGTGTATTCATTTTTAATCCACTTAAATATTTTACTCCTGTTCTAAACCATGTCAATTCTTCCCTTCCTACCTTATCACAAATTTCAATATATCTTTCTCTTCCCCACATTTTTAGTCTACTAAATAATTTCATAGATTTTTTGGTGTTAAGATTTGCCCATATTTCCTGTTTTTTAATATCCTCTATGTTTATAGTTCTCACTTTCCAAAATCTTTTACCCAATCTTTCTCCCTGTACCATACAAATCCCATGCTGGGCTTCTTTTGAATTGTAGGATATTTTGGATTTCAGATAACCAAGTTTCTCTCCTGTTAGACAAGGATGTAATGACTCCATCAATACAGATAACAGCCTGAATTTGGGCAGTATTGATGATTGTAAGGACATTCAGGCAAATTAGAAATAGGTTTTATATTAATTTGACAATAATAATCGTTCATCTGGTCTCCCAAATTTCAATTCCATATGACATTTTACTCTCTTGAGCAATATCTAATTTTTACCATTTTGTTTTCATATTGGTTATTTTATTTAAACAAAATCTCACCACACTCCATCTACCACACCTTCTTTCTCTGATCACTCCAGTTTCCATTACTAGAAAATTTAATCCCAAGATAATCCATTTTCCTAATCCCTTCAATTTCTATTCCTTCCCACCAACATTTCTGCTCCTCCCTCCCTCCCTTCCTCCCTCCCTCCCTTCCTCCCTCCTCCTCCTCCTCCTCCTCCTCCTCCTCCTCCTCTTCTTCTTCTTCTTCTTCTTCTTCTTCTTCTTCTTCTTCCACCCTATACATCTTAGATTTGTTTATGTTTATCTTTAAATCCTATTGTTTACAAAATCTATCTATAGCTTCTAATGACCAGAATGGCATCTGTTTTATTACAATGCTTCACACCTAGGTTGCTGCTGAAGTTGCAGCACCACTTTCCCAGACAAAGAAGATCACAATGGTATCCAGTGGTCAAGGTGAGGTGGGGGCTGCCAAGCTTACTGGTGAAGTTCTAAACATTGTCAGCAAAGTGCCAGAAGTTGTTAAGAATCTTACAGGAGTGGACATTACTAAGGTGAGTGCATTAGATTTCAGAAAAGGAATGTGAAGTTAGAAGTGCATATGTAAATAAAGTTTGGCTGGTTCTGTAAACAGTAACATCTGTCATATTTTATGATATATAAAAGTTATTTCTTTATATAGAGGGCATACTTCATATTTATAAAGTACCTCACTATCCTTTCCTTCTTTCAGCCTCACATTTTTCTATTAGACAAAAGATTCTTTATTAGAGGATATAGAAACTGTGCATTTTACGGCCGTAGCTTAAGAGAATTTAGGTGATTTCTTTTTTATTTGCTTTATCTTATGCTTAATAGGTAAATTATAAAATGGATAAGATTTAAGTTTTAGACTAGGCTGTATGCGAAACAATGAAAAGTTATATTTCAACACCAAAAAGGAAATATAAAAGTCATAGACCCTTTCAGTTGAAGGTAATATTATTGTCCTGGGCTGTTCAACTCCACGCTCAACTAAACACTGAAGAGAACTTTACCTTCACTTGCCAGAAAGCAAGCTCTCTAGGCCCTCACTCTGCATGACCTCTAGGTACTACCTCTATATTAGTGGATGTAATAGTCATATTTCCTCAGTGAGCTTGTCTCATCTAGAAACCAAATATAATCACAGATACACTCATTTTACCTTTCAACAGAAGAACCTATCCACATTAAGTTTGTTGAAACAAATGCTTCATTGGGAAAGTGCTGTTTTTAGTGGCAGTGATATGCCTCATCTTGATGCAGTACCAATGAATATTTTGATAGCAAAATTGGAATTTTTCTATCATCTACCAGGAGCCAGAAAAATAGGAGTAGCAAAAAAAAAAAAAAAAAAAAAAAAAGACCTCATAGGAGCAGTTTTTGCAAAACCTATTCAATCTTCCAAGTTGTTTTTAAAAATTGAGAAAAATTAACGAATTTTGACATCTCATCTCTGGATGAATTCGGCAAATTCCTTTTCCAGCCACGACCACATCAAGCAACCCAAAACTTACTAAGCAGTCAGTCAACAGCTGAAGATGGGAATGATTGTTCCTGAAACATATCCTAATTAAAAATTCTGTAAGTGAAGTTTGTGTCACCATTCAAAAACTTGGAATATTTCAGTTGCATTACTTTCATTAGCTTCTAAACACATTAAACTGTTCAATCTGTTACATAACATGAATACAGAAAAATTCTTATTGAGAAAGTTCTGTCTGCTATCAAGTCAAAGTTACCGTCATGGACTTCATCAAAACTCATCCACATTCAGCAAGATAATGGAAATTCACACATTGATCCTTCAGATCCTGAGCTTATAGCCACCATCACCATCACTTGTTGCACTGAACTCAGCTCTGTGTTTGCCACTATCACCTATTTTTTCACTTTTTAAGCACATACTTCAAATAAATATAGGTTATTGCAGCTACTTTCATATTGTGCACTATGTTGCACTCTCTGAACTTTTGGAATACTGCTGGATTGCATATTACATGCTTTGTCGTAGGCTGAAAATTTTAGGCCACAACTGAATCTTAATGCTACATCCATTTTCTCCTGTGCCTCTTCTGTTTTGTTATTTTCTATTGCATACACTCACCTTGATTTCATTACAGCACAGTATAAACTATCAAACATACAAGTGCTACATAAAAACACTTCCTTACCCTTTGTTTACCAAGGTCATTAAGGTGCAGACTTGTGAGCAGGGTCTCTGGAGTTTCATTTCCATCATCTCCCTGACTGAGAGATTTTTGCAGATTTTTCTCTGTCCTCATAAATTGCAAAAGCTAGGAATGTGTCCTAAATTCAGGTGTGGAACGCTTCCTTCCTTTAAAAAAATGCTGTCCTAAAGTATAATTTCATTTCATGTATCATCAATTTCCACCACCTGTGACACCTCATCAATAAAAACAAGTGTTAAACACTATTAAAAAAAATTAACTTCCTCAGCAATGTCATTACAAACTGTCCCCTTATTAAAGCAAACTATGCTTATCCCAACTATCTTTACTACTCATATAATTACCATATAAATAAAGTCATTAACAATCTGAATTTCCTTGCCTGACATTGACCAGATTTTATGAACCTAGTGACTTTACGCCTTTGGGCTTGGGTTTAGGTACCACGGTGTTCAATTTCAATTATGTTGCCTGATTATTTATTTAAAAGATAATTAATTATCATTATCAGAAGTGAAATAAATAGTGTGCACAAGGAACATGTGGTAAGGAATATCTCAATGATCATGTCCCCAAATTTCATTAAGAAGCTTTTTGATTCAAGCCACACATCTGGATTGTATTTTAGGTTATATAAATTAATGCTTTTAGCTCTGCTGATTCTTCTGGGCTTAGATATGTGAAATATCCAGAACCTCTGTGTAATTCAGATTTCATGTTACCAGATGTGGTGCTTACCACATAGAGAAGCAGTACTGTTGAATACATGCACTGAGATTATGCTACAATGTGATTCAAATTCTGTGCACTCTAATATGCTGTTGCGGGTTGGGAAAATTAAAAAAAAAAAAATCCTTATTTTATTAAGATGCTATTTCTCATAGGTTATGCTTTGTTACTCTAGTATTTTGACAATGTCTGAAACTTATGTAAATGAGTCTATTGACAGCAATAAATTTATTATTATTATTATTATTATTATTATTATTATTATTATTATTATTAAGCCTGTCACCATTGTCAGCTGACCACCCACTAAAGTACATAGGACTCAGGTCATATAGAAATGAGCTGTGCACCTTTTATAAATTAAGTGCATAACATTTTAATTTTCATGGGAGTATTACATATTTTTTTCATTACCACATAACCGAATATTGTTCCTATTTTAAATACTGTAATTTGGAGAAAAGCTTGATCTCTGGGAATGATTTGCAAATTGATTGTGGCCCAACTGCATAGATATTGATGATATGATGTGAGGACCAAATTACTCATATTAAACATACATACATGATACGTGTCCAAATGCAACAATATCTAAGGAAATTTAAATATTCTGGAAGGGTTACATCACAGTTTGCTCTGATGTATGGAAGTATGCAAGAAGTGAAATTTTACTGCATCAGAGCATTGGTATAGAAAGGTTTGATCCCTTTAGATATTATATAATTATATTAATTGCAACTTCAAAGGATGAGAATAAGTTAACTAATGGTTACCTATTAGAATTTATTAAATATGTTCACACTATCTCCACTTATACAACATTAGAATATGTTTCGGGGGCAATAGCTTCCATCATCAGCTGTTGATAAACTATTCGATGTGGTGGCTGGGTCCTAAGGACCTTCTGTGGCAGCCTGTTATGTTTGAATAGGAAATTGCCATATTGGAATATACAATTTCATAACACACAGCTTTTAGGACTTTATGGTTTAATACAATGCTAAATGTCTTAAAGCAGTGGTTCTCAAACTTCTTGCATGTACGACCCCCTTTTTGAGAATGAAATTATTGGTAACCCCTCCATTTACTTTGCTGCTTAATAATAATTAATTTGCAAGTTTGCACACATGCTCCAACAATGTGACATCAATCACAATAGTCATTTTTGTGCTACTCTATAACTGGCCAAAATAATCATAATGCAACAGTTGGTTAAATATTAATAATATGGACATGAAAATAGATAAACTCTTAAATAAAACTACTTTACCCATATAGAATTCAGCAACCTCCCTCCCTAAGGGTCCAGACCCACAGTTTCGGAACCACTACCTTAAAGTATACATAAATAAACTAGTTTGTTGTGTATATAAATATTCGTTTGTAGTCCTAAAAATTTGTGACACTCCCTTTTCAATTTTTTATTATTTAACATAATTACAACACCAAATTCACTGTTTACAAAATTATCAAATACCATTAGGTAACTTTTGTTAGGATTAACCTTTACATTTATGACATAAATAATCAGATATTTCATTTAAAAATGACATTATAGTAGTGTCTAATTGGATCAAGGATTTACTGCAACATTCCATTGAGGTATCGGCATAGCATTTTAGGTTATTTGTAGTGGATTTTTGTAAGCCATTAATATATAACAGACAATAGCAATGGTCCCACAACTGAACCCTGTGGCATTCCTGCAGTTACAGGTTTAGGCACATATGTATATTTTATTTTAAGAAGATACAATTGAAATTCATTCCCAAAGATCACAAAGGACTCTCCATAATGCAGAAATAATATGCTTGTTCTATGCAACAATGTGAGCTGGTATTTCCATTCCTATGGCCCTTTTTAGTTTTGTGGAGGGTTGAATCTTAACTACTATGATGAACTGTTATTTCAATGGGTAGATGAAATTATGGCACAAATGAACCAAAGATTTTTTTGGTGTCTTGCACTGACATACTTGGAATAAAAAAAAAAAACTAAAGAATTCCACAACAAGGCAATTTGCCTTGATTAGGAATCGAACCCAGGCTTATTGCTCTACAACGTACACTTAAGTGTCTGATTTATAGAAGAGGACTTCCTATGAAGTTATAATTAAAGTTTCTCTTTTGGCTTTCCTAGTGCATTAAATGCAATGAATCTTAAAATTCTGCATTAATATGTGCTTTTCATTTAAGTCATTGATTATGATAAAAATTATATGTGCCCTAACTGGTAAAAACCAGGCCTGGATTTCGATAACCTAATAAACCTGAAAAAAATCAATAAATTACCTAAAATGCATTTAAAAATTTTAATGACCAAAAACATCTGAAAAATGATCTGTAAAATGACCTAAAAATTTTTTGAAGTTCTGTTGTCTTGATTTCAGCTGATGATATTTACTACAACTCGGTTTGAAACATTAAAAATTAATTCATTTACTTAAACTAGCAAATTTTTTCTTTAGATATAAAAATCTGTTTCAGAATGATTGCAGTAGGTGACAATTGGTATGCAGGGGTTCTGGAAAGTTAGGGAAAACTTGTAGTCAGACAACACATCTTTGTATTTGAGAAACTCCTCTCCACAAGACAGAACTGAAGCATACTTAAAATGCACTAAATCAGTGACAGTAAGTTCTTCTTCAATGCAGGAAGCATAAACTGTTTCACTGGTTAGCACTAGAGAAGTGCAACTGCAGAGTTTTATCCTACAATGATTTCAACTTTCTTTGATACCTTTTTTCCCCATTTCTGTTCCTATGTTTTTCAAATGAGATACTTTTTTTTTAACTATATCTAGAGAACTTTCAAGGCTTGCAACTTTCTCCTGTAAACTTGTGATTCTATATGTTAAGGAACCAAAGTTTGCCTTTATAAAGATCAGTGGTCTTTCAGTTTCACTGTTTCTAATAGAGTCTTGTAGCAGCTTCAATTGCACTAATATCAAGAATTCAATATTTTGATAACAGGTTTCACCACCAGGAAAAAGATCGCAATAATAAATTGCTGAATTTATCTGGGAGCTCCACAGGGTACTAGCAGGTTTCACTGAAAGTGGAACACCAGAAGCCATGGATTTGAAAAGCACTTTATGAGCAGGAACCTTGGCAAACATTTTCATCATCTTTGAGACAAGGCATCCTCTTGAGGAAAATTTGCCCCAATTTCCTTAGCCACTCTATGCATAGCAAGTGCTAAACAAGTCATGTGCACCAATTTAAGGTTAATATCCTGTATCAACTTTCTTGCTTTGACAATGTATAGTGGTATCACAAAAAGCAAGACATGACTAATACCTCTGGGCTATAAAAAGTCTGCAAATTTTGGAGTGATTAACAGTTTCTATTCTTCACATGTAAGCAGAAACACTTCATCTGTTCAGTGAATGTTCGAAGTACCAATGAAACATTATCCACATAATGATTTTCTGTCACTGGTTTCATTGATATGTATATCTTTTAATGTACTTTTCTCACATCTTGTTAAAGATGTTGTATCATTGTGACAGATAGTTGTCCTAAAAACTAGGATGTTCAAAATGCAGGCTCAGAAAGGTCTTAAATTTTGCATAGTTCATTGTGTTCACAGAAACTAGAGTTTAATAAAAACCTCTCTGAAAATCTGCTGATTTATTATCTTTCACAAATACACTTTGTTGTAGTAAAAGTTATGTGGATTTAGTCTTACTTGCAAGTAATACTAATATATGCTTATTACAACCCATGGTTTGCTATACTGTGAATCTTCTTTTGGCTAATACCTTTGTTTTGCACATCTTTCAAAATCATAATTCACCATAGGTAGAAAAAATATCATCTCCAGATGCAGGTACAATCTGCCTCAAATGGCATGACTTATTTGTTTATTTTAGGCCTGACTGAATTAAACTACAGGAACAGAAAACCATTATAATTGATATTATTGTATGATTTAATGGAACTGCACACTCGTAATGCTTCATTTACTTGTCATAATGTATAGAACCAGTTACGAGAACATTTGGTTCTCATCATCAGGCAGGCTAAAATTCAACTGTTGGATAACTCGTTAAGCTGGGAGATGTGTATTCTGCTCTGGTGGCAGTGTGATAAACTTGTGATTTATGTTTTAATCCCCGGCAGTGTTGAAGTTCATTAGACTGTCTTTGTATTTGTAGATGTAGATTTTCTTCCAAGTTGCTAGTTCTCTAGGTCCTTGTACTGATTTTAATAATTTTGCTTTATTCACTATGTCATGATTTTCTGTCCAAAAATGATATGCTACTGCTAATTTCTCTATTTGCTTGTACTTTATATTATTGAAATGTTTCTTTAACTCTTTGTTTTTCCAATGTAAATTTTTTCACATTCTGCACCATTTATTTTGTAAATACCTGATTTTTTCTATTGTGGAGTACTGTAATTAACATTGTCTATCTGTAGGTTTTTAACATAAAATCTATTAATTGGTGCCAACCTGATATTAAAATCTATAAGAATAATCTGAAAATTTTTTGTAGCCCATGGATGATATCCTACTGATAGACAATGTTAATGACAGTATTCCACAAGAGAAAAAATCAGGTATTTACAAAATAAATTGTGCAGAATGTGAAAAAATTTACATTGGAAAAACAAAGAGAAACATAGGCACACAGTTAAAGGAACATTTCAGTAACATAAAGTACAAGTACATAGAGAAATCAGCAGTAGCATATCATTTTTGGACAGAAAATCAAGACATAGTGAATAAAGCAAAAATTATTAAAATCAATACAAGGACCTGCAGAACTAGCAACTTGGGAGAAAATCTACATCTACAAATACAAAGACCGTCTAATGAACTTCGACACTGCTGGGGGCGAAAACGTGAACTACATGTTTATCACACCACCACCAGAGTGGAATACACATTTCCACAGCTTAACAAATTATCCAACACTGGAATTTTAGCCTGCCTGATGATGAGAATCAAATGTTTTTGAAACCGGTTCTATATATTATGACAAGTAAGTGAAGCATTAAAAGTGTGTAGTTCTACTAAACCATGCAATACCGCCACGGGTGGCCGAGGTCGTTAAGGCACGGACTCGTGAGCGGGAGGTCTGCGGTTCGAATCCCGCCAGGACCGTCCTTCCTGACTGGGGTTTTTTCCAGGTTTTCCTCAGTCTTCATAACTGGCAAATGCCGGGGAGGTACCTAAACTTAGGCCTGGAACGCTTCCTTCCTTAAAAAAAAAAAAAAAATATCCTTTCCCAATTTATCATTTCATTTCATGTATCATCAGTGTCCACCGCCTGTGGTGCCTAGGTAGTGAAAACGGGCGTTAAACACTACTCAAAAAAAAAAAAAAAAATAAACCATGCAATAATATCAATTATATGATTGGCTTCACTGGGCAAGTTCCAATTTACATTTTAATTAGAAAACCATTACTTTCCCCCTGAAGATCTTTCAGTAACTAAAGGTGTGGCAATAAAAATAAATTGAATGCCTGCTACAACAATAAGAAGTAAGACACCAACCTTCAACAAGTACTTGTGCATTGTCCAGTAGTATGTTACTATGTTTCTACAGGCATTTAGTGGTAGAAGTATTCTTGTTATCAACATCAAAACAATGAATATCAATTATTACAACTGGCTGAAAATGAGCGAGTGAAACATTATTTAATATGTAATTATTGATTATAAATACTATTAATATAACAATTATAAAATTTAACCAAAAAAGAACTTAAAACTGGGGGGGGGGAAATTACCAAAAAAGGACTTAAACTTTAAAAATAAAGAATTTAATAAAAAAATGCAAGATAAAATTAATATTATTATAATCAGAATTTCATATTCCAGATTTTAGCACTTAAGAGGAATGTGTACTTCATATAAAAAATGACATGACCTTAACATCAGCCCCTGCTGATAACATAAAAGGGTCCTAATCACTATATTATTGAGAAAGAAATTACATTTGAAGAAATAGTTGGAATAAGATACTGAACTTAAGTTCAGAGAAAAAAATATAAAGATATAAAGAAATAGTAAGTTATTTAGGGAAAGTGAAGAAGAAATGGTTGAAGTGGATCAAAAAGCAAGTTACTGCCTTGGGTGGCTGAGGTCATTAGAGCTTAGACTTGTGAGCTGGAGGTCTGAGGTTTCATTGCTTCAGGACCATCCTCCTACTGAGGTTTTTTCCAGGTTTTTCTCAGTCCTCATAACTGGAAAGTGCCAGGGAGATACCCTAAACTTGAGCCTGAATCATTTCCTTCCTTAAAAAAATCCTTTGCCAATTTATCACTTCATCTGATATCACCAGTGTCCACTGCCTAGTCGTTCCTGGTGTTGTAGTGGTAACCATACTTGTCTTCTAAACCCAAGGTCGCGGGTTCGAACCCAGCCAGGATCAATGGATTTTTTTCAGGCGTAAAAATCCTAAGTATGGCTTCCTTTGGAAGGGAAGTAAAGCCGTGGGACCCGTGTTGTACATTTACAGCATAATAAAGAACCTCAAGCCTGAAAGAAGAGGCCTCTGAGCAAAATTTGTCAGCCATTTCACGCCCTGAATAGAATGGGATGCTGATGACCTGAGATGTTAAAGAGTGTCCTTAAATAAACAAATAAAACAAATCCACTGCCTGTGATGCCTCAGCAGTAAAAACGGGCATAAACCATTTATTAAAAAAAATAAACAAGTTAAGGAAATGAAATGGGCAGAAAAAATTTAGTAATTAGATGGATAATTCCAATATCCAATAGCCAGTGTTTTGGGTATTGAATCAATAAGAAAATCTGCAACTAAATTGAGATAAAATATTACCAGAAAGATTTATAACTAACAAATACAAAATAATATAGGGTAATAGGTTGACTATAGTTCTGTTTACTGTATTTTACTTTTATTTTTATTATATTAAGTATTGATAATCCTTTCCTTCCATTACCTCTATTCAGCTTGCACCTTACTGTTTGTGTTTTATATGTAGAAATCACTGCATTATCTTTTATATAAAGTATGTAATATAAAAGCAGCAATCTTCAAGTATCATAAGTTTTAAAACTCTATTAGTTACTAAATGTACTCTTGTATTTCCTGTCTTTCAGTCGGTCCATGCTGCTTAAAGAGCACTCTACGCATCATCAGTCTTCTCTGTGCTATTTCATTTGAAGATGTGTAAACCTTTTTATTATGTTTGTGTTTTATCAGAGTTGTAAGTAGAGTTTATTTGAATCACGTTGTTTGGACATATTAGAAGTTTAAAGCTAGTCACATAGAAAATTGTTTACTTCATTTAAATCAGTTCTTTGTTGTAATGTTTCTATCAAAAGTTTATTTTTAGAGGAACTTTATAAGAATGTTTGTATTTTGTAAAAGTTTCAACACTTTCAATTCATTTTCTGTAATTTGTGCATATTAATTGTGTGGTGCTCTTTAATTTTTATGGTATACAGAAAATTATTATTTTATTTATTTTGATGCACAGAGGTATTGTGGTATTGATGCAGTGTACAGTTTTTCATAACAGTAGTGAAAACAGAGAATAGTACCATCACCATGAATCTGCTAAGTTTAAATGTTTATTGCAATATATAAAAGCATAGTGCAACAAATAATTTGATGTACCAATTTTTCAGGCAAGATTTTGAGATGGCCATATATAAAAGAAACTTTCAGCAATGTTCAGAGGCACTGGATAATAATTTACATATTAAGGCATTAACATAACAGAAAAGAAAATATTAGTTTGAACTGAAAAGTGACAGAAAAATAGGCCAGGCTTTAGATGTACAGATTTTTTTCCAGTGAATATGAAAATAATGGCTTCTTTGAGTTATTTTGTAATCATTTCTTGGCAGCAAAGTTGTCCACAGAGATGAGGAAAAATGTGTTGGCAAATATTATATTAGAGATTAAAGCATGTGAGAAATGCAGAAGAAACAGCCAGATAAGTTATAGAAGAAAGAATGCTTGGGTGCTGTACAAATAATGTGATGACAACACAAGTCATTTAGCCTAGAGAGATGAAACTCCCTGTAGCAGGTTCTGGTGCTCCAAATGTTTCAATACACAGTTCAACCAAGTTTTGTTGATGTTACAAAGAGCAGGAAGGAGGTACAAGTCAAATATAGCTCATTGGCACAAGCCTTAACGTGACACAAATAGCTATAATATAATTGGTCAAGGCACTAGAGAATAGTGCATACTTTTATGAGTAATAACCTAGCTTATTTACTGTCTCTGACAAGCACCTTTCTATTGTTTAACAAAGTAGAATCTGCAATCCATCTATGCAAATATAAAAATCTGAAGGCAGTTACCAGTCACTATGCCTTTTTCCCATCAGCTATCAGGGTGCACAAACAATGCACTCATTTCCCATTCCCACTCAGTGACTGAACAGTTATTGATATTCCTTTTGATGTGTGTAATTTCAAAATATTGCATAATTCTGTAGAATATCACTTACATCCTAAACTTACAAACAGTAAAAAAGTAGTAAGCCTAGTTTTATTATATACATTGAAGAATAGTTTACATTATATGAAGTAATAATTATGTTAAGAGAAGATTTTATGGTATAATATTTTAATGATAATTTTGCAACATATATTTTATCAGTGTTGATTTCACAGTTGCATTTGAGATTCTGATTTTGGAATGAGAATTAGCTATGGCTCTGTTTTTCCAAGAGGAGTCAAAATTTGGAATGGTATTTATTATGAAAACTTTAAAACTGGAACAAAGCAATATTTTTATAATGTAGAACATTGAACTCTGCTTTTGAAAACAAAATTGATCTGAGAGGTGGCCAAGTCAAAATTTACAGCCTATAGTTTGGAGGATAAAGGCAAGCAACAAAAGGTTGAGATTGGAACCTGAGAGCTAAATTTTATATTATTTAGATACATGTATATGCCTCTTAATAGGTGCTAATATACTAAATGAAAATAAAAATGCACATACAGGAGCAGTCAGTTTGATAAAATAATACTATGCATACTTCCTCTCAGTAATGATTTTTTAGTTTTTTGAATGATCGAGTCGAATTTGTAACACAGTAACTAATAGTAACTGTCAGTGATGTAAGTGTTACAAATTTGACTCGGTCATTCAAAAGACTTATATTAAACATCACTGTTACAAAAGTCCACCATATTTAACTAATGGCTTTTGGAATAATCAAATCCAGAAAATTAGCAGGCCCATTTAAAGAACATTTCAATATCACCCTTTGGCTTGTCAATACATTATTTCATTATTAAACTTTCTACTCATCAAATTTTGTCATGTCAAAAGTATTTCATTATATAGCAATAAAAATATTCAGCATCCTGTCTTGTACCATAAATGACAAAGTGAAAACATTTAATTATTTAGGGCAAATAGAGTCATTTAATCTTGCATCATCTATTCTGTAGATGAATTCTTGACATATTGTAATGCTTTGTGATGATGGTGATGATTATTATTAATATTAATAATATTATTTTTTGTTGCTTTGATTGCATTGATCTTCTTGCAATGGACTAAATCCTATGAAATGAATTAATGATGGAGTAAATGAACTCAAAGTCCTTGGCACCTTAAACTATCTGGCAGATTAGTAGTCACAAATGCTACCACTAGACCTTAGAGAGTGGCTATTATGTACTCAAACACTTTGTTTATATTTATGATATGTGGATAATGTTTTTTGTAATGTTCATATAAAGAAATTTGACATGCTTAATATTCTAGCTGAAAAGTAACTGTCTGAATCTCATTAAATTTAAATAAATAATAAATAAAATATAGATTGGGTAAAAACTGCCTGTCTTTCAAAATATATGGCTGGATTTAAATTTTTTTGATTTCTCATTTGTGTCTCAAAACATTTAAATCTGTGTAACACCCAACTCATGTCCATAATTTCTCACATAAGCATTAGATTTGTATACAGAAAGTTATTTTTGGTCTGTGCAGTAGATCACAAGCTGTGTTGAATCAAGGTCGCACTAGTCGATGGCTCCATCAATGGACAAATTCCTATTGTACCACTATTCACGACTCTAATCAGTATTAATAACAAATTTCATGATCACTAATCTGTGTTGCAGAAATTATTTGAAGTAGTGTCTGTCTACAATAAAAATTTCTGACATCTTTTCATTCATTTGCATTCACTCATAATAGCTCTGCTTCCAGTTTCCCCATAGTATTTTTTTCTGTTTTAGTGGTAACAATTCAATACAAAATGCTAAATAAAAATTAATTTGCTAACTCTGTCATTAATAATACTAGTGCATCAATAGCTGTAATAAAATATAATAACAAAAATTATATATCTATATAATCTTTGTTATATAGTTATATAGATTTCTTAGCCATAATAATCCAAAGACAAATAATGCTTGCTTTTTTAAGAGCAAACTGCATCTGACCATCTATGTGCAGTCATCATGGTGGGAATTGGCAGATGGCTAGCATGATATTTGCTAGTGGACACTGTGTTCACAAAGAAGAGTCATATGTTATGCAAATTATATTTATATATAGTTCATTTAACAGAAAAACACCATATAAATTTTAGCTGCTATGGGCTGTTGCAATAGAAGAAATCAATCTTCAACGTTACAATGGGAATACACTGCCACTATTCAGAAATCATATGGATCATTATGACCCAAATGGATTATTTGAGACAAACATTCCATAATATGACATAAAACACTCAAGTTGCTAGATTCTGAATGTATTATCATATTAATACATTTTCTGTCTCTCTGCTACATGATGACACCCTTCATAGTTATATGTTTGGGTATGGGCAACATTTTTTTGAGCATGGTCTTGAATTTTTGCAACAGTCCTATTCTTTATTTTTATTTTCTTTGCCGGAACTGTTGTAAGTTTTAGGCAAGGCATCATATCAATTGCTAGTCCAGGACAATACAGATGGGGAGGATCAAAAGTTCCGTTATGTTGTTTTGCTCACACCTTGTATGCATCAGCCAGATTTCCTTTTGTCATTTTTTGTTTGTCTTGGAAGCTGATAAGATGAACTGCTGCTTTTCTGGACATCTGCTATTGATGACATTGCTTCATCCTTATAGCACTATCAATTTCTTCATATGATGCTCGTCATAAGTTAAAATTGTACAAACCTCTTCTGTAACATTTTATTTTTCAAAAAGCTGTTTCTTTATTTGTATGAAAATAACATGTTCTTCTCTGTAAGTGCCTCTTTTGAATTATCAAAGTAATCCACCAACATTTACCTAATTACTGCCTGTCTCATAGTTTAGTTTATTGAGATTATTGAAACTACAATAAAATACAATATAATCATTTTCTTTGCTAAATTATAAATTGAACATACAATACCAAATAGAATAATGAGAACATAATTCAAATACCCTCTATCTTTCATTGGCAAACTTTACTAAGCACTGTTTTTTTGTTTATCTGTGTCTCATAATAGAGAAATACCATACTGTACAAAATTACCAGCTCTGTAAACACACTTCTTCTGACTGCTGTTTGCATTAAGATTAGAGAAACCTACACTGCTGTACCCTGTTAATACTGTTGCACCATAGCAGCTAAATCTTTGCAAGTATATTTTGTTTATGACCGTAATAAAACTAAAATAGTTTTGTTATATACTCTGAAAAAAATGCTGTGACCCTTCCTTGTCAGCTCCAGATGCAGGCCAAAAATAACTCTCATTTTAACATATGTATAGTATTGCTGTACAAATAATATAAGTGAAATAAAATGTTTGTGATACTTCATACACAGCAAGGGGGTTTGGTGTAAAAACCAGAATCCATATATGATTATGCTTGCAGCCACAAATACTTAATATAATTCTTATCTAGGCCACTATTGGTGAATATTGGCATTTCATTGTGCAAGCGAATATATCAACAGCAATGATCTGAAGAAAATCAAAGATTAGAGATTGTAAACTGTAATAGCAAGCAAAAGTCCCTTATGTATAGAAGATAGATACAATTGAAAATGAAAGCAAGAGAGAGAAAAATAAAACATAAAAAAAGAATTGATAGAAGGGTTGTGGTACAGGTGAATGTTAATATAGAAAAATGGAAATATTTTGTAGTGAATATATGAAAATAAGATTATTATTTTTATGTGAAGAAATAAATTATTGCATTCTAATATGATGCAAAATAGTTACAAATGCATAGCTTTGTGTATGAATCTTTAGTTTGAAACTACGGAATCAATTTCTCAGCACTCCTGCTAGTAAAATTACATCTTTCAGGAAAGAAATGTTGGCAAAATTTCATTTTTGTAAATATTTGAACATTCTCCTAAAAGAATGCTGGAGCTTTTTTTGCATGTGTTGGTAATTGTAATGTAGCTAAAATGTAAAACAGATTCAGGTCATGTGTTTTTCATCCTTTGGTTTAATTAATAATTGATGACTTAACCTTGTGTTTTTTAACTGCCATGAATCACATAGTTCTAAAAGACATTAATCTAATGTGAAATAAAGTTTAGAAAATTAAAAATCATATTTGCAGCAGTAAACAGCCATTAAAAGCACTATTAAAAAAAATTAGGATAAAACATAGCATTTAAAATTCCTAAGGAAAATAGCAGTACTTCTTTGATTTAATAATTTAACACTCTGTGATGGTTTGAGAATACTCAATATTAGACCTCTAGTGTTTAGTTTTATAAAAACTTTTGGTATATAAAATGTGGGGCCACAGCTGTCAATGTCAAGTATTCTCATCATTTGCTTCATATTTAAATGAGGAGGAAGAAATGAAATATTTTATTCTTAAGAAAATAAATGCATCTCTAATGTGTTCCACTAGAGAATGAAAAAAAGTGCCATTATTTCATAGTAGCTGCATATTATTAGCTATAACTTTGTACAAGTCATTTTAAATTAAAGTTGATTAGTTATTTGTATTGAATATGCTTACCATTTTTGCTTTGATAGCAAGAGTGAATTGGCTGTGCATACAGATATTACAACTATGCTATAACAAATTCTTTGGATGGATTAAAAGCTTATGGAATTATGTGCATATTTCATAAAGCACTGAAGCAGTCTTAAGAGGAATATTATACCAAATTTGTTGATGTATCCTGAAATGGTTTTATTTTTACTTTAACAATAAGATTGTAATTATCTATTAAATGTTGAATTATTATTCTGTTTCCTGTATATTAAAATGTCATTATTGTATCATCTTGTAGATAAAATTTATTGCATATGTGGTATTAGGTTTGAAGTTGAGTTACCCAAGATTTGTGTAAGATAGATTAGGTCAGCGGTTCAGAAAGTTAAGGCACAGAATATTTGGTTATGTTTAGAACACAGAAAATGAAAACAGCAGATTAATGAAACAAAAATCCTTTAAGAAGAGCACTAATCATTATAATCAGAGAGTTGTTTGTTGTGAATCATCAAAGAAAAAGTTAGTATACTTTTAAGCAATATCTTACGAGGCATTATAAATGAATCTTCAAAAATACTTTGTTGTCCTCATCTGTGCTATTCTTGTTAATATGTGTCTCAAACTTTGCCATATTCGATGTTATATTTTTGTACTTAAAAAGAGAGTGCTATGGCTTATAATGTAGAGCAATTTGTTAATCTGTAAACTTTTTCTTACAAAATAATATGGTTCTATCTTTAACAAAACAATTTTTTTTTTATTATATTATACCATTCTATAGGGTGGTATAAAGTCTGGAACCATAGCAATGAACAGTACATTTGCAACCATAGATTATGTTCATGTTCACCGGCATTCTCAACAGGCAAGAGCAACCATTGCCATAATAATTCTTTTCCAGAGATGATTCAGATCCTAATTTTGCAGCTTATACCAAGCTTTCAAAATCTCTCACATGGCAAAGTTCATGCAGCCCATCCTGCAGATCCCTTCCAATCCAGCATCCAGGAAACATGTTAATGAACCAATGGCATATAAAGCTGCATAATGAGGCAAAGCCCCATCCTGTATAAACCAATCCAGCCATTGATTATACCCCATATACTGAAGTACTTTTCTCAGTGTCATATCTTTCAAAGAATGGGCCAACAATCTTCTGGTTCATTAAACCAGTTACCAACAGTTTTGGAGAGTCTTGCATGTTGCTATTAGTGAACCAGTTATGGTTTGTGTTTGACCAGCAACTCAAATTTTGTTTGCTAATCACTCCAAAAACTGAAAATTTACCTAGTTAAAATCACCAAGACAAGAAAGGTGAATTTGCCGTAATTTGGAACAGGAATCATGTCTCATCTTCCATCAGATGATGCAGAAGCTGCAACTTTAAGATGGAATTGTTAAATTTCAAAATTTTCTGCCCCATACTCCGAGAAGTGTTGAAGTCCATGCTCATGTGCCTCACTGCTTTTGTTGCATAGCATGAAATTTGACAAATACTGCAATTATCTCTTCATCTACAGGTATGACCGCCAGAATGCTATTTATCTTGAATAATTTTCACGAAATTTACATAGCAATTTTCCAGTTGTATCATAGTTTAATAAACTGCCCATATGCCTCCTATTAAACTCTTCTGCCATGTCCCTCTGAGACTACATCTGTTGTCCTCAAAGAAGAATCATTTCCACTTGTCTTTGGCCATTAACATAATTTTTATCTGTAATGTTTAAATACATAACTATTAATTTCAGAAATATCAGAAAGCTGAACAATGAACATGTAGCAAGGTACACAAGAGAAACAAAAAGAGGATTTTTTTAAACAACTGACAAACAGTGCATGATCTTTTTTGAAATGCTATGTTTTATCAAGAGATATTAAAACATAATTCATATTATTGTTATTTAATGGTCTCCTTGGTTCCATATTTTACAGCCACTGCACTTCTTAAATAATGAAGGATTTGCAAATCAAATTTTCACCACTACTTATGAAAGTCTTAACATTTAAATTCTTAAAACTAGAGATAACCAATTTTAATTTTAAAAATGTTAACAAAGAAACATTCACTGTATGACATATTAGCATATCTTCCATACAAAGGATTAAAATGAAGGAAACATCTTATTACCCTAGTTATATTGCATTTTGCTATATTTTTGTACTTTCAGTACTGATTTTTTAATAACTACATTTATTTTATAATATAAATTGGAAAAGCCATAGCATTCCAAGGCCCCTATACCCTAAGAGGTAAATTTGTATTAAGATCATTGTATAACTGAGTCAAACTAAACACTCTTTTGCTCCACTTACTTTATAAAATATGTAGTACTGGTTTCATGAACACTTTGTTTGCATCGTCAGCCCATAGGCCACTGGAGAATAAACCGTTATGCTGTGGAAACGTGTAATCTGCTCTGGTGGAGGTGTGATGAACTTAAAGTTTATGTGTTCATCATCGGAAGTGTCGAAGTTCATTAAACTGTCTTTATACTTGTAAATGTAGATTTTCTCCCATGTTGCTAATTGTGTAGGTCCTTGTACTGTTTTTAATAATTTTGTTTTATGCAATATGTCTTGGTTTTCCGTCCAGAATGAAAACATAAACTTTAAGTTCATCACACCACCAAAAGAGATTACACATTCCCACAGTATAACAGTTTATCCTCCAGCCCACTGTGAACAGGCGATGCGAATGAAGTGCTCATGAAGCCAGTCCTACATATTTTAACAAGTAAGTGCACCAAAAGAGTGTTTAGTTCCACTCAATTATACAATGATGTTAATATATGATTGGCTTCACTGTGCAATGTTCCAAGTAACATTTTTAGGTAAATTTGTGTTCGAAAATAAAGTAATCAATAAGTTAATGTCTTCAGATTTCTTCACTATGATGTATCCAACAGTGAACAAGTTAATGTTGAAAATAAGAAGATATTTAACCTCACACACAGCAGAATGCTCAAGGATAAAGTAAAAAAAAACAGAGATGAAAGTATAATAAAATGTATCATGGTTTATTAGGAAGCAAAACTTGGATCATGAATTCTGCAGCCTAAATTTGAGCCAAGTTCTAAACAGAGATTCTTAATGTCAGCTTTTGGAGGAACAAGAAGAAATAGATTTGAAACGAGACAATTACAGAAATTCTTGTGATTTATAATCTTAACCACAAGATTGAAGAACATATAGAAATGTGGAATAAACCACATAATAAGAATGAATGATGAACGTGCTCCAAGGTAACTTTTTAATAACATAAAGGTAGAAGAAGTGTTGATAGATTAAAAAGGATTAATCAGTGAGTCTTAATGGACCAAATAGTCTAATGCTCAAGGGTAAGAGAGGAAGAGGAAGGATAAGATAAAACAGAAGAAAGAAGAAGATTGGAAATTAGGAATTAACTAAGAAAGTCATTGTTCTCGTTTCATAAAACATTTATAGAGATTACAGGAATTTATACTTAAGTTCAGAATGTAATAAATGAAAGATCAGGAATTTATGTACTTGAGAATTATAGTTAACAACAATATATGTATACTAGCAGTTTGAACAGGCCATCTCTCTCTGAAGACAATATGTAAAATTTGCTTACTGAAGATAAATCAAATGAATTGATGATACACGAGGTCATTATAACAGCTTTGTATAGACAGAGATTTCGCATTCATGTCCTTGTAAAGAAAAGTTGCCCTGGTAAAATGTTTTTCAGGGACTTATGATTGAAAATATTTACAGAAAAATGTTAAGTATAGAAAAAAACTTTTTGACAAATTAAGAGTAATTAAGACAGTGAGAATAGATTATTTTTTTTAAATCTCTCAGGATTATTAGCATTTTGTCAAGAGAGAAAACATAGGTATGTCAGTTAAGGGATTAAACCTTATTTTGTAGTTAGTGAAACACATGCTAGAAGCAAAGAAAACATAAAAGTTGTGTAGCTGTGGGACCAATTTGTTGACCTATGCATTCCTGTGCAAATTAATCAGGACACAGCAATAACATACACATTTTATATTTTTTTTTCAGTTATTCACCTAATATATGCCTTTAATCTTTCCTAATAGCTAATATGTTGTACTTTTTTGTTTTATAAGTGGCTTCCACAAGATCTGAGCACTTATTTTTAAGTTCACCATCTTAAAACCAAGCCTTAACTAGAGACTCTCTCATACATATTTTTATGTAACATTCAAATTTTGAGAGTCTCCTTTTGCAAATAGCTCACAAGTTTTCTATTGCATTAATGTCAGTGAAGTTCCCTGGACACACTAATGCACGAGTATTGTTCTCACTGAAGAATTTCTTCGCTTTCTTTGAAGTATGGTAAGGAGCCAAATCATGCTGGCTAATTCCATCACCATCTGGAAACCTCTTCTGCAGCTCTCTAACAACTCTTCTTTCCAGTATTTAGATGTACTGTTTAGATTTCATCATCCCATTGATTGGTACTAAGGGTGCTGGTTCTTCATGGATTGTTTTATGGTCTATTGCAAACGTGCTGAAGTTGTTGCCTGAGTATTTGCTTGATATTGAATCCTCTCCTCCTGAACTTCATAGTGACTCTCATCAATAGAAGAACTTCCTTTCAGTGTTCCATTGTTCAATTCTGATGACTATGTGCCCACAAGAGATGTTTCCTGTACATTACTCCTGTTAGAAGGTGTTTTTTTTTTACAGGTTTGCAGACTTTCCTTCCAACTACACAAGTCTACAGTGAACATTAGAACCATGCAAATTCACTCTCCTTTCTCCCAATTCATGAGTCAAATCCATTGCAGTGAGCCAGGGGTTTGATTTGCTTCTTCTGAGGAGAAAACATTCATCATTTGGCATCATTTTCTTTTTCCTGCCACAATTTCCCTTTTTCTTTGGTGAAATGAAGCCAGTCTGTTCGTGCCGCTGAATAATTCTATTTATAGTCCTAAATTAGGTATTCACTTTTTACAGTGAACTCCATTTACTTGCTTAAAATAAGACATGTTTCAAGAGAGTCTCTCCCATCTTCAGTTGCTCACTGAACCGCTGATACTTGAAATGATGTCTATTTAGTGCCAACACCAACACCAAATTTAGTAGCTAACTCTCTTTGTATTATGGAAACATTGTAATATAATGCTACAATTGCATTACTCTTCCTGGGAGTCATATCCATTGAAGACATAGATATTAATAATTGCACAGGAAATCTCAAAATTCCTTAAAAGTGACACATATTGAAATAAATAAACTTTTATCTTAAAACAATCATCATACAGATTAAGTAACAATGAAAACATGCAAAGAATGGACAGAGAGTGCAGGATCTAAGAATAAGCAATGTATAGCACACTGTTGCTAACCATCGCGAAAACTGTGAAAAAAAATTACTTTGTTCCTATTAATTTGCATGGGAGTGTAGGCAGTAGACTCTACTGTGTTGTTCTGTTTAGGCATCATATAAAACTGATGGTGATAAAATGCTTTTGGAGACATTCAGTACTCAGTGTTTGTGCTTAGATCTGTCCTGATGTAAACAAATTTTTTTCTTATTATTCTGCACCAAAGAACTGTAATAACATTCATCACATTGCAATGTTCTTAGAAAATATAAATGTAAGTAATTATATGACACCTTTGGTCTATTACATTTAAATTTTTTAATTGATGAATTATTGGATCAAACTTGTTGAAAACATGCCTTATTTTAAGTTCCTTAGTTTCAGAGAAATTAAAATTGCAATCATTGCCTTATAATGATAGCTTCAGTCTCATAAGCTTCCCTATGCATTAGTTCAGTTTGCTAAGCACTTCAGCACAGACACTTTGGTATAAACTTGTACAGTCATTGGTCTTCATCTCAACATTGTTTTCTTGTGCTTCATTTTTTATTTATTTGCTTGTAGTTCAGATAAATGTTAAACAAGTCTTAAATCTTCCCATATTAATCCCCCCATAAGGGATGATAATTATTTTAACTTTGCATGCTCTTAGTTACATTTTATAATATTGCTTACAGTAGAACCCTGTTTATTGAACTTCAGTCAAATGAAATGCCTGTCCCTTTTCCATACAAGATTATATTTTAAGAGAAAATATAATTTCTGTACAGCTGTTTGACATTCATTCCTCCTCCACCCTAGGTGCAAATATGTGCAAATCTTCTAGTAATGACCAATAGAAAACTTTTGCAATGAAATGGAACAAGGAAACTCATTTGGCTTTTAAATTGTGCTGTACCAAACAAATGAATGGAAGCCTGCAAAAATTGATATTCATCTGCAGTTTGAAAGTTAACTCTGAACTGTGCCAATCTTTCTTACCAGAAATCTTATTACAGTTGTGAATAAAATATGGAGTAAACAAAAACCTGTGGTAATAAACATTGAAGAAAGGCTCAAAGCAGTGAATAAAAGCTTTAAAAAAAAAGGCAAAATCTTCTAAAATGTTGCAGTGGATTATGGTATTTTGATATCAACTATTTCAGGGTGAGTGAAAATAAAATTCAAACTTAAAACAGTAGTGTTCTGAGGTGCCTAAATTATTTCAAAGGAGTAAAGTACTAATTAATAATTGATAATAAATATATCTTTAACTATAATTTTTTGTAAGTATGACTAGAATTTCTGAAATTCACATTTATCTGAAAAATATCTTATCCAAAATGACCTGCACCCCCATTGTTTTGAATCAGCAGGGTTCTACTGTATAAAAAAATTTAAAGTTGACATTTTAGATTGTTAAAAATATTTTTACAAGAAGCTCTCATACTTGTCTCACATGCTTAAACTGGTATTATAATGTCTACCCTAAACCTACATTGCATAATATTATGTGAGTAAATTATTCCATAAGAAGTTAATTTTAGATTCTCTGAGGTTAGATTGCCAATTTATTTACAGATGTAGTCAACATACATACTAATATTCATATTTTTCAGAATAATTCCTAAAAATTAAATACTGTTTAAATGCTCATCCAGTCTTCATATATTATGTTCTTGTTGCTTCTATATCTATTATTGTAGTGCTGAAAAACAAGTGCCTTAGTTTCTTGCCATTTACTTTTAAATTTGTTTTCTGCTAAAATGTAAATTTTAAGTACTTGTCAAGGTCAGATTTGTTATAAATTGATAACTGATTTATATGCAAATATTGATATATCATTGGCATATGATTCTATTATCGACAAAGCTGGCTGAGGTTAATGCATAGATATATGAATGAGAAGTCTGGTGTATTCCTGCCAGGACTGTCCTCCCTAACAGTTTTTTTTTGGCATGTTTTCCTTAGTCCTCATAAATTGGCAAATGCTAGGTAGGTACCCTAAACTAGGCCTGGAACACTTCCTCTTTCCAAATTTATCATTTTATCCCATGAATTATCAGTATCCATTCCTGTGATGTTTTAGCATTAAAAATGGGCATTAAATACCATTCGGGGGGGGGGGGGGATACTCCATAGGTAATTTATTTAGGCAGATCATTAATATAAATTAAAAAGAAATGTTTAAAATATCACTTTATTATTTCAAGAAATTTTCCTCTAATACAATTTTTTTCAAATATTTACATTAATTTTGCATATGAGATACTATCAAATGCCTGGGACTGTTTGCAAAATAATACTACCACTTTCTAGCCCTTAACTAATCCTTATAATATATAAAAGTTCCATTGTTGCTTCTTGTTCAGTAGATTAATACCTTTTGATTTTACTTTTTGTATGTTGTTCACATGTAAACAAAAACCTCAGTAAATTGATTGATAAATGTATTAATTTTTTTTTATTGAGAGTTTAGATTTTGTTACAAAAGTTGATGTTTAAAAACATTTTTTTCCTAAGCAAACTTCAGCAGCAAATGTTGTTTATTTGCTTTATTTTGTTCATTTTAAATTCTATTGGTTTCACTCATAGCAGCAAAAATTTTGAAACAAGTTCAAAAGAACTAGTTTATGTAAGATTTTTTTTATTTCCAATGTTGAATTATGTAGCCATATCATGTAAAATATTTTTTGTCAGCCCAGTTATAGGTATAGGCTGAAAGGTTGTGGTTTGTTTTCATCAGGACTGACTAAGAGTGAAGAGATTAGTAGATTAGTTACTTATCACTGCCATGTGTTGCCTTTCAATGTAAAATATAATATTTCTTTTTAGCTTGACTGCTAAATGTTCTTCCTTTTCCACAAAATGCATTGAAGAATTATTTGCGTAAACTAATGATGAAGCAAGAATGCATGTGGGTTTTTTTTTTCCCCCTCTCTGTGCATTGTTATTTCTGTAAAATTTGTATGTTTGTTATTACAACAGGGGTTTGTAATGGTTTGCATATTATCTGAATTGTTCTGCATGATATTCCTAACTTTCTGAACCAGTATTTTTATTGTCATAATTAAAATAGAGTTTCTCAGTCCATGGTATTATCATTGTAGCTTACCAAGGGATAAAAGAAAATTTAAATGTAATAATTTTTGGAATTTGGATATCTGTAGTGCTTTTGATTGAGTTTATTGAATGGTAGTATTAAATTGTAACATTAACTGTAGAAATATTGAATAGGGCTTAGTCATATTCATTATTAATAAGAAGTAATGGTAAAATTAACAAAAATATAAATCATTGTTTTTTTATTATTATTGTTACTATAATAATCTCTCCATGTATGATTTAATACTGTCTTATATATAATAACACATTTGTATTGTGCACATTTTATGCATTTGTGGTGAAACAGATCTGCCTTTTATTCTTATAGAAGATACTCGTGTACTGAAAAAGTTCAAATTTGACCTATCATAGCCCTTTGCATTACTTAATGAATTTGTACCATTTGTATCTTAATGGGATTCTAAGGTATCCTTAAACCTTACCTATCAAACCATGAAAAGAATATATTAAAAACAATTTACGTGAATAAATAAAAAAATAAAACATTATTTAAATGTTTTTTCATTGTTTTATCACAACAATGACATCCCAAAGCCTGCATGATATGTGATACCTGTAAGATATGCTTACAGTAAATTATGTGACCATAACTTAACTTCCTGAAGAAACTTTTTTTAATGATACTGCAATTTGAAATAAAATAACTCAAAATATGTCTTGTTTCTTGCATTGCCCTACCTGTCCTGTCAGTTTGACATATAACCCATTCTGTTCTTTTGTAAAATCTTGCTACTTCTAAAATATTCTTGTATTTTATGAAAATAATAATATTAGGTGGTATCCGCAATATTCTGGACTGGTGCTGCCACCTCGACAATAGTTGCAGTAGAGTTTTGTACCGCTAGGTGGCAACACTAGCACATCTGATGAGTAGGTGTTTAAAGTTTCATACAGCTGGGTAGATGTGTTGAGATTCTATAGTACCTTTCATGATATTTTGTGTGTAGTGTGTGGCGATTTTACGATGAATCCAAGATTAGAACAGAGTGTGCATCAAATTCTGTGCAAATCTCGGAAAAAATGCTAGGAGACCCTCGCAATGATTCAACAAGTATTTGGGGGACAAAGTATGAGCCGTACATGTGGTGTGTTTGAGTGGCATGCTCGGCTCAGGGCCGGCCGTACAGCTATTGAAGACGATGCTCACACCAGTAGGTCTGTCAGCTGCACAACGCCTGACATTGTTGCCAAAGCTCAACACCTCATTCGTGAAGATCGACGTCGAACCGTTGAAGACTGTGCTCATGAAGTGGGAATTGATTATGGGGCATGCCAACGAATTTTAACTGATAAATTGGGCATGCATCGTGTCGGCGCAAAAATTGTACCAAGGATCCTGACTGCTGATCAGAAGGCGCAGCGTGTTGAAGTTTGCACGAAACTTCGTCAGGCCGTATCCGATGACCCAACCTTCTTGTCCAGGGTCATCACCGGAGAGCTGGACGTATGCTTATGACCCTGAGACAAAACAAGAATCCTCCCAGTGGAAGAGCCGGAATCACCAAGACCAAAAAAGCGAGACAAGTGAAGAGCAAAGTCAAGAGCATGCTCCTCGTTTTCTTTGATACCAAGGAGATTGTGCACAAAGAATTCGTCCAACCAAATCAAACAGTGAATTCCACGTACTACTGTGACGTTTTGCGACGGCCCGAACTTTGGTGACAAGGGAACTAGCTGTTGCATCACGATAATGCGTCCTGTCACAATTCCTTGTTCACCAGGAGCTTTTTGACGAAAAACATGACGGTTGTCCCCCACCCACCGTACTCGCCTTATTTGGCACCCTGAGACCTCGTTCTATTCCCCAAACGAAAATTAAGTTGAAAGGACGTCGGTTCGACACAATTGAGAGGATTTAAGAAGAAACGCTGTATGTGTTTAATACCCTCAAAGAACATGACTTCAAGATGCACTTGGAAAATGGCAGAATTGCTGGGACCAATGTATACGTGTGGAAGGGAACTACTTCGAGGGTGACGGTGGTCATTAGTCTCAAAGTAAGTTTTTGACCAGATGGCAGCACCAGTCCCGAATATTCTGGATTGCCTCGTATAGCATTATGAAGAATGTAACACAAAAGAGCTTGTAACAAAATGCAAGAAATAGGGAGAATTTTTCAGCTTCAAATGCTTAAAGTTTAGATGGTAGTGCCAAGTCAGAGTGGTGCCATGTTTGTCAAGTTCCATCATCCTTAGTCAATGGCGAGTAGTACCTTTCTGGTAACATAAGTTCATAGCAGCATACTTAACTGGAAAAGTTTGTTTTTCAATGCCATTTCCTGTAGAATTGTTGGTTCACAGGGCTTATAGTATAATGCAATGTGATCAGTATGTATGCAAAATCAAGGAGATGTATTTCTTCTTTTTTTAAATTTTCAAAGAGAATTTAAATTTCTAAAGCTAGAAAATGGTAGAAATCCAGTAGTTTGCAAAACATGCAGTGTAAGTTATAGAAGCATTTGGTGATATTACACAATACACTAGATCACAAAAACACAAGAGAACAGAAAATGCAAGATGCAGTTCATCTATTATTGCTCCATATTTAAACAAAATAGGATGAACATTAATGCCAGCAAATGAAGGTATTTTTGCTTATTATATTATATTGTGGTGCATGGCCATAGCTTTATACAAAATATTCTTTGGCTCGCACAAAAACCAAAGTCATTATCTGCATGTCTTGGCTCCATTATCACTAGAACAGGTTGAGAAAGATTGAAAAGCATGCACCAGTATGTTATCGTATTGCCTCTAATGGAAAATATTTTTTGCCAAAAGCTGTACTGTGTTGTGTTTACCAATAATTAATCTATCAAAGGAATTTTCTTTATTACAACTAATGACAGGACAGAGAAAAATCTCAATTGAGCATCTCCACTCTTAGATCTGTTTTGGTGATCAGATTAAATTTTATGCACAAATATAATTAACTTTCAGTTCCTACTGATAAACAAGTGCTACAAGAAACAAGCAGTTCTGAGGAGTAGTATTGGTGTAAAGATAAAAGTGATTGAATAGCATATGTATAATATGTGTGTTTTGTCATGTTATAGTAGCCTTTATTAAAAATGTGAAGTGTCCTGTTTTAGGTTCCCAGAAATATTGTAACCCTGCAGACAACTGATATTTTCATTGCAGGTAAAATAGTAATGAAACCTTGCCATTTGTTATGCAGCAGACTATTACACCTGTGTCTTATTAATATATCCAGGAGACTCTAGGCGTTTATTACTAATCATATATACTAAAGGACATTAGTGATCACCATCAAGGGAAGAGAAAAAGAAATAAAAGCATAGAGGGCTAAAAATAATAAATAAACTCAAGCATGTACTTTGGAAGATAGGCATCGTCCCTCAACATTCTTTAAAAATATTAATACCATTAAAAAGAGACAACTTCTTAAATTATTATAATTCTTTTATCTTAAGAAATATACAGCTGATAGAGCTTAACCAAAACTCTGCAAAATGATGTATGGATTAGTACTTATTAATAATAGCTAATTTGACTATAGTTGGTGAAAACTTATTGAAATATAAAGTAAAAATATAAGCCCCAGGTATGGTAGCCAATGGGAGCCTAACTTGCTAAGTCTACTGTGGCCATAGGAAGCATAGATGTTCTAGATTGGACTGATGAGTTGATTTTGTACTCTTATACTCCTCATAACATTTATTAAATAAATGAATTCAACATTTATAAGGTTTTCCTCAGTCCTCATAAATGGCAAATGCTGGAAAGGTACCCTAAACTTAGGCCTGGAACGTTTCCTTCCTTAAAAACGAGCATTAAACAATATCAAAGAAAAGAAAGAAAAACAATGCACTGGCTGTGAAGACCTCCTTGGCAAAACACAAGATCTTTGTTAAATAAATTGTACTTATGAATCCAGCCACCATTTCATGTAACTAGAAAGTCAACAACTAAGATGAGAGCAATTACTACTTAAACATGTCTAGTTTTATGAAAGTGGATTTTGGTGTAAACGAGTTGAATACATAAGTGTAGGATATAAGATCCTTGTGTTTGAACACGTACCATGCAACTTTTTTATATCATTAAAAGAATCCATTTGAAGTCTATAGATGCAGTGAAGGCAAAATTAACAGAATTCCTTAACAAACTAAGAAGCTAACAGAAGAAGACTTCTAGCAGTGGATGATTATATGAAATACTGTTAAATTCAGGGGAGTTTTTTGAAAGAGATAACTTCCAAAATGTATGATCTATTCAATAGTTTTTTTAGAACAGAAGACCAATGTTTTTAACCACACCTCATTTAATGACAAGATTGCTTCCTCCCCTTTTTCTTTCTTTTCTTTCTTTTAAAAAACAGAAATCCAGTTCCTAGCCACATCTCATTTAATGACAAGATTTGCTTAGTGTTCAATGCTCCAGATGAGAACTGTGTATGTATACTACATATTCCTTAATATACTGCTCTTAAAATTGTTATTATTATCTTTTCTTTGACAGTTCTCTTAAAGTTTGGCTTATTATAACAGATAAATGAAAACCAGTCCCATCTCTCTCGATTTTTTCTTGCTTTTTCCCATAATGACATATAGAGGATTTTTTGGCTGTAAAGCACTCGTTCTTTTGAATTGTGATTTTGTTCTCCTAAGCAATATTTTAATACAACTTGGAAAGATTTCCATAGGTGTAATCTTAGCATTACGCAAGTGTACCATGAGGAGGTGGGATTATTGTCAGAACATCTCTTCAAGATAAAGTTAATCAAGAATAGCCACTGTCCATTGAATAAGGACATGAATACTATCTTAAACAAATAACATCTGAATGCAGCCAACTTGATAGCAACAAACAAATTAAAAAATAATTGGAAACTCTATTAGAAAACTAGGAAAAAGATTATGAATATCAGCATTACCAATGGCCACTAGCAACCAACCAATCAACAATGTTTTAATATATCTTTTTTGTTTTCTTTATTATGGCAGATGTGATGGTGATCTATTCACATTGACTATCAAAACATTAACCTTCATTGTAACTGGTTGAAACTTAGTTACAACTTATTATAACAACAGGAGCATAAATGATGTCATTTAACAAACTTTTGCCTTGGTTCATGGCAATTTACCAGACTACAAATGACCCTTGTTTATTTAGGTAGAATGCCAAATGGAATGCAGAAAACTCCCTCTACTAGAATGAAAATCAAAAATAGGTATTTAGTACAGGATTCCAGCCAGTCTTTCTTAAATTTCTTCTTCATTCTTAATCTTAAATTACCTATGCATTATTGTTTAGAAAATCTCAGAGTAAATGAAGCCTTTTGCTTTTGGCATCAGCCCCCATGGAGGTTAAACAGTCATGCATATAAGTGCAATAAACACTCAAACCTTCTGCTTTCAGTTACTTTTCCAATCAGCAGTTCCGAAGTTTGGTGAGAGTCCTGGGGTGCCTTGGTTCTGCTTGACCCGTTGTTCCAGGTGGTGTCACAGATTTTCATTAGGATTCAAGTCTAAGAGTTTTGTGGCCATAAAAGACAGGGAGAGGGGCTATTTGAAATGTTTGTTGTAGCAATCAGCGACAGCTTGAGTCTTTTGTTGATTTGATTTATTTATGGATGCTCTTTAACTTCTCAGGTCGTCAGCATCCCATTCAAATCAAGACATGAAATGGCCGACAAATTTTGCTCAGAGGCCTCTTTTTTTCAGGCTTAAAGTTCTTTATCATGACATAAATGTATGACATGGAACCCATGGCTTTACTTCCCTTCGGAAGGAAGCCATACTTCGGATTTTTATGCCCCGAAAAAATCCATTGATCCTGACTGAGTTTGAACCCATGATCTTGGGTTTAGAAGGCAAGTATGGTTATCACTACACCACCAGGCCCGACAACTTGAGTCTGATGCACAGAACAATTACAATCCTTGAAAAAAAAAAAAAAAAATGGGTTTTTCCATACCTGGATTATCAGTGAGAAGTAAAACAAAAGGCAGCACTTGTTTGTTGACAAGCTATAGGTTCAAATGAATTCTAGCTATGGCAAAAGGTCCAATTTAGTACATGTGAAGTAGCCTGAAAACATATTGGACCCATCTCTGCCTGTGTCTTGCTTTGTGCATAGTTTTTACAAAATGTTTCACCTGATCTGTGGTGACCTCTACTTCTGCCATTGTTACTGTAAAGAAAGAAATGGGAAAGATCAGGCAGATGACTCATTTTCAATCCTCTAGAGTTCAGTTGATTTGGTTTATTTATACATGCTCTTTAACATCTCAGGTCATCAGCATCCCATACAATTTAGAGCAAGAAGGCCGATAAATTCTGCTTAGAGGTTTCTTCTTTCAGGCTTAAGGTTCTTTTTCATGCTGTAAATCTACATGGGACTCCATTGCTTTACTTAGTTTCCAAAGGAAGCCATACTTAAGATTTTTACAGCTGAAAAATCTGTCAACCCTGGCCGGGATTGAACCCATGATCTGGGGTCTACGAGGCACTACAGTCCATTTCTTGTAATGTTTAGCCCATTGAAGTTTGTGTCTTTTGCAGGGTATCCTACTTCAGTTTAGAAAGAAATGCAATCCCCTGCATAATATATGTTTTGAAATCAGCATATATAGACCATCATTGATGTCCAGCCATTGTTGCTATTACAAATTAGTTAAGAGGATACTTCACATGACATTTGCTGGAGATCTCTGTCAGTTATCACTTTCTTTCAAACACAATTAGAATGCCAGTTGATGTGTACTGCATTTCTTTCCAATGTCCAAACACATTTGATTGCAATGTGTAATACATTAGCATATCAGTCCTCGTGTGCACCCTTTTGAGTAACCAAATGCAATCATGCTTTCTACTAGTCTGTAATAGTCCCAGTTGCGCCCCATTCTGCAAGAAAATAGTTCACCAATCAACATGACTTCCAAAGGTAGTGTGGGGTATGTACCAGATGACCTGCTTATCAATTTGCTGGACTAATTGCATAGGGACCTATGGCAATGACAAACACAACTAGTATATATTCTCTATGAGGGATCTAATTTTTAGTGTGGTTAGTACTATCTTTCATAATACTAACTTGAATGATTATTTCATTGAAGATAAATAGAGAATGGAAACATTTAGATGTTGTCAAGGCAATAGATTATACTTGTGTTTTGTAGATTTAATTATAAAATGCCTTTAAGAAATTAAGCACTGTTTATAAGTCATTCAGCTTTGTAAATTAAAATAAATAATTTTGCTATGTAATAGTCTAAAGAGAATATCAATAACACATTTGCTTTGTTTTTAAGAGAATATTTCACAAGCTTTCATTTTTTCAGCGATGTCCATCTGCTAGCACTGCAAGACAAAATGATGGGTTAGGAAAATGGTGTCCAACAATGTTACCATGAAAAATATATTCAGTCACAAGATAATGTTTTTCGCATCAGTCACTCAGGATATATGTAAAACAGGTAATAAGAAAGAGCTTATGAATTATATTAACTTATACTGGATTCAGGGTTTTCTTATATAAATTGCTAGAATTATACCTAAATATAAGGCCAAAAGCAAGATCTCTGGCCTACATTAATAGAATTTTATACTGATTCATATTTGATAACATGGTACTGACAATTTTAATAAGTGATTTTGTAACAGTATTAATGTAAAAGTCATTCAAGTGAAAGCCAGAGT
Source organism: Metallyticus violacea (assembly GCA_030762175.1). Classification (NCBI taxonomy): domain Eukaryota; kingdom Metazoa; phylum Arthropoda; class Insecta; order Mantodea; family Metallyticidae; genus Metallyticus; species Metallyticus violacea. Next base: position 18,618,440 of record CM060840.1, on the reverse strand, counting down.
AACTGTGGAGAATGAGAATACGTAATTGTTGTGTACAGGTGCATTGTACAAGAATGTATAAAATAGGTAACTATGTCCAACCATACAAAGCAGTTATCAACTGTTAAAATAATGATTCCATTGCAGTTTTATATCAGCAAGAAATGCTATCATTGATCAGATATCTTAAAGGTGAAGAAACAAAATTTTATTGAAGAATGTTGAACATATAAGATTAAACTTGCTCTTGTATGAAGCAGCAAAAAACAGATTATCTGTCTATGGTATCCATCAGTCATTATTCCATCCTGGAATAATAACAGTTAAAAAGTTACAGCAGCAATTTGAAGCTGGAACTAGACCAGTAATAAATAAAATAAATAAATAAAAAAAAAAAGGACTATATAATCCAGAATCCTTGGTCTGTATGCAGTAAAAATTGATTTTTTACTGCATAATGATTTTGCCACCTAACAAGAAAAATTGTGTCAAGTAATCAAAACTCTTAGTGCATATTTTATGTTTCTTTCATTATTTATTAGTAGTAAACAGTAATTAATATTGCACTCACCATCATAATAATTGCCCGAAGTGCCTACCCTCTGCTGTGAGACATGCCTGAACAAGTTTGAAAAAATTTTGAGACGCTCGCTGTAATTCATTCTCCTAAATATTATAAACTGCCTCCCAAATATTTTGTTTCAGCACCTCCATGGGTTTTATTTCAAGGTACTGCAGTAATTTTAAATGAAAGAAGATGGCAGCAGCTGGGTGGCTTTATATACACTGCCAACAGATACACCAACTTTCTCAGTTATCATGCTAAAGATTTTTGAGCAAAAGTTTTTAATCATAGCCTAACTCATCAATCTTCTCTGTTAAAATCCAGTATTTGGGCCTCAGCTTCTTGTCATTGTAAATGCCTTGGGTTCAAACTTTGTTCACCATTCTGAAAATTCACATCCTGATGGAAATATTACTCTAGAAGGTTTAGCTCAAAATTCTCTCCTACAGTACTTGCACAATTTCTTTTCCACACAGTAATCATAAATATTCATTTTTAGTGTCTATCTCACTCCTGGTATACTTCTAAATACACAGTAAAAAATATAACAATACTTCCTATAGAAATGCAAATGAAAAGTTGGTATGATAAAAATGACTGAGCAAGCTTAAATGTTTGTGTCAGCAAAATTTTAATTCCAATCTTATTGTGCATCCACTGAAGGTCAGTCTGCTTTCACTAATGCATATAAACTCCGGTTATATAGTGGAATGACAGCATGGCACATGTGTTTGTGGTAAGACAGGACAGCCAGCCAGACAAACCTTACACCAAACTGAAAGGTTGAAGGGATGCCTCATTCATCATATTCACAGTATTCTAGTGACTACCCCTCTTTTTGCTCCTGAAACAAGCGCACTGTGTGTCTCATACTGAATTGAAGAACTTAAGAATGTGACACAAAACTAGTTCACAAAATTAAAAGAAAAAAGAAAGATTATCCAGAGGTATTTGCTTAACATGGAAGAAGTGTTTAATGTATTGAAGACTAAATTAAAGATTGATATCATTTAACTGCACCTGTGTTGAACACTTCCCCGATTTTCAGATGAATGACAGTATTGTTATCATCAGAACCTGAAAGTTAAGCAAAATGTCTTTTCTATCAGGGTGGGTATATTTAAGAATCAGATAGAAATGAACATGTTTCCATAAATTTGGGATTGATAGGGTCAGTTTTTATTTTGCCTATTTTAAGGTTTAAACCTTTTTTTTGTTCTGTTTTGGATCATTATGGCTTTTTTTCTGCAATTATTTATGTATTTTAAAAAGCACATAAAGATATTCAATATATGAAAATGAAAAAAGTTATGAAAATTAAATGGCATGTTCACCTCACAAAAATATGCATTGACAGTAAACTTTCTTTTCAACGCATTCACTTAAGCTCTTTAAATAGCAGAACCTTCTTTAGTGAATGGAATGTATGATACCTCAGGCATATGAATACCAGGAAATTGAGAGAATGGGGGAAGTACTGTAGTTTTGAATATTGTTGTTGATTTGCTTTATTTAAGGATGCTCTTTAACATCTTAGATCATCAGTGTCCCATCCAAATCAGGGCGTGAAACGGGCGGTAAATTTTGCTTAGAGGCCTCTTCTTTCAGGCTTGAGGTTCTTTTTTGCGCCGTAAATGCACAACACGGGACCCACGGCTTTACTTCCCTTCCAAAGGAAGCCATACTTAGGATTTTTACACCCAAAAAATTCCATCAATCCTGGCTGGGTTTGAATCCTCTAGTTTTGAATAGTCTTGGCAAATGACCTTGTATTGATCTGTGCGAGACAATTCTACAAAATTTGTGGGGGTAACTTTTCATTTGTATAAATGTAACAAACAATTACAGGCGAGAAAGATGAGAGTGGTACGTCTATGCTATAAACTGCATACAATCTGTTCAGTACAGAAGGGAGATACTAGCCTGATTCCCCTATAAATGCATAAACGAAAAATAAACTTGACCAGAAACCACTGTACATCTTTTGCTCATTTGCCAAGACTATTCAAAACTACTTTATTTTGTCTTGATCAACATTTCCACGATATCCTGAAAGGTGAATATTCTGTTGTAATTGGTACGCATCCTTCTGAAATAGCTTGTTTTAAATATACCACAGTTACTTCAGTGGAAGTAGAATGTTGTTTTTCTTTGATGAAAAATGTTCTCTCTGATAAGTGGTTGGCTATTACATTTGATACCTTGAAAAAACATCTTGTTGTTCGTAACCAGGAAAAGTAAGCTTAAGTACTTTAATTGTGCAATAAAGAAATTAAGTGTCTTAAAATCCTATTTTCATCAATAATAAGTGATATTATTCTCTTTTTTCATTTTTAATTATATTTCTGCCTATTTTAACCAAAATAAATGTCTAAACTTCCAGGCTCTGGTTATTATATAAATAAAATACAGCAGATTGTGAATTTAGAATGTATTCACATTCTGTCTTTGCATGTAAGTTTAAGTAACAAAGACTGGCCATTGCACAAGTCCTAATATGCTGCAGTACATCTACCAAAAATAAAATTGCCTATTCATTTTATTTCTGAGACTGTTTCATTTGAAATAACATTGAGTCATTCAGCCATTAATGTTGAGTTCCAGATACCTATATACTTTCATATATAATATACTGCCACACTTTAAGATGAACTATTGAGGGTTGACATTTGTGTACCACATTACATTTTAAAGTAATACTGGAATTTTAACTATATAAAGAATGGCCAAAAGTCACTATCTATTGATAGTTACTTATAAAAGTATTTTTAAGTTGTTTCCCTTCTGCATTGATAGTTGTTTCAAGTGCTTGTAAAACTAATAATACTTTTTCCCTGATTAAACATTTTTGGCCTATAGTATAAAAGTTATTTGTTAAGTGTGTTTTTCACTTATAACACTTACTAATAGTTAACAATAGAATATAATGTATCCATAAACTATATGAACAGAAGATTAACATCATATAATTCCAATAAGCAATGAAATGAATGACTTTAAACCATTCATTTTATGTGTATATTTTTATATATTATTTTTTTCCTGTATTTATAATGCTATGATTTTTTTTATGATTTCTTAAACAGTTTACAATTAAAAACTGCCCCATCACTCCATTGCTAATTTTAAGAGGTTTGTTGTTTGATATTCATTGCATTATTTGAGCAATTATTGTAACTTGTGCAGCACTATTTGTAGTACAGCAAGACTTATTTTTTCTTCACTTTATTTTATAAATTTCATGTACTTGCTGTACAAGGATTTAGTTTCTTTAGTAAGAGACCACTTTCCATTTCAAATTGGTATGGAGGCATACATTAAATGAAAGACAAGCGTTTCACGAATGTTAATGATTGATGTGATGATGCAAATATCTGCCAGCTTATAAATTATTTTCTGTTACAACAGCCTTGTTGTAACAGTAGATGCCCTCATCAACAATGTAGCTTGCAAATTTGCATCAAGAGTGATATTAATAATTGAGACTATTGTTGCCAGTACCCAATGATTACGTGTATTGCTCAATATTATATATATATATATATATCACTTCAATCTGTGGATCCTACAGTGAGTTTAACCAATTCAAAAAGAGTTAGTCTAAGTCCAGAATGTAGATTTCATTATAAATTACACATTTGATGAAGTTGTCACCCTTAATATTCACAAATTTTATCTCTGGTGTAGAGTTTGTCAGAGACAGTTATTTTTTTTTACATAGTGTATATTAAATGCCATCTTAGAAAAAAAATACATATTAATGATAACTTAAGAATATTTACATTTAGTATATATACACAGCTGAATTAATCCAATTGAGAAAAATCAGTACACTTATTTTTTGATTGTATGAAAGTTCCTCTGTAAAGAAGGTATGAGTGATAAGGTATCTTTTTAATGCTAACCTGAATTTAATTTTATTATTGATGGTGGAAGTTAATTAAATAATACTATACCATTATAATAAACACCTTTTTGCAATAATAATAATAATAATAATATTTTATTGCAGACCATAAACTCTACACTTGAATTTAAGTTATTGTCAGAAAATACAATCACAAAATGCATTGATAAACCAAACAATTTAAAAACAAGAAGAAAATTTACCTCATATAATAATGGGGTATTTCCATTTATACTATAAACAAATATTTACAATTCATTTATCTCATGTACATTTATCTGTCAAAAATTTTTCAATTCTGTTTGAAACTTTTTCCCTCTTTGACTTTTAATTGATAGTGGCAGTTTATTATATAAAATTTTACAAATAACTCTTGCATATCTTTCAGTAACTTTTTGTTTATATTTAGACAATAATAACTGTTCTGAGTCCAAGTGCTATAATTGTGGCAGTTCTTGTTTAGGATCTTGTCTAAATAGAACTGCCTGCAATTTGTTACTTGGTCATGTTGGTTCCTTTGCTGTGTATATCTTGAGTATTTTTATGAATACTTCTTAATTGTCTACTACAAATAAAAGTATAACTAGAATGTGTTTGCAAAGTAATGGTAAAATTCCAAATGTTTTGAACAGTGGTTTACAATCAGTTGGTTGTTTTACCAATGATTATGCCATTATTCTTTTTTGTATAAGAAATATTTTTTTAGCATTTACTGAATTTCCCCAGAACATTATTCCACAAGTCATTAAGGAATGGAAGCAAGCATAATATATGATACAGACAAGGATCTGCAAAACATGTTCTTAATAAATAGTAAGTGAAACTACATGAGTGTTTAGTTTGACTCACCACAATATATTAATAATTATACATTTTGCTTTACTGTGACTGTTCCGGTTACATTATATATTAAGAACCTTCATCTTAATCTTATTCTGTATGTTCCTATTCTTGATATTTCTCAATTTCCAATTAGCATCATTTAAACTAATTGGTGAAAAATAACTAATCATGAAAACATTTGTAAAAAGCAATTTGAATTTTTCTATTTTACTAGTAGCCAGTACAAGCAACAAATGTGGCCTAAATGAAGTACGGACTCATGAGGTTTGCAGTTTGAATTCCACCAAGACCATCCTCCCTTACTGGGTTTTTTTTCTCGGCTTTCCTCTTCTTATTATTTGCCACTAAAGCCCGGGGTCAGCCTTGGCCTGCCATGGCAACCTCTACATCCTCTACCTCTGTCTTAAACTTCATTGCATGTGATCAGCATGCTGCCACCCCACCATTCTTCTATCATGCAGTTTTTGTGATCGAAAAATGCCACCACTCCATCAGGCAGTTTCCCAATTGTCCTCACTAGGCTGGGTGGACCTCGTTTAGACCTCTTTAACTTAGAAAAATTTCTAAGTAGGTACTGGGAATTGAACCCAGTCCTCCTGGTTAGCAATGCAAACTACTAGACCAAGGAGATGGTCCTGGGCTTCTCTCAGTCATCATAAATGATAAATGCCAGGGAGGTACCCTAAACTTAGGCCTGGAACATATTTCTCCCCCCCCTTCCCATTATCTGTTTCTAATTTATTTCATCTCATATAATCAGAGTCCATAGCGTGTGACGCCTTGGTAGTATCTTGTCAGTAAGATAACTTGGGTTCATACAGTTTTCCCTATTTGACAATTGCAATTCCATACAAATGTGCTACTCATGAAATTCTCCTGTAATGCTTGTATGATTTCATTTTTTACATAGCTGCTATAAATAGATATTCTGTTTCAACTTAAATCTCATTCAAGGCATAATGCAACTTAGCACAATGTGGGAAAAGAAAACTATAAACTATACAAACCACTTGTTACTATTGGGAAGTTCCAAGAACTATGGAAGAAAATAGCATGTAATTGCATTACCAATACAGCAAAACTGATTTAGCATACTAAATCATCCATCAATTGTTTTTGCTCTAGTTCTAATTACAAGGCTTTTGTTTCAAAACTTCCCAGTCTGAATAACTACTATTTAACATAAAGTCAGTTTAAACAAAAAACATGTCACTTTATTTACTGATGAGGAAGTTTAAAACCAACGTTGATTACATTTTAGGTTTCACTCCATTACCATTTTGAAATTTCAAATGGCATCTCTATGTTTGAATTTTAAAGAGGAATCAGTTATTATACATGGTTTTTTTTTTTCATTGTCTGGCAAACTGGACTGTTGTTATTGTTGCTTGAAATTGGACAGTAAAATTAAGTTGGTTGTACAATAATTTTTTTTTAAAAAAAATGGATAAACTTACAATTAGAACTCTTAACTAATCTACTTACATTCTGTTCTTTCTTGAAGAATGTACACCATTTTGAAATAATTTATAACTAAAACAAAACTATTACATTATATTCTCAGTAGTTTTTATAGTATTGTTTTGAAAAAAAAATAGCAATTAATATTATATCCTCTTTAAACTTTAAGCATCAAAAGGCAGGGGTGCCATTTGAAATTACAATGGAGATGGTATCTAAAAAATGTAAATATCATTGGTTTTAAATAGTCCCCTTAATATATATAATATATTATAGGTGGGTTTTTTTTACATTGAATTTATGTTAAACTGTATTTATTCAGACTCAGAAGTTTTGAAATGAAAGCCCTATATATATATATTTATTTATTCCTTAATTTCTGCCTTTCATTTTCTGCATTTCAGAGAGCAATGAACTTCTGGATCATACACACATTGTATCATTAGTTCATACATTTTTTCATTCTTTTGTTATTTTCTTTCCTCTTTTCACTGTGTTTCACATGTTCAGGCATATCTGTTGCATACAATCCTTGGCTTTCCATGGTTGCTTCTAAATCCTGACATTATTTCTCTTATTTCCATGACTGATTTGATTATTTCCTGAGCACTTCTATTACCATATTCATGTTTTATTCCATTGCATTTCTGAGGTTGGGAACTTTATTAAATTTTTTTTTCTCCAAATAATGGGGAGCTGACCAATTCCTCAACCCTCTGCTTCAGAGGGCTGACTTTCCTACACCTATAGATCTTCCCTTATTTTTTTTTTTTTTTTTGTCATAATTTTCCTCCCTTTAGCTTCTGGGTACTAGAAAGAACTTAATGTCCCATAGGGAAGTGTTGTCCTGATCCAAAGAAAGCTATTTTTTTTTTTTATTCTCCCCTTATGTCAATTGCTGTTGGGCTTCCAGTCAAAAATATACAATGAACACCTAAGGTTTCAGGCTTATGTTGTCTCCAGCTGAAGCCCAAAAGAATTTGTTTATATCATACCACCGGGAATACTTCAAGCTCTGTTTATTCCCCTTATGCTTCCACATATAGTTATAAGAAACTAAAATTATACTTCAGGGATTTAGGATACATAATGGAATATGGGGGGAGCACATTACCAAATATTATAACCTAGAAATACCAAATTACAGGTATTTGAATGTGTTCTTTCTTGCATAGCTGTCTATAAAAATGCTTAACACATATGTTTTGTCAAATTTCATATGAAAATTATTTTATAAGAGAAAATTTACAAAATTTTATTTGTGTTGTGAAAAAATTGAACAATACATTAACAGCTCACAACCAATAAATTTTCTTTTAATTCTTTCTACAATTATTAACTCTTGTTGTTTTGGAAATGATTACTCCAAATGGTATAAAAAAAGAAACACATGCATATTAAGTTTTCTTTATTAATTTTGATGCACATCAACACTTACATCGTTACAGCATGTGAAACATATTTCTTATACTCTAAACAGTACCAATGCTTTATATGAACTTATACTCTTGAAACTATTGATAGTGAAGTAATAATATTGATATAGAGTTGGTTTGTCTTCTGCTGATGATGGAAGTGAATGTTCCCAAAACATATTCCACTAAAAAAACCAAATAAGAGAAGTATAAGTTTCACCAAACCAACTCTATATTAATGTCTATAGTACTAATGCTATTTACCTCAACTCTAAATTAACCACACAATACAATTCACTTCATTATTTAAATCATTTACATTAATTATGTTTACAGATACTTTCATAAATTAACTGTAATATACAACAATGTATCATTGTGTTCATATGCAGCAATATAAGATTAATTCAAAAAGTTGGAATTCATAAGAATGGCATATTCTTCATTTAATCTGGAACTTAAATAATAGTAAGCTAATGTGTAAATGTTGCAGAAAAAATTGCTTCTACAAGGCTACATAGATTTGCTATGACTCAGACACTAGCCTTGAATAATTCATCAGTATGTAAAAAGCTCAAGAAAGTTTTTTTTTTTTCCAAATGTTTTCAATGAAGTTCAACTTTCAAAAAGGGCAATGATACCAACAAGACAAAATGAACTTGTTATTGATGCAGGGGTTACATGTTAATAAATTCAGTATATTTTAGTGATATTTACTGCATATCTGATTTTTAAAATGCATACATACTCATTCTTTGTGTACTACCATAGGCATTGAAATGCATAGTCCATTAAAATTATAATTTGTTTAGCATTTCAACAATGTGTTCTGATTTTACGAATCTGATCGACATTTCATGCCAATTATCTCACAAGTACACAGATACAAATGCCAGTATACTTTGAAGCCTTTCTAATGGTGTGCATGAATGAAAGATAATCAAGCTTCCAACCAGGCTTTACCCTCAGGAAAATATCTAGATGACATCCAGGTAGATGAATGCAACAACCACCAATAAGTTTTCAAATCCCCCTCATCAATTCCATTCCAGAGTTTTCCTTACTCTGAAAATGTGAATTCTAGATAACCTTAAGTGTGGTGAACTTTGGGCTCACATACTATTTCGTCTCTTTAGACCTTCAGTATTATAAAGAATATTAGACTGTAACAAACAAAATTTAAATGAGCTTGAAGAAACAATGGCTTCTTTCCAAATGCTGCACTAGTCTCGGTTCCTTTTCTGCATCAACAATATACATAATTATTCGGAGTCGGAGATTTGAACTGATGATGAGAACAACTGTTCTCGAAACCGGTCTACAATAGTGACAAGTAAGTGAAGCATAAGAGTGTGTAGTTCGACTATATCATAAAATGATTTCAATTATACATAATTATGTTATTTATCAAAGATTTAATATGAGGGCAAGTCAACAAAGACTGAATTATTTTTTTATTGTGCACAGCAAAGAAATATTGTTGCAACAATGTTGCATCATGATAATGAACAAAACAGAAATTTACTCATGCATGCATCTCTACCAACAAACTACATCAGTTTGCCAGTCCCTAAATACAAAGTGGAGTTGATTCATGAAGAATATGCAGCATTGAAGTTTTGCTTTCGTTTCCAGAAATCTGGCATGGAAGCTTACAATTGTTGCAGCAGTCATATGGTGATGATGTTCAACCACAATCCACAACACTTCAATAGTTCAAGGAATTTAAGGAGGTCTGTGTTTCAACAACAAATCAAGGCTCTCCAGGTGCTCCAGTAACAGCAGTATACGAAACCATGATTAACACAGCTGATGTCATTGCTCATAAAGCACAATGAATAACAATAGACAGCCTTGCGGACATGTTACATATTTCCCATGGCAGTACATTTTTGATTCTGCATGATCACTTGCACATGAGATGCCTTTGTGCAAGGTGGGTCCCAGATTACTAACTCCTGAACAGAAGATGGTGGAAGTGTGTAGGGAAATTTGAATGTGTCCCTCATCCTGCATATTTAGCTCCCTGTGGTTTTTATCTCTTTCTCTGTCTGAAAAAGGAGCTAAGGAGGAGCATTTTGGTACTTCCGAGGCTGTCATGAAAAAGACTGAGGCAGTTTTGAAGATGATAAAAGATGGCTTGCAGGACAGACATGCACGTTGGAAAGTGTGTTCAACTCAACAGAGAATACTTTGAAAAAGACCACACCAATCTGGACCAAGCCTAGGATATTCCATGCATTTAAAAAAGTCTTTTTTGATTAGCCCTCATATAATTCTCATTCAAAAAATATTTGATATTAAATCAGGTCAAAGAAGCATATCCGCTACTGAAAAAATACCTAAACTACAGTGTCATTTATTTCATTGAAGAAATTAAACATAAAAGTGTAACAAAAGTAATGTGTACATTGGAAATGAACAGCTTAACGTGCAGTCTAAACATAAGGTAGAAGTGGCAGTATATGTGGGGGAAAAACTGCTGAAAATTATAATCAGCTTTATTTATTGAAATGTAACTTAACTGATGATGTGACACTACACAAACTCCTAATAAAATGTCACCAAATAAAAGTAACTCTCATGCTATTAGCAGCAGGAAATTGCCAAGTTTGTTGCATTCCTATCTTACATTGATAGTAAGGTATTGAGATAGTCTAATCATTTTGTGGAAGGGATTAAGTGATAAACAGCAATATCAAACACCAGGGGACTGGAGTCACCAGTTAAGGGTAAATATAATTTCATAATCCAAAGTATGAAGTGGGTTTATATAATATATATGTCCTTTGCACTTTATTTTCCTGAAGATGAAGCCTCAATTTAACTAGGCATTTTTCTGTTATAAGTATATTATTATCAGGGACGTGCAGAGAATATAATTTTACATTTATACATGTTTTGTACATGTAATCTGTTGTAGTCTATAATCTAGATCACACTTTTTTCCATATACACTACGTAGACAATGTACTCAAAAATTATTATTAAACATAAAAAAAAAATGGTTTCAATATTAATTAAATTTGGAACTGAACAAGTGAAACACGCATTAATAATCTCTTCTGAGTCAAAATATTTAGAACACTCTTATGGTTTCACTTATATGAGATTTACCCAGAACATGTTTTGTGGAACAATTGCCCACATCATCATTGATCATGATGAAAATGTGGACTATTGTTCCATGAAACATATTCTAAGTAAATCCCATGTTACTGAAACCATAAAGAGCGTTCTAAATATTTTGTCTAAGAAGAAATTATTAGAATCTTATTTGCTCATAGAAAATTCAAAATATCCAGAGCTGGAAATAATGTGAAGGTCAATACAACCTACTCTCAATAGAATATCATGGATCCCCTTTGTGACTATAATGGACATACTGCAGTTTTGATCTTTTAAAACCTAAATAAATTCTGACTGGTGAATGGATGTATGACTAACTAGAAAATATGAATTCCACTTGTGCAGGAAAAACAGGTATTTTCAGAGCTAAATTACATAATTTCACTGTTGATTTTTATCCATACCACAAAATATTATTGGTCAATAATATTTTTCAAAAATAATATTTGAAATGTCCCAATTCTTTGTTGAAACTCATGAACACTGCTTATTCCTTCTTGGCTGAACTAATCTAATAGAAAGTCCTGTACATTTTGAAAGTAAGGTATCATTACTATTCTTGGGATGAAGACAAAAAGCACTCAGAGTATACATATCAAGGGGCCATTTTTGTCCTAGATATCACATTTTCAAACTTTTGAAATTGGTTGGGACCTACTGTCATTTTGCAATAAGCATTTGCTTTTCATGTGTTAATTTTTATGAGACATACATCTCTTTATGAACACCGAGTGTCAACAAAACTTTTCTTAATTAAAATGTAAACTTTTTCCCACCAACTGCAGCATCACAACCCATTATGCACCCTCAAGTTCACCACCCTTAAAAATAGATTACCCTTTGCACACTTATATTCAGTCCTTGATAAACATGTGTTTCCTTAAGAGTGCAACATAACAGGTATTCAATCACTGCTAATGAGTGAATCATGGCATGTGCAGATATCAATGCTGCTGAATATATTCACTGCATATGCCTGTGGATATTTATTTAGTGCTGTGCATAAGTTTGAAACAAAATTAAATGTTTAGCTTATATAACTAAATAAATAGGTTTAACTTATGTATAATAAGGAAGGCTTATTGGTCCACCAGTATCCTTTGGAATGTATAACTTGTAGATGCAACAAGTGAATATCATTGGTGTAGTCCTAAATTAGAAAGTATCAGGCTCTGGCACAGTTTTTATGAATTCTCCCCCACTCATTTTTATAAAACCATTTTGTATGTTGCTCATTCTAAACTTGCAAATATCACACACATACTCTTTGCTCTGTACTAATATAGAATGCAATAATTGTAATGCTGTTATGGCTTTTGAAAATACAAATTTTTCCTTATAAATGTTATAATAATATTAATTACATAAAAATATGACTATTCTTATATTTTATGATTACTAAATTTCCTTGTGTCCAAACTTAAAAATAAAAATAATAAATGGACACAGTACAAACATCAAACTGTACAAGAGTCAATTATAAAATACATACAAAGAAAAATATTTTTGGATAGAAATAACTAATTGAAACTCAGAGATCAAAGTAGAAAAATATTTGTTAATTATAGCAGTATCTGAACATGTTAACTAAATACACTTCTGGTGAAGTAGTAATCTGGTACTGAAATGTACATATGCATTATGACTTGTGTATATTTTCATATTTATATGATGATCTTGTCTATAAATTGAACCTTTTGCATAATAAATGCATATTTTAGATTAAAACTCTTTAAAGTATTGGCACTGTAAAAATTTAAAAATAAATCTCCTCCTTATTTAAAACAGTCAGTAATTGCACCTTTAGATGTAGAATGTGCCTTCTTACCTTTAGTTTGTGAGTAAATAATTATATTGCACATATTTAAATAACATACACTCAAAGTTATTTACTCTCTAAATCCCCTTTATTTCAATGCATTTGGTCCAATGAACAGTTTCAGCTTCCAGCAAATAATGTTTGTAGGTTTTTTTTTTGCCATGCTTAAAACTGACATTATGGTACATGAATATTTCATTATGTTCCAATATAGTAATTAATTTTAATAATTTTCCAGCAAGTTTTAGCTAAACTAAATAAGCAAGTAGTTTTAGAAAAGACATTTAACAGTATCTTCTTTTTTATGCAAAACCATGATCCATACAAATGTTTTATAAAGGATTTAATGGCAGGAATTTGTTGCAGCCATAAAGAGGAACCTAGTAGCAAAGCGACTTCATTAAATATCATATGCAAGGTTAATCACCATGATACATTCATTATCTTTACCATTACATTGGTCATACTACTACTTCTAGACACTCTTAAATTTAAACATGCATATAAATATAATAAAATTAACAACAAATACATTACACACAACACAACCTTAATTGCAGTTATATAGAGTTAGCACATTAATCAATTCTGTCTTAAGGAACATGCACTCAGAATTGAAGTATTAAATATTTTAACACTTATATAATAGCTCTTAAGACATTTTTTTTTGTTTCATTAAAAGAGATTGTGAAAAACACTTTATGTGGATTTAAAATACTCTTGAAATGTGAGTGTATGTTTATAAATGGTTGGAATGTACCATTCACCTTAATTTAAAATTAGTTAAAAATGTGTAGCAGTCTTACAGTTATGTACATCAGAAAACAGCATTTGCATTCATTTATTATTCCACAGTGCACATGATTTAATGTTTTTTTTAAAATGGGGGAAAGAAAGAACAAAAAAAGAACCAGGACATAATTTTTGAACATGTTAATATGATACTCTTAAAAACACATTTACATTAAAGTCTTCTATAAAATGGCCCTCCTGAGATACACAATTCTAAATGGCTTCATTAGTTGGAAATGTGAACAACAGCTTTTCCACTACAGCTCTTGGATAGATGACAGTTAGTAAGCAAATAGGCTTAGAGAGCAAAACCAGATAAATATTTAAATGAATGTGGCACGGTTCAGTTTATCCAGACAATAATGGAAAGGCTGAAGTATGCAATATGCATACTGCCTGCTCCTACTTAGAGCATTAACTACCATCTTCCTTATATTTAATTAATTTTCTAACTTCATTATGATTTGTTGTGCAGGTTTTAGCATAGTTATTTTAAAGAATATTATTTAATAGTAAAGCATATTTGTTGAAATTTATTGTAAATTTCAGCTTATATTTATCTTTATTGATTGTAAACTTTAAGACAAAACTAATATCACAATTTTGTTTGATATCAACATGACCCCCCCCCCTTGAAGATTAGAGCTAAAGTCATTGGTAGATTAAGTTGAAAATGCTATTCAGAGATCTCATAAGATAGTCAAAAGTATTCAAGTCTTAAATTTATAGAACCAAGTGCTTCATTTATACATTAAACGTGAAGCCCTTTTATGTCTTGATTTTATTACACTCTATTAGAATTATAAACTTAACAAATTAAACATTTAAAAAATTCTGCCTAGCTTTGTTCTACAAGGACATTGCTAGAAAGTAAAGTAAACTAAATGGTCTGAACTGCATACTAATCAAAACATAACTCCCATTGTTGAATTTTTAATACATTAACTCCCTTGTCCATTATTTTTATTTGCTCATTTCTGGATTAGCATAATACTAATTGAGTTCCATGAATGATCGGGACGGAATGAAGATGCAATAAAATCTCACTAAAGACGTGCACAAAGTTACTTAACAAAAAGTTGGTCCCAGCAGGAATATGTTGTTTCTTTTTCAAACAAATGCTGGTTAAAATCAATTTCTGGTAGCATCAATTCACCCAAACTTTCTACACCAATGCTTCTCAATCTTTATAAGTTCAGGACCCACCTTGCATAATATTAAACTTCACAGCATCCATAAATAAATGATTAAACTCTAATAAAAAGTAAATATGCTATTTATTAATTTAATTACTTTAATTAGGCACATACTAAAATATTAACATTTCTATGGGCCCCCTATCTCATTGGGAAATTTGGCAACTCAGGACTGGGTCAGGACCAAATGTTGAGAAATGCTGTTCTGTGCCTTTCATAGAGTTCTTTTTAGTTGTGTATTCATTAAATATGCAAAAAATATAGTGAAAGTAAACCAATGTCTAATTAAACTTTATTTATGGGCCAGTAAGTTAATATTACTTGATGCTTTTTGTTGATTTGGTTTATTTATGAACTGTCTTTTAACATCTCAGGTCATCAGCATCATCCCATTCAATTCAGGGCATGTAACGGCCAATAAATTTTTCTGAGGCCTCTTCTTTCAGGCTTGAGTTCTTTCACATGCCATAAATCTATGACATGGAACCCATTATTTTAATTCCTTCCAAAGGAAACTATACTTAGGATTTTTTCATCGATCCTGGCAGGATTGAACCTGAAATCTTGGGTTTGAGTTACTTGATGCAAATACTTCATCAGTGTAATGGTAATGTGTTATAATCAGCTTTGTCACTTAACAATTCATTTCAGTAATACACACATTTTAAAAAAAATTCAGATCAAAATTATTATGCAGCAATTGTTGCTATCTCATTCTACAGCACCATATAGACCTACTTAGCAGTAAGGTGTAGGACATGAGCAATGAGCAGAAGGAAACAGTGAACCATTGATCTTTAGACTAAACTAAAGATACTGGAGGAAATAGACCTTGCAGCTTTGAAGAAAGTGAGAAATTCTTAGAAGTTTATAATTCTCATATCTACCACCTTACCTGCAATAATTAAGGACAGAGAAAAAATAATTAATGCTGCTGCATTCAGTTACAGAAATAAATCTAAATAATTTCGTAGTATTTGGAATCAGAGTCAGACAGGAAAAAGTCTAGGTTAGGGACTGGATTCAAGCAAGGGATCTAGGCTAATCATGCCAATGCTCTTTCATCTCAGCTATCATGCCTTGTCTAACGACATCTGAGCACGTTATACCCTGAAGACTTCTAAGGTAATTCATTATAGAGGTATTATCCCTAAGAGGCAACTGAAAATCTTTGAGTACTTATGGCCCATATTACACATTATATACTATGTATAGGGATGATTAAATAGTTGCCAATCCCTTACTGCTCTTATGGTATATTACCACATAATTCCACTCTTATTCTAAAATAGACAAATTGAAATGACTTCTGAAGCCTAAATCTTATGGAAGGAAACACATTTTTATAACTGCATGTGAAAGTCCTGAATTATGTTTCAGCACTGATATCAGCTTCATTATAATAAACAATGTTTAAGCCTCTAAAAATATGTAAACAAATGCTGAAATATAATCTACATATTGTCATGAGTAGTCTGAAGCTTTCACGGCCGGAGTCAGACTTATAACTAGAAGTTTCTTCTGGGCTTAGGAGTCGTGGTCTTTTGGAGCTAAGGAGTCCAAACGTTTCATCCCCAACTGCGGAGGATATCTTCAGTGGCGCGGTCTGAGTCTTCTGGGCGAAGGTCCTAGGATGTTGGGGATGAAATGTTTGGACTCCTTAGCTCCAACAGACCACGGCTCCTAAGCCCAGAAGAAACTTCTAGTTATAAATCTACATATTGTTTACCTAACTGCAGATAAAGCAGTTTCCATTGTCAAACAGTACTGTGCTATATTTAGACTTAATAGATATCCTCCGATACCACCAAAGCACTAAATGTGATATTATCTACATATAGTTTAATGGAATCAGATAAAAAATTGAATGCCTCATTGCTACAAGATTGCTACTTACAATTAAATCTTTTCTTCTGAAACAATAGCAGAAAATCTGTGTTGCATATACAACAATTAACAAATTTGACTCTTCTTACATATTATACACTTTTATTGTGTATTCATTTGGAATTTTGTCACAAATATAATTCAGCTATGATGACCTTCTATCACTTTTTTCTGTGTTTAATGGATGTCACAGATGGACTATTGCTATACACCTGTTTACATTGGAGAAGGCTGACCAAACCTCTAGGCAAACTTCCCAAAGGCCTCAGTGGTGATTGGTAACTTGACATCTTTTTTTCCAGAGACCAAAGCTGCAAAAATTCATCAGTGAGGCTTCTAATGACCTCACAGGTGTCATATGGACACTTGAGCTTCTTTTTGGATTTATTACATGATGGCTGATTTGGCTGTATGACTGGAATCAGTGCCTTTAATATGTTCCAACATTGTAACAGAAGAAATTCTTTGTCAAAAAAGGGAATCCATGATATTCTATTCAAAGTGGGTTGTACTGGTCAACATATTATCTCCACTCTGCTTAATTTTAGTTTTCTATGAGCACAGTAATCTGCAACCATGATAAATCTTTTGCAAAAGTTTCATATTTCTGGATTAAAATGGAATGTCTATTTTGGGTGATAATAAATGGCACAGTTGTTAGTATTACGAGGGCCCTTTCATAAAAGTGTAGAATTTGATAGGTGACAGGCAATGGTTTTATGATTCAATAAATTGAAAAGTTTCTGTTTCATAAAGCATGACAAATTTGTCACTTTCTGTTTCATAAAAATTTAATGTGACTGATAAAAGGTGTCAATTTGCAGAATATTTTGACATAATATTTCACTGTGAAAATCCCCGACACATAATAAATATTTTGACATATTTATATAATTGTCAAATAAATTAGACAAAGGAATGTTTACCTGTCATAGCATGTGTGACACCAATAATTTATTGCAATATACAATTTTAGCCTTTTAAACAGTGATTATTGCACTTACTTTAATGCTTCCATAGTTTATCTGACATTAATTTTGTAGCCAATTAACATCAGCCATAGCTAATTTATTGTTTGTGTTGCTTGTTTATATTTATTATAAAATATGCAGTAAAGTAACGGAGATCATTCTTTTAATATAGATTATTCACATAATAATGTGCTAATAATATTAAATGTATTAGTTTATTAAGTATTTTTAAATACATTTTGCACTTTGTCAGATTTAATTTATATTATAATATAATATATATGTACAGAAAGTAAATATTAATTCTCAGTAAACAGCAACGAGTTTTGAATAAATATAGTTAATGCTTTTATAATGATCCTAGCAACACAGTACATATATGAGGCAATGCTATTTATAAGAAACAAGCTTGTAGTAAAAGAATCACATATAACAAATGAAATAATACATCAACACAATACAAGGAGAAAAGCAGTTCTTCATATAATGAGAACCAACACCAAAACATATCAAAATAGTGCAACTCAAATGTCCATCAAATTATACAACAAATTACCACTACAAATTAAAGCAATTGAAAAGTTAACCTTATTTAAAAAGGCAATACTGGCCTATTTATTTGATCACTGTTTCTACTCATTAAATGAGTTTCTAAACAATAATGATGGTTGACATCATTGTATGATAGCTTCACTGTGCAAGTTCAAATTTACATTTTAATTAATAATGATGGTACTTACACTGTATGAAATAAACTTTATTTTATCAAAATAGTTGACTACATTTATAAAATTGTTGAAGTTAGTCCATTTATTTTACTTTTGATAAATCACTTGATCTAGGATATGTGAACAGGTTTTTAAAGATTTATTTTAGCCAATGGCATAGCATGTATTACTTAGCATATTATTACTAGCTTTGTATAGTTTTGAATATTGTGTGAATTCAAAGATTTTTTGAAAACTTTAACAGATATAAGGTATCATTCTATAGCTAAGCTTGCATATATTTAAACCTTGTGTGCATATTTTCTTTTCTCCTTTTACTTCAGCTTTCTTTCAAACTATTGACATTTCCTATGTCATTGTACTTTGTACATGTATATGATTTAACAGGATGAATAAAACATGCACGCATGCACTCGCACACACACACACAAATTTGTTTTTATAATTATCAGCTTTATGAAACAGCAATTTTCTTTGTGACAAGTTACAATTTTATATCTGTCATGTGAAACAATTAGTTGTCATAATATACTGAAAATTTGTCAAATTATCACATTGCCAACTTTTATGAAAAAGGACCTAGGTGTGTCAAGATGGCTTCATTCAGTCTAACCACTCATCCACCAATCACCTGCCAGAAGGCTCTCACACATTTTTTGACATTGGTGAGTCATTTTTTTCAACGGTCTCCACATGCTTTATTTTGAAGTTCTTGCATGAAAGGTTCTTACTGACTGTGATATACCTAAGCAGTTAGCAATCTTGTTTATATTTGGATTTTTAATGCACTTTACTTGATCTTTTCCACTATAGTTGTATTCCTACATGGCTATACTTATCTCTTATGTTGAATTAGACATGCTACATAAAACTTTCTAACAGGCCCCTTATGATTCCAACACTTGAGTTACTACTGACATACAAAGTTGCATTCAGAAAATCCAACTTTGTGCCCTTGTTACAAACTCTGAATTTTTATGCCATTGTTGAATGTCTCTTTACTTATACTCCACCTACAGACACTAGAGACTCACATTACATCTTTCACACAACCATTTTCTGCTGAATCACCACATGCAACAACTGAACACTTGAAGTTCATCTGAGATTACCCTACATAATGCTTTACCATGGCAACATCTGGAACTGGCATTATTTCTATACATTATTGTCATTTGAAGAAATATCTAACGGTTGCCTACACTCTCTAGCCTCCATGTTTCATTCTCCTTCAACCACAGTATTATTTAGGGTACTGCTTTTAGTGTTGGTATAGGAAAATATAAATGTTTGGATCTGTCATAGATATCTGGAATTCTTAAAACTCTTATAGCTCTTTACACTCAGCTAGCAGCATGGTGTTGTATAAAGTTACACTATATTTAAAATAAAGTTACTATAAATTAAATTCAAGGAACAGATGCACGGTTTCAGTCCATTGTACTCTCTGAAAGAGGGCTGTCACCTGTCAAGACATACCAAAGGAAGCAATTTGGGGGAGGGGAGGGGGGTTGGCTAGGAATAGCATACACAAACGTGTGACCATCAGCAGTGAATAAAGTCAACATGACATGACATGAGAGCAATTGTACATAAACAACAAAAGGAAATGAAAGAGTAGTATAATATATGATTATATAAGTACAATAGGGCAACAACTGGCCAAATTGGAATTTCTAACAGTAAATTTCTATTTGTACTGTACAGTGACAAGCAGCAGGAAATACATTTTTTGGAAGAAATAGGGCTGCCAAATATCTCATGAATTATGAAAAATGCAATATACCAATGGTATTTAATCAGAAACATGCAAGATTTAGTGTAAAAAATACAATCCAAATCAACTGTACAACAATGATCAGAGGTGTATTTCAGCAATAGCAACCTCTGATATGAAGAAATAATGCTATTAACATATCAGATTTTTAATGAAACCTATTGTACATCAGTTATCATAAAGAGTAGTTTCTTAGTTTATGCAGATTGTGACTGCAAGAGCCAGGCAAATCATTGAGATTAATGAAAGAAAATTTAACAAGGGACATTTGGTACAAGGAAAATGAATGTTTGGGGATGTACAAAGGAATACTGGCAATGGATTTCTTAGTGCATTTTGAAAATAAAAGTGAGAAAACTCTAGTGAAATTCGTAAAGGAGTGAATAAACCTCGTACTACAATTATCTCCTACTACTGGCATTCTTATGACAAGATCAGCTGTCATAGATATAAGCATATTATTGAAATCACTCTGTAGAATTCATGAATGAATCTACATATGCTCATACCACCACATTGAAAGTACCTGCAACATGTGAAAGCTTTGCTGCCACATATAACAGAGTATATTGGTTACTTTGCAGCTTATATTCTCATGTGGATCATTTGTACAAATTCTTGAAATATTAAGTATGATATGCTGGTAATAAAATGAAGTGAAAATGCTTTGTAAGTTAATGAAATATAATACAAAATAAAAGAATTGGTTCTGTAAAATAAATTCTCACTCCCTCTCTCACATACACATCAGCCTAAACATAACCTTTGTGAATCCTAGAAACTGGAGAACCCAATGGTTTACTGCAGCTTACCACAGCCTGACAGCCTCTGCTCATCTTCTTTTAGCAAATATAAATTGGTAACTTGATACGTTTCATACAAATGCACATACTAATTTCTAATAATTGCACACATGGCGCTACAATGAGCAGCTTGGCACAGTCTGGTGGCATAAGTCATTAAGCCGCAAACTCGTGAGTGGGAGATTTGGGGTTTGAATCCCACCAGGATCGTCCTGAGTTTTTTTCAGATTTTTCTCAGTCCTCATATAAATGGCAAATGCTGGGGAGCTACTCATGTATCATCAGTGCCCACTACCTGTGGTGCTTCAGTAATAAAAACAGGCATTACACAACATTAAAAAAGTCAAATATTTATAATAATGGGTTGGTACTAGCTTATTACATTTTCCTATCTTTGGCATACAATCATTTTATTATTTATATCACTAGACATTAATTATACAGAAATGTATTTAAAAAATCTCTTGTGGCCTCGTAAGAAGCATTACCATCTTTTGTATGGAAGGAATATACTTGCTTTTTTCCCCAGAAGAAGGAGGTGGGAGATTTGTTTTACAACATAAATTGAAATAATATAATTATATATAAATTCTTTGAATTGCATCAAAGAGGAACCTGACCACAGCTCTGCTTGTGCTTATAGCCTAGTTTTGGAGATCAGAGGAAGTTGTGGCACTAGCTATATTTTTATTTATACTTATTTTTATTCAAAGAATATTTATAGCTAGACATCTATATCAGTATTTGCAATAGCTTTCTGTCTTGTCCTCCAAAATATGAGCTTAAAATGTCATTATGATGATGAAATGTAATGCAGAAGGACTCATTTTCAAAAGATACAAGATTAAAGAAAGACGCAATGAAGCTCAGGGACCAAAGCAAAAACTTGTCTATGAAATAGCATGCATAATCATCTAAATATAATACTGGAAGACATTTTGTAAGACAGCAGCTCATGGCCATTATGAAAATCACAGTTTATATTTTGGTAATACAGGTAATAATTTGTTGGGGATGATTGCATTATAAAGTTACTAGTAAATGCAATCACCCCTGGCATTTTATTGCAGATAAGAAACAGGAAGTTTACTCAGAGCTTAGATTTTAGAGGCTGTATATGCAGCAGGAAAATTGCTTACAATGGGTAGAAGCATGGAGAGAGAGGAAAGGGGGATGTGAATGGCGACATGTCATGAGAAAGGATTCTTTGCCTGAGTAAGGAAGTAACACTTGTAATGCATCTCTAAAGTTAGTCAGCAAGTGGAAGGCATCACAGCAGGATGGGGTCACTTCCACATTCATCTTGGTTCACCTAATAACAGTTTAAGCAGGTAAATGTATTCAGCATTGAATAGTACAACTTAATTAATTTGATTTATTTTGTGTTTGTAATTCAGCTACCCCTCATATTTCTAGTCCCTTGATCCTGAAAAAGTTAGAAATATGTACTGATTTTCATTAAATAATGGTGATGTGGCCTGGTCACGAACCAGGGACGTCACACAATGGCAGAGTTGCTGGTGTTTCAACTCCCAGACTGCCACACAATGGTGCAGTCGCCCAGGCTTCGAGCCCAGGATGCCACAATATTTCTTGAAGGACAACCAGTCAAATGTAGAAAGCTTTCTCTAGACAGAAAGCAAAATTCTTTATACCCACAGTCAGGAGAGTTACACTTTCCTAATGTCATTGAATTCTACTGAAAAATGTCTCATACTTATAACTCTCCATATACAGAGCCTGGCAGAAACAATCTATCTTTTTCAATGGCTGGTAGTATGTAAGGCTCCTACAGCAAAGATGAAACTGAATCGGGCAGGTTGCAGCAGGAAGTATGCCATTTATTAGTAATGCGTTGGACCTCCGTGCAAAATGATTTTGTGCTTAAGGCACATTTTAAAAGTAATACAATGTGGTAGCTGCACAGTGGAAGTTTCAACAGTGGAGAGACATAGAAAATTACTACAACAGCACACAATTAAGTAGGTAGATCAATAAATATGCTACTGCAAGTGCCACAAATAAGAAGACAAGGGAAAGTCTTCAAGACAGTAAAAAATGCCATTGACAAAAGTCCCAGGTGTTCAGTAAGCAGCTTTACACTTTTCAGACAGAAGTGTGCACTGCATTCTGCAGAGATTTTTGAACTTACAATCCTTACATAATGCAGATGACCCACAGTGCCAGTGGAAACAATTTGGTACAGACTTTATCGAGTTATTGAATGAGAATAGAGAAATTCTTCCTAAATAGATTATCAGATCAAGCACATTATGAACTATCAGGTCACATCAATAAACGAACATGCGATATTGGTGTAATGTTAATTCAAACAATCTTCATGAGAAACCATTACACAGCAAAAATGTCCCAAGTTGGTGCAGTGTTTTGGCTTTATGAATTATTGAACCCTACTTTTTTGAGAATCACTGCATGAACAAAGTCACAGTCAATTTGGAGCTATACAGAAGCCTGCTGACAATTTTCCTTATTCCTAAATTACCAGATATGGCATTCATTTGGCATCAATTTATTTCCAGCAAGATAGAACAACTACACATACTGCTCGAGATACTATGACAACATTATGTACTGTGTTCAAGAGTAGAATCATCTCTGTTTCAGGGACATACTGTGGCCAGCCAGATTCCTGGTTTGACTGTTTGTGATTTCTTCTGTGGAGGTACCTGAAAAGCCAAAGTTTCAAATACATCCCCAACGCACAGACTCTGAAGAAATGTATCGGGAAGAGAGTCAAACAATTTCACCCATGCTGTACTGGTAATGGATAGTTTTGTTTATTGTATTACATGGGATGGTGGCTATCTAAGAGGTGTGATCTTCAAAACATTAGACAATACGCCAAACTTTGTGTTATTGTATGACAAAGTGGCATTATGTTGTCTATCAAATACCATTCATTTGAATTAAATCTGTCGTCTAACACTCTTCATGTTTCACTAACCTTAAATATATTTGGTACCGGTTTCAAAGATACGTTATTTCTATCTTCAGCCATGGATGACTGAACATTTTTAAAGTTTTTACAATTTTTAAAAAATGTTAACCATTCAATTTGTTTGTGCTTGTGCTACATACTGTTATGTGGAACATATATTAAAATGATAAGATTGTTTCTGCTGAACCCTAGAGAAGTTAGATCAAATTCTGCTGTTAGGATTTGAAAAAATGAAACCAAACAGTAATTGTAAGTTGCAGGCAACATAAAACCGAAATTTATTACACCATCTGAGGTGAAGTGTATCAGGCTATAGTATTTTAAAAGGAACATATTTCTATCAAGTTACAACCACGGGTTATGGGAAGGGAGAGAAAAGAAGCATGTTAAAATTACAATGTTTAAATCTTATACACTGCCAGTCAAATGTTTCCAGACACTAAAAATATTCACCTCAGTGGTATGCTTAAATGATTGCATTTGTTTATGGAGATAACACATGTATCAACATCTTAAACATACATTTCAACTGTACCTACTCCTTACCATAGTGCATAATATAGTCATGTATCTAGATTTGCCAAATGTGAAGTGTTGTGGTGATGCAACAAGTTCTGAATAATAATTGATTTTAAAGGTGAAGATGGGGCATGAGAGGATGATGGAGCATTGCCAGAATAAGTAGCAAGGGAAACCGGTGTACCCGGAGAAAATTTCCCAGAAGTCATTTCATCCAGCACAAATCTTACAGGCATTGGGATCAAATCCACAGTGCCTCAGTGGGAGGCAAGCTTATGACTCACTCAGACCATTTAATGTCTCTTATTAATACAGTGCTTCCTCCATGCTTCAGTAAAATTTATTAACATTATCACATTATTTATAGTAGCAACAGAAAGCCTGCATTTTAAGTAATTTTTATATAATTTTAAAAATTCATTTAATTTTAGGAATTTGTCTCAATGCAGATAATAAGTATTGATAAATATTTACCATTTAAAATTAAGGGTATTCAGTTTAAGAAATATAAAAAAATTTAAATTGTATATTCCCAGGGCAGCAATTGCTAATGCAATAATGAGATTAAGGGAAATGGGCAAATAGTTATAGAAAAAGAAATGGGAGGCTTTAAGTAACAACTAAAAGTGAGAACAACACAGTAGTGCTTAAAAACAAGCAAAATAGAAAGCTAACAGTAGGCAGAATTTAATTTAATTCATAATAAAGAGATATCAGTCAGCCCTATAAAGTGGAGACTATGCAAAGTCAAACTGTTAAGAAAGAGCTGTGAAGAAACCCCTTCTTAGGAAAGTAAATAAACAAATATTTCAATGTGCTTTGGAATATAAAATTTGAAGTACTGATTGGTGGAAGCAGGTGCTTTGGACTCATGAATCCAAATATGAGGTTTTTAGAAATAAACATTGTTCTCATGTCAGGCAATCGACCATGCACCAAGAATATGTGACATGCACAGTGAAATGTGGAGAAGGGTGTGTAATGGTATGGGATGTTTTTCATCCATTTGGGTGAGTAATCTGCATAATATCAAGGGGATACTTAATTAAAATGGATATTGCACCATTTTAAGCAGATATGCAGACCCAGTACATAAGAATCTAATAGGCTCTAAACACATCTCCAAGTTTTGCCTCGAGTATCTGGAGAACCAGCAGAGGGCATAGGAACTGAAAACTATGGAGTGGCCACCTCAGTTTCCTGATCTTAGCTATAAGAACTGTACCACAAAGCACAGAACACAAGCCTCCTGGAGTGACATTCAATTATCTACCATTGAAAAAACTTGTCCAGAGAATACCAGAAGTTGTAAATAATGTTATTTTGGTGAAAAAAGTTTTTTTCAATGAGAAAAATTGTGAACTATTCAGTTCAAATTTGAAATTTATTGTTACTATATTAGTAAAATATAATCAGGCAATTAAACCATGTATATATTTTGTACTATTTCCTTTTCCATTCCTTTCTTTTAATTTACTCTGAATAAGACTTTGCTAGTTGTCTGAAAACCTTTTACTGACATTGTATTATATCAAAATAATTAAATTTAGTGTATTTTTCTGTTCGCACACCAAACAGAATCTGTACTAATGGGCTGCTGTTGTGATGCTATCAATTACATAATTTTGTATATAAGGGCTTTTTTGCCTTTTAAATGTCTTATGCTTTGCTTATTGTCAGTTTAGCAAGGTTCACAGTTATGCATGGCAAAAATGTGCTATTCTGTGCTTCGACAGGAATCAATCTGAAGTATATGAGTTTGTTCCCAATTCTGGTTCCAAAACATGCTGTCAGTGTTATGGTAAAGGGTGTTACCAGAATAGTACAACTGAGAAGTATTTTTTTCAAAACTCAATAAATGGAAAAAATTTAAAAATTGAAATTCCAAATTTAATTAATATTTAAAAATTGAATTACACACCGAGTCATATGACTTTCATACATCATCCCATATAATCAGTTCTCTCTAAAATTGATATTTCCTAAACTTAAAAGCAGCAAAAATGTTCAGGTTTTCTCAAAACTTGATAAATTATCACAAAAGGTGATAAATGTATATAAACTAGTAGTTATTTTCCACTTCAATCCTATTTCAATGTAACTTTGTACTAACATCATTTAAACTCCAGAATTTATTATTGTTAATCATGTTACAAACTGGCAGCAAGTCATTATGAAAGATTTTACTTCATTGTCAACACAGTTTTAATGTTGCTTTTTGAGAGATTTGCATAGTGAATGGTGATATAGTATTCTGGGTCCACTCATTTCACTGAAAAATAATATGTATCATGAACAAAAAGATTCTGACATTGATATTTAAAAAAAAGAAAAAAGAAAAAGATAAAAAGAAAAAAGATTGAAAAAAGTTATAGACAATAGGATACCATCAACTCACCCAAAAGAAACATGGGACCACAAAGGTGTGAGAGGAAAACTTAAAGAAGGTATAATGGTCAAAATTGCTTTTTAAGACAAACAGTCAATGTGTTTGGAGATTCAGTTCAAATTGAAGTTGTGGAAAAAATTATCTTGCCATTGCTTCATGTTAAAATATTCCATAGATTTACCACAAAAAATGGTGAGTATATAGAAGATAAGAGTGTTTCAGCTTTACTGAAGTACTTTGAAATAACTGAAGATGTGGATGTCCTAGAAGAAAACTAAAAGTAAAATAAAAATGTTCAATACTTATTTCAGCATTTTTGCATGATATACACTTTACTAGTTTACTGTACGATTTTATTTATTTTTATGTATCCATCATTGTATGTGTAAGTATAAATTAACAAAGCATGTTAAAATTCAATAAACGTTTAAAAAATACTTCATATCTATATTTAACATACAAAAACCAATTAAAACTTAAAAGATGTATAAAAATAAAAAAATATTAATTATAGTATTTCGTTTATTTAGTAATAAAATGATATTAGTGAAAATGGTCCTCTTAAAATAAAAAAAAAAAAAAACACAGGCTGATGATGTTGACGATAGTTCCATGAAACAGATGTCCTGAGTAAATCTCATTTAAGTGAAACCATACAGAATGTTTTAAACATCAGACTCGGAAGAAAAACGCATTTTATGAAAAAGCATGATTTTGTAGTTATAGAATTTTCAAAAAGACACCACTAATTCATGAAGGCAATTTATTTGAAAGCTGAAGTTTAATTTTGCTACAGTTCTCACATCAATTCTATTTATTAGTGTTGGAAATAATTACAGCTTTATTACAAATGAACGAAGAGATTTCACAAATTTATTGCAGGTATATTATTGGACATATCACAAAATTTTAGACACACAGAAAAATTGAAAAGGTTTTAATATAAATTTGAATAGTTTGGGATTTTCACAGTGAAATATAGTACCATATAACAAATTATTTATGAGGAAGTCACTCAAATTTCATTAGTTTTATTCCACTTACATGGACATGTTTCAAAGGCAAATTTCCTTCATCGTGCATCACTTGCAGAAGCCTTCCATGGAGAACAAATTCACAGCATCATATCCGAACGCGGTAATGGAGGAAAGGTGAAGGTAAAGTTCAAGTCTCACTCCAGCAGCACTCCAGCACTTCAGTTTCCGGTTGGCTGTATTCACCGGCTTCTGTGAAAGGGCAACTACGCTGAGCAAGTAGGTGCGGGAGTCTTGGTGTATCTCGCAGTCATGATGGAATACCTGGCGGCAGAAGTGTTGGAATTGGCAGGGAACGCAGCCAGGGACGAGAATAATCCCACGTCATCTGCAGCTGCCCATCCGCAACAACGAGGAATTAAACAAGCTGTTCTCTGGGGTGACCATTGCTCAGGGAGGCGTCTTGCCAAACATCCAAGCAGTGCTGCTGCCCAAAATGACCGAGAAGAAAGCCTAAATGGGCAGCCATGGTCTTTGCAAATATAAGAAATATTCATAAATAATCATATGCATTCAGTGATGCACGTGTTGATGAAGGAAATTAGCCTTTGAAACATGTCCAAGTAAGTGGAATAAAACTAGTGAAATTTGAGTGAATTCCTCATAAATAATTTGTTATATCAAAAAGTTTTGTTTTCTTTCTGCTGCATTTTGCTGTAACAGCACAGTAGTTAGATGGCATAGGAGCTGTGAAAGCACATGCTGTGCTTGAATTTCATTCATATCAGTCATAACAATGTGACACTTTAGAACAAAGTTTAAAAAAGATTCACCAACTGCCAAAAATGGTGTGCGCTATTTACAACTTCAGGATGCCTCTGTAAGAGGAATTCAGTGGTTGACTTACAGTGACTGAAGAAACTGTTGAGCGCATGCGAGCAAATTTATATGTACCCCACAGAAGTCAACAACCAGAGCAAGCAGAGAGCTGAACCAACTGTTGGAAGATCTTACAGAAATGATAGCAACAGAGCCTTACTGCTTGAACTGCTCCAAGCCCTGATGTCCAATGACAAAGTGCAACGCTTTGAGTTTTCTGCATGGTTACAACAACTTATGGAAGAGGATGGGTTTGGTGACAGACTTTTATTCAGTGATGAAGGAATATTTTTTGCGAATGGCAAAGTGAGCAAACACAATGTGTGAATCTGGGGCACAGAAAATCCCCAGGCTATTGTGCAGCAAGTTCAAGCCTTACCAAAGATTAATGGGTTCTGTGCAGTCTCACAGTTTCAAGTTTATGGTCCCTTTTTCTTCTGCAAAGAAACCATGCAGGACAAGTGTATCTGGACATGCTGCAAAATTGGCTGGAGATTGACAGTGTGGATTTTCTCTACCAAAGGATGGGACTCTACCCCACTTCTACTGCAATGTTTGCAAATTTTTAAACAGGTGATTCAGAAACTGATTGATTCTTCATGGTAGGGGGATGATCAGCAATTCCCATCATGGCCTCCACACTCCCTTGACCTAAACTATATGAGATTTTTTTGTGTGGAGTTGTCAAAGATTCAGTGCTTGTGCCTCCTTTACCAGCAAACCTCCAGAACTGAAAGCTTGTTCAATAATGCCTTTGAACTAATTGATAGAAACATGTTGCATTGACTGTGAGAACTTGATTACAGATTTGATATCTGCAGAATCAGTAGGGAGACACACATGGAGCCCTTGTAATTTGTCAAATAATATAGCTACAGCAAATATTTGAAACCATTTCAATTATTTATAATAGCTCTATACAAATAAATGGTTATGTTAGACTTGGGAGTGAGTGAATGCTAAGCTTTAGTTAGAAACATTGTAATTTTGTATGTGGAAATGCTTTAATAATGTTATGTCTAATTAGAAACTTCATTATTTTATGTCAGTTATCTTTGTAATGAGTCATGATGGCAATGACATATTTAAGTGAGTACATATTCTGTTTGGTGTTAACAGAAAAGTATCAAATTCTTAAACTTTAAGGTTATACAACATACCAAACATTCAATAATTTTTTAAACATAAACAATAAAAAGCTAAATGAAATTATAAATTAATTATTATTCTTTTCCACTCTTTAGGATACTACAATTGCAAAAGTAAGCTTCAATGGGGGTTTCAGTGCCATTCTAATATTTTGTTGTAAAAATTACTTATAATATAAAAAAGAAATTAATTTAATTGTGATGTATAATTTAATACCACATACCAGTCCTTAAGAAAGGCACTGTGGATAATTATCACAGAACACCTACAAAAGAGGTATTATAAATACTTAAAATGTCAAATTGTACAACATTTGACATCTGTAATGATTCAACTAATTTGCAGCACTTGAAATTTATTTTTGACCAAGAATGGAACAAATTCTATCATAAAGTTGTACTAGTTATACTTTTCCTAACAAATCATGAACATACAACTTCTTGCGATAACCTCGTCTCATAAAGAACTTTGCACCCACAAGAACCAATATCAAAGCTGAGGATGCATATAGAACGAGGCATAAACTGACATCAAATACATTGAAGTTCCAGCCTATGGTCCTCTTTGCACTGTCTTCTCCCATTTGTTGTTCAACAAACACAGAGTCACTGTTGGAAAGGACACTATTGCTTAAACTGCTGCCAACATTTTTGTCTTCGCCAGATCTGGTCATTCCCATCTGCAGAATATTTTGTTTACTGTACATTTGTTTAAGATGCTTCAGGACTTCATCTGCATTCCAACTACCATCTTTATATCGACATGCTGGGCATGTCATTGTTGAAGGGAACTGGATCTTTGGGTGCTGAGAATCTTCTGTAACATCACCAGACAGTCTTTCGTTAACTTCATTATGAGCTTTCCACAGCCACAACACACTTTCTTTTGGACCCACTGCTGAAGCCAATGACCTAGCAGCCATTTCTTGGAAATGATTTGAACAGTCTTGACAGCCAAAATAATATGTTACATATCCAAGAATTGCATCCAAAACCTCTCGGCTATTGAAATGCTGATTTCTATCATTCTGAATTAGAGCATTTACAGAAAGAGTATGGAACAGTGTCCATAAACCACATGGATAGCCACGAAAATGTGGCTGACTTCCTTTACAGCCTATCCAGTCTCGTAATGTAAAGGCAGCTTCTAATTCATTCTCAATATTCCTGAACACTTCCATAATGGATTGCCCTTCAACTACACTAACAGAGTTAGGTACTAAATTTCTAATATTTTGCAAGACTTTTAAGCCTGCTTTTCCAATAGGAAGATATTTTATGAGTACATCAAGATATTTTCTCAGAGCATTTAAAGCATCCCCAGAAATCAGTTTGTGAGATGCCACTTCATGGTGAAGACTATATGAAACTGCCTTTTCTAAATCTACTTGAAACACAACATCACCCATCTCCTTCACATGGAATTTCTTTTTTTCTTCTTCCTCTGCTGCCATATATGCTAAGAGATCAGCAATCTCTACATTTCGCGATTCTTCAGTAATTTTTACTTCTTCTTCTTTTGGCACACTCATGTTTCTTGATTGTAAAAATATTTTAATTGCTCTTCGAAATGATTCACGAGTTTTATCATCTACAGTTAAATGGATCATATTCATGTCATTTTCCACAACCACCACACTTGGAAATGTGTTGACCTCCATCAGCTTTGACACAGCTTCATTTTGATTCAGCACTGTTCTTATATTAATAGTTCCAATGCTGTGAAGATCAAGAATAACTTCTGTACCAATATAAGAATCTGTATCTTCAAAAATAAGTACTGTAAACTTTACAGATTTTGGAATGTTCTTCCACAGATTTTTTATGTCACTGTTTCTGTAAGGTGTGATGTTAGGCCAAGCTACTCCTCTTCCCTCCACGTGTTCCTTTTTTAAAATATCAACCAATGAATGCCTGATTTCATCTACTGTTTTTCCTTTGTTTATTGTAATGCCCATGTGATCTGATTTTGAATTGGCTGGGAAAAATTTCAGCATGGGATAGTGCATTATTTCATACTCACGGCATAATGGATTATTGTCATCATTTGCACAGTCCACAGCTGCAACAGTAATGACATCCCTCCAACCTGAAATCATTGAACATTTTATATATGAATTTGAGACTACTACATATTTCAATATACAGAGAGGGAACAAACATCAGGAGGGATTTCTAAAAGAGAAACAAACAAAAGTCCTTACCAACATGTGTCCAGAAATTTATAGAAACCTTATAATTAGAATTGTCCTATAGTCAGAAATAAGTACAAATATCTATGTTACAAGACATCAAAATGCTATCTAATCTATGACAATCATTCTAGCAACATCACAGGAGAAGTTCAAAGTGCCCACCATGCACTTGATTCACACACACATATCACATCATGAATTGCTGCACCTGTTTCAGTGTTCCCAATTGTATTCAAAGAATGGCGAAGGCTTCATTAACGTGTTATTCAAATATCTGCAGATTGGGCACCAGGTCAGCATACATAGCACCTTTGGTGCCCCTATCAATTAGAGCAGATGAATATTCAACTGCTCTAATTACATTGTTTCCATATATTTCCAGACATGTATTGATTCCATGTAAGTACAATGAAGCCCTTTTAAAACAGCCCATTGACAAACTGGTTGCTCACTGGTGCAACACTCTCTGCCATTGTAGGCATGAGGTGCTGCAAACTCAGGATGTTTTTAAAACTTGGGTACTACAAATAAAATAAATAAATTCTCTATTTACTCTTCTTACAGAAGGTGCTGAAAGCATTGTGCCATCTATATCTTAAGAAGCTACTGTTTACACCCATCAGATTTATTACACTAATGAACCTGCCATAAGGGTGAATACAGAATTAACTTATTTTAAAGTACCCAAGTTTTAAAATGGAAATCTATTGTGGTGTCATAAATTCATGAATTTTTAATTGGTGCTTAATGCCCATATTAGTACTGAGGCACCCAGGCATTGGACATTGATATGTGAGATGAAACATATTGGGAAAGAATTTTTTTTAAGGAAGGAAACGTTTTAGGTTTAAGTTTAGGGTACCTCCCCAGCATTTGCCACCTATGACTGAGGAAAACCCGGAAAAATCCTGTCAGGGATGGCAATCAAACCCCAGACCTCCCGCTTCCAAGTCCACACCTTAACGACCTAGGCCACCCATTGGGAGGAGTCGCGACAGTAAGTGGCCGATTTGGAAATGAATGAATTTAAATATACTGTAATCAGCTTTCCGATGGTCGTTGCCCAGTGGTTAGACTGCTCCTCTCCTACCGAGGTAGCACGAGTTCGATACCCGAAGCCTCAAGTGAGATTTGACGAAGGCGATACCTTAACAGGTTTTCTAGTTTTCCGTGTCACTCATTTCGCGTTATTTTCAATATCATTAGGCAGCGTAATGCGGTGCGCGCGTTTCAAACTGGCAATGTTACTGCCCTCTGCCACCCATTTAAGGCACTCCTCCAATGCCTGGCAAGCAAATGAATTGACTTTAAAACTAATTCTGGTCAGCTTTCCATGTCTGTGTATTTTACACATTAAAATATATTAGATAAGAAAAGATAAATATTTAAACTCCTTTGTAAAAGCAAACTTTGTAATGCATAAGTTATACACATTGTGTACAATTACCGAATTTAATGCTGTTGTGCTTAAGAACTGTTGCACATGTGCAAATGTCTCGCTTCCCCTGCCCACCTTTTCGGTGATATAGAGCTCTAATCATTTTTAAATGAAATGTCTCTGCTTTTGTAGTACTCACATATATTTCTCAATACGCTTTGTGTAAGAATTGTCCATTTAATATTTTAATTCTGCTTCATTGAATGCTATTTTAATAAAGTATATGAGAGAACTATCCCAAATTAGCTCTGAAAGACAATGTATTGATTGATTGGATTTATTTACGGACGCTCTTGAACATTTCCGGTCATCAGCGCCCCATTATATTCAGGGCGTGAAACGGCCGACAAATTTTGCTCAGAGGCCTCTTCTTTCAGGCTAGAGGTTCTTTGTCGTGCCGTAAATGTACGACACGGGATCCACGGCTTTACTTCCCTTCCGAAGGAAGCCATACTTAGGATTTTTACGCCCGAAAAAAAAAAAACATAGATCCTGGGTTGGGTTTGGACCCGCGATCTTGGGTTTAGAAAGCAAGTAAGGTTACCATTAGACCACCAGGACCGACGAAAAGAGACAATGCAGGAATCATCGAAGTTCACAAAAAGAATATTTTATCTGCATAATTAATAATGTGAGACACAGGGAGCATGAGTGTTGATAATGTAATACCTTTTCTTGTTTTGTTTAAAAGTTTAAGAAATATCACGTCTGAATCAGGAAATAAAACTAATTATTTAGCTCCAATTTTTGTATTTTTCTTTAGAATTTTTGGGATTGTTTGGAAGATTTGTTACAAAAAGTCGAATCAAAAGCACAGCAATAAACAAGTGGACAATGAAGAACGGAAAACCTACCATAAATATCCGATGCTATGGCTTTCCAAACAGGTGCAAATCGATGGCAAAATCCACACCAGCTATTGTAAAATTCTACAAGCCACGCATTTTGAGTACCATAAACGCTCGATTTGAAATTCTTTACGGTTAATACAGTAACGTTGTCATCGCTGTTGTAAATTCCACGACCTGCTTTCAAATCATTATAAAGTCTTCTATCAGCTGGTCCTAGAGATAATGCAAATGTAATACCTAATAGCACTGGTAAAATAATTATGAAAAGAACTTCGCCAGCTCTCTGCACCATATTGACACTTTATTGGCATTTCAAGTTACAAAGATCATTACTTTCGCTCCTTTATATTAAATGTCAACGTCAGCGAACACAAATTGCACTGTCACTCATTTTCTCATATCCATGTTATTTTGTTTTTCATGTTTTTGGTCATTTAAGTTCTTGCAGCCAACTTCAAGCACATAAATTTCGATCTTTACCCAACGGAACTCTTGTTCCAAGGCACTGTACTACGATACTGTACGATACAAACTGCGCCGTGACTAAAATTGAAGGCGCCCGTAAGCGTCACTTCCTCTTGATGCTCGATACCCAAGCTCAGATATTGTCTGACGGGAGGTACTGCAAGAAAAAGGAATTTTCTGTGTTAAAATTATTCATTAATTTGAGGTGGCGGTTAATAATTGTTTGTACGTTATCAGGAAGGAATAAAGGCGACACTTAGCAGAAGTAAGTACTTATTTCGTGATTCAGAGAAGAACTTCAGTAGCTGTAAATTGGGACACAATGTAATTAATAATTGCAGTGAACCTTTAGCACAAATTTTAATTTAAGAACTTAATAAATGCTATCAACTTGCCTTTGTTTATTATAGTTAATTTTAATAAGTAAATATTTAAGAAGGCGTTCTTGTTATAAAGCAATTGCATTCTGAATGCATAAAGCGGTCTTCCGCCATTTTAGATTTTGACCGGCGTTGGTTCAGCCAATCCAACACAGCAAGTGAATATGTACAGAACATAGTAATTCCTTATACCTGAAATAATTGTTTTATGGAAGTGAAATAGAACATAGTAATTCCTTATACCTGAAATAATTGTTTTATGGAAGTGAAATATAAACTCTTAAGTTTCCGTTATTTTGAATTTATCCCGTTCGGAAAATAAAATTTTCGTAAGATGATAGTCTCGTTTCAAAATATAGTTCACCCATGCTGATATATGCTAGTGTTAATCTCATTTCAAAATATTGTTCATCTTTACTGATACATCCTAGTTTAGTGTTCACATACGGATAACGAGCCATATTATTGATCCTTTATCATGTAATATACTTGATAATGATTGCGCCAAATCAGTGGGATTTTATGCCTTGTAACAAATGAACATTGTAAAACGAATTATGAGAGCCAGAAGTATTTTATTTCTCCTTTTCTTTGCGATTCCCAGTTTGGCTCTTCAGTGAGCCATCATCTGCTCTGCAATTTTATAGCAGAATTAATGCTGGCGGAATCTAAATTTGGTCCAAAAGCCACATATTCTGTTATTTAGATTATTTGAAAACATATGTTGAATAAATAGTATGTATAAAGCATGAAATGCTAGTGAGAAAGGCAATTTTTTTTAGTTATGTGTACAAATAAAGATGTTTGAATGTATAGCACTTTATTTCAGAGGTTAGGATACTCATAATGCACTGGGGTTGGATTGTGGGATTAAAACTGCAGAGTCCTGTGTCTCAAAAGTATGACCTAATACATTACAAGTGTATGGACTGGTAACTTGTAGTTATTAGTAAAATTTTATTCCATAAAGATTTCTGCTACACTTGCATGTTACTGCAAATGTACAAACGAATTTTCATAGTTCTGTTTCACAAATAGTAAAATTTTGTTCCATAAAGATTTCTGCTACACTTGCATGTTACTACAAATGTACAAACGAATTTTCATAGTTCTGTTTCACAAAAATATTAGTCAGGCACTGGTAGT
Source organism: Metallyticus violacea (assembly GCA_030762175.1). Classification (NCBI taxonomy): domain Eukaryota; kingdom Metazoa; phylum Arthropoda; class Insecta; order Mantodea; family Metallyticidae; genus Metallyticus; species Metallyticus violacea. The sequence continues at coordinate 18,581,825 of CM060840.1, read as the reverse complement.
AGTTTGTATAAATTTCTCTACAAGTGTAGGAACATGGTAACTTCAAGTTAATAATTTTGGGAGTCAGTTGACCCAAATGTGCAAAGTATTAACAAAAGTGATGAGTAGGAATATATATAAAGAAAGAATAAATAAGTATTGTGAATAACAAAGTTAGGCTGAGTACACACAAAGTACAGCTTATGATTGATATTGATGTTTCCTGTTTCAAATACATATTTCAGACCCAACATCTTAGTTAATGCATTTATAAGGTTCTTGCTACTTGACACGAAAATAATTTCTTTGAATTTTAGAGTAAATTTCTTTTGGTAATATTTTCCCAGTTTTTTCCCCTTCCCGCTTCCCTTTGAGAACATGATTGTCAAGCAATATAATAAAATATAAAGGACAAAGTGGACAAATAAAATAATCCGAGAGCAATCTGGAAGCGCAGTTCTTCTGCCATCTCTCGGCAGCTGAAATTGATGGTTCTAACTGTAGCCTTATAGGACCATTGCCTCAAAGTGGATTATTACACTTTAATGTCGATAAACACATAATAGAGTTGCTAAAATGTAAATTGGAACTTGCACGGTGAAGCTAATCATTAATTGATATCATTGTATGACCTGGGAGAAAATCTACATCTACAAATACAAAGACAGCATAATGAACTTCAACATTGCCGGGGATGAAAATATAAACTGCAAGTTTATCACACCGCCACCAGAGCAGAATATACATTCCCACAGCTCAACGAATGATCCGACAGTTGAACTTTAGCCTGGCAGAAGATGGGAACTAAATGTTCTAGAAACTGGTTCCATACATTTATGAAAAGTAAGTGAAGCTTTAAGAGTGTGTAGTTCAACTGAATCATACAATGATATCAATTAACATAATAGAGTATTTAAATTTTAATGTCTGAGGAAAAAAAACAAGACCCATTTTGCAGAAATAACAGTTATCAACTCCGTGGATTAAAAATCCCTAAAGAATGGACAAAACCTAATTCAAGGTATGGCAAACAGCTGCTCCTTCCATTTTGCTTTTATATGACATCACTAGTAATTTTTTACTAATACGTTACCACATTTCTTTCGTGGAACAAAAAGCTACAACACCATACTTTACAAGAACTGCACTAATACTCTTGTTTATATTCGTACTTTTGTGAAACAGGCCCCTGGAGTCAAGTGAGAGAGTATGTTCATGTAGCAGAAAATGGAAAACAGGAGGGAAATTTCAGGAAATAAGTATGGTTAATCCCTGCTTGTCGCTGGAATATGTTATATGTGCAATTGTGCATTATTCTGCTGAATAAGTGAGTGCGAAGCGTTCTGTCTTACATTGTGTGTGAAAGTATATTAAACGCAAGGTTTATGTGCACATATTTACTACCAATTGTGACCTTTATGCTGTTAATGCGCATAATTCTGTAATTTCTTCAGTTACGGGAAATACTTGTTTTTGGGCATGGAAATTGCACCCAGAAGATAGGCAAAGAATCGTTAGTTCTCAGTGCATTCAGTGAGTTCATGGAGCAGCCACAGAGACCTACAAACATTGAACTGTCATATACAATTACCACAGTAGCTTTCAATCTGTATTTACAAAAATTTGTCTGCATCTACATAAATAATTACAATAAAAATAAAAAAAAAAGAACACCTAGAACAACTCAACCAAACAACAAAAACAGACAAGTCACTTAATCATACAAATGTCATTATATACATGTTTACATATGCATTGATATGTTGTACAGTTTAATATTGTCACTCATATATTCCTTTACAGAATAATAATAGGCCTTTTTACATAGGTATTTTCTAAGAGCAGATTTAAAGGAATTGTCATTGTCCATTAAGGCTTTTAGCTAAAGGGAAGAGCATTATATACTAAAATGCATTCATAATAAATTCCTTTTTGTTGGCATCAAAGTGCTGAAATTGGGCAATGTAGATTTGCTTTTTGTCTAGTATTCTTGTCATGTATATTTTGATTTTGAACAAATTTTTGTTTATTATATAAAAGTTCATGAGGGGTAAAATATATTCACAAGGAAGAGTTAAAATTTCTCCTAAAGAGGTTTTGGGATGAATGTCTGCTATGTGTACCAGCGTTTATTCGTGTGACTTTTTCCTGTAACACGGAGACACGTTCACTTTTAACTGAATATCCGTAAAATATTGGGCTGTACTTCATTATTGAGTTGAAATAAGCATAAACTAGTTTCTAAATCTTAATTGACTCCAACATTACTAATGCACATATTGCATAGCATGCACTGCTAAGTTTAGGAGTTATAAGATCGATGTGATCTTTCCAATTCAGATGGTTATCAATTATTAAACTAAGGAATTTAATATATTTGGTTTGTGAAAGTACACTGTTATAATATCCTATCTGTAATTGTGGATCTGGAGATCTGTGAGTAATGAATTTCATAACATTTGTTTTATCTAGATTTAGAGACAATTTGTTTGCTTTGAACCATACAACGAACTGAGAACCAGATTTAATTTAATGGCACAATCATTAAGGCTCTTTCCATTTATCAATATGTTTGTGTCATCTGCAAATAGAACACTATTTCCTACATCTTGGACAGATAAGCAGAGGTCATATATATATCAGAAAAAGAAGAGGGCCCAGAGATCCTTGAGGCACTCCATGGTTAATCATTCCCCACTCTGATGCATTGTTTTTATTTTTGAAGGGATAATTTATCACTAATTTTTGTTTCCTTATGTCAAGGTAAGATACAAAGCATTAAAAAATTGGTTTTTTTAATCCATAGAAAGCTAATTTATCAGAATTTCATGATTGACACGGCCAAAAGCCTTTGCCAAGCCACAAAATATTCCTCCTACATGTACTCTTTCATTAATGCAGTTAAAATTTTATTAGTGAGTTTATTGATTGCGTTTTCTGTTGAAATTCCTTTTCTAAAGCCAAACTGATCACTAATTAGAATATTGTTACTTTCAAGGTAATGGTAAAGCCTATTGTACATACTTTCTCAAACACCTTAGAAAATGTAGGTGAAATAGCTATAGGTCTATAATTAGAGACATTTATTTTTACTCCCTTTTTGTGCAGAGGCCTCACCATTGAATATTTTAGCTCTCAGGGAATACACCCAATGTTAAAGATTCATTACACAGGTGACTAAGGGGGGTACTAATTTCCTTTCCATAGACCTTTTACAAGAAATAGTGGCAGCAAAAACTAATTATTTTATGTCTTTGGTAGAGGTTTACACCCTTTTTCACCATAATAGAGTTGATTGGTAATATTATATGCAACTGATATCACCGAGGAGGGGGGAAATACGGCTAGCACATGGACTGGAGTAGAGAGGGAAGAAGGCGTGGTTGGAGAGCATTAAGGGTGGGGCGGAAGAGGACAGCATCACATTGACTGTACATGGCAGCATGCTCATGCTCAACAAAGGAATCACAATGTGGTATAGGTGAAGTAAGGAGATTGGGATTCCGGAACTAGGAGGGTTTAAAAAATAAAATGTATTCAGGAAAGTTGAAACAATTACTAGGAAAGATGGATTGCTTGGGAGTAGTAAAAACCTGGCTAATGGAAGTGAATGTAGAGATAGATGATTTTACATATGTTGGAATAAAAGACTGTTGAAAAAGTAATAAGAGAAGGATGGACAAGGTCAAAAAATGCTTCATGGGTTGTAATGATAAATTGATCAAAATATATTCCTAGGAGTAGTGTATAATCCACCAGGATCCTCACAGTACTATAACCCTGATCTGCTTAAGCAACTGGAAAGTGTACAGAGCATTTAAGAGAGAAGTATATGAATACAGAGATTATAATAATGGGGGATTTTAACACCAGAATAGGTGAGAGAGGTGTGGAATTTGATATATGAGACAATGAAATAATGATGAAAAAGATACAGTAAGGCTTAGCAAAGATAAGTGCAGTGATCGAGGTAGTGACAAATTTTTGGTAGTGAATGCACTAGATATTCTGAATGGTAAATATGGTGAAGATTATTGGGGAATTTACTTTTGTTATTATATAATGGTCGAGTCTTGTTGACTATGTATTATGGCCAGTCAACATGGGGTGTATTGTGAGTAATTTTAAGATACTTAATTTTAACTCTAGTAGTGGTCATTTTCTGCTGGTAGTGGATATAAAAAATTCAATTAGGGTATGTAGTGAATAATTCAGCAGAAGGGAAGAATGGGACTGGCCAAAGACTCTTGGAATCGAAGTATGGTCAAATATACCAACATGGAATAAGATGTTAAAAAATAGCGAAGTAGAGAAGGTAGCTAATAGCATAAATACATTAATGCAAAGAGCTGGAGATGGGCTGAAAATCAGGATGGGAGGTGGGGAAAGGGGTGACAAGTGGTATTATGATGAATGTAAAGTAACAAAAAAAGTGCTGAAGCAAATGCTTATAAAATGGAGAGAAGCAGGAGATGAGGCGTCAAAGAAAGAATGTTTAGAGAGAAAATATTTTATAACTTGATAATAGAGAGCAAGGAACATGAATGGAGAAGGAAAAATGAGAAGAATTTAATCAGAATATAAGTGAAGGAAATTGTAGGATATGGAAAATATTGAAAGTAACTTATAACAAGTTTATAACTAAATCCAACATAAATCCAGGAGAGTGGATAAAATATTTTAGAACTCTTTTTGGTCAGCATAGTGGTTTAAACAACGCCAAGGTTAGAAGTAGGAATGGGCTATACAGAAATGTTGGATAGCGAGGTAAGGGATGAAGAAGTAGTTAAACAAGTGAAATTAATGAAAAAGAATAAAGCAACAGGAATAGATGGTATCCCACCAGAATTTATAACTGAATGGTGTTGTGATGTAAACAGAGGTAAGTTGCTCACAGGGCTGTTTAACTTAATTATGGTAAAGTGCCAGAAAGTTGAAGGAAAGCAATTATTTACCCAATATACAAAGGCAAGGGAAGTGTAGTTATGCCAAAAAATTACAGAGGTATTGCATTATTATCAAATGTTGGAAAAATTTTTGCGGTCATTTTGACAAATCGGCTACAAAATTAGGTTGAGGAATATAAAATTATTTAGGAATTCCAAGTGGGATTTCACTAGGGAAGATGCACGGCAGATAATATATTCATTATAAAAACATTAGTGGACAAATGTTTAAAAGATAAGAGAGGAAAACTGTACAAGGCATTTGTTGACTTAGAGAAAGCTAAGCATAGAGTTACAATTGTTATGGGATAAATTATTGAGTAAGGGAATAAGTTTTCATATGGTGAATATTCTTAAAGCATTATACAAGAGAAATATCTTCTGCCTGAAAGCTGGGGACAGAATGGTAACAAGAGAAATAATTCAAGAGAAGTGGTTAAGACAAGGGCATTAGTTACGCTCAGTGCTATTTAATTTGTTTATTGATGACATTTTAACAGAAATAAAAAAAAAAAAAAAAAAAAAAGGAACAACTCACTGCCAGATATTAATGTCACAATCCCAGGGAAATTATTTGCAGATGATTTAATTGTTGCATCCATCTCAACAATTCGCTTAAAGCAATCCTTGCAGCAAATCGATAAATACCGTAATGGTTGGAGCTTGAAGGTAAGAGTTTAAGGAGCAATGGGTGGAGTAATAATCTTAGAATAAATCGGGAGAACAATGTAATGGGGGGCATTTGGAGGAGGAGGGAGGGCAATGAAATGGGTTTTTGGAAAGTAGCAAGAAAGAGATTGAAAGATATAGAAATACAAAAACAGTTTAGCGTGATAGTGGGGAAAAGATCTTTAGTATTTTATATACTGATGAAAAATAAATGGGAAAGAGAAGTAAATTGATAAATCAAATAAAGAACAAAGAGGGGGCATTGCAGGGTTAAGAGCAGGCATGTGGAGATTTCAAGGAATGAGGAAAGGGTTTCCTCAGAATTAGTGTCCAATATGTGGGGGAAAGGAAGATACGGGACATACAGTGTTTCAGTGCAAAGGGACAGGACTCTGGAGGGAAAAGTTTGTAAATGAGAAATGATAGAAAAATAGCCTTAATGAAAATTTTAGTTAAGGTAGCAGGAATGTAGGGGAATTACTGAGCAAAGTTAAAAATAAGTAGAATTGGGTATTAAGAAAGGAAGTAAATCAAATAACTTAAGGACGGCAGTTGTTTAATCATATTAGCATGTAGATAAAGGTGATTATGGTTGGGAGTAGGTATAATTGTATTAAATTTAAAATGTAGCATTTAGTATGCATTTGAGAAATAGTCTTAGTGTGTAGAGGCTGTATCAGCTATAATGGTATAGGTAGGGTAATGAAAAATTTTAATTTAGGACCTTGGATTGGGTTGGAGCCTGGTCCCCTTGAATTCCAGTAGGCTGCTGCTAATGGACTGGGGATTGATGCAATCATGGTGGAAATATTGTATTGTTCAATTATATTAGAACTTGAATAAAGGTGATAGAATAAAACCAATTATTATATTCATATTTTTTGTAATTGTGAGGAGGCATACCCTAAAATGGCCTGGGCCAGATAGGCAGAGGCTCCCTGGTAGTGGTTTTTTTATTATTATTATTTATTCTTAGCATCGATAAATTTCAAGTTCATAGCAACTGCCTAATAAACCATGACAAAGGTTCTAGGGGATTCTTAGAACTTTCTCATATTCTTTCCAAGGGTTGCAGTTATAAATCCTGTTATTTTGAAAGTCAGCGTTAATTTTTTGAGGGTAAAAAGTATTCTGTGCCCATTTAGCACATAATAATGAAACAACTTGCTTGATTTAAGCTTGCTGCTGCTCATCGCGGAGAAAGGAGCTTCCATGTATATATTGGATGTAATGCTAAACCCAATATACTTTGAAGGATATGGCAATACCCAATGGAATAGCCCTGGCGGAACTAAGAAGGGTGGGCTGAAAAGATCTAGTAATAAAATGCCTTTTTTTTTTATTCACTTATGGGCGCTCTTTAACATCGCAGGTCATCAGCATCCCATTCTATTCAGGTTGTGAAACGGCCCACAAATTTTGCTCAGATGCATCATCTTTCGGGGTTGAGGTTCTTTTGTCGTAAATGTAAGGCAAGGGACCCACGGCTTTACTTCCCTTCTGAAGAAAGCCATGTTAGGATTTTTACGCCAGAAAATTTCCATTGATCCTGGCCGGGTTTGAACCCGCACTCTTGGGTTTAGAAGACAAGTGTGGCTACCACTAGACCACCAGGACCTACAAAATGCATTATGAAATACTGGCAGAGGATACATTGAAGGAAGGGAATATTCTCATATACTGCTTGGGGGTGCAATAAAAAGGTAAATGGGTGGGTAGAGTAAGGAAATTGTAAGAGAAATTGGATCTGGGGAGCAACTTATTTTATAGTCACCAAATGGGAAAGGCATATGGAATAGGGAAAGCAAGGATTGGTGATATGTAGAAACAGAAAATATTTAGTAATTCTAAGATATAAGAGTATTATGAGATGATATAGGAGTTTTAAGAAAGAGTGGGGCAGGGAAAAAATGTATTGAGGTTTGTGACAAAATGGGTGCATGGGCAAGAACAAGAACAATTATGTAAGTGGAGTAAACGTTGATAAAGAATTGTGCCCACTGTGTGGTAAGGTAGACAAAACCTGCATTGTATATTAGAATGTACAGAAACTGAAGGAAGGAGAGGGGAAATGTGTAACAAGAAGTGGGATAATTTGCAAGCAGAAATTTTTACATTAAAGATTTTTGGAATTAGCAGAAAAGAATTTTTGAATCAGTTTGGAAATTATGTAGGGAAAGTAAGAGAAAAGTGGTGGAGGAAAGTGATCAAGACGGTAGTAAAGTAACAAAGAAGAAAGATTATCACTTTTAGGGAAGGAATTGTTAAGTTCACTTGATAATATGTATGTTAAGTGTGGTGGATCCTGAATTAACAAGCACTCAAGGATGAAGGAAATATTGTAAAACTGTAATTGTAAGTATGTAGAAATAATAATGTTCGTTCATAGGATATGGGACATTGTCATTATTGAAGTGTGCAGAATTTTGCCAAAAGTAAGTTTACTCTGGTGGAATCAGCTTCTTGGTTATCATGATAGGTGAGCAATCATGCCCTTGGGTAGTCATCTTTTATCCCTGTCTCAGTGTACTACTTGATGGCACCACACAAAAATGTTCTGCTGATTTTAAGATGTTTTAAGGATTGTGAAAATCTTAAGGTATGGTTGTCCAGCTGCATTTACTCTTTCATTGCTGAGATCAAGTTAACTTGACCGGGCATTTGTGCTGCTTTAGGGTTAAGATCAAGAATACTTGAATGCAGCACATTGCATGTTTTTCAATGCTTCCTCTTTGGAGCTACTTGGTATAAAGCGTTCAACTTGTGTTGACTTCAAAGTGCCATGTCTTGGCTACGGCTTGTTCTGTACAAGCAATTTCTAGTTGAGTGGCATCTGCAGAAATATTTATGAAACTGTTAACTAACCTGTTTACCATGTGAAATGCAAATGTAATCTGAAATGGCTTTTGGTGCGTACAATAGGTTTATGGAAGGTGATCTTGTAAATATTTTTCATATAGTTTATAGTCAGGTTTAACAACAAAAGACTTCATTTGGCTTGCTGTGTTATATGAACTTGCAATTGGCAGGCAAAGAAACGTAACAATGAAATTACAAATGAAAAATCTCAATTTATGAGCATACTAGGGAATAACAAAGCATAAAATGTAAGATATGCAGCACAAAGATCCAAATGTAACCATATATTAATCTAAAAAATTAAAAAGTGGAAACCAACAAAAAAACCACAGTGGATATGCATACTATTCAGTTAGCAGTGAAAGGATTAAGTACAATCACAGCAACATGATTTTCAATCCTCCCATTCTGATATTGAAAATTTTGTGAAAGGCATACCTTCTATTTTTAAACTGAACTCTCAATTACACTCTGACAGTGCAACACCAAGGGTTGAAAACAGCCTTCAAAGTGAAATTTATACCTCCCTTAAAAATGTATATTTATGGCAAGACTGCTTATATTTGTTGTGTTAGCTAAAAATGTTTTATTTTATATTATGTTTTAATTTTCTTTCTTTCTTTTTCTCCTCCTCCCCTTCCCCCTCCCCTCCTCCATGTGAGCCACAAACATTGCTGTTGTATTTCTGTGTAAATATATTCACTGTCATCAACAGAATGTCAAGACGAGGCTTCAGTGGAAGGGGAAGTTCTTTCCGAGGAAGAGGTGATTGGAGCGATAGCTCAAGCAGAGGGCGTGGGTTCTCAGGACCCTCTCGAGGACGTTTTAATTGGTACAAAGAATCTAGCTTTGAGTCTCGTAGATATGGAGGTGAGTTGGTTTTTCTTTTATATATGTGCATAAATTTTAATACAACTTTTCCTCTTTCGTTTACCATTATCTCTTTATTTTATTTATTTTCTTTTTTATAGGAAGTGAAAGATATTCTAGCCGAGGACGGGGCGATGATGGGAGCTATCGCCGTTACAGCCGCATGGTTAGTATCTTAAGTTTCTAAATAGCTGTTTTAATTTTGTAGCTTGCATTGATATACTTTGAAGAAAGCAGGATATTTTAAATTAACATTTAAAGGATTGTTAAGAAATTTAACTAGTAGAATACCACCCCATATTTTATCTTAGAGTATGTTTGAACAGAAAATGCAAAATAATAAATATTGAAATCAATAACTAGTATTGAATAAGTGAGGGAGCAGTTATAACAAATACCTATTTCTTTCCTCCCTTGTATTATTGGTTTTCTTACTACGTCTAGATTATGGACTGAATGCTATGGGTGTAAATCTGTGTGAATGAAATTAATAGTAGCGCAAATGAGATCAGAATCTTTAAAGCTATCTGTCATTCATCTTCTCAGGGTAAGGAAAAACTCTGGAAAAAACTTATCCAGATAGTTTGGCCTGACTAAAATTCGACCCCAGTAATTCCAAATTAGTAGTTGCAAATGCTACCAATTGACTGTTATAGCAGTCGTTTTATCTTTTCTTTTTTCACCACCATAAAGTTGACCGTGTCATTAAGTGATCATCACAGGTGTTGGCATGATTTTAAAGTTGTTTTTTATTCCAGAAGAATATTTCTAAAATTTTGTTTTACATTTGATATTTTTCTGTTTCGTTTTCTGCCATTTGGATTGTTTTCCTTTTGTAGCAGATCAGTTACCATTTGGTAGATTGCTTTATTATATGCAATTTGTAAATGTGTCTTTGGACGGCTTGACTGTCGGTCCTGATGGTGTAGTGGTTACCATACTTGCCTCCTAAACCCAAGATCGCGGGTTCGAACCTGGCCAGGACCGATGGATTTTTTTCAGGGCGTAAAAATCCTAAGTATGGCTTCCTTCGGAAGGGAAGTAAAGCCGTGGGTCCCGTGTCGTACATTTGCGGCACGAAAAAGAACCTCAAGCCTGAAAGAGAGGCCTCTGAGCAAAATTTGTCGGCCGTTTCACGCCCTGAGTTGAATGGGACACTGATGACCTGAGCTGTTAAAGAGCGTCCATAAATAAATCATTCAAAAAAAAAACGGCTTGACTTGAAATAAATCAAGAGCACTTCTGTATGGCACTTGGCATATTTGTAACTGCTCAGGCACACTGTCACCAATGTTATCATATGTTTCTATTATATTTATTAGTATCAACTTAGTTTGGTTAATTGCCTATTGTAGTTGGCATATTTGACTGCAATTCCAGAGATTATACGGTTGAATCCTGTAATGTTTATGGTTAATTATATCTTGTAGTCGGCATATTTGACTGCAATTCCAGAGATTACAGGGTTGAATCTTGTAATGTTCAGTTGGTTAGGTAAGGATTTATCTTAATAGTTTTTCCTTACCTGGAAAGATGAATGCCATGTAACTTCAAGCATTGAGGGTCTGTGCTCATTTATGCACTTCTTTCATCATTCATTCATTTCCTCTTTATACCATTATTATGAGGGACTTTTTAGTATATACATATTTTATGTGTACAGCAATGTACACATGACATTACATGCCAAGCTGAAAGTACATAAATACTGCTGCTGGTGCTAAGTGCCATTGTGCTACTAAATTCGTGAGCGCTTGGCAGAAGTGAGCAACAACAGAGAAGGCGGAACTTATCCACATGCACTTTACTTTGTAAATATATAAATGGAAAAAGATAGGCAAAGCATTGTAATGAGGCATTATTAGGCGGGTGAAATATTGTAACCATAAGAAATGTGTTCTTATTCCAATTCGCAACTAATGCATATATACACCCACTAACCTAATCTGTCAATTAACCTTGGGCAAATCCTAGAAACCGGTGGACCCATGGTTTACGGAATAAATCATTGTAATTGTGGCAAATCTCCTTTAACTCCTGGAGGAGAAAAAAAGCATGGGATGGTAAGTAGTATTAAAACCTACTATCCCTATCTTAGCAGGTTGTGGCATTTTAATGGCCTATGTTATTGCACTGATCCTAAAGCATTATTATCTAGCTAATAGCTCAGCCAGTCGCTACCTTTGGGTCTCTCTGCTTTCACTCACTTCTGGCAAGCTGTTCAGGCACTTAGCAGCAGTTAAGGGATCTTTTTATTATTATCTGCATTTTGAGATTTTTTTGTTTTATTCTTTCTTGATTTTAAAGAAGCAAGTAATAGTTATTTCCTATAGTAGGAAAAAGCTCATACAAATGTACCTTATTCATGATGGTAGAGTATTCAGTATAGAAAACAAAAGTCCTTGGTGAATGTGAAATGAGACCTTGCTTTGCACATGTACATAATATTTTTCCACATTTTATTTAAGTGTACTAGAACTATTTCCTAATAAAATTAGATGCAAAGAATACTCAGAAGTATATAAACATGTAATAAAAGTTACATAGAACCTCTTTTTACCTGCTTTTTCTTTTCTTCCTTTTCTTTTTTCTTTTCTATCTTTTTTTCTCCCTCCTTCTTTTCTCTTCTCTCTTCTACATAAATTTGGTATTCCCCAAAATTGAACAGCATTTCATCTTCAGTAATGTAGAGTATTTAATTTTCTTTAAGGATGGACCAGCTTATTCTCCTCGTGACCATAGAGATCATAGGTCACCAGAATCTCAGCGAAAGCGCTTGAGGACTGATCATGGCTATGTTCAGGTATAATTCTTCTTGTAATTGTAATTTCTGTGTTCACAATGTGCATTAAGCATTGTGTTATAGAGAAGCTGCCAAGTCAGGTAGTCCTGATGAGCTGTGATCTATGCACAATACTCCTTGTCAAAATGTTCTTATGAGCATGGCTGGCAAGTAGCCTTTTGGGCATACACAGTTTAGGCAGTTGTTTACCGGAATAATTATAATCCAAATAGTGAATCATAATATGCTGTTTTCTAGTAAGAATAATTTGTCGAATCATATTTTTATTAATCAAACTACTGGCTCTTTCACAGTCCTGCTCCAAGCTGACTGACTCACCAGCCAGTCACAGCAGTAACTCATAGCAAATCGGACATATTTCCTCAACTCATTTAACTTCTCATGATTATGTACAGTTAAAATGAAAATTAGCACATATCTTGTGACAGATGATATTGGAATTATTGTCCTTCATCTAGATCTCTCTTTCTTTTTTCTTTTCTTCTCTCTTATTATTTTTTTTTTTTTTCCCTTTTCTCTCCCTCTTTCCCCCCTCTCTTTTTTTCCCTCCTCCAATGTTTCTAATACATTTGGCTTTGTACCATACATATTATTTTTCAAGTTCTCACATGGACAAAAATCACAAGGTTAGATCAGGGAAATTCTGTGGACCAGGAACACATACTCTGGTTTGAGTATAGTTTGATCTCAATTAGCATACATATTCTTACTCATCGTATCTTAGTGAGAATAGACCCCATTTATCTAAATGTATGCAAAATTTTTCTGAAAATCATATATGATTATAGCTAGAGTTGCTGTGGCTGATGAGCCAGCTAGGTGAAGCTGGCAACTTGATTGTGAACAAGCCAGTAGTATTGAAATGTTATGAAATCTTAGAGCCATAAGGAAATTGGCACTAAATATAGCATTGCATTATGTTGTAACAAAAATGACCACTCACTATCCTCTATTCTCAGGACAAACATGCTGGTGGCCATTTTAAGTGCTATAATGCACTTAAGACTTGTGCCTTCTATTCATTTCTGTTAACCAACCTGAAGGCCTTCAACTTTGGCACGGGACATTAAATTATTGGTGTGTAATAATGCATAACTGCTAGTATATAACATTGTTAATAATACTACATGAAAGTATTTGGCAATGTGCTATTATTCCACATGAAAATGATACAGGTTTAATGAGTAGCTACATATTTTGGAGTGAGGTAGAGTTACCCACAAAAGCAGAAGGGCGCAGTTATGAATGCTGCTTGGTGCAAACTTCATGGGTGATGCTTATATAGTACTTCTGTGCATAGGATGACAGGTAGGTTTAGCATTTCCAGATGAACTTGCAAATCACCGCAGCAATATTGTTCTGAAATTAACAGATAATTTCTGTTCATGTTAATAGGATTAAAAATCACCTCCCTTATTCTTCTACATCTACTTTTAATGAATACATTGTTAAATGTGTTGGCTACAGTATGGATAGCTGCTACATTTTGCATATTATGTTTATTTTAAGCTGCATTTAAAGTTTGAAAGTTTAATGGCCCATTCACAAAAAAATGCACTCACTCAGCAATAACACATGACATGTACAGATACCATTCACATTGAAAACTCAAATATTAGCACAAACATCTATTGCCTTCTAGATCACACTTGCACACAGCCTACAGAATAATTATTGAAACTTCCAGCAGTATCATATTACAAAATTAGGGCAGCAAATTATATACATTGCATAGATGGTGCAGTTATACAGCTTTAGTTCATGCAAATTGCATTAGCTTTTCTTTGTGCTGTTCTTCACTTGAGGCCAGGGAATTGAAGAATTGACAGTGAAGGTTTCATCCACTGAATCAGAGGTGGATTCATCAAGGGGACTTCCATAACCTCATATGAAATGAGGGATGGTGACCCTTATCAATTCTCCCACCCCCTCCCTACACAAGGTTGAAACCTACCAAATTTGATGAAATTTTGGATTTGGTTTTCCCGCTTTTGATTAAGGGGAGTTATTCTGCCTCCTTGCCAGCAGCCATATATCAGACTCTGGTAAGTAATTTTATAGGTTTGTGTAATTTAAAGGTGATTATTTTAGAGAATGCTTGAAAGCTCATAATAATTATATATGCATGTAAACATTTTCCTCTTTTAATTAGGTTCAGTGAAATCTATTGTAATATCTATTGGTCTATAGCAAAGTTTGTCTTTTACAATTTTCTGACTACTGGGAACAAAATCACACTAGTATGAATAAATAAGATTGGGAAGTCAACATGCTACCAGATCACACTTGAAACTGCAAAAGTTATTTGGAAAGCTATTAAAAAAAAAGTTCATTCCAGCACCGACACAATTGGATTGCATAAGAATTGCGCATGAATCAAATGAACATTTAGAATGTACTGGATTTTTAGGGTGCTATTGATAGTAAACATATTCAGCATTTTGGGATCATAAAACACTTAGCATTGTGTTAAAGGGAGAATTAGATGTAAAATGTGTTGAAATAGGGGCATATGAGCCTCTGCACAATGAGGAAATTTTTAGAAATTTACAATTTGGCTGCAGACTAAATGACTTCCCTTTACTGCTTCCAATTACCTTCAGCAATTAAGAAATGCTATACCATATTACTTTCTTGGAGATGCTTTTCCTATAGGAACACATTACATACATACATGCATCTACCTACACATTTTCTGTCTTGCATTTCTCATCCGTGTATTTATGACTGATGTTCTTGTTACAAAATTAATTTTTCATTGAACAATTTCATATCAAAATAATTTTGTCAACTTGGCAGTTTCAACTATGGCCAGCTGGAAAAGGCAACATGTAGTCACAGCACAAGAGATGGCACTGTACCACATAAATGCAATTGATTAAGTTTGGAGTTTGCATTTACACGTACATAATTTATTGTGAATACTTTCATAGGGTGCCTTTGTCCAAGGTTTTGTATTATTGCACTCGTGTTTCATTTGTGAATGGGCCATAATTCTGGACAGCACGTAATGCATGTTGTAAAATGAGTAAATCTAAAATTGGCAGATCATCTGCATGGGATGTGTGTGCAATTAAAACTCACTAGGTTTCACTCAGCTTTATACAGGGTACAGTGCTTAAATCTGGGCAAATTTAAATGTGAATTCCCATCATGTAATGCTTTTGTATGTAATTGTTGGCATGTATGAAAGCCAAATGCTTCTAATAAACAGTCATAACCTCATAGTGGCAGAGCTATTGCAGACGGGTACAGAGTACAACCAAAGACCGCAATTATCAAAAGTTTTCCCTTTAGGTATTTGGCAGTTGAAATAAGTAGGTTCTTCTGATTCCCAAAATTGACTGTGTACTACATGTTGCTAAATATGCTTCCTAGAAGTCGGGATGGTTCCAATTATCAGTCTTGAAAGAGCCATAAGGGCTTGCATGACACAGACTCCTGTGGTCGTAGAAAGGGTTCAGAAATTGATTTCGAATCAATTGGGGCTATCTTTAAGGAAATTGACATTGGTGTTGGGTGTCAGTGGGTGAACCATGTGCCAGATTGCAGGGAAGCATCTGTTTGTAAATTATATACAACAAAAGTATGACATGCTCTCTTATGCTGCCAGAACAAAGAAAATTGCTCACTGCAACCTGTTGTGTTTGTTAAAATGAAGCGGTAAAACGAATCAAATTCTTTTCTGATTAAAAAAAATAAATTACTGTTGATACCAAGATCAACTAGAGAAATGACTGCTGGATGCCCCACAACCTCAAATATGTTCCAATTACTGTCTTAAAAATGAAGCAGCAAAACGAATCAGGTTCTTTTCTGACAAAAAAATTTTCACTGTTGATACCAAGATCAACTGGAGAATGACTACTGAATTTCCCACAACCCTAAAGATGTTCCAATTATTGCTAGAATGAAATTTCCAGTCAGTGTTCACGTGCTAGGTGCCATGTCCAGTAAAGGTGTTGTCATGTCACTTCATTTCTTTCCAAAGGGAGAAACTATGAAAGAAAGAAGTTTATGTGGGTATTCTGATGAATGTAGGCAAACCACAGATGGAAACTATCCTTAAAGAGGCAATATGTATTTCAACAGAATGGTGCTCTGGCTCATACAACCCATTTAGTGCAAAACTGATTGCAGGATAACAGGCCTATTTAGGTTTAAAGAATTTTGCCTTCCCCATAGCCCTGATTTGAACCCACTCAGCTATTTTGTTTGGGGCGTAGTTGAAAGGGTTACTAACAATCAACATATCCTACTATGTCATCTTTATGCATCTTTATCAAATCAGCATTTGCCATTATAGACACCACTGTTTTACAGAGAGCATGCGAGCGCTACAGACCAAGGATGAGGTCATTGCATTTGAAGGATTTTACATACAGTAATTTTGCTCAGGAAGGTCACACAAATGACTTGCAAAAAGATTTTTAGTAATTTCAATTTTTTGTCTGTTAAATTTTTATTTAAAAAAAGTTTAATTTGTTCACCTTTAAGCAGTGCATCCTGTATATTCTGAATGCAATTAAATTATTTTGGTAAAGGATGCTACATATTGCATGCACAGATCAAATGCTAGCTGTCGGTTGTAATTAAAGAGAATAAAAAATTTTGTTTCATAATAGGTTCCTATTGTGTGATCAAATCAATAAATCATATAGGCCTGGCCTTAATTTTGATTTGTTCTTATTTGTATGTAGAAATTCAACAGTTATGTAATACATATCAAGAGTGAGCTTTATAAGGAGAGTTGTGTGAAGAAATCTTTAAAGAGGTAGAAAACAAAAGGAAACACCAATCAATAGTGCATCCGGGGTAAAGTGTCATTTGGCAACTCCATGCAAAGTTAGTGATACTGCTGCTGCATCGTGTGAGATGATATTGCAGGGAAGTATTTATTCACCCAGCTTAAGTCCCGATCACACCTGTAATCTCCTGTGCTTTCTCTACTTTATTTTTTCAGCTCTGCATCACAGAAAATCCTCTCCACTTCTGGAAGGGTAAATGTTACATTTTTGACTCGTGCAAATATCCATTCTCCTCAATATTGCCATAAACTATTTAATGGCATGCCATTTTGTAAGGAATTGTTGCTATTCAATTTAATGTTTCTGCAACATTTTTATGCTCATTTTCCTGACAGGTGTAACTGAAAGTCATTCATTGGGAATTGTACAAAGAGAGTGGAAAAATATGAAGAAACTTTATACAAAATGTGAAATCCACATCACTAGAATTTGACAAAATATAAAATTATTTGGGAACTGGGGGTTAAGGATTAATATCCAGTAAATTTACAAGCATTTTCTTCATGTTTTCTCTGAAAAGATAATACCATCTTAAAACATATCTTTTAAAAAAGATATATGGAACTAACACAGTGAAGCCAAGTCATATGAATAAATTCATGTGATATATGTCATATTAAACTCATATTGCTTCACTTGTGTGATATTTGGAACTGGTTTCAAAGACCTTCGATTTCGTCATACCCTTGGCCAAAGATGAAGATGAAGGCCTTCGAGGCCGGTTCCAAATATCATACAAGTAAGTAAAGCAATAAGAGTGTTTAGTATGATGCGTATCACTTGAATTTATTCACATAATGCCATCTTATTAGTGGAAAATGTTTTTGTGTAATGGAAAGCTGCTCTGTACATCATATGATGCAACAGGGATTAACTTAAATACTGCTACACTTGAGAGCTTAGTTTTGTGGTAATATTTCTTCACTTTCATTACCGTAGATAATTTCAAACTCTAATTTTCCATTAGAGTAACTTATGTTTTGCACAAAATAAATTATTCACGTTGCTGTTTTGCTGCTTAGTAACATAGCCTATAAATAGTGAAGGTAGATTTTTGCAATTGCTAAATATGAGTTTCTACAAATAAGTGCATTTTTTTTTTTTTTTCCCTTCCCCTTAAAAAAGTTTTGTTTTCCTAGTATACTGTATATCTGCAGATACAAGTGCAAGATAAACCTTAATGGCCTTTCCCCATTGCATTAGGCTCCAAGTGTTTAGTGTTATTGTTTTTGTCTAAACAGTAATTCATACGATACCAGAAGTTCTTCAGAGGC
Source organism: Metallyticus violacea (assembly GCA_030762175.1). NCBI lineage: Eukaryota > Metazoa > Arthropoda > Insecta > Mantodea > Metallyticidae > Metallyticus > Metallyticus violacea. The sequence goes on along the minus strand of CM060840.1, from coordinate 18,563,617 downwards.
TCCAAGTGTTTAGTGTTATTGTTTTTGTCTAAACAGTAATTCATACGATACCCGAAGTTCTTCAGAGTTTTCACTCTTTTGTGCATCAAAGATTGAGCAGAAACTATATCTCCTGGTTCTAATATTAAGAATAAATAAATAGTTTACTCTCGCATCTGAACTTGATGTGTTTGCACTGAAAAGTTCCTAATGCATAAGTCAACATAACAAACAACTGAATAATTGTAATCTCCCTTTTACAAAAAGGGTCATCAAAGCTTGTTCCATACTATACCTTTAGCATTTCATAACCCCTGGACAAATTAATTTTGATTGGTAATAGAGGAGAAAGTTACATCAGTTATTACGAACGTTTGAATGATGGGTTGCAAAAAACCTGCTCTTTCCTGCATCAGACTTTGGTGTGTTGTTGAATTTGAAGTTGAGCATACAGTTATCTGAAGAAAAAGTTTAAATTTATAAATTATATGCAATTCATAATACAATTTTAAATTCAAATACAATTAACAGTTTATATGAAATGTAACACTCTAAAGTTTCATTTAGTTGCCAAGTACTGAACTTCCAACTTCCAAAATCATTCTTACATTATGCAATTATGTTTGTCAAGAATTGTGCTTGCATTTTATGCAAGAATATAAAATATGCTGTCAAAGCTGATTTTATTATTATGCCGCCCCTCCCAATTTTTTAATGTGTTTCACAAATTATGTAGGTCATGACAGTGAAATTCTGTGGCACAAAGAAAACACTTGTATACTAGTAATGTGCATGTATTTTCCATTAGAGTAACGTATGTTTTGCACAAAATAAATTATTCACATTGCTATTTTGCTGCTTGTATTTCTTTTGCCCATATTCATTAGTAACATAGCCTATAAATAGTGATGGTAGATTTTTGCAATTGCTAAATATGAGTTTCTACAAATAAGTGCAAAATTACAATTATGTGGGGCATTTTTTTCTTCCCCCCCTTTTTTTCTTTCTTTTTTTTCCCTTTCTCCCCCCCCCCCATTTCTTTTTCTTCTTTTTTTTTCCGTGCACTTTTGTTAGCCCTTATATATATTTCCTGTGCTTGGACATCCTTTGCCTTGTTAACTCTTTATCTTCATTGTTGAGGAAGAAACCTAATGGAACTATTTTAAAAGTAATTGTTGACTTGTTTAGTTCTCTGTCATTACAAGTTGCAATGCATTGTATGAAGATGGGGCAGGACAAAATCGCTAATAAATGCGCAGAAAGCTGTCAGTTTTGTATTAGTGATTAAAATATTTTGATGTGCATGTTGTGTACAAAGAGGTTGTTATGGAAGAAAATAGGTATTGGAAAAACACATAGAATCCAATCAACACTTGTGCCCAAAGGAACACTTCCTTTCAAAAACAACTGAGGAACATGATATTAAATGACAAGTAACAATTTCAGAATTTGAAAGAAAGACGAAGAATACTTGTGAAGAAAAAAATGAGCTTGTTGAAGATACAAGGAAGAGGTGTTTACAAGCCAACATTCTAATAAATAAACTGGATCATCCAGCCATGTGAAATTATTTTAATAAGTATTGCGTTAAAATCTGAATTTAGGGTTTAAAAATATTTTAAAGCACTATTTACTGTTTTATTCAAATTTTTTTCTATATATATATATATATATATATTACTGCTTTGATGTTAGAGATATTAGGTCTACGAAATATGTGCGTATTACTCTTTGAAACAAAACTAATTTGATTATTTCTATCTGTAGAGGTATGTGCCAGTTTTGGGTGATCTATCTACGTGTTTAAAATTAAAAAATGAGTATGTGCTTCAATGTGGAATGGCGATACATTACAACATTAAAATGGCTTGGCAGGGCAAACTGGTTGTCGTCGCAGATGAGACTTTAGATATTGAAGGCGGAGGTGTCTTTGCTATGCTCTACAAAATGATGCTACCAGATACAATCAGTCCATGTGGCAAATTTCAGTTTTTTTGGTATGGCAAATAATGCGACCTGTAGCAGAGCTATTATGAGTGCCTTGAAAGATTTCAGCATTGAGTTCGAAAATGTACTGGGTTTGGTTTCAGATTCATCTACTCATATGAAAACATTTCAGGCTTTAAGAACAATTATTGGAGATAATTTGTTACATTTTCAAAGTTTGGTGCACAAAGTAAGCTTGATACAAGATTTCATTTTGACAGAGATGCCAAGCATTGAATACCTTTGTGTTCAAGCTTAAGCTCGCATTTTTTGCACTTTAGAAAAATGAAAAGTGTTTATTTTAAATTATCTTCAGGAAAAGTGGACAGATCTAGCCCCTATCCTGTTTCCTAATCCAGTTATAACATGCCGGAATTTATGGTTTCACTGAGTAATATATTTAGACAAATACTTCTTGGCTTTAAAAGACTTCTTTTGTATCACTTAAGGAAAACATGTTGAATATAAGTTCCTCCTGCATTGTAGATATTAATTTTTAAAGATGAAATTAGTTCTATGATGGTAGAGATTCAATGTAGATATAACAGTGAAGTATCAGAGCAAATTAGTAGGCTAATAACACACTTCAAGGATGTGACTACCATTTTGCTCATAAATTGTGGGATGAACTTAATTCATTAATTTTATTGTTAGGGAGAAATATTAGGTGGTAGCCACCTAACATAAAATCGCAAAAGCGTGTCTCCAATGAAAAAGCCATGAAAACAAGTACAGAAATGTTTATTAAGTGTATGAATAAATGTTAAGTAAAACTGTCTAAATATAAGGTAGAAAATTCAACAAATAATATACTTTTCCAAGCTCTCAATGAGCTCTTCAATCCAGGGATGGCAGTTAGAGTTAGGTTAGAGCTGGTGATGTAAATTCCTTAGAAAGTGCTAACTTACAAATCAAAGATTTTTTTTTGTTTTAACAATTTAGATGCAGATAATTTATGTGCTTATGAATATTTTCACAGAGTAGCTATTGAAGATGGAGATAATTCAAAAGTAGACTACCTTCAAATAATTGAAATTTCCACACTTCATTGAAGTAGCCATTCATTCCATCTGGGCACCCAGAAATAGTGTTGAGCAGAATGATTTTTAGCAAATACAATTCAAGAATCACAGGCGGACAAAACATATTAAAGGAGAGCAATGTTGTAATTTGTTCTATCCAGTGATTTAAGGTTAATTATGGAATAATTATACATATCATGTATGTGATGTTAATGCTTTCAAAGTGATTCTCATTTGCTTATTGAATTGATCTATGATTGTGTCCTATGAGGTTGCATAAATATAATTTCTGCTTATTTGCTTGTAACAAAAAATATTAGGAATCAATAAACTACAAATTTAATTTTCCTCCTTATAATTAGCCTTTCAAATAAAATAATAATGCTATAAATTAATGAATATCATTGTATGATTCAGTTGAACTACACACTCTTAAAGCTTCACTTACTTTTCATAAATGTATGGAACCGGTTTCGAAAACATTTTGTTCCCATCTTCAGCCATGCTAAGGTTCAACTGTCGGATCATTCGTTGAGCTGTGGGAATGTATATTCTGCTCTGGTGGCGGTGTGATAAACTTGTAGTTTATGTTTTCATCCCCAACAATGTCGAAGTTCATTATGCTGTCTTTGTATTTGTAGATGTAGATTTTCTCCAAGGTTGCTAATTCCGTAGGTCCTTGTACTGATTTTAATAGTTTTGTTTTATTTATTATGTCGTGATTTTGTGTCCAAAAATGATATGCTACTGCTGATTTCTCTATTTGCTTGTACTTTATGTTCCTGAAATGTTCCTTTAACTGTGTGCCAATGTTTCACACGGTTAAAGGAACATTTCAGGAACATAAAGTACAAGCAAATAGAGAAATCAGCAGTAGCATATCATTTTTGGACACAAAATCACGACATAATAAATAAAACAAAACTATTAAAATCAGTACAAGGACCTACGGAATTAGCAACCTTGGAGAAAATCTACATCTACAAATACAAAGACAGCATAATGAACTTCGACATTGTTGGGGATGAAAACATAAACTACAAGTTTATCACACCGCCACCAGAGCAGAATATACATTCCCACAGCTCAACGAATGATCCGACAGTTGAACCTTAGCATGGCTGAAGATGGGAACAAAATGTTTTCGAAACCGGTTCCATACATTTATGAAAAGTAAGTGAAGCTTTAAGAGTGTGTAGTTCAACTGAATCATACAATGATATTCATTAATTTATAGCATTATTATTTTATTTGAAAGGCTAATTATAAGGAGGAAAATTAAATTTGTAGTTTATTGATTCCTAATATTTTTTGTTACAAGCAAATAAGCAGAAATTATATTTATGCAACCTCATAGGACACAATCATAGATCAATTCAATAAGCAAATGAGAATCACTTTGAAAGCATTAACATCACATACATGATATGTATAATTATTCCATAATTAACCTTAAATCACTGGATAGAACAAATTACAACATATATTCTGCTCTGGTGGCGGTGTGATAAACTTGTAGTTTATGTTTTCATCCCCAACAATGTCGAAGTTCATTATGCTGTCTTTGTATTTGTAGATGTAGATTTTCTCCAAGGTTGCTAATTCCGTAGGTCCTTGTACTGATTTTAATAGTTTTGTTTTATTTATTATGTCGTGATTTTGTGTCCAAAAATGATATGCTACTGCTGATTTCTCTATTTGCTTGTACTTTATGTTCCTGAAATGTTCCTTTAACCGTGTGAAACATTGGCACACAGTTAAAGGAACATTTCAGGAACATGAAGTACAAGCAAATAGAGAAATCAGCAGTAGCATATCATTTTTGGACACAAAATCACGACATAATAAATAAAACAAAACTATTAAAATCAGTACAAGGACCTACGGAATTAGCAACCTTGGAGAAAATCTACATCTACAAATACAAAGACAGCATAATGAACTTCGACATTGTTGGGGATGAAAACATAAACTACAAGTTTATCACACCGCCACCAGAGCAGAATATACATTCCCACAGCTCAACGAATGATCCGACAGTTGAACCTTAGCATGGCTGAAGATGGGAACAAAATGTTCTCAAAACCGGTTCCATACATTTATGAAAAGTAAGTGAAGCTTTAAGAGTGTGTAGTTCAACTGAATCATACAATGATATTCATTAATATGATTGGCTTCACTGTGTAAAGTTCCAATTTACATTTAAGTAATGCTATAAATGTTTATCTTATTTTTAAAATGCATTTGTTTTGATTTTAATATGCTAAAATCTACCATCTCTACCTATAAGTAACTGTTATAAATAGTTTCTTTGCTTTATTATATTAATGGAGTTATATATTGTATGATTGAGTTGAACTTCACACTTATTGCTGCACTTTTTTGTAATATGTAGCACTAGTTTCTCAAACCATTCACATCCTTAGCTAACAGTCAACTGCAGAAAAGTTAATTTCATCGAAGTGCATGTAACTTCTTTTTATTTACAGCTGTTGTCAATTGTACTTGTATAATTATGTTGGCGAACACTAAACAAATTTTCCTTAAAATAAGTTACATCAGTTCCATATAAACATTCATACTCTCTTTCAAAAAGTTGTATGCCTGTACATTGGCTTTACATTGCCAAAGTCAAACTTGGCCATTTTCACACTTCCTGGTACGCTTAAAAATGTTCTTATACAGAGGCTGGAAGGAGTCAACTTTTGCATAAGTGCAACATTTTCTACCAGTGTTAAATGTTTAATCTGACACGATAGATTTTGTTTTCAAAGACAAGTTTCTCCAACATTTTGCCCAGTTTACAGCATTTTCAAGATATTGGATCAACTATGGCATAGGATATGCCCACTCCAGTTTTATAATTCCATCTGCCAATTATTTCTAAAAACATAGTAATTTCAGAATATTCAGTTAAAGTTTTCACTGCTGGAATTGTAGAATGATGAAAAATATCTTATAGATAAATTTTTTGTCTTATCTGTTTTAATAGAAAATGGATTTGCTTATTTAGTCTATCTTACTCAACACATTTTATACATGATTTGCATGCTGGATCACATCTGAAATAAATAAATTTGGATATTCTTTGTATAAACCTATTTCAAACCAGTTAAAACTTCTTTCCCAGGGGGAAAAATATAAATTGGTTAAAATATTCAATACTCTTGAGGGTTTCACTCTTTAAATTATTAAAATTTGCAAGATATTTCCTGAACTTAGCTCACGTCAACTGACGTGACTCATAACAAAATAATGCTTAAAGCAGTGAAATCTGTACTGTATACAGGCTGTGATATTATTTGCCAGTTGTCATAATGTACTGTAGTTTTATTGTAGGATTGTGATAGGGTATGATTCCAGAAAATCTATAATTTTCTTTGTTGAAACATCTTTTCAGACAGCTACATTTTCCCACATATTTAAGAAATAAAATTTAGATGTTTCAAATTATTATTATTATTATTATTATTATTATTTTTTTTTTTTTTTTTTTTTTTTTTTTTTTTTTTTTTATGTAGAACCCTGATTTAGAAAATCTAGTTGTGAATATTATACTGTCTTTACCTCTTTTGATTGTGATGTCAATAGAAGCATAGATTTGAATAAATTTTTATTGGTTGTTTGAGCCTTATAACTGGGGTATCCGAGGTGTAGACGAAAATATAATTTGCAAACACGAAGGGTTAGTCAACTCACATCAGTATCCTTCGTGTAGAGTAGATTGGTCCTGGTGGTCTAGTAGTAATCATATTTGTTTCTCATAGACCAAAGATTGGGTCCCAGCTAGGGTCAATGGATTGTTTGGGCCTTTGGAAAGGAAGTGAAGCCATGGGTTTTGTGTCTTAGATGTGTAGGACATATGGAAAATCAAGCCTAAAAAAAGAGGCCTCTGAGCAAAAACTGTCGGCTGTTTCATGGCCTGAATGGAATGCGACACTGATGGCCTTAGATGTTAAAGAGCTCCATAAATAAACAAAATTAATTAAAATTTGTGGGGGGGGGGGGGCAGATCGGTGGTGGTCTCGTGCAACTTCATATCTTGTGACCTTGGCTTTTGTTTGTTCCTCAGTCTTACCGAAGCTTGTGACAAGTTTAAAGGTGATTTGAGTAGTTATGTTTTGGATTTTTTTGTAATAGTGCCACAAAAGACACATTACAGCACAGATTTTTAGGTAAAAATTGTATGAGCTTACATTCTTGTAGGGAAGAGTAGAAAATGGTTTTTAACTGAATTCTTTTACTTCTGAAGCGAAGTAAAAACTTATAATTAATTTGGCAAATGAATTTGATTCTCAACAAACAAACAATAAAGTTGTGTATGCTTATAAATAAATTAGAGGAAGTTGTAAAATAATTTGAACATTTTCTCAAAAACCTCTGCAACAGCTTGTACAGGAAACCACAATTTTATGAGTTTAGCATGGTGAGCTACCTGATCCTTAAATTTTAAACTGTACCAGATTGCCGCTTTCCATAAATTGCTACCATTTGATAACGAATCTGGCACATTTCTGTGACTGAATTTTGAGAAATTTAAATGATTATTGATTAAAATTTATTTATCCTCTGACAAAGAATGGTTCCACTTACATAGGCATGTTTTGATGCAGAATGACCAGGTTTAGTGTAGCAAGCTCCATTACATGAAAAGAAAATTGGGGTACAGTGTGTGATTATGTACACATGATAATAGGGCCAATACTGTTTGTAGTATCGTAAATTCAGAATGTACAAGAGGGAAATACTTCATTCTTTGAACAACTGATATTGAATGTTAAAATAAAATTGGAAAATATTAGCAAATAAGATTGGTTCTAAATATGAAAAAAATTGTATAAAACATGAAAAGTGAACTTGCATTAATTGGATTCTACACATATTAAAACACAAAAGATCTTCATTTCATAACTCTGCAATTAATGGTTTAAAATATGCAGCTTCACATTTTTCCACTCACTAGTGCTTATTGAGTAAATGTAACATTGCACTCCTGCCAGTTTCCTCACTTATATTGTACTTCAAAATTGATAATTACTACCTTATAAATAAATATGCATAGCAATTTGCATTTATTGCTAAAAAGAGCTAACCTAAATTAGAAAGGTCATATGACAATAGTAGCAGAATCACCCCAATCATAAGCATTCATTAAATGAACTATGAACATATAGTTTATCCTTTCAGTAGTCAAGACTTGTAGCTTTGCTGGTAACAGCTGTAGAAGTTTTCAAGGGAGATGCTTCCAAGCTTTTGAAGGCAAAATTGCCTTCGTTAGGGTAATCCTTGAAAACATCTTCAAAGTTTATCTAGCTGATCTGAGAGACCTACAAATATCCTTTGTGTTTAGTTTTATACAATTTGAAACATTAAATGTATAGCCTGGTTCTTTCTTCGTGAGTGCTTCCCTGTGTGAATGTAAAAGTATGGAGGGTCATCACACGTGCTTGGCAGGGCAATTTTGTCTTTCCTTCAGCCATGAACAACAGCTAACATTCATGCGTCTGTTCCATTATCTGAAAGCGATAGACTTCTAGAGAACCAATGTGAAACAGTGGCCATGAAGAATAATATTAGCTGCTGTTTTGACTTATTTGTACTCTTTCTCTTATTTGCATTGACCTTATTGTAACTAGTCTTATGAAATTTGGAGACCCTGCAGATGTATCTATTTAATCTTGTCGCTGATGAATCGGGGACTGGTTTCTGATGCAATCAAGGTGGAAGTTTTGTACTTTAATTATTTATAATTTAGATAAAGGGTTAACATAAAGTCATTGTATTAAAATTTCTGTAATTGTGAGGTATACTTGGACCAGATGAGTGGAGACCCATTGTATTTTGCATTTTTCTTAACATTTTCAATAAATATCAAATGTCTTACCATAAATGCTGTTACAAGGTTTTAATGAAGTAAGTACAGCTTTTAAAACATTGTTCATCTGCTTTTTGATATATTCTTTGTGTATTCCAAATATTCAGCACTAATCAATTCCAAAATTACTTTCTTTTGCATTCACGCTGCTTGAGACTATTAATACTAGAGTACCTTTTGTTGTAAACCATACCCTCAAGCATGCCAGTTTCTGAGTACAAAGGTCAGGACTGCTAGAAGGCCAGTCGTGATCACCAATAAAATTTTGTATCTAGAAATATTAATTAGAACTTATACAGTGAAGCTAATCATATAAAACAGATCATTCTATGAATGAGTCAAACTAAAGTATCATATTGTTCCACTTGTTTATAATATGTAGAACCGCCTCCAGGACCCTTTGTCCACATCATCAGCTAATCAGTTATAAAATTTGGTATATTTCAAGCCAAATATGCATGGACCTTGTGGATAGAAGTCCCAAAGTTTGTTGTTGTAACAAATTACTGTTTAGGTTACAGTGGTCATTTTGTACACTTTGGCAGTTATCCCCCCCCCTCTCTCTCTCTCTCTCTCTCTTTTTTTGGGGGGGGGGCAGAAATAGAGCATGGTGACACTGTCTTTGCTCATTTCCCATCAAACTATAATTGTGGTATGGTGGCTTATTTGTACCTTCAGAACTCTCAGGAGCTGCTCGCTTAGTTGAAGCATACCCTCTGTCATTATTAACTTTCTTGTACATTGATTACTTTGGCAGTAACAAGAACTTTCTGTTGGCCATTGCTAGCATGATGCTGTAGCAGTCATTTTCATCTCAATATCTGCTATTTCCCTTCTGCAATTAAAAATACCCAATGCTGCAATAACAGGCCCTCAGTCCAAAGGCTTGTTTAAGCACTCTGATCATGGATCTCTGGACATGTTCATCTCAGGGACCATTACTGTTTCCAAATTGTGCTAAACAGGGAGGCCACTGGTTTCACAACAGCTATGGGCAGCATAGAGTTTGGGGCTACTGGATCTGTCATCAACAGTACCAATTTCAGAAGGCATTGGATGATGTACACAAACACCCACAGATTTGCAGCTTTTTGGGGGTTCTGAAAAAATTTTACTGGGTGGTTTTTGAACCCTTTGAAAGACTTATAATCTCAGCACTTTTCATGGTTTAACTGCAAATTTAATAATTCTTTGTGCTGAATTCATCTATGTCTAGCAGTGAAACTATTAATCTAATTGCCAGAACATTGCTTACTTTACAGTTTGTTACAATATTTATGCCAAGACTAGGTATATGGTGCCAAAATTATATTGCAGAAAAGCAAGCTTTGGGAAATGGTGCGAGAGAAAAGTTAAAACTTAAAACCATTGGAACTTTTAAGTTCAGTGAGCCACATGTGAAGATTGAAGTTTTGAGAAAATAATGAATAAGAAAACAATGTAATGCATGGAAACATTTCGACCTTGGGGAGGGGGTTACAATTAGCTGCAGCTAACTTTCTACAAATCTTGGCCTAATGTATCTATGAAAGGATGCTTTTTCTGTGCAAAGAAGGCAGCAGTTTAAAAATTAAGAACTTTGAAATAAGGAAAGTATCAAAGATCATAGAAATAGTTTTTATCTAAACTATATTAAGTTCTTTAAAAATTTAGAGGTTGGTTGTTGTTGTTGGTTTTTTTTTTTTTTTTTTTTTTTTTTTTTTTTTTTTTTTTGCAGTAATGGAAGATTGTTTTTTTATAAATGTATTTTTAGAACCTTTTGTTATTTCTCCAGCATAATTTTCCCTCTTCCTTGTCATAGTACCCAGCATTTAACTCTTGAACCTACAAAGCCAAACATACTGTCAGATATTGCCAATACATATGCTTACACTTGCATGTATACTTAAAAATTATGCCCAGCAATTTAAATATTAATCAGATGCTATAAGTAAATCAAATAAAATGTAATGTTCATTACATTACAGAATTTGTTTTTCTGTTTGTGTATAAAATGCTAATAGATTGAGAAATAAGCTGTTAAAATGACTAATGGTTTAAACTGTAATCTTGGCAATTATCTGAGAGTTGATGTTCAAGTCACATGAACTAAGTTTTAACAAAAAAATGTCCCTATCCCTACTGATTGGTGTTGCTGACTGCAGCCGGGGATTCTGTGTTAAATTTCTGGTACCTATGCACAAACTTTAAGATGGAAGTCTGTGATGGAACCCACCCAGCCTCATGAGGACAATTAACTAATGGATGATATCCTTTTCATCTTGGAAGTTCTATGATGGTGGCTAGACTTTTAATGTATAATAAGCAGTTTAATACTTTATACATAAAGGAAAATAATTAAGTCCCTTAAAAGTTTTCCTTTCACATTCCATTATCTTTTTCCTGCATACAGTATTTTATTAGTACTAAATTTTTAGTGACACTTTTTATATTTTAGTGTGATGTTTTATTTTGCAGTTCTAGCTCATTTAGCTCTTTTCCACGAGAGGGAAATATAAAGGTTGAGTCCATCCTATTGCAAGGTATTTCTTCTGCTGGATGCAAGAGAAGGAAAGGAGTGTCCTTTGGATTTGGAACCAGTTTTCATAGCAAGCAGTTAAACAACTAGTTGTAGACTACTAGTGTAAATATGCTGTAATGCTGCTCATTTTAATTTGCATCAATAAAAAAGTGTGAAACTTACTTTTCAGCATTTAAGGAAAAAGAGTGCAATTAATTGTAATCTGTAAAGTGATAGCTTGAATGAACTGCTTTCATATTACATATGGACTCTTTATTTTTCATTTTTCCTGTATGCCATGTCATTTTGAGTGCAGGTACTGAATTAAAGATAAATAACAGTAATGGTGGAGCACACCAACAAGAAATTAAAATTTTAACTGGAAGATAAAAAACCATTCTCATTGCAGTTTGGTGTTAATAGCTATTGCAATTCACAAATGTTTATAAGATTCTTGTAACAGACAAGGGACAAGATTTTCCCCCATATGAATTTGAATATTGGAAGGATGGTGTAGAAATATTTTGACATGGACAGGTTTTCATTTTACCTTTCAGTTACCATTGAAAGCTTAAATTGTTTTAATCTTCCGTATTGTATGAAGATAAGTTCAGCATATAAATTGACAATATAGGCATGTGCTGAACACTGGTTTTGATTTGCAGTCTCTAGAATGGTTGACATACCTATTTGGCTGCAAAAATGCCAAACAGTATTTAAAACATTACACAAAGCAGAAAGATATGAAACATCTCAGAATACAGCATACAAGTTTAATTCTATGTATAGTTGTGGCATCAGTCTTAAAATACTGGAGAATATGTTTTGGAGCCAAAAAAACTTTTGAAATTTATTTTAAAATAAATATAAAAAAACAAGATTTACCACTGAGTAGTAACCCTTTGGCTCTCTGAAGGCCTGCAATATTGTAATATTTTCACTAGGTATTTTAAAGAATAACACAAAAATTAATTTTACCCTGTGGAACATTAGCATATAAAACATCTTTGTGTAACTTGCAAACCTGTCCAAAGCAGATTAAAGAAACATGGTGAAATGGGACCTTGTTAATTGTTTGTTGAAGAATATTTGTATGTGCCAAACATTTTTCTGTTAGTATCTGTATTTCAGTGATGGTGGACAATCCTGATGGAAAGATAATGGCAGCTTGTTTTTCCATGCTGGAGCTGGTGGAGTTACCAAGCAAAGCTGTAATGATATTGTGTTTTGGGTTTGCATACAGGGCTCGTCTAGCCGTCGCAGCCATGAAGGAAGTTATGGGGGAGGGAGTGATTACAATAACCGCTATAGTTACTCCGAAGAGAAGGGAAGCTATGGAGATGAAAGGGGTCGTGCTTACCGTGAAGAAAGACGGTCAGGAAGTGGATTCAGAGACCGTTCACGTGAGGAATATGCTCATAGAAAGGCTGACCAGCTGGATTCAGGCATGCCCCCTCCTAGTGCTCCCTCTCGACATCTGTCCTCCCCTCGGGGCTCCTTCAGGGGACGTATTAGGGGAAGGGGAGTGTCGAGAATGATTTTCTCCAGGCGAGCAGATTCCATGCTTGTAAGGAAGAAAATAATGGATTCTAGTTACAGCTTCCGCAAAAGAATGTTAGCATCAAGAGCAGCTGAAAACCTAAGGATTCTCAAGTTGCAGAGATTGCGGAGGTAAATTGTTACAGTATGTTAAAAGACACAAATAATATGTGGAGAAAAAATTGTTATAAAATATGAATGAAATGTATTTATGCCACAATACATAGAATACAAGAGGACCATATATGCAAAAGCTCCCATAATTTGTTTTAATGGTAAATATTTGAAGATAAAAAATACTGGTTATTGATAATATACCAGTTGATGACTTATCACCCACATTGTAAATCAAATTATGTATTAAAAGAAAAAAGAAATATGCTAGTTGGTGCATAATTTGTAAGAAAGGCACAGAACTGTAACTACCTAGATAAACCTTAAATTGCATGTATATTTATTGGATAACATCATTGCTTAGAAAAATAAGATGTGTGCGCTGAATAAAAGATAGAGTTGGTACACAGAGATAAAGTGAGTAAGCCATAAGAGTTCTGCACATTTGGGAGAAAAATAAATAACGAAAGGTATTATTTAAAGGTGTATTTCTGAAAATGAATGGCATTAAATAGCTAGAGAAAATTTGTTGGAGAGGGAGTTCATTGGATACTACTGATGACAAGATACACTGCGCATGTGTGCTGAGCATTAATGATATAATGTATCTGTTATAGCTTGTTTTCTCTTGAAATAATGTGCTTTTTGCTAATGAATTCCTTTGGTTATATTAGGCTTAGAGCAGCAGCTAAAACTAAGAAAGATGCAGATAAAGATGGTTCCAAAGCTACAGAAGATATTAGTGAGGAAGAAAAAGAAGAGAATTGGGAGGAAGAAGGAGAAAAGGTGGGTTTATGTTCTGATATAATTAGAATTTAAAGAGAGGAAGAATCTTGCAACTCTGAGAAAGTGTAGCAGAGTGTGAAGGGAACACATGTTCTTTTGGTTTGGAAGCTAGTGCATGTTTATGTTCAGGTAACTTAAGTGATGAGTGAAACATAATCATTTTGTGTTATATAATCAAGCACTGTATTTGTATTTGATTTCCTCAGGTAAACAAACTGCTTGTTAGTGGAATCTAGCATGGAATACTGCTGCACAATTGAGTTATTATTGCTTTTGCTTTTAAGAGTTTTTTGTTCTTCACAACATTGTGACACTATTCATCAAAGTTCCATATCAGCCTTATATTCATTTAACTGTCCCCTGTTCTTGCATATGTAAAATTTTCAGTTGTGGAACAATTATCCTTCCGCAAAGAGTGTGTCACATTTACTTTTCTATTTTCAGACTTCATGTGTCAGTCATCCTTACAAAGTATCAAAGTTTGCTGTACTGTGATATCTTGGCTGCACAGCAAAATCTCCTGCCTAACTCATTGCTTTTCCCCTATCAGCAAATACCTATCAGTGACATTCATTATGCTTGATGCTCTACATTTCCTGTATACTTTATCTGCTTTCTATTTTAAGGGAAAGATTTGCTCCACCAGTGCTACCTTTACGTTTTCACAAACACCTTTGGACCTCATATTACATATGTGTCAATCTTTCAGAATTGGTGAATTTACTTTTACACAGAAGCAGAGCCTATGATTTACATTTTTGGAATTTAATATAGGTCGAAGATGATGACGAACTGGAAGAAGGTGAAACGCCAGATAAAAAAGAGAAAGTAAAGGCTAAGAAGGAGAAAAAAGAAGCAGCAGAATCCAAAAAAGATAAGGATAAGGATGAAGAGAGAGAGGAGGGAGAAGAAGTAGATGATGAAGAGGAAGAAGATGAAGAAGAAGCTGATTCTGGCACATCTACTCCTAAAAAATCAGAAGCTAAAAATGAAGGAGGAGTGCATGTAAGAAAATACTTTTAAGAGATTTAATTTTTCTAATACCGCCTTGGAAACTAAATGTAACATTCAGCTTTAGTATAATTGAAAAGGCATGTTAGGGCTTAACTTCATAACTAACACATATTTGATAATAGGTAACAATTAAACAGGATTCTGATGCGAGAGCTGTCAGTGAGGAAGGAAGGAAGCGAACATCAAGAACTCTCAGTGGCCGGCCCTATATTCGCTTAACATGCCCACATTGCTATGTGCGCTGTGTCACATTTAAGGTAAGAACAGCTATAGTTGAGCACTTATGATGAGTCATAATAGTTATTTGGAAAAAAAAATGTATTTACTGTCTGATTATGTAAGCAGAATTATGTTCTTAAAATGCAGAATACTGTTGACTTGTAAATAATGCTCTGTATCTGGTTATTGCTATAGGAATACACTATGCATCTTTACACATCTAAGCATATTAATATGATGCGCAAACAGTCTTTAAGACACAAGCAAACATTGGCCCGCATGAGGATGAACCAGCGTCATAAGCAGAGGATTTTGGAAGAAAATGAAGAGGCACATGGTTCTCTGGCTCCACGTTCTAGTTTCTGTCCTATTTGCAAACTTAACTACAGACAATTGAAGTCAAAGCACCAAGTTTCTGAAACTCATCGTGTAAGTTCAATGAATAGCTTTCTGTGCAAACTTGAGCTTAGATTTAGAATATCTTAATTATGAATTATCTTCTTCCCTTTAGGCTATGAAGAAATTCCTAATGCCATATTGTCGTGTATGCCGTGTTGGCTTCAAGTCCCCAATGCTTTATGAGAACCATATATGTTCATTGGATCATCTCAAGGTTAGTATATAAATATATAACGGCAGATAGGTCCATAAGTTTCCGTCCTAACCATTTTGCAGGTATGATATAAAGACAACTATATTTCATTTTCAATGTAGTTACCCTTTATTGGAATTCAATTCTCACATCTTTGAATTAACATTTCAATCTGCCTCCCCCAAAAATAGAAGTCTTGTCTGCAAAATGGGCAATGCAGCATCCATCACTTCATCACACTTAAATATCCTTCTTGGAAGGTCCTGAGTTTTGAGAAGAGGAAATAATCACTGGGCTGTAGGGTGGATGGTTGATCTCCTTGAAGCCACATTTCTTCACAGCTTCCTTTGCAACAAGAGCTGTGTGCACAGGCATATTGTCTTGAAGGTGCACATCACCACTCAGCTTTGCTTGCCTTTTTTCTTTGATGGAAGCACATATCTATGCAGTAGGTCAGCATAGTACTTCCTATTTACTGTGGTGTTCCTCTCCTTGAAATCAATGAAGTGCATTCCTTCACAGTCCCAAAATATTGTGACCATGATCTTCTTGGTCGACTGAGTGACCCTGATCTTTAGAGATGGTACTTCGAAGGCCTAACCTTGCTGCTATTTCTGTAACTTTGAGCCACCTGTCTTCCATAATTTCTTCCACAAGAGCAATGGGCCAGCTTGCAAGCTCTTAGTCTTCATTTTCTTGACCCATTCAAAAAGGTTTGGCCCATTCTTTGACGGTAGAACATTATGAAGGGATGCTTTCATTACACTATCCAATCGCTGCTTAATTTCATTTGGAGTAAGTCCTTCTTTTGTGAAGAACTTAGTAAAAGTTTGATATTCCATTTTAAACATGTCACAATCTCTACACATAGCATTGTTTATGCAATTATTTACTTAACAAATAAGATATGATACCAGATAAGGGTTTTGTGAAGGAGATAATCCATATTGGTGAGACTGGAAACTTATGGACCTACCCTCGTACTTTGCTTTTTGTTTATTTGGTGTTTTGAAATGGAAAGAAAACAATTGGAATGAATTCTTTTTCTTTCCTAGAGAAAGGCAAGATTGGAGGAACGAATGATGCATGAACGAGATAGAGACTCAGATGGTGGAAGTGGTGAGGATGAGGACAAAGAAATCAACATGGATAATTTCATGATCCTTGATTCTGTTGGAACAGTTGATGGTAAGCTGTTTTACCATTATAAATACTGTGCCATCAAATAGATGTTCATCTGTGATAGCACAAACTTTGTGGCAGTCTAAAGCATGCTCTCTCTTTTTTGCTAAATTAGATATATGCCATAACACCTCAAAATCCCTTTCATGCAAATTACAATTACAGTACCCACCTGCCTTGGTCATAGAGGATGTTTGAAATGATGTGCTTTGACTGCCACACATCTCTCACACCTTTTAATAAAGTTTGCATTAATACTAATTAGTTCTGGAGAAATAGCTGCAATTTTTACTGCATTTTCTTTTAGCTATTTCAACATAAGCAGGTTATTCTGATACACTTCTCAAAATATAATTCAGTGTGGTTAGTACTGGGAATTGTGCAGCTTAGAGTGAATAGCTGTGTGTGCTGTATCAGAATCTTCCTGTGGGGAAAATCATCTTTCCATTACGATAATTCTGATATTGCTGGCATTCACAGTATTTTCATAAATTTTGGCTGGATGTCTCAAAACGGCAAAGATTGCCAAACTGTTTCCTCCTATCCACATTGGAATGGCAGACAGAGTAGGGGGTGAATTACGAGGGTCGTTTCGAAACTAATGCCTTCTATTTTTGTGTTGACTTTGTATGTCCGAGCCTGATGTCGGTGTAGTGCTAATGCTTGAACCTTCCTCTTTCATTTGCAGGTGGTTCTGTTGTTCTGCGGTAGCTGGTGCCAGCAGAGGAGTTTTCCAAAATGGAGTCTGATATGGACGGGCATATAAAACAGCTGTGTAATTGAATTTCTTGCTGCTGAAGAAATTGCGCCAATTTAAATCCATCGAAGCTTGCTAAAGGTACAGCTAACTTCAGGTTTGCACACAATTTTTTGGTTATCTGACAATCAGCACGAATGAGTTGATCAAGAAGCTCTTCATTGTGAGGGGTGACAGCTGTGCAGGGTTGACCGGGTCATGACTTGTCGTGCATACCCTTTTCACCGCCGTTAAAATGCCGTACCCATCACCTCACAATGCTCATGTCTAGTGTATTGTCTGGATACGTCTTTAGCAAGCATCAATGTATTTCAATTCGCACATTTTCTTCAGCAATGAGGAATTCAAACTCACATCTCTGTTTTATACGCGTGCCCATATCAGACTCCATTTAAGAAAACTCCTCTGCTGGCGCCAACTACCACAGAACAACGAAACCACCTGCAAATGAAAGAGGAAGGTGCAAGCATTAGCACTACACCGACATCTAACTGGTACATCCAAAGTCAACACAAAAAATTAAGAGGCATTAGTTTGGGAACGACTCTCATACTTTCTTTAATGCTGTGTTACATCAATGACTATACATTTGATTTTGTTATGCATGTGCATTGTACGGTTCTGCTCTATCTATTCAACTGCAGTATAGCATTACATATCATTCATCTACGTAGACCATTTGTGTATATTTCCCCATTCTCCATCAGCTATTCTACTGCTGTTTCTGTGTTTAAAAGACCTGACCTAGAACTGTTCGCTGTTAGCATTCACTGTGCACCATAGACCTCTCTCTCTCTCCATGCAATGGCAGTTTGTGTACAAGTTCTCATTTTTCTGCACCCAAGTACCTATTGATACATGGCCATTTAAATGGAACCATGCTTTGACCATGAAAATAATTAAATGCTAGTCAGTTGTCATTAGTCGTTCCTAAGCAGTATGCAGAAATTTACAATAATGAAAGTTGCTTAGCTGCAATTCCTGAACTAATTTCCTATATGGTCTTTATTTTAAAAGTTTGATGACATTTGTGGAATTCTTATTTCCTGTGCAAACTTTCAGAGATGTCCTTGATTTTCATTTTAACCTTTCTTTTTGTCAAATTTCACTTAAATAAGCACAAAGTTTTATGTTTTATTCTGCAACTGATGCTTTCCAATACGTTTCTCTCGATATTATTCCATGCAATGGTTCCTATTGCAGAATAAAACATAAAACTACACGCCAAAAAAATAAATTTAAAAATTTACGCGGAAAACAAATAGGTAAAAATAAAAATATCGAGAAACCTAACCTTGAAATAGTTAATCTCTCCAAAGAAAAACTGAATAAGGCTGAAACAAAACTATTAAATAACGGCATCAATACATGTGTCAATTTCTCATCAAACATTGACGAATATATTACAGATATCGAATTAACTATTGAGAAATTAAACACCATAGATAAAAATTATATTAGGAAAATGTCTTCAGGAATATTACAAGAAATTAAAAATCATAGCCAAATCCCCAAATCATACCAAAAAACCATAAAATCATTAAATAAAAAAGAAGTCATATATACAAAAGCAGATAAGGGAAACCAAATTGTAATCCTAGACAAAGAAGATTACCAACATAGAATGCTAGAGTTACTAAACAATAAGGAGTTCATTGAAGTGGAAAAAAATCCCCTACACAAATGCAAGAAATCAATAGAAGACATATTAAAAGGAAATAGCTTACTCACAAATTCAGATGTTTACAAAATCAAAATACCTAATCCATCAATAGCTAAAATAATAGGATTACCAAAAATACACAAGCCAGGAAAAGACATGAGACCAATAATTAACAATATCAATACCCCATGTTACCTCCTAGCCAAATGGTTAACTACACGATTTAATACATTTCCCAAATTCCCAAGTCTAAGTATAAAAAACTCATTCGATCTTATAAACAAAATCAAAGATAATAAACTAAACTCAAATGATATCATGGTTTCCTTTGATGTAAAAGCATTGTTTCCAAGCATTCCAAAAGAGAAAACCCTGAATTTGTTAAAAAAATGGCTACTATCTATCAACATTGCAGAAACACACACAAAAGAATATGTAAAACTCACAGAACTATGTTTAAACCAAACCTACTTCACATTTGAAGGAAAGTTTTATAAACAAAAATCAGGTTTAATGATGGGTAGTCCACTATCTCCATTTTTGGCTGATCTGTTCAAGAGCTATTTTGAAACACATATAATGAAAGCCTTCCCATACATATTCAAAACATGGTACAGATATGTTGATGATGTGTTTGCCATTGTAGAAGATAGATTCATAGAAGATTCATTGAAACTGTTGAACTTGCAAGAAAAAACCATAAAATTCACTATGGAAACCGAGGTTAATAATACTTTACCTTTTCTAGACCTAAGGATAATAAAAAAAGGAATAAAAACATAGAATTTGGTATATACCGACAATTACATAAAAGCAAAAGGTTTCAACCCCAGACCCCACAAGGAAGCAGCATTCAATAGTATGACATATAGGCTAGTTAATACACCACTCAGTAAAGAAGAATACAGGAAAGAATATGCACATATAATACACACAGCAGAAATAAATGGATTTAACAAACAAATGGTAGATAAAAAAATAAAAAGGAAATTAAACTAATCACCACACTCAGTTCTTCACTTAAAGAAAATACCTATCAAAAATTCACGTATCACCCTTATGTTAACCATAAATTCCAAAAAATTTTCAAAAAGTACAACATTACTCTAGCACCAATAAACAGATATAGTGTTGGTAAACTATTAAATCTAAATAAAATTAAACAAAAAAAGAAGAAAGAAGAACATTCAGGTATATATAGAATTAATTGCAAGGATTGTGAGAAAATATACATAGGAAAAACAAAGAGAAATCTGGGGATAAGATTAAAGGAACACTGGAGAAATATTAGACACAAACAAGTAGAAAAATCAGCAGTGGCTGCACATTTTTGGAATGAGAATCATGAAATAGAGAAGGACATAACATTACTAAAAACAATTCAACATCCGAAAGAACTTAATATATGGGAAAAAATTTACATAAAAAAATATGAATACAAACTTATGAATTTTGATATACCGGAAGCAGACAACATATTGTTTAAGTTCATTAACAGACCACCAGAGCAAGCATAGTAACATACATACTTTGCTGAAATTGGCTCCTCAGTCGTCGTTTTGGTTGACAATGTGAGGAATGTACCTCACGAAACATGTACCAAAATTACTTTTATAAGTGTGTTTGTGAAACTTAAAGAGAGTTTTAATGTGACGACATGATTTTTAGTGTTTTACTTTAAATCAAAATAAGATATAATCATTGTCCTAATACAGAATTACAAAATATTGCAATGGAAATAAAGTGACCTGTTTAAAAATATTTAAAGAATGCTCATAAATGAAACAATTCTTGAGACAGCAAACCTGCTCAAAGGAAAGCACCAGTAATTTGGAAAGAAAAACTTTGGCCTACCTATTTGATGGCCTTTTCTCAACAAACTCTTCCCTAGTGTTCCCCACAACTTGCTACATACCATCAATCATATTAAAACACAATACTTGCCTCTGGAAATTTCTAACAACCAAATGCCATAATGATCATTCCCATTAACAAAAATTCTTTCCCAGCAATAAACTTGCCACAATATGGTAGTCACAACAGTTTAAACAGACATTCTTTATGTTTGAAATAAATGTATACATAAATAAGCAATGTTTTGAAAAGCTATATAAATGGACATGACATGAAATGTGGCGTTAATGATATTGCCAATGCCTTGCCAAAATAAGAACATTGTAAACCTAAAATAGGTGATGTCTGTGGTTACTGCCATTAAGTTCTATATCCTAAATTAAGCTAAACTTTTTTGGATCTGTACTTTCAAGCAAATGCTAATATCCCTAATACATTGTGATATGGATGTAGTCCACCTTATTTGATTGCCCTAATTCAAGCATGTCATCTCCTTTATTTCATGTATAGCTTTTATCATCCATCCATATCCTACACAACCTGCCATTTTAGTAAAACTAGCTTCTTCACAGTCTTTCTTGTGGTACATTCCCTGTGCCTGGTGTGATAATATACAATACATATCTTTAAAATTATGGCAATCTAAAATTTCAATTGTCTTTATCTTGCTATTATGACTTCTGGGAGGAGCCTGTAAGTTTGAGCTGCAGGAGGAAAAGAACAGTTTGGGTTCTGGGTTTCCTAATTTTTCTGCCTAACTGCATGTATGGTGTAAAAGTAGACAAGTTGTTCGTGTATTTACTGGTTTCGTCCAGTAAGAAGTGCTTATGTTAGCTATCCCCATTGCATAATTGAACAGCTAATGTGGGACAGCACATCATTGAGAGAATGTGTATGAGTGCAGATGAGTTACATTTTTGGGATGCTTTTTTGTAATTGGTTTCTGCAAAATGTAAATATCTCAATATGTTAACATTTTAAAAAATTGAGTCGAAATTGTTTAAAATGTTAATATTTGACACCACTGTTACAAAAGTTCACTATATTTTATACAATCTCAATATGTTGTTTGCTGCATTTAAATCTTATTGGATTTTCAGATTCTGGTGAAGAGGGTGAAGGTGAGGAAGGGAAGTCCAAGAGTGACAAGGAAAAGGAAGAAGGCAAGGAAAAGTCTAAAACAGAAATAAAGCTTGGTAGGTAATGAATCTAGTTCATTCACATTCTGGAAATATTACAGATTATGGAATTATTTGTATGCATAAATGTGTATTCTTACAGGCTCAGAGTATATTAAGAAAGTGGAGGTGTACTTCTGTGATCTCTGTCGGCTTTATTTGCCACGCTTGGATCCACCAGAAAGGGCTCTTTCTATTCATTGTCGAACAAGGAACCATCTGCAGCGTTATGTGAGGTATCGTGATGATCGAGCTCTGAGAAGTAAAGCTGAAAAGATTCATCACCGAAGAGAAAAAGAAAATGCAGCAAAAGAAGCAGAGAGTAAGAAAAATGCAGAGGATAAGAAAGAAGAAACTGAGGTAAATTTATTTTCTTGTTCTCGCTACTATATGTACAGAGGTTTAAAAAAAAACATGAAATTGGTTGGGAGTTATCTTGCTGGTGATTTTCTCACATTTACTCCATCTGTAGCTGGTTTCATTTGCACTAGAATGTATTAGAATGTATTCACTACTAAGAATATATAGTTCTTGATTCTTTCACTGCCTACCAACATATTTGTCAATGTAAAATTGCTAATATGGTTTTCAATATGAATATAAATTGATATCATTGTATGATTCAGTTGAACTACACACTCTTAAAGCTTACAAGTAAGTCATGAATATAAGTGTTTTTTTTTTTACATACAAATATGCATTCTGATTTACATTTTAATTTTAATGAAACCTGTGTTTAACTTGGATGTAAATGGAATATAAAATAGTACAGTTGGCTAAAATCATTATCAGGGCAGGTGAGAAAACATTTTGAACATGAACAGATCATTGTTTTAATAAAATACATTAACTTGCAGATTTAAACCTTCGTGAAGCTATATTGCACAGTTGTTTATTGATGCCTAACAATGTTCCCCCCAGTTGTGTGTAGACTTTGAAGGGAATTTTGTTTCTTCATGGGTAATGACATTTGAAGCACAGAACATTTTACCTCTTTTCAGGGAAATGTGAGTGATAATTTTTTTTTTATATATATATATATTTTTATTATTATTATTATTATACACTTATTCCAACAATTTCCTAATTGGGTTATACTATCTATAAAATACAATTTGTTCTCAACAAGGCATCTTTTCAAATCTATACACTTATTCTAACAATTTTCCTAATTCCAGCAACAAAGCATAACATGCACGTTATTTTTTTCCCCCTTTCCCAAAAAGTATCAAATCTCCAAGAAGTCCCAAAAAAGCAACCATAGCCTTCCCCACTGAGTTCACTTTGTATATGGCGATTATGAGGAAATGCATATTTAAAATCACAAGATTTTTCACTCGTTCCTATACAGAAGGCCCTAGTCCGAATGGGCAATACAAACCAGTAAATTTGTTCAGTGAAGGTATTCATACAGATTTTAATTTGCATGACATCTAGTTTGTTATATGTTTGTTTTTTATGAAATAACTTACATTGTATCCTAAACTTAGTTTTTTCCCCCTCCCACTAAACTCCATTTACTCACATAAAAGTAAGCTGCATTTCGGCTCAATCTCTCCCGAAACGCTTCTTTCTTTTATGTAAGTAAATGGAGTTTAGTGTAAAAAAAAAAATGAATGCCTAAGTTTAGAATATATTACCACTCCATTGTCAACAGCTTTGTAAGTACAACTTACATTGTATTTCATCATTCATTGTGATAAAGTGGTATCTATATGGGAAGGATAAATAGAACTAGTTTAGGGATCAAAAAACATTTAACATTTCCTGGCATTTAATTACTCAGATAAAGTTGTTTTCATAATTTGGCTGCACAAATTCTTAAGATGGCAAAGAGATGCATTTTGAAATTGGGAACTAATAACAATCTGCAGAATCAAACTTCAAAGTATTTTGAGTACTTGAATAGCTGGCCACTGATTTGGTTATTACTTGATGTTACATTAATGTGGCCACTCTAGTAGATGGTTGCGGTTGCAACATAGTGCAGTGGATTTGTCATATTACATAACAATTATGTGGTTACAGCAAAGAAGAATGAGGTTCAAATCTCATTGAATGCATATATGACTTCTGTCTCTCTTTTTTAATGCTTTCCATTGCATAGAATACCTATGTAATTCAGTTTCAGTGCTTGTATAAAAATACAAATGCTTTGATATGGAATTATGTCATTTTACAAATTAGAATGGTGACATCCATAAATTTGCAGTTCAGTGTTAGTAGCGCTGCAAATGCAAATGTTTAAGATGACAAGTGTAAACAAAATCAGAAAATTAACAAGAACAAACAGTTTCCCTGCTTCTAAATGGGAAATGCTGATTTTAGAAGAAAAATGACATATTTAATCTTTAGGTTTGGGAAAGGAATTTATGAAATAGAAGGTAATAAAAGAAACTAAAAAATTTTCATTTTCCAGTAAAATAAATAACAAAAAAGGGATTGTGTGCCTATTTTTCATGTTTCTTTTTTTTTTTTTTTTTATCAATGTTGCCTGTTTCTCATTTACACAAACAGTTGAAAATGGTGATCTCTGCAAAGATTGTCGGCACAAAAATGTCTGTGCAATAATTCTTACTGAGGCAACGCGTGTTTCAAATATTAGGCTCATGAGGTGGGTAAATATCCAAGGTAGTGATATCAGGGAAAACATGGTGGTTTGGCTATTTGTCCTCCAAACCAGCAACCAGGGTGGTGTCTCATGTTTGTATCAAAATGAGGAGCCCCCTTATTCTGGAATCACATTTGATGTCTTATGCCAAATGGATATCTTCCCAGAAAAGGGTGTTAGTGGACTAAAAACTGGAACTGCACATGTCCGTTAAGCTGCAGAGCAAGATGGTACAGGACAATAATATTGTTACCAGCTATGCCAACCCAGGTGTTTGTACCACACCTCTATTGAGGCAAACCTGGCAGGGATCAATGAATTTTTTCAGGCGTAAAAATCCTAATGTGGTTTTCTTTGGAAGGGAAGCTGTGAGTCCCATGTCGTACATTTATGGCACAAGAAAGAAGAGGCCTTAAGCAAAATTTGTTGGCCATTTCACGCCTTGAATTGAATGGGACATTGATGACATGAAATATGAAAAAGTGTCCGTACATAAAAAAATCTGCTGATGGCTTGCCTTGAATTATGACATGAGAATTATGATAGTTCCAAACATGGCTGTCCTATAACTTAGAATTAAACCATCTCTGGTCAAAGTGGCTGTAGCAGAAGTGTAAAAAGAGAATAATCAGGATTTTTGCCATAATGCACTGACATCCAGTTAAAAACTGTAACCGAGGAATGAAATCTATATTATCAAGCACTGCATCTTCAGAAGATGAAATAGATGGTACTTCACCTCTTGCAAGATCCGCCATATACTACTTCTATTCATGTTCACGCAAGTGCAATTGCATAGGTACTGGCTTGACATTTAGCTGGAAGCCTGTTAAGCAGCTCTTGTTTGAAGGCTGAGATGCAATATATTGTATTTGCACCAGCAACTAGTCTGTACTTTCTGGAACTGAGCACTGCTGGATATACTGGAAGGTTTAATGAGTACAGCATCTATCTGCATAACGTTTTTTGGTATAGCAGAGCAGCTACAGGTGCACATAATCCAGCTTTCCATAAACAAAATGCATGACTGCAAGATCAGCAATAATGGACACACTTTATCGACATCCCATTTAATTCAGGGCGCGAAAGAGTAGGATACATTTAGCTTAGATGCCTCTTCTTTCAGAGAAGAGGTTCTTTTAGATGCCATAAATCTACTTTGGTCCCGCAGCTGTACTTCCCTTCCAAAGGAAGCCATAGATAAGATTTTTATGCCTGAAAATAACCCATGGATGCTGAACATGTTTGTACCCACGATCTTGAATGTACAGGGTAAGTATGGTTACCACTAGAGCACCAAGATCGACTTGTTGTACAGTTCTGTCAGACTTCGGCACTGCACAACATTGGATTTGCACAGTTTTACAATTGCAGTAGCAGCTCTTTATTAGATTATTACTACTATATTTCCATGCAGGTCATGTGGTAGAGTAGCGAAACAAAGATTTATCGGTGAACCTAAAAATCAACTGAAATTGCACTAATTAATTGATATCATTGTATGATTCATTGAACTACACACTCTTAAAGCTTCACTTACTTTTCATAAATGTATGGAACCGGTTTCGAGAACATTTTGTTCCCATCTTCAGCCAGGCTAAAGTTCAACTGTCGGATTATTCGTTGAGCTGTCGGAATGTATATTCTGCTCTGGTGGCGGTGTGATAAACTTGTAGTTTATGTTTTCACAATGTCGAAGTTCATTATGCTGTCTTTGTATTTGTAGATGTAGATTTTCTCCCATGTTGCTAATTCCGTAGGTCCTTGTACTGATTTTAATAATTTTGTTTTATTTATTATGTTGTGATTTTGTGTCCAAAAATGATGTGCTACTGCTGATTTCTCTATTTGCTTGTACTTTATGTTCCTGAAATGTTCCTTTAACCGTGTGCCTATGTTTCTCTTTGTTTTCCCTATGTAGATTTTTTCACATTCTGCACAGTTTATTTTGTAAATACCTGATTTTTCTTCTTGTGGAACACTGTCATTAACATTATCAGCAAATTTTGAACATTAAATCAATTAATCGGTGCCAACCTGATATTAAAATCTTTAAGAATATTCTGAAATTTTTTTGTGGCCCATGGATGATATGTGAATTTTTTAAAAATTAGTTTATCTTTTGTTGCTGAAAGTGTTGTGGTTTCTTTGATATGTTTTTCTCTCTTGAATTTCTGCACCTTTTTATGTACTTGTTCTTTTTTAAAACCATTTTTAACTGCTGTTTCTTCTATTTGTTTGTATTCTTTAAAATATTCTTCTTTGCTAATTTGTATGTTAACTAGCCGGTGTGTTAAACTGTTAATTACTGCATGTTTGTGTGCTGTAGGGTTAAAACTGTCAGCTTTGATGTGATTATCTGCATGTGTATTCTTTCTGTATATTCCAAATTTAAGTTTCTCTTGGCATTTCATTATTTTAATATCCAGGAATGGCAGCATGTTATCTGTTTCTATTTCGTATGTAAATGATATGTTTTTATCTTGAATATTTAGAAGTTTTAAGGCATCATCAATGAGTTTTTTGTTAACTATGGCAAATATATCATCCACATATCTGTACCATACCTTAAATATGAATGGAAACGCTGTGTTGATGTGTGTTTCAAATCTACTCATGAAGAGGTTAGCTAGAAATGGAGATAAGGGGTTGCCCATTGTAAGTCCTGCTTGTTGTTTATAAAATTTTCCTTTAAAAGTGAAAAAGGCTTGGTTTATGCAAATTTCTGTCAGTTTGATGTATTCTTTTATGTGTATATCATTAATTCCACTTGTCTACATCTACAAATACAAAGACAGCATAATGAACTTCGACATTGTCGGGGATGAAAACATAAACTACAAGTTTATCACACCGCCACCAGAGCAGAATATACATTCCCACAGCTCAACGAATGATCCGACAGTTGAACTTTAGCCTGGCTGAAGATGGGAACAAAATGTTCTCGAAACCGGTTCCATACATTTATGAAAAGTAAGTGAAGCTTTAAGAGTGTGTAGTTCAACTGAATCATACAATGATATCAATTAATATGATTGGCTTCACTGTGCAAGTTCCAATTTACATTTAAGTAATGAAATTACACTGTTTACCAAAGTTGGAAAATATAAAATTGGATTAATAAATAAGTTGGGCATGGGGCTTGAACCAGATTCTTTTTAACTAGAAATTGGAACTTGTACAGTGATGCTAATCATATAATTAAGAACATTGTATGATTGAGTCCAATTAATCACTCTTATTGTTCCACTTGTTTATAATATGTAGTACTAATATTGCAAACCCTTTGTTCACATCTTCAGCCTTGAGTGGGTAGTTTGACTCAATCATACAATGATCTTAATTACAGGTTCACTTTGTAATAAAGCCAACATCAAACTGACTTAGCTAACACATAGTGAGTGACTTCAGTTTTGGTTAGCATACACTATTATCAGTGGCATGAATGCCCTTGCTTGAAGCAGCTTTTTGCCAAAACTGAAATGGCCACATCTTTGACCTAAATTTTTATTAACTAGTGGCAAGAAAGGTTGACCCACAAAGGGGAATGTAAATGAACATTTTGAATGATAACATATTTGCTTTATCCAAATATCTTCATAATTTTGACCCAAACAGTCAAGTCCTATTTCAACTATTTGACTTCATACCTTTTGCCACCCTAGGAATTTGTGCATCCAAATTCAGAAATGCCATATTTGTTTTAAAAATTCAGTAGTAGGGAAAGTCACAAGCTATTAAATTCTGAAATTAAACCACAAACATCTCTGTATGCTTTTTAATTTACATAAGGTACATTGCAAAATGGTGGACAAAACTAGTCATATAAAGAAAAAAACTGAATCAATTATATTTTGGCTTAAGTACATAAAATTATAGAATCTTTGTTATATGATTAGTTACATACAAATGCATTCCTTTCAGAGACTGCCGAACACACAAAAAAACTGAATTGTGCAATGGGTCATACCCTCTCCAAGCTTCTGTAACACAGGCAGTTCAAGATATTAATGTAGATATAAAAGAGGACTTAAATTTCTGCATACTGTCTTATTGCTTCCTGTCACGATAAATTGTACTAAGATATCTCATACATTCTCCATAGGGTGTGTGCCATTTCATGTCACTACACTTTTGCAGGAGACCACTCCGTTGTGGATGGTTGCATTTTTTTGCTGAAATATTTTTCTGTTCCATTTCTCTACACAACATTAAAGTGTGTTTTTCAAGCAGTGTCTGATAATGGATGGCTTTCATATGACCTGCAATGAATTCAAGATGTGCTTTCCCTCCATACACGAATCCACCCCAGATCAGAGGCTTTTCTCCTTGCTGCCTCTTTAATATCCTTCTTCATTTTTGAGGTATAACATCCCCAGCCATCAGAATCATCAAAGTTGAATCTCTCTTCATTGCTGAATACTAATGCTTAAATTCTTCCTTCCAGGTGATATGATCCCAGGCCCAATTCACCAATCTCTGTTTAGAGTGGACCGTCATATGGGGTTGCTTCTTTTACTTGTATTTCAATATGTTTGTTTGTCTGGCTATCCTGGACAATGTTGATTTCTGAACATTGACTGGGATCACTAGCAAGTTGTCCAAGCAATGATCCACTAGCACTAGCTTTCTGATCACTTCTTGTTCAGGTATAATTAATTCAGGAAGCTGTTTATCAAGTATGGTGGCCTGTCAAGCCTTCTTATTTTTTGAGATGAAAGTACTTCTCTTTTGTAGGCTTTAACCTGTCTAGTTCGAAGCTGGACAACCCTGCCTTTCCACCCAATTTAACCTATCATTCATCATCTTCATGAACATATTTTCTGTATATCCGACTGTATTCATCACTAGGTCATCATTTTGCAATGGATATTAGTTTATGCATTAAAGTTTTTATCTGTCCCAAAAAGTGTTTATATACATTGTACCATCACTACTGCAATATTTATTTTTGAACTTTCATTGAGAAAAATAACTTTTCGGCTTCCATTTTATTGAAAATAAAAAAATAATTAAAATGTCCTGTGCATATTAATCTTTGAATGTTCTACATACTTTAATGGATGTAAACCTAAATATGCAATGTTAGCTTATATACATTCTGTAATGTATACAAATTTCTCCTATATTACATATAATAGGCATTATTCAAGTGTATTTTCGTACTGCAGTTTTGAAGAAGCATAGCTGATAAACTATTTAATTTAAAATTTAATTGTAAATAAAGAAAATTTCATTAAGCATATTAAAGTAGTAAATAATGTTAGAATGCATATATGTAACTGTAAATACAACATAAAGACTTCATGTTGTATTTGTGACATATTAGGTAATTGATAATTAAGAAGATTGGGCTATTATAAAAGTAAGGTCACTAGAAAGAGTGTTGAAACATTGGTATGGGATAGGGAGATTAGAAGAAGAGAATATCGTTTAATCATTGTTTGGTAGCACAAGGAAAAATTAAGGGAAGAGAAACTTGATATCGAAGATCCAAAATATCCTACAAGAAATGTGCATGAGGTTAATGTGCTAAAAGGGAGAAAGATTGGGTGTAGGATTATGGAAAGAGATAATAAGAATTGAGGATATCAAAAAAACAGGAAATACTGGCATGGTTTAGAACAGGAGTAATATATTTAAGTGCATTAACAAATGGGCATATGCGTGAAGAACCAAATAGTACTTGGCATTGTATATTAGAATGTAAGCAAACCAAGTTTAGAAGGGAACAGTTCCTATTACGAAAGGGGGGAATTTACCAATTGAAAGACGAGGCAGAAGAATTTTAAATTGAAAATCGGAGGATAACATTAAGGAACTGGGAAAATACATAGTCCAGGTAAGACAAAAATGATGGTTGTAAAAGGCTTAGGAAAGGTGCACAAGAAATGCTATGGAATTGTCAGATAGTGAAAGGATGAAATGATTAGTGTTGTGTTTTGAATGAATTTTAATTGAAGCTAGTGCATTCTGGAATTGCTGAGGGCGCTGTTCCTATTTTTTTTTTTCTTAAACTTGGCTGCAAATTAATTTTGTCTTTTTGAACATTGTTATTAAGAGAAAATATAAAATTAAAAACAATGAGGTAATCAATATACTGAGCAGTGTAATATGAGTGTGAACTCATTTCTAGTGACTTTAAACCAGCTGTTATTAATTACAGTGAATGCATTCCTACTTATTAAAATCTGATTTTTACTTTTTTGCATTTAGGTATTTTCAAAGAGGTGCATGTATGTAACAAATAAGAGTATTAGGTTTCTAAGCTAACCAACCTCATTGTTCTAAAGCATGTTAAGTTTATAGCATATTTCTTTTCTTCTCAGAAAAAAGAAGGTGAAGGCACAGATGATAAGGATGGAGATGCAAAAGGAGCGGCAGCTGCCAGTGAAGGAAACAAGAACAGTTCAGCAGAAGATGGTGCGAAAACATCGCAACAGGAGGGACATGACACTTCCACAGAAACCATTGGAGATGGTGGAGGTGAAGGCGATGGTGATTTGGACCAAGATTTGGAAGGTGGAATGGATGATAAACTGTGGGCTGATGTTGATAAAGATTTGGGAGAACTTCTGCGAGAGGTGGAACCAGGCAACAAATCATCAGATGAGGATGAGGACTCCCGAGCAGAAGGAGGGAGATATGACAGATTTAGATATAGCGAGAAGGGCAATCTTGTTGGAGATGCTTCTGCTGAAGGAGATGCAGCTGAAAGCAATGCTAAACCTAATGCAAATGGAGAAGCAGAGAAATCTGAAGTCTCGAACTCAAAGGAGACTGCCGGTACTAAGCAAACAGGAGATGACTCTCCAAAGAAGCAAGCTGCAACTAATGCAGCTGCATCATCTCCTCCTTCTGCAGCAGCCAGTAGTTAAATAATTTTTCACAGTGTTCTAGATTTTAAGGTATTATTGGTGTATTAACCATTCCAGCTTATTTAGCTGGTAATGTGATGCCATGTTATCATTTCTTACATATATGTAATAGATGTAAAATATTTCCTAAGAGGGAGCATTTGATTTATCTTGTTTTAAATGCTTACCATGTAGAAGTAGAACTAATTCATATTAATATTCACAAAGATTGCAGGAAAATATGTTGTATTCCCTTAGCTTAAAAGTGACATAAATTTCAGCTTAGCAGTAATTTGTATGTGATGAGAAATTTTCTTTTAATATTTGCTGATTTAAGTTCCTGTTTGACTTCTGATTTGTATTTTTATGGGTACTAGTTTAATAATAAGATGTCCAACATAACAAATTTTAATTTTATGGTTACCAACCCCATCTTCCCTGTTAAAAGTGCTTGCATATCTTCCTGGGTCAGTATGCAGCACAAAACTAATTGCTAATGGAACATATAAAAAAAATTCTAGTAGTAAATGCAGCTTATACAATGAGTCCCGTTTGCTTGGCAATTTGTAGAACAGCATCCAAATAATGGGCAACGTACAGAATAGGAATATCAGGTACATATTAATTTAATCTGCATAGAACTCAATGTAGCATTAATTAAATACTTGCAAATAAGCAGCATGCAAAGCATAGTTGTTAAAAAATGCTAATTAAAATATTTGGTGGGAGTTTTAACATGCTCCTAGTTAACTGGTAGCTATTCATTATCTGCTGTACTAAGATGGTGCAAATGTGGTACCTTGCTCAACTATGCTATTACTCCTTAACCTACCCCTGAATCCCCTTAGTCTTAGTTTAAAAAAAAAAAAAACACTGAAACCTTTTTATTTTTTTTGCACATTTCTCAAATTCCTGAAGAGGTCATCTTCTGTTGGAATTTTATACTTTATTGCTCCCCTCCCCCTTTCCCAAATGATCATTTCTATATGGTTTCTTGCTGTTTGTAATAATGTAATTTCTATATTTTGTGACGTAGAGCCATGGTTAATATAGATTTGTCTTTTATATTTGATATTTTTAAAATGCTCTTGTTCTCTCAATACACTCCAGGAAGTAATTTGCAAATTTTATGTGTGGGTGTATTTTTAGTACATAAAATTAAGGAAATAATCATAAATTATTTATGAGGAAATCACTCAAATTTCATTAGTTTTGTTCCACTTACTTGGATATATTTCAAAGGCAAATTTCCTTCGTCAGCACAGTCCCACTGTCAGCTTTTCAGCATGGTATAAAATGTTGCCCTTTGGGTTTTATAACCTTTTTGATGAAGTTAATAAAAATCCATAAGAGCAACATCTTATACCACGCTGAAAAGTTGACGGGACCGTGCTGACGAAGGAATTTTGCCTTTGAAACATGTTCAAGTGAGTGGAACAAAACTAGTGAAATTTGAGTGATTTCCTCATAAATAGTTATATAATACTATATTTCACTGTAAAAATCCCAAATATTTAAATCTATGAGGAAATAATGTTTCCCTTGAATGTCTTTATTCTGGATTTTTCTTCTAAAATGTGAATGAAGTCTTTAATATGTTCATTCTTTTTGGTACCTTTCTGAGAGAGATGCAAGGGAAAGTAAAAAAATTATCTGAATTTTTGCCATAATATATCTTCAAATTTATTGCACTCCTTTCTGTATATTTTGGAATTCTACTGTAGTCGCATACTATTGTGTTACTTCTCTTACTGTGTTAAGATTGTGCACCAGGAAGAAACAAAGAGCATTGATCAAACTTCTCTGATCAGAATGTGTCAGAGACTGAAAATCATTGAAAGCTTTCAACAGCATAGAACAGTGTATGGATCAAGATTAAAATTGCCAGGAAACGTGATTCTTGGTTAGGAATCAGTACATCAGTCCACCTCCACAGCTAACTGAAGATTAGCAAGCTCGACAGATTGTACTGGCAAACTGAATTGCCGTTTCTGCAGGAAAGGTGATGCCAACCATTTAGAGGAGGGGGTTGACTCTAAAGGAAGGTGGGAAGACTGCCTGGAAAAAGAAGTTTGATCAATGGTACAATATAGTGATTTGTTGGCCAACAATTTGAAGCCAGCACACTCGCTGTCTGGGCCTATTACTGAAGAAAAATGTTGCTTGATAATTCAATGGCGTGTACTACTGGCCAAACTGTTGAAATCATTAATCTTTTAGGATTTGAGGTGCCTTAACTCGATATCATCCCTTAAGAATTATCTCTCTGGACTGCTTATTGGATCTATTATTAAATCATTTGTAGGTCCTTGCACTTGTTTTAACAATGTATATGTTTTGGTTTTGACAAAGATCTTCCTAAATAACAAATGACGATGTTCAGCATTAGTGTTTGAGGCTAAGGAAAAGTATTCATTTAGGTAAGATATATTTACATTGTGTAAAATTTGCACTTGAGTAAATAGAACAAGAATACAGTTTATAAACTTAATCGTATAAGTATACATTTGAAAATTATTTGAAGTATATAAGTACACAAATATGGCTTTTAAAGTTGCAGCAAGAGTTATATAATAGACTAGAACAATTTGTATGTACCAGTTTGAAAAGAAAGTGTATCATTTGAAGAGAAGATAAAACATAACTCCAGAACGTAGTAAATTAGAGAAAGAACGTTTTATAATGGAAATAATGCTAAATAAAGAAATGTTACGTCTAAAACTACTGCGTTCGGTAGATCTACATTTGGATTGTGATTTAATTTTCAGGGAACGGAAATTCGACTTAATTTGATATGAATATCGGCATGTCAAATAACTTGAAAGTAGCCTTGTTTTGCTGCTTATGGTTCAAGGCGCGCAAATGTGCGGGGGTAATTTTTCTCGGCGTTTTCTATGTTGGTTTCTGGTTCGAGTAATAGGCGTGGAAGGTCCTTGTTTAGTTAATAGCCAGTAGAGCCTGCACGGTATGTTGTGAAGGATTCTCCCTATGGTTGGCAGTGTTGTACCTTAGTATTTGCAAGATGTTTTTACTTCTAGTCGTTCTTCAGGAAGTTTATTTCCTTGTTATGTAGTTTTAGCTTTCCGCCATTTCTGAATACCATGGTTTTGGACTTGTGGGTATGTAAATGTTCCCGGATTTTGGTCATATCGGCGTAAGAAATTTTTACATGATTATCGCTTTAGCCATATCCCTTCTGAATTTGTCATTAACATAACAGTTGGTTCTTATGGTGATTTATATTAGAGCTATTGGATGTTCTTGTCCTATAAGGTGCTTTAGTTCGGTTAAGATGTTTCTGTCCTGCAGATCGAAAGCTTTGCTTATATCGACATTAATAATTTGTCCTTTTCGCTTTTGATTTCCACGATGACCGTCATTTTTATTCACTGCAACATGCATCTACCTTTGGAATCCGGACTGTTATTTAGTAGCTAGCGGCACTAATTCTGTTAGTTTCTGGTCAGGATGGAGGTAAATTTTTTAAATGTATTTGCTAAGGCTGTAGACAAATCTGGCTTGGATGTCTCCTTTGCCTTTGTACCAGTATAAAACTTTCAACGTCGACCTCTTACAGGTCTCCGAAATTCTCTGTAGCATAAGTAAGCGTTGAAGACTGCAGTTCATCAATGTACAAGGATAAATCCGTAAGGATTATTGCCTTTACAAAAGTCGAAGGACTTCAAATGAAATTAAACGGCGATTGGACGGTATATATGGGAAAGCATCCCCCTCAAATTCTACCGTACTACAGTTAAAGAATGGACCAAACTTTTTCGAATGGGTCGAGAAAGCATTGAAGACTAAGAACATGCAGGCCGGCCGGCCCTTGGAGGTGCTCATCCCTGAAAACATCGCTCTTATGGAAAACCGGAGGCCCAAAGTTACTGAAATAGCAGCAAGGAAGCTCTGCAAACCATTGTTACAGGAGATGAAACTATGCTCCCTTGTCCAAAAGAGGAGTGGTGTAAACCTGGCGAAGCACCGCTTCTAAGGGCCAAGGTCATTCAGTCAACCAAGAGGATCATGGCCACAATTCTTTGGGACTGTGAAGGAATATTCTTCATTGATTTCAAGTAGAGGAACACCACAGTAAATAGGAAGTGCTATGCTGGCCTACTGCATAGACTACGTGCTTCCATCAAAAAGGAAACCCGAGTGGTGGTGTACGCCATTCTTTAGGACAACGCGCTTATGCACACAGCTCTTGTTGCAAAGGAAACTGTTAGAAATGTGACTTCAAGGAGACCCTACAGCCCAGATCTAGCTCCCATCGACTATTTTCTATTCTCAAAATTCATAAAGGACCTTCCAGGAGTAAATTTAAGTGTGAGAAAAAAGTGATGGATGTTGGTTGTGCCCATTTTGCAGACAAGACTTTTGACTTTTTTGGCGGGAGGGATTGAGAAGTGTATTGCAATAAAGAGTGACTATATTGAAAAGTAAAATATGGCTTTTGTTATATCTAGAAAATGGTTAGGCCAGAAACGTACGAACCTACGTCATAGCAGCAAAGACTGCATTTCTTTGTATTCGTGGTAGATTGTACCTGCGACCTGCGCCTTTATGTTTTGCGGTTTATGCGGACATAGTGTTGGAAATTATTTGTTCTAATGTATGTATGGTGTGTTTTTTGCCTTGTACAAGAGTAGCTTGATGGAATATATATATATATATATATATATATATATATATATATATATATATATATATTTCAACGTTTATAAAATATCCAGTTTTCTGTACAAAAAATTATCAATTAATTCAGAAATGCAATGTGACATGATGGAATGCGGATTCGTGCACCGTATGTACGAAAGTTTTAGCTCCCATCCAAAATTTTGATAAATTAAGGTATAAATTTTATTATGACTCAACGCATATAAGAACCAGTTGGAAGGAAGAAAAGTGGAGATGATTATGATAATACCTGTTATCCATTTGTTGCAAGATTCATTCACCATCTTCAGCCGTTTAACTGCTAGTAATTCTTTGGATCGTAGAAGTTGAAAAAGCAAAGAATAAAAACCTTATAAGTAACACACATTCACCTTCTATTCCAGTCGGTACATTATCTGATATTCTGCGGTAGTTAATTCCTCGCACTGAAGTGCCAAGGGTGCCGAATCGTGAAGAGCGGAGGTCAAGGCGTTAAACCGTTATTCCTGAATGTTTATTTTTCCCCTCCAAGGTTTCCCTCAGTCCACAAAAATGACTACTTTATCCTGGAACGCTTTCTTCGTTACACTGAAGTTATTTCATCTCATTATCACCAGTGCCACCTCCTGTGTTGCTTCAGCGGTATAAAGCAGACCCGGGTGGCCTAAATCGATAAGGCGCGGACTCGTGAGCGGGTGGTCTGGGGTTCGAATCCCGTCAGGACTGTCTTGACAGGTTTTTTCAAGTTTAAGGCAATTGAAAATAAGCTAAGACAATGCTACTCCTGTCTAAATAACTTTTAGAAGGAATTAATTGAACATAGAAAATAGAATATTCAGATTACCCCCGGAAACCAAAGAAGAAAGAAAGAAATATATATATATATATTTGATTATATTTTGTTCTTAATTGTTTTAAAATAGAGGAATGCCCATTTAAACAAAAGAATTGTTTTATTAAGCACCTTAATTTAGAATAGAAACAAAAACGTTGACGAGAAAAGTTTCAAAGAACGTAAAACAATTGACACTTTTTTTATAACTATGATTATACTTTTTGGTGCTTGAAATATTAAAAACGCATTTTTAATAAGGGGCATCACGCCCTCTGGCTCATCCGTCTTGGAATGCTTTCAACCAGGTTAGCAATGGCTTCTAGAGGAATATGTTCCCATTCTGCAAGAAGTGCGAGCCTCAACTGCTGTAAATTTTCTGGCAGCGATAGTCTTATCTTAACACGTCGTTCCAGCTTGTCCCACACATGTTCAAGCGGATTCATGCTGGGACTCCTTGCTGGCTATGATAAAACATGAATTCCCAATTCTTGGAGATAATCTCTGACCAGATGGTCAATATGCGGTCGTGCACTAAAAGAAAAGTATCCCCTATAAATGGGCCAAACGGTAAAACATGATTAGCTAAGCATTATTTATGTACCTATCAACTCCTAGACTTCCATTTTATACTAAAATTAATTCAGTACGAAAATCGTAGGCTATCCTGCCTAAACCTTTACTTCACCGCCTTCAAATGGTAACTTTTCTTAATTGCAGCATTCTACAAAATGTTCTCTCTCCTCCAAACTCTCTCACTACCATCAGGTGGGCGCAGATTGAAACCGGACTCGCCTGTGAACAGAACACAGCACTACTGTTCGTTTCTCCAGTCTCTATAACCATTTTTAAAACGCAGTCGTTTGACTCGGTGTATTCTGAGAAACTGGTATCAGTTGAGATCTACTTGATATCATGAAACATGAAAAAATTAAGAAATGATAATGAAGCACAATATGTACAAGAAAGTTTAGCTGTATCTGAGACTTTATACACCTAATTGGAATATTCGGTTACAAAATATATATTCAACATGACCTACACGCCTTCATGATAAAAGATGCCTACATAATATGACATGACAATAAAATATATTGCAATATACAAGCAAATATAAAAGTATCCTGTTTTTCTTTCTGTTTGTATTATAATTTAAACATGGTATTGAAATTTCATTAAAAATAGCTAAAGACACAAAAAGAGGCAAGAAAGAAAAAAAAACTAAAATTATTTCAATTAGGACAAATGCAGATTTCGCTTTAAAACTTTGGAGAAGAAACCTTATGTGTATATCACTCAATGCCAGGAATTTGAACATTAGTTGGAATAAAAAATAAATTGGAATCCTTATAGATACGCTATTTATAGTAAAAGTAGCTGCAGACTGCGAAAATTTTGAGTCCGATTTAATATAATGTTAAAAAAAATCTATACAAGCATGATTCCCTGAGGGTGAAGAATAAAATTGATTTACGTTCCACAGAGTTTTTATACAATATATGTAATGCAGAACGTGAAAAATGTCGAGGTGTACGAAATTACATTAATGATAGCTATAATGGAATGAAAGATGTTTTAAGTGTATAAATGCACATGCTTAATCTCGTACATATAACAATAATGTTTAAGCCGCAATAAAAAAAAAGGTAGTATATTTCTTTCATTGATATGTGCTATAAAGCTATACTTTGCCATCTTTTATATGTTGCCTTATAAAAATTTTGAACGTCATACATTATTCATCTGTAACTCAATAATAGGTCTTGATGCATTGTGTGAGAGCAACTTTCAATCTTTTGCTATTACACAGATCTGCATAATTTTTGCTGAATGAAAAACGAATCATTTTTTCTGATTTCCTACCACATGGAATCTCTCAACCAACGTTAATTTTGTTTCATCGGATTACAGTTTTTCACAAATCAGTATTATAGAAAATGACAGTTTGTATTATTTGTTACAGCGTTTCCACAGAAAACTAAATCTAAAATAGTAGCAGGTTTTCCATGGACCCCAGATTCGTGATCTTGTGCAGTCCGAGTTCGAGAAATCAGTATGGTTCGCATATAAAGAAGTGACAGAAAACATCCTTAACAACAAGACATCTGAGAACTATACAAAAACCGTGGAGGAAATGTTACAACATTTTAGATATCTAGGGGGGGGGGGGGTTCAGAGAGTGTTAAAGTGCATTTTCTGAATAGCTATATTGATTACTTCCCTGCGAATTTTGTGGTGCATGAGTGAAGAACAAAGTGAGCGGTTTCATAAGGACATTAAAACAATGAAAACTAATATCAAGGTCTTTGAACTGCATAAATGATAACTAATTATTGTTGGTGTTTGAAAAGGGACACCATGAAGGACATACAACAACTTCGAAAAAAAATTGAAGTTTTTTTCTCCCTAGTAGTGAAAAAAAAGGTTCGAAATTATTAACACACAGATCTCTTTATTCAGTATATTGATTAACATTTAAGTTAAAATGAAACCTACAAAAACAGTTTTGTCTTAGCTATATGTCTCAATAATATTTCATCAAATATATAAGTATAGCATTACATTTTATGTGATTTTGTTTAAAGTCTCTTTGGCCACGGAGGTTCTTAGCTAATCCTCCACACGTCGCCACCGATCAAGTTCTGTCTTGCCTCCTCCGCGAGCACAAGAAACTCCCGTGGGAGGACACTAACTTGGCGTCGCAAGGTCTTTAACAGAGCTCAATGACGCGGCTTGCGGTGACGCTGGTAGAGTCTGCGGGTGGCCCAGGAGCGACGAGTGAGGAGCTCAAGGTCTAACGGTATGACATTTGGGTGAAGAGGGGGGGGGGAGGTATGGATTGTGAGACTATGGGTGACTTTGGTGACTGTCAGGGAGAAGGAGAGCCTGAAGTCTCTAAGGAGTGGATGTCCGTAATTTTGGAGTTAGGAGGGATGATAGTGCCGAGGCATTCCTTTACACTTTTCCAGTCGATCTCGCGGTTTAGACCTGCGACATCATGGGTGGCAATCCTAGTGTTGATTTCGGCCAACACGGGGTTGTGGCTGAAATGTAGTGCGTTGATTGATGTGAGGGCGAGATGGTGTGGGAAGTGCTTAAGAATCGCAAAGTCGATGACAGGTGACTGTCCTCCACTAAGCGGGTGGTGGGTGAGTTTCCAGGGATCCAGTACACTGAGCTGAGGGTTCTGATCAATTAAGCGAACGACTGCGTTGACTCTAGTATCCGCGCGGCGAGTGCAATGCCAACGAGGATGTTTGGCATTGAACTCTCCTACGAGGATAACACTGGGATGTAGGGCGAGGAGGGACTGGTAATCAGCCACCACAACGGCTCTGGTTGGGGAGTGGTATGCAGATACTATCAGTACCTCCGTGCCACCAAGTTCCACAATGACAGCAGTGGCCTCTAGCGTTTCAAGTTGCGGGATTTAGATTGGGCGGTGGACTACATTTCTCCGGATGAAGATCGTTGTGCCGCTGCCAGGGGCACCTCGGTCAGTCCGGAGGCAGGTGTAGCCCGGAAGACGGAAAATGAAGTATTGATGGAAATGCGTCTCGCTGACTAATATGGCGTCTAGGGCAAACCGGGCAGCAAAATGATGAAGCTCGTCCCTCTTTTCGGCAAGACCGTTAGCGTTCCAAAATGATAAGGAGGTACGAGACGTTCGCCATTCTGGGTCGCCTGGTTGTTGTCGACAAGAAGGGCGATAGCCTCGAAGACTATCATCATCTTGCTTGAGGAGTCTGGTGCTTGGCGGAATCGGGCGAGAAGTTCCTGTAACTTCTTGCCATACGTCTGCCACAGTTGTGACAGCCACTGGAGTAAGTCCAAGGTGCTTTCGCCTTGTTGGGTATGGGGAAAGGTGGGGGAGGGCCTTGGAGGCGAACGCGTCTCCTGGGTTTCCCCTGCTGGGGAGTGGCGCCCTGCCCCTCAGCAGCTGGAGTCCTCCTGGGAGGGCGGCCCTGACTCTGCGGCTTGGGAGCTGGTTGAGATGGAGCTGTTGTTTGTATGGTTGTTGAAGTCTGTTTTCTACCTCGCGATATCCGTCGAGGATCAGAGGGCTGTCCTTGCGCTTTTGCAGCGTAGGGGATGTTGTCATTGCTGGTTGCGGCCTTGTTGGTTGAAGTAGCACTTGGTAGACGCGCTGCCGCAGGCGGTGCCGTGGAGGTGCTCGTCGCTGCTGCTACAGGCGATGGCGTGGAAGCAGTAGGCGCAGAGTTCCCATCTGGATGAACCCTGCGGTTGCCGTTGTTGCTAATAATGCGCAGCCTTGTAGGGCACATACCGTAGCAGGCCACGTGATCTCCCTTGCAATTTGCGCAAGTTGGAGTCTCCGTGGGAGTCGTTGACAGGCCTCGCGGGGATGGGCACCACCGTATCTAAGACATCGAGCGTTCCGGGAACAGAACTCGCTCGAGTGGTTAAAGCCCAAACAGCGGTGGCATTGTGCGGAGCCGCCAGGGCGTCGGGGAGTTTCGACCTTTATGCTGAGGTAGCATATTGACGCAGAAGAAGACGAAATGTGGCAGGCTGGGTTAGTGCTCAGCCTGTATGTGGATGCTGCATACCTACCCTGTGTTGGGTTTAACCGCAGAGAAGGGATGGGTGTCGCAGGGTGGTTGTACAGTTTTGGGTGAAGGGTGGAAGGATTGTGCAGTAAAAGCTTATCCTTGTTGATGCGGGCGGATGTGGCATCCTTGGAGTTTGCTTGGTATGTGCATGTTGTTCACTTTACTTTGTGAACACCATGGACATACCGCTGTTTAGTTTTTCTGTTTGTTGTTGTTGCTTTGCTGAAGAGTTGGAAAGTTTTCCTGTTGCTAGGTTATGCTCCATTGTTATCCAAGGTGGCCACACGGGCATATTGACGCAGACGAAATATGGCAGGCTGGGTTAGTAACCAGCCTGTGTACAGTTGCTATGTTTCTACCCACGTGTGGGCTTAATCATAGGGTCGGATGAGGGATGTAGGTTGTTGTTGGGGTAGAGGTGATTTGGTGTTTGGGGATAGTGCTATCACCCCTCCTGACAAAAGGAGTGGATCCAGTGTCCAAAACGTTTACGCTTATATGGGCATGTTCTAAAAGCCTCTATGGGTTTTCAGCATGCTGCTGAATTGTAGTGTACTTTAGAAAGTACTATTGTTGAAATTGCTCAGAAATTTCAATAGTATGGATTAAAGCTATTGTTATCCAAGGTACCCGCAAGCTAAGCGTGGCATCTTGAATTTGGGCTTTAGCCTATCCTGGCAGCTGTAGTTGCCCAAGGAACGGACGAGGGCACTTTCGTGGTGTGGTAAAATACGGTAAAATTTCTTTGACCGGCGCCTAATTTCATCCTCTATATATAGTAGGGAGGAGGTTTCGGTAGTAGTCTGGTCGGGAAGCATCTGTATACAGAATAAATGGCGCGAAGTCTTTTATTCTGTGCCCTTTGAATGAGTGACAGCCAACAATTGGCTGCCATACCCCAGATCTCGCAAGCGTACAACATGAGGGGGATGATCAGAGCTTTGAAGAGGTTAAGTTTCAAGTGGACGGGCATCGCCTTCGAACCGAACACAGTGCTCAGTTGAGCAATAGCTCCCTGGGCCCTGTGGGCAATTCCGGCGATGTGTTTCTCGAAAATTAACCCCTTATCAAGCTGAACTCCCAGATAAGTAAGGGAATTCTTCCACTGTATCCTTTGCCTGTTGAAGGTTAGTGTTGGGCAGTTTGCGGGAATGCGTTTAGTAAATATGATGGCGTGGCTTTTTGTCGGATTGATTGACATTCTCCAACGCCTGCTCCACCTTTCGATTAGATGTAACAGTCTTTGTATTGGTAATATTGCTCTGCTATGTGTCTGTCTGTTTTGTATACCAAGACGTCGTCTGCATACTGTGCTATGTTGACGTCTGGTGTGTGGGGAAAGTATGCCATGTAAATGTTGAATAGGATTGGTGAGAGGACAGAGCCTTCTGGAACTCTCGCGTATCTGTCTTAGTGTGGAACTGTTTCCCGCCACCATTACAGTGAAAGTTCCGTGTTTGATGTATGTGTGTAGTAGCTGTATGTATCGGTGAGGAAGCCCAAGGGAGATTAGTTTGTTATTGACTGGTCCCACTGAAAGCAAGTAGTGGTGGGCACGTCACGCGAATTGGTGCACGCAAATCAATCACTGATCAGAGCGGAGATGCCCTGCCCTCCGAGTACACACCCCCTGCTCCAGCCGAGCCAATCCCCTACGAGCAGCCCTTATATAAATACAACACTCCAGCTGGCGATTCTGAGTTTTTTTTTCCTCCCCCAGAATCATGACTATCTTTGCCTGCTTCCACGCCGCAGGAAAGTAATTATGCAACAGGCAGGCATTGAACATTTTGGTTATCTGAACACGCGCCTTGTGTGGCAGGTGCTTTAGGTCCTCATTGGTCACTCTGTCCGGGCCTGCGGCTTTGCTGTTCTTTAGTAGCTTAATTTGCTTGAAGACCTCCTGAGTTAATATTAACTTATTTACTTGTTGCTGCCCCGTGAGTCTCCACTCTGTCATTCGGGCGGCCACCATGTTTTCGTGGTTGGGGTCATTGCCCTGGTTTGGCTGGAATTGTTGCTTCAGAGTGTCTGCGAATATTTCGGCCTTTTCTTTGGTGGAGAATACAAGCCCAATCCGACCTTGAAGCGCCTCAGTGTCGGGGCGGGGGACCCCTGCATTTTTAAATCTACGCAGTAATCGCCATCTGAATGGATACATGATTTCAGCTTTTCTTCCCATCTGTCGTGGTTGTTAATTATAGGCTCATTAGTCTTCTGTCCACTGTTGGGGAATTGTTCGAAAAGGTCATCCTATTTCGATTGCAAAACACAGTTTCGGATCTAGATGCACTTTCAAAATTTCAATTTGGTTTCCACTGAATTACAACTGCTCAATTTCACAAATGATGTAATCGAACAACTAGCCAACTGGGCCCCCACCTTGGCACTGTTTCTTGACATGGAGGCTGCATTGGACAGGCGCTGGCACTAGGAAATGATATAAAAAATCCACCAGCAGCTACCGCAAATGCGGAGCTACATTCCCTTGTTGCACAGCTACCTGACGAATCGCACCTTCCACGTTCAGGCATTGAACCAAAGATCCACCGCCAGAGAGATCCACGCTGGAGTTCCTCAAGGAGCCATTATGGCACCGTACTTTTTTTCTCTCTTTACCCGAGACTTTCCAATCGACCTAAGATGCAAAGTGCTGATGTACCTCGACGACACGGTAATATACACCCACCACAATAAAATGACCTGTGCTATACGTGCTCTTCAAAGATACACAGAAGAATTTCTGAGCTGGCTGAATGTCTGGAGAATTAAAATTAACCCCAACAAATGTGTCCCAGTACTCTTCTCCCTAAGGAGAAAGCTGCCAGAAGTGAATATCAATGTAGGTGGGGAAATATTACCGTTTCGCCGGCGTACCTAATACCTAGGAGTAACACTGAACTCCACCATGAGATGGTGGGATCATGTGGGAAACAGTACCAACAGCGGGCGGCGGCGCTTAAAAATGTGTGCCCCATTATTTAGAAGCAAACTGGTGTCATTGAAGACTAAGTTAATTCTATACAAAGCTTTCATATTAAGCATATTAACATACGCAAGCGCTGCCTGGGCCCATGTCCCGAAAACCACAATGAAGCACCTACAGACTGTACAGAACATCAGCT
Source organism: Metallyticus violacea (assembly GCA_030762175.1). Lineage (NCBI taxonomy): Eukaryota > Metazoa > Arthropoda > Insecta > Mantodea > Metallyticidae > Metallyticus > Metallyticus violacea. The sequence continues at coordinate 18,518,699 of CM060840.1, read as the reverse complement.
TAAGAAAACACTTCAATGTTCCAATGGTTACTACAAATGCTGTTATTCATCGCGAAACACAAATCGAGCCTGTCGCTAACTTTATTGCAAATAAAGCACGCAAGACTTGGGCGAAAATTCGTGTTCGCCCGAACATAACAGTGAGAAATACAGAAAGAGGCTCCCCGACTAACAGGAAGCACAAATTCCGGGCGAAAAGAATAAAGTTATTCTGAACAAAATACATGCAGGCACGGTGCCTTAATCTTGCATATTTTGTATATATTGTACATATTAGGCCAGGTTAAGCTTAAGGATAGATTAAGGTTTATTTATAAGGCTACTTATACGTGTATGTTAAAAAAAAAACATGTCCTCCCAACTCAACAAATTATACTGTATAATATTCTCTTCCTCCGGCGAACATACCGGGCGCCTGTATGTATTTACCTAGTTAACAAACTCTAGTCACACTAATAAATATAAATTATAGATATATGTAAATTCAACCTGAAAGGCCGTCTCATGTAGGCCACAGGTCAAATTATTGAATTAAAAAATCTGGAAATTCTGTCGTCCTTGAACCTTCTCCCAGAAGACTCAGACCGCGCTACTGAAGATGTCCTCCACAGGTGGGGACGAAACGTTTGGACTCCTTAGCTCCAACAGACCACGGCTTCCAAGCCCGGAAGAAACTTCTAGTTATATGTCTAGTAGATGGTTATTAGCACTTATGTTTAATGTGAGACCAGGTGATTTGTATGTTATGAATTTCATGATGCATGTTTTATCTAGCACTTAATGATAATTTGTTAGCTTTAAGGCAGTTACAAATTGTATTAAGCACATTTTTTTTTCACCTGGGCCCTGTTTCATAAAAATTAATTAGTGTGATAATTTGGCATTTTTGTCGGTATGTTTTGACTATTAGTTCTTTTATATAACTTACAAATATATAATATATAAGTATAAAATTGTAACTTGTCACAAGGCTAATTTATGAGGGTAGGTTCATATGTTTCCGGCCCAACCATTTTCTGTATATGATAAAAACAAAAACTATATTACACTTTTCAATATAGTTACCCTTTATTGCAATTCAATGCTCATATCTTTGAATTAACATTTCAAACCTCCCCCCCCCCCTTATAGTCAGAATCTTATCTGAAAATGGTCATAAATAGCATCCATCACTTATTCATCACACTTAAATATCCTTCCTGAAAGTCCCAAGTTTTGAGAAGAGAAAATAGTGACTGGGATCTGGATCTGGGCTGTAGAGTGTATGGTCGATCTCCTTTAAGCCACATTTCTTCACAGCTTCTTTTGCAACAAGAACTGTGTGCACAGGCAAATTGTCTTGAAGACGCAGGCCACCACTCAGCTTTGCTCGCCTTTTCTCTTTGATGGAAGCGCGTAGTCTGTGAGTAGGCCAGCATAATACTCCCCATTTACTGTAGTGTTCCTCTACTTGAAGTCAATGAAGAGCATTCGTTCACAGTCTGGCCATGATCATTTTGGTTGACTGATTGACCTTGGTCATTAGAGGCGGTGTTGCGCCAGGTTTACTCACTGGATTGATTTTCTTATGGACAATTTTTTTAATAGTGTTTAATGCCAGTTTTTACTACTGAGGCAACACAGGCGATGGACACTGATGATACATGGGGTGAAATGATAAATTGGGATAGGATTTTTTTAAGGAAGGAAACGTTCCAGGTCAAAGTTTAGGGTACCTCCCCGGCATTTGCCATTTATGAGGACTGAGCAAAACCTGGATAAAACCTCAGCCAGGGAGGACGGTCCTGGTGTGATTCGAACCTCAGATCTCCCGCTCACGAGTCCGTGCCTTAACGACCTCGGCTAGTTATGGCGGTCTCTTTTGGACAAGGGATTATATAGTATAGGAGCATAGTTTCATCTCCTGTAACATGGTTTGCAGAACTTCTCTCTCGTCACGGCACAGCTCCAAAAATGCCTACTACAGATGACATGTTGCTGCTTTTGGACTGAGGAAAGAAATCTAGACACCCATTTTGCACTAACCTTATTCATATATAAATGTTCATGAATAATTCGAATGGCTCTTGTTTCAGAAAGGCCCAACAGTGCATTTATTTCTGTAACTTTGAGCCGCCGGTCTTCCATAATTTCTCCTTCCACAAGAGCGATGTTTTCAGGAGTGAGCAACTCCAAGGGCCGCCCAGCGCGCTCTTAGTCTTCAATGCTTTCTCGACCTATTCGAAAAAGTCTGACCCATTCTTTTACGGTAGAATACGAGGGGGGTACTTTCCCATATAAACCGTCCAATCGCCGTTTAATTTCATTTGGAGTAAGTCCTTTTGTGAAGTACTTAATGCTCGATACTTCATTTTGAACATTTCACAATCTTCTACACATTGTCCTCTTTATGCAACTATATCTGCACAACTAACAACAGCGGAGCTGAAGTTACAGCTGCAATTATTTACTTAACAGATAAGGTATGGCACCAGATAAGGGTTTAATGATTGCCATAATCCTTATCGGCGAGACCGGATTCTTATGCATCTACCCTCATGCGGAGCATTAGTATTTACTTTCTTTGCGTTTATATTATAATATTTATAGTAAAATCTTTTATATTGTAATGTAAATTAAGTCCGACCAAGTGCAATGTACTTTATAACACTTATCATCTAATGAATTTCTGTTATTGGCACATTATTAGCAGTAATACTCTGTATTAAAAGAGTGACCTCCTTCACCTTACCGTGTAATTTATAATAACCAACTCAAACTATTAGTTAGCTATGGCGGACAGTGATAACTTCACTACAAAATAAATGTCAAATAAGCATTACAGAAAACATAATAATTGCTTCTTTCTAACGTAAATTTTGGAGACTTATTATGTTATTATTGTGTTTACCATCTCGGGTACTGTCTTAGATCACATTAAGTCTAAAATTATCACGTCGCACATTGCTCATTACTGCCGCACATGCTATGACAGGTAAATGGCAATTTTACAAATGTCAGTTTGTCACTATTGTAAGTGACAATTTAGTATTTATAAAACAATTATTTGGTATAATATTTTTGGCAAATTGTTATATTTTATGTCATATCATTATTTTAATGAAATGAAAATGACAAATAGATCGTTACAATTTTCCATAACAATTTTGTAAAATGTCCATGCTTTATGAAACATAAAATTGTTAAATTATTGAATTGTAAAACTACTGACTATCTCCCGTCGAATTGTCAACTTTTATGAAATAGGTCCCACATTATCAAAGTTATTTGTAGAAACTGGTATCATCAGCAAATAGAATAGTAGTACTAATGTTATTTAATGACAGTGAGAGATAATTTATATATAGTGAAAATAGCACTGGACCAATAATTGATCGCTGGGAAACTCCATGTTCAGTAATTCCCAGTTTTGGAATATTACACTGGTTGTTTTTTAAACAACTTAATTATACCCTTTATTTTCTGTTGTCAAGATGGGCCAGTTTAGCCCTTTATTTTGTATTCCAAAATAGCTTAGTTTTCCTATTAGAATTTCATGATTAACATAATCAAATGCTTTAGCTAGGTTACAGAAATTTTGGCCAATATGCATTTTATTATTCAATCCCAACAGAAATTATTTTGTAATTTTATAAACTTCATTTTCTATAGGTATAATTTTCTTGAAATTAAATCATTATTTTGTCAGAATATTGTAGATTTCAAGATAATGATACAATCTGTCATACTTTACTTTTTCAAATATTTTTGAGAAAGTTGTTAAAAGTTGTTTGGGTCTGTAATTACAAACCTTGTGCTTGTCTCTCTCTCTCTCTCTCTCTCTCTCTCTCTCTCTCTCTTTTAACATAATTTAACAAAGAAGTACTCTAGCCTGTCTGGAAAATATAAAAGGATTTATTACATTGATAACAGAGAGGTAAACTTATCATTGATGAGCACGCTTTTAAAATAAATATTGATAATTTCATCATATCCTAATGATTTTTTCAGTCAGTTGATAATTTTAGTTATTTGTAATTGTGTTGTTCTCTTATTATTATATCCTGGAATATTAGAAGTATTTAGAAAAAGTGCCTTTAATATATCTAGCGCATCTTCTTTTCTTCCACAATTTATATTTTAATTGTGATAATTATTAAATTTCTTCGCAAATAGCTCTGAGTCGCGCTTTATCTTTCTTTGCCTTCATTATTAATGTGATTGGACACTTGTGGTGGGACTTTTTGCTTAATACCCTGTTTATAATGTGCCAGGTGTCTATTTATTGTTAGATCTTACAATGGTTTTTTTTTTTAATGAAGAAGGCTTTTTGTTGCTTTTTATAACAATCCTGAACCATTTGCAAAGTCGTTTACATTGCTCCTTTAAGCGTACTTTATCACTATATCTTACTTGAATATAACCTGATATTTTTTGTGTCTAAAAGCTTTTAATTTCCATAGCAACCAAGCTGTGGTTGTTTAATTTGCAACTTTTTTGTACTATGAGTGAGAAACATGGTTTGAAGTGCGTTTTGTAAATCCTTAGAAAATTTTTCAATTTGCTTAAATTTAATTAAATTTCATAATTTGTACTCATGTGTTAGTAAAATTATTAAGAATTTTTCTATTTATGATTCTGAATGTATTATATTTTTTATCTTTTTAGGCTTTATGGTTGTGTTTCTAATACTTATTACTTGGACATTATGCTCTGATAATCCATTAATTAAAGGGTTTATTAAAAATATTGTTTTCTGTATTTAAAAATAAGTTATCTAATTTTACTTTTTAGATGTCTAAGTAATTTTTGTGGGAAATTTTACATTGTAAATAAGTTATATGTGTCAAGGAAATCCTCATTTTTTTTTCTGAACTTAATACTAAATATTCGGTTTATGTCACACAAATATTAGCTCTCGTTTTGATTTTTATAGAGGATGTAAAGCAATTTCAACATTTTTTTTATGAATGTTTCAACATTTTTCTGATGGATAATTGCTATCACAATTATATTTGTTCTTCTAAATGAACTACAAACATTTCAATATCTGGTTCAAGGAAAATTGAAATAAATCTAATGCCTTGAATGCCCTAATTCTGTCTTATACGTATGCACGCTCCACCAGCATCTAAAATGTTCCTTGTGCACTCTTCTCCTAGAAAATGTCACGAAAAGGGTAAAGTTTCTATTGTCTGAGTTCGTATTTAGAAGTGCAAATAACAGGTACACTTATTTTATCAAGCTTTCTAACAGTTCTTCAATTTTCTTTCTTATGCTTTTAATATTCTGATGACATACTGTACAATATTGATTGGTATTACTCCTATATATAGCTGAGTATTTAGCATTTTTATGTTATTAGTGTTCCTTTTTGTGTTTGAGTTTTTGTTGTTTTGCATTTATAATGAAATATTATAAAAAATATAATACAAACATGGTTCCAGAATTGCTTTACTTCCTTGTTAGAGCGCCTTTTTTACACTTGTACCACATAGCAGAATACTCAAAAACATAATTGTGGGAAAAGAAAATGTTATTGGAATGTTATTTAATTAGAATGACATTTTGGGCTCTGGTGTTGCCAGAAACAATTTTTTTTCGTCTCTTTAAAAGTTTTGAAATATAATGAGAAGGAAATTTTACCAAAAATCCCCGCTGAATTTAAAATACGACATCTGATATTTCTGGTTGGGCAACCTACCATTTGGTAAACATTTATTTATTTCTATATAACTGTTATTCAGAATTCTTCTGCTAAAATGTACCTGTGAATGGACTGGAGATGCCCATGGGTATGCCCATCTGGCTGCATGCTCTGAACCGAAGGTTAAGAGCACTCGCGGTAGAGGATTTCAGGGTTTGTTAGTCATAGTTGGCCATGATTAATTTGTGTGTGTAAAAAAATGTTTGCTGCATAAGCTGTTGATGGTGAAAATCTTGCGTAAAATAACAAAATAGTTTTGTCTAGGCGCCAAAAGCATAATAAGATTGAGAAAGAGGATAATGTTATATGTTAAATCTTGAAACTGTTGCAGAAGAAGAACTACAAGCAAAAACGTAGGTCGGTAGTATAAGTCGCTAGTTTTGACATAATTTTTAACTTTTTCATTTGTGATGAATATGGATTTTTGCTATTTGTAATACAGGCCAGATGAATTATTTGTAAGCGTTATATGCACTGTGTTAAATATATTAAGTAGTACCAATACAGAAGCAAATGATAAATGGCGTGCTATGAATGCCGTGTCATATTGTTCTCCATCGTATGCATAGTAATAATGCTACCAAAGGTGCTATGGAAATTGTTTTGCATGTGAATTGTGCCATTTGGAAATGGTTATAGAGTGGAAATTGTAGATTATTTAATAGACGGCATGAAGTAAATTTGGAATAATATATAACGTGCATTTTAATTATAAAATCCGACAGTTTTTTTATAATACATTTCTCGGTTTTCAAACATTGATAATTTTCAGACTCATTATGGAGCAGTTAAGAGCGCACCATAAGCACCCTGGCATGACGATATTTTGGAAATATACATAACGGCAACTTGATATAAATCAAGTGCATACTGGATTTAATATATATACACTCCCATACGCACATTACAGCTTAACCAAGTTAGAAGGGTCCACCGGAAGCAATTTTCTTATGTTGCGGTAAAATACGTTTGCCACATAACGTATGAACAATAACAGAAATACAGCCTTGTGTAACCAACAGCTAACAGCTGTATACCTTTATAGTTATTGTGTTTGATTGTAAAGGACAAATTGTATGTTTGTAAATCTTTATGACTATTTTGTGAACTTACTGAATGCTCTAGGAATTGAACTGAATGAAACTGAACTCAATTTTATGATTGTAAGAGCATTTATTTTACTATAGTATGAAAAATATTAGATTAGATTAGATTAGTGTACCTTTAATGAGAATGTGGTATTATGTAGGTAGTAATGGATTATCAACATGAGACGATCAAAAATAACTTGTTAAGCTGAGCATGATCGATTTTTTATTACTAATAAAAAAGACACAGTAATCTTTGAATATAGTGCACCCAACTTATTTATTTTATATTTCCCATGATGCACAAGAGTTGTATGTGGGTTTGTAGGAGTGAAACTGCTGGAATCAAAGTAGAGTATATGTCTGTAAGGAAATTGAAAACAGGTGGGAAATGTTTTGAATTTCTACAAAAGAATAATCATTATTCTGCCTCACTGTCTGTGCAGTAGTGGGTGCCAGGTACATTTTCTTTGTATTTTTTTTTAATATTTTCATACCGCCTGCAACTATTATTGTTTTGGATGGGTGGGCAGCATATGCTAACATTTCGGTCATCGATGGGGAGATTTATAATTATGTAATTGTTCACCTCAAAATTTTGTAGATTCAGACAATTATATAATTTCCAGTATATAGAAAACATGTGGATGAGGGCTAAGCATAACATTAGAAGACAGTATGGAACTTGGGATGTACTCTTAAGAGTTATCTTCACAAATTCCTGCGAAGAAATTCATTCAAGTACATGAATGTGTTTGCATTTATCACATGCATTGCCAGTATCTACAATGTCGACCAAATTCTTATCTTGATTAAACTTATTCTAAATTCCCTTCTGGTTAGAAAGACATTTAAAAATTACTGTCACCATTCCATCCCTCCACGAAGAGTCGGTCCTGGTGGTGTAGTGGTTACCATATTTGATCTCTAAACCCAAGATCATGGGTTCAAACCTGGCTAGGATCAATGGATTTTTTTCAGGCATAAAAATCCTAAGTATGACTTCTTCCTTCAGAAGGGAAGTAAAGCCATGGGTCCTGTGTCATACATTTACAGCATGATAAAGAACCTCAAGCCTGAAAGAAGAGGCCTCTGAGCAAAACATTTTTATCAGCTATTTCATGCCCTGAATAGAATGGGACGCTGATGACCTGAGATGTTAAAGAGTGTCCGTAAATAAATCAACAACAACCTCCACCAAGGTACTATCTTGCACTGTGCAGCATTAAACCCATCTTCAACAAGGCAACCTGAACCCTTTCACTACAATCGCTGCAAATTCCAGAGGTATTCAGGATCAATTATCAATTCAAGTGAGATTGTGCTCTATCAAACTTCTGCTATATAATGGGGGGGGGTGATTTTTTGACTCTATGGTTGAGATTGTGCTCTATCAAACTTCTGCTATATAATGGGGGGGGGTGATTTTTTGACTCTATGGTTGAGATTGTGCTCTATCAAACTTCTGCTATATAATGGGGGGGGGGGTGATTTTTTGACTCTATGGTTCTCCATATGCAATTTACATACTCCCTAGTGTAAGCTTTGAGGAACATAAACAAATGAGTTGAGTCATTATGATGAAATAATGTACAGCTGAATCACTCTTTGTCTGGCACTGGGACATAACATGTTTTTTGTTACATAGATGCATTTATTGCAATAAAATATGGAGAGGGGATAATACTGGAATTTTAACCATTCCTGCTGACTGAATTTTTTGACATTTCATTAAATTAATATTGAAACAGCAGCAATGGTTGAAATGGCATTGTTATCAAACATTGACCTCTTCCTATTTTATTGCAATGTATGTGTGTAACAAATTTGTATTTGGTATATTGATAATGGTTTATTTCATGAATGTAGTTTAGTGTCTACAAGTCATCTGTTGCTCATAAAGACATGGACATAATATAAAGTACACCCAAAGATAACAATGACGGATTTGCAATTCTTGTATAAATTTTTATAATAATATGAAGAGAATGAAGAAAAAAGGTGCATGAGTGTGCAGAGAGAGTTATTTTCCTCTGTTTGTTTTAACTGCATGTACAACATTTTCTTATGTAAGCCATTGAGGATTTTTACCGATTTTTATACCAGCAAATGTGATGTTTTGCACATTTTCCACCATACAGCTCACAGACAGATTCATGTTGGGTTAATGAAATACTTTAATTTTGCATAATTTGTGATGAAAACCATGAACACTGAGTCTAGTCACTACATGTATGAAATCTAGTTGGCTTTTGGTCCAGGTATAAGATGGTATCTGATGTGTAAAAACCTTTCTGTATGTCTGCCATTTTTTCTTTTTTTCCTTTGGATTGTCTTCAGTTCATGCTGTTATTGCTGGTAGTTGATCATATCTGAAGTCATCTTGAAAGATTTCTTTTGCTACTTATACGTGTTTGGAATGAGTGGTCCTTGAGATGTATAGTGCTTTCTAGGAAAGTTGCATTCACTTTTTCAATGCTTTCCTTGTTGTGTTCTGTCAAGAATGAAAAGTTAAAATTGAATAAAGGTGGATGCTAAAAAGGGAAGTAAATCAAATTACTTAAAAGGATTGTCAACAGGTATATGATTAGATAATAAGGAAATTTTGGGGTATGATCATCTCAAGCAAAGAGCTTGGATTGAATCTTTAGTCAACTTACCTTGTATTGGAAAAATGTCATGGACCTGGGAATGGCTGGGAGTGGAAATATATTAAATTTGACTAAAATTATTGAGTTATGATTGGAAATTGTTTTTAACATGAATAAATGTAACATATAGCAGGCATTTAGCTTGTAAAGACTGTAGATAGCTAACAAGTAATGACAAAGGTAGGGAAATTGAAAAGTTCTTATTTTAGGACCGTGGGGTTGAGCCAGAGCCTGGTCCCCTGGAATTAAAGTAGGCTGCTTTTGATGAACCAGAGACTGGGAACTGATCCAATCAAGGTGGAAATTCTGTACCTTGTGTAAATATATTAGAATTGAGATAGTATAAAACCAATTATTCTATTAGATTCTCTGTAATTTTGAGGTGTCATATCTAAAATGGCCTGGGTAAGAGATAGTTGGAGGTCCCTTTATTTGTATTTGTATTGTGTATTTTTCTTAGCATTCAATAAATTCAAATGCTTTTGCCTTCCATCATCCTTCATACTTTTGGTTTCATGTAAGGTGAATCAGCCTTTGAGAAACTTAAGTTCTTCATATAGCTGACAGTCAACTAGCTGGTTTATTGGTCAGAATGGAAGTGAATATTTTGAATGCCAAATTTTCTAAGGCTATCCCTCTATAGGAATCTGGCTTGGAGGTGTAACCCTTGTCATTATATAAGACTTTCAGCATGGACCTCTTCGAGTCCTCCTCTTATGTTTCTTGCTACGTGTAGGCCTTTTATGACTTCTTTTCTTATGTTGTAAACCATCTGCATCAAACCATATTTTGGTATTTCTCTGGTTTCTGGGTTTTATTATGGCTGTCCTGTATAGTAAATTTTCAATCATAACTGTAGCAGGAGTCATAACTGTGTCATCATTTTGTAGCTCTTGATGTAAGTGCTTCTGTTTTATACATTTTTCATTGATATTTATAGTTATGAGTGTTCCTTACCTTCTTTCTTATTGCGGTAGTCCCATGCATTTGAAGGATTTTTTAACTGGTAAATGGGGTTTATAGTTTCTACCTTTTACAGTACTACATTGCCTTTTTATTTGCTAGACAAGATGTATAATTGAAATTCCATTTTGAGAAAATGTAGATATCTTTTGTTGAAATGAAATTTTCTTGTTCAATATTCAAGAACTTTTTGGCTTGGAATTTCTTTTTTCAATCCTGCATTTAGGTCACCAGTTATAATGGTCACTTTGTTGTGATATGATTTATGTAGTGATTTATTGAGATTGCCAGGGATCTCCAGTGACATTTTTTCCAATTGGAAATAGGCTGCAAGGATGGATACATATATCTAAATGCATGCAAATCTCTCTTTCAATCAGCCAATCCCAATGTCTTAGGTTCTAGAACTTACAAGGATCATGTCAATACACTGATATCAAAACATGCCTCAACAATTTTTCTGTTTCATCTATGTGCTATAAGAAGTTCATGTTCTAAAAATGAGCTTCTGTTTTCAACTGGAAGCATCAGAGATTGAAACTGGAAAATGTCATGTAGCTGCAGTGGAAGAGTAGAAATTTGACATCCCTTAACTGCAGCCGAGCATTCCAGTTGCATGGAGACAATCAACTGTCCCTGTTAGTGTCTTGTAGGGACGAAAACAAAACAAAAGGGATTGGTTTTGATGCAGTGATTAAAACAAAGGTTCTGTTGGCACTATGCACAACAAATAATCATCATTTTCACATTCTTCATTACATTCTTATAATTGCAGTGTTAATCATATACCAAACCAGCTTACTTTGAATAGATAACAATTGCATTGCCACTTTGTATCAGAGCCATAGATAATTAAGTGATAGAAATTCTCTTTCTTGCCACACAAATAATATTTTAGCTTTAACCAATAGTATCCTAGGATTTAACAACAGACTACATACTCCACGTAGAGTGATGAATGGCAGCCTGTAGTTGCCAGTTATCCTTAGAGCCTTTGAGATAAATTGTTTAATTGTAGAGTTTCTCTGTCTTACTGCACCAATAATATTTTAGCTTCAGCCAATAACAGTCTAGGATTAATAGCAGACAAATATACAACTGCAATAGAGTTTATCAGTGTTATTGTTAGGATATCGAGTAATGGCCATTATCAAAAGTTTGCCGCCTCTTTTGATATCAGCTGAGTATACAATGTTGCAGTAATACCTGTTATGCACATGCAGACCAAAGACTGTCGCCCTCAGGGTTATTCAGTTCCTTCTCTATATACCATGGTATGTTTCCTATATGTTTCAAGAATTTGTCAACTAATTTTAGTGTACTTCCAGTTGAAAACAGCAACTCATTTTTGGAACGTGGACATCTTACTGCACATAGATGACACAGGAAAATTGTTGAGGTATGTTTCGATATGAGTGAATTAACATGTTTCTCATTAGTAGGAATAAGTGTCAAGTGCCTCAACTCACTTAAATTAAAAGAAACTAATATGAAACCAATAATTTTCAAACTGGATAATACTCTACAAATAAGAAACCTTTAACAAAAGAATGAATAGAAGCTTGGGTTAAACTCTCACAGAAAGGGCTTAGGGTTGATCTTTACCAAGAATACACTCCAGCAAACTCATGACACCTTGAAGACCTAACTTCAAGCAAATGATTAGAAGCTTTGAAAATGACGTCCCAGGTCTCTGCTGTATGATCAGGCAGGAGTCAGGATAATCACCTCTATATGTGCTGCCACAGAGAGACAAGAGGCACTTGCACACATCCTGGGATCCTATCCGTTTGGAGAAACACTATGTAACACTTGCCATCACAGAATTTGCTGAATGATTGCAAAGCTTCAGTATAATAATTTCCAGGTCTTTGTAGAAGTTCATTGTCTGGCAAACTAATGGAAGCCCAAGAAGAATCAATATAATTCAATCCCATCAAATAAATACAGTTTATTTAATGGATGCTGCCATTAGATTTTAAAAATATAAGGGCCAACCTGAGGAAGTGAATCAAGAAAAAATTAATACTTATAACACCATAATATCAGGAAAAATATAAACTTAAGATCATCTTTTATTTTTAGTTCACCACCATCTATATAGCCAATAAGAATCTTTACAGAACAATTTAAAATAAGCTCTCCTTTTCATAATTCACATTCTTTTTATACGTATTAGTTATCTTTGTTACGAATGTCTTCATTCTTTTCTATCTAATTTTTTTGTTTCTAAACTTATTCATATATATTGCTATGCTCTGTACATTGTGGCAGCTCACAATTTCAGGGAGCTGTTAATATTTTGTCAATAATTATATATTGATCTGTTAGAAAAATACACACAAATATCTTCATATTATCTTAGATCTGGTGAGCACAGGATCAATCATATCCATCACTCATTCTGGTAACCAGCCCATCATTGGTAACATGTAGTTTTGCCCATTTGTTGGAAAAATATTTGTTCCACATTTATTCCCATACCTTAAAAACGGAATAAAGTCAGGAGTTGCAGGCAGCCTAGTGTATGACAGAATTTGCAAGTATATTTTCCATCAGCATGCCAACAGAAATGGATACATATGTAGCAATATTCTACATATGAAGGAGCAATTATCAAATGCTAATATTCCAATTGCTGTATAGAACACCTTCTAAGAGTGCCAGCAAGAGAGATACTCAAGTTGACATGTGCTAAGAGTGTTGAATGAAAATGAATTTATATTGAAAATGTGATTTGAATAAAAACATTTATACTTTTTAAATAATATGAAAAAATGTATGTCCCCCCAGACCTAGTTAATGCATATAAATATTGAATATCATTTTAACACTAATTTCAGTTGCTAAGGTTTAATATAAAATACTGTTAAATTTGCTGTACAAAACTTAATTCTAATGCTATTTGTAATTTCTTTCTGTAATTCTTTAAATGTACTTTTCTTGTTCTGCTGGAATCCTGCATAAAAATAAGCATATTAATAAATCTCATATATACAGTTGTCAATTTGATGGTTGGAATAGTGTGCTCTCCTCTGTGGATTCAAACCAAGCGGGGATTATTACATTTTTCATGGTGTAAGAATCTCAAGCACAAGTCCTTTGTGAGGAACTCGAGCCATGTGTCTCATTAAGTTAAAGAACTCCATACTTAAAACAAAAAGATATCTCAGGACTAAATGATCAACTATTTCACACCCAAAATATAATTTAGTTCACTGTCAGATGGCATTGAAAGTGATGAGCATATTTATTACCTGTCCCTCTACTGTCTATATAAAGTAAGTTTACTTCTAATTCTGTTCAATAAATAATTAGGAACGAAATGACGGATTCTAACTAACATATATACAGACAGTATTAGAAGTGTTAAGAGCTCTGTACATAATGTATATTTTATTAAACTGGTCTAAAATATAATGTAAATACTACCAAATTCTGTTAGTAAATATTTTAAATCCAATATTGAAAAGTATGCAGTATTCATAATACTGCACTGGTAACATGTTAATGGGTTTAAAAATTGTTAAAAAAATGCATCCATAGTATTCATAGAGTCAAGACACAAGCAGAATGGCTGATGAGGACATGCAGGTACAGCAACTCACCAGATTTTATACCATAGAGAGGTAGGTAAGTGTCAGCATGCTAGTTGAAAATGGTTATGAAGACAAAGAAACAGCTGAAGAAGAGAGTAAAATTATAATATGTTCTTCATAATCAGTGTAAATCACTATCATAAATATCAAGAATAAGCATAAGCCACAGATATGGTGAGAGAAAATCATTCCAAAATATTAAAAGAAATAGCTGTCTAAGTAAAATTTAGTAAATATACTGCAAGAAGTATCATTAGAAATGTGGGGAGGTGGAGGAATCTAAAGATCAGTGCACCAAAATTAGCTGCAGCTCTGAAGAACAAGCTCAATAAAATTGTTTCTACAAAATATAACACAGTTTGAAAGCAACATCTCATTCAAACAGTGAAATGCAGAGGAGGATCAGTGTTCAATACAAATGTGGTACATGAGTGCAGCTGGTATTGGTTCTTTGGAAATTATTGATGGAATCATGGACCACATCAAATATATAGATATTTTAAAATGAAATATCTAAACAGGTCCAGAAAAATTAGATTGAATATAACTTTATCTTCATGCAAAATAATGGTTTGAAACATTGCCGCCAACACTAGTCAAAATAAATGCCAACTCCAACCCCCAGAACCCTGACATCAATCCTGTTGAACACTTAATACGAAGAATTAGACAGAAAAATATGTGAAAGCAAATCTCTTCTGAGAGAAAAATATGTTAAAGGCAAAAAGAAGAAATGTTGCTCTGATTAAAGAATGGTATGATTCCGAAAACTTTATTTCTGAGTTGTCTGATTAATGTCTTGCATATTGGGGCATGTAACAAAGAAGATAATATATCCTACCGGGTCAAAATGATGTTTTGTTTGAAAATTATTAGATTACATTTATTTGTGTGAATACATTGAACAGTGAGTTTACAAGGCATTGATTTTTTCTTAATTTTGTAAGAATTATGTGGATATTATATATAGAAATTGTTCTTTCACTGTGGCCATGTATAGCACATGAGTTGAAATGAATAAGACTTGAAAAAATGGGGTCACGTCGGGATTTAAACACGGATATTGCTGGATAAACTAGAAACCTGGGTCATAAATATATGGTACATATTAAGGAATAAATCTCTCATTGAGAAACCTTATGGAAATTTTTGGGAATTTATAAAATCAGATGAGGAGTTCAAGGTTCCTTTCTTGCAGGAGGATGATATGATAATTCATTTGGTTAGAGCATCAGCCCAGAAGGCTGAATACCTGTTGTTCAAATCTCAGCTGTGACCCAAATTTTTTTTCCAACTTATTTGGATTGGTTTTTATTATTTATACAGGGTGTTACAAATATACTGGAACAAACCTTAGTCTGTGAAAAAATAAGTTAAAATCGTTCCAATGAGAAAAGTGGGAAATACATTTTACTTTGAAGGAAATGAAATAGCAGACTGACTCATGAAAGAAGCAGTGAATAGAAAGACCTGTCAGTGAATTATCATCTCATAGTAATATGTTTGTTTTTTTTTAAGCAGTGTTTAAAGCCCATTTCTACTACTGAGGCACCACAGGCAGTGGACACTGATGATACATGAGATGAAATAATAAACTAGGAAAGGATATTTTTTAAGGAAGGAAACATTCCTGGCCTGAGTTTAGGGTACCTCCCTGGCATTTGCCAATTATGAGCATGGAGGAAAACCTGGAAAAAACCCCAGTAAGGGAGGACAGTCCTGGTGGGATTTGAACCCCAGAACTTCCACTAACAGGTCTGAGACTAAACGACCTCGGCCACCTGTGGTGGTTTGGTAATATGTGAGGAATGAATTAAAGTTAGTGACTATGGAAAACAGTGGCAAATGACAATGAATGAATGGAGCAACTACAAAATTATATTTCCCAACTGTAGCTAAAAGGTTTAAAAAAACAGTATTCTGCTAAGCCCCATTATTATGGCAATCCTCTCAGGGCACGGAAAATTTGGAGCCTACTTTCATTGCTTCAAAATAGCAGAGAACCCATCATGTATATGCCTGAAAGATATACAAACAGTGGAACACATCTTAGGAATTGCAATATCTTTCATGAAATATTCCAGAAAGGAATGGGAAAAGTAACTAGGCAATGGCCAATGAACAGTAATAGTGAGTTTGTTCTAAAATATAATAAACAATTTAAAAATTTTGTAAATAATATAAATTTTGACAGTTTTTAAATTAACCCAAACTGACTAACAGGCTAGAAAATGGGCAATAACAGTGAAACAGTCTAAAGAAATGGTCATTGGTATTAATTGTGAATAATATAGCTATTGGAATTTTGGAAATTACATAACCACCTACTTGACTAAGAATGTTAATGTAATTAATGTAAAAGTATTAATTTGCATATAGTACCAATTTCAAAAATCTTAAAAATTTGATGATTAGGTTGGAATAAGAAAGTAACAGTGTAAAGAAATAGTATTAAGGGTAACATATAATGGTGAAATGGTAGCAGTGCATATAACATTACTAATTATTATAGTAATGGAGCATGCAGTAAATAAAGAAGATTAAAAAAAAAACTTGGGTGTAAGTTCCTTGCACCAAAACAGGAACAAAATGACTTGTAAGATGCATTCAACACATTTTGATATATGAACAACTTAAAACAATAATAATTAATATATTCCACAATAATGTATTCAACATGTTCACACTAACCACTTACCTAACACTGTGACATGTTTCTGAAGCCATCCATCATTAGTTGTTGACTGACTTCAACTGAAATAACCTGCTATGGTTAACCACTCAAATGTAATTGAAATGCAGCACAAGTCAAACATAAGAAACTTACTAACCATAAATGTAAACTAGTATCACATCAACACATTGCCATCTAGGGTGCAGTACACATCAGCAGACGACGTATGTCAGTTGCATAACTTGATTGTCTGAAGTTAATTATTATTTTAAAAAGCATAAGTTGTTGGATCTTACCTTGAAATGTGTCGAATGTTATCTTTCAATAATTCACCACAAAGCAGGCATTTACATACATATATTTACATCACTTGTGTGTGTGTGTGGGTGTGTGGGGGGGGGAGAGATTCTTCCCTAGGTTTTGTACTAGAATTTTTTTTCCCCTTATATAACTATTTATTTGTTGTTGCAAAAATATGATTTTATAAGATTGGTAGGTATACGAATACCAGTGACTATCACAGAATTGTACATATTTAAATTAGCAAAAGATATGTAATAGTTTTATTTTTATTTGCAGAACTCTTCATTATGATTGAATTAACAGTCAAGACTTTGGATTCCCAGAATCATGGGTTCTCTGTACCAGATGATGTAAGTAAAAATGCCTCAATGAGCTTAAAATTTGAGTTCAGTTGGTATATCAGATCTTTGTACTGTAATAGAAAGCATTAATCAAGCACATGCTTATAAAAAGCATGTGGAACAATTTGTAAATTTGTAGACTTGAACATCAAAATGGTAATATCCTTAACATAAATACTGGATAACATAATGCTTTAACTTTTGTTTCAGACTACTGTGAAACAGTTAAAAGATAAAATTGCAGAGTCAATAAACATTCCTGCTGATTCACAACGGCTAATTTACTGTGGGAGAGTTTTGGTAGATGAAAGAAATTTAAGTGAATATGGTAAGTAAACAGACATTATCTTAAATACAAGATTCTCATTCTATAAGCAGTGGAAAATTGATATTGCCAATGGAAAGTTAACTGCCTATTGGCCTTGCTACCTGCAAAGGGAAATCATGTCATATGGAGAAAATCATAGCATACATTTTTTTTATCTTTTGGTATTTATTAGTATAATATAGTAATTAATAACTCATTATCATAGTAGATGCTCAAAATGTCTTGCCCTCACTGTGAGGTAATATATATCTTTGTAGCTATTTAAGTGTTTTATCTATTTCTGTGCTGCTAGCATTTTTATATATATAAATAAATGAAAAATAATGTAACAATATTAACAATGTAACTAAAATAACAATAACTAGAAAAGCAGGGAAGGATAAAACACTAAGAAAATGTCACAGATTAGTAATTGCTATATTTCAAACTGTGAGTTCTTCTATGGCAAGAAGACAAGTGAAGGTGGTAAAAATAAATATTGAATACCCAGAGTAACATTATGCATGGAAACAAATGAATCAAGCAATAAGAGTGTGGAGGGGGAGAAAATAAATAAAAAAATAACATTTAATAATATGTAATTTTAAACCAGGTGGTAAAAGAGCTTTATGTAAAAATGTAGCTGCCATTTCTCTGTCTCTGAGTAAACTTTCACAGCTATGAGTAGGTAATGCATCAATAAGTGTTAAATTAAAAGCATCATCAAAATCTTTATAGAAGGGCATTTTGGGCAATTGGCAAGGGAGACTTGGTTTTAACAGATTGTTTATGATTGTTCATACAGAGTGAAACAACAGTAGAAGTTAAACCAATATAAAATGCTTTGGAACGCTTACAAGATAACGTAAATATGACAATTCTTAGAAGAACAAGTAGCAAATGAAGAAATGTTAAATACTCTGGATAAATTAGAACTGCAGAATGAATGGCAAGGCATAATTAGCTCACAGGTTTTACATTTAGGGTGTTGTCAAGGAACGGGACGAGGTAAATTCAAAGGAGATAGATTTTGGCAAAATATACTTTTAAGGTTAAGGGGTATTCTAAAAGTAAGGCGGGGTACAAATTTAGAAAAATCACTTAAAGATGAATGCATTTATAAAATATCTTGATATTCTTTCAAAATAAAGATGATGCTTCAATTCCAGGCATGTAAGTAATAACAAGGTTAATGAAGCTCTTATTAGAAGTTTTAGCTTTGCATTGGAAAGATTTGTGCGCTGAAATGATACAGGATACAGGATTTTAAAATAGAGGAAGGATAAATTTGATCTTGGAACTTTTCAGCCAGGTTATTGATATACATATGAAAAGTTATTACAAAGACGAGGACCATGTATTGAAAGAGAAAGGGGAATAGATCTTTTGGTATGCAAGGGATGACAGCTATCAAAATGAAAATAGTGTTGTAAATTGGTAGGCTTAATGTGCACAGACTTAAGAAAGGAGCTATGGCATAAAGAAATATCAATATGTAGGAACTAGCAGCATTGTCAGAGATAGAAGTGGATTTAACTGAAAATTTGAGCCATGGCATAAAGAAATATCAATATGTAGGAATGTAGCAGCATTGTCAGAGATAGAAGTGGATTTAACTGAAAATTTGGAGTTAAGATTAGTAGGAAAATAATTCAGAGATTCTGAGCCATGAGTCCAAAGCACGAATATATCAATATATTTCAGCTATAATAATGGCGCCAAAGGTTCTGACTTAAGAAATTCCTCCTCTAAGCGAGTCATAAAAAGATTGGCATAAGATGGTGCCATTTTGGTGCCCATCACATTGCCTTTAATTTGTAGATAATATCTACTATCCAACTAAATGCATTGTGAGTGAGAACCAGATAAGCAAGATGGCAAATGAAATCTGTGGTTGGGGAATGTTAGTATAGAGTGACATCACATCGATAGTGGTCAGAAGTATATTAGAATGTACCAAAGGGTCAACTTTCTTAAGCAAAATCAAAAAATGGAAGGAACCTTCGATACAGGAAAGCCTAGCTAGATGTAGTCGGTCCTGGTGGTGTAGTGGTTACCATACTTGCCTCCTACGCCCAAAACGCGGGTTCGAACCCGGCCAGGACCGATGGATTTTTTCGGGCGTAAAAGTCCTAAGTATGGCTTCCTTCGGAAGGGAAGTAAAGCCGTGGGTCCCGTGTCGTACATTTACGGCACGAAAAAGAGCCTCAAGCCTGAAAGAGAGGCCTCTGAGCAAAATTTGTCGGCTGTTTCACACCCTAAGTTGAATGGGACGCTGATGACCTGAGATGTTAAAGAGCGTCCATAAATAAATCAATCAATCAAAAAAAAAAAATCATCCTAGCTAGATGTAACAAATAGCTGTAACCAAAAATCTACTAGGGCAGAAATGCTTTCAATGGTGGAATTGAAGCTAGCTACTATCTGGTGGCCTGGATAGTTCTTTTTATGGATTTTAGGGATAAAATATATGGTGGGAGTACGAGGGGCATAAAGAGTAAGAACCGTGATATCTTGAGGACTAAGTCCTTCTGCAGTACCAGAAGAAGCAATAAAAGAAGCTGTATTTTGATTAAACTTGACTGTAGAGTCGGAAGAGAATAATTCATAATATGTCATATAATCAAGCTGTCGTAAGCTTCAGCATTGTAAGAAGAAATGTCATTTAGTACTACTGAGGATCCTTTATTGGCTTGAACAATAACAACATCAAAATTATTAGGTAACCTATTAAATGCTGATTTCTCGTGTAAAGTTAAAATCGGCTAATAAACATTTCTAAAATATACCTAGAAGGTAAAGAGGCAGATTCAAGTTAGGAATGAATGAATAGTATTTAACGCCCATTTTTGCTATCAAGTTTGGAGGGAAAACGAAACCTGAGAAGGCAAGGAGTAACATATGAAGTAGGCTGAGAAGATTTAGTATGCCAATAGTAATGCCATCTTAAATCACACAAAATTTAACACATCAGAAATAAATTTAAGGCAATTAAATTTGGGAGTTGGGGCAAAAGATAATCCTTTTTGCAAAAGCACTGTGTCAGCATCAGAAAGTGGAGTAGAAGATAAATCATCTTCTATTTCATCTGTTTCCATGCATAATGTTACCTTTGATATTCAATATTTATTTTTACCATCTTCGCTTGTCTTCTTTCCATATAAGAACTCGAGCAGTTAAAAATGTAGCAATTACTAATCTGTGACTTTTTCTTAGTGTTTTATCCTTTTCTCTTTTCTAGTCATTGTTGTTTTAGTTTTATATATGTATTTTATTTTTCATGCATCAACATAAAGATTTTTTTTAAACAAAATAAACACAAATAAAAAAAAACATTGCTTTTAACCATAACAATTAGGGACAGCTAACTTCAATCAAAATTTATTCCAGTATGATTGGCTCAGTCCATCAGCAGCTACCTACTGGAATATCCAGGGGACCCGGCTCCAATCCAACCAAAAACAAAACGTAACATTAAAAATAATTTATACATTCAATAAAATATTAAGTTATATTTCCTACAATATTAAACTTCTTTTTTTTAATTAAACCTATTCAACCTATTCAGTCAAATTTCTATCCTTGAAAGTTGCTTATTCCTTAGGACCTTATACACAGTAACACCCTGTTTATTGGTGTATAAGTATCCTGTTTAACTAATGCTAAATAACTAGTCCCATTCCCTCCCCTACTCATTTCATCCTCCTTTCACTATCTGACAATTCTGTACCATTTATCAAGCTCCTTTCCTAAGTATTTTACACCTATAACCATTTTTGCCTTACTTTGCCTATGTATTTTCACAGTTCTTTAATGTTTTCATCTGATTTTAAATTTAAAATTATTCTACCTCTTATTTCATGTGGTAAGTTTTCCCAATTTTTTAATAGGAACTGTTCCCTCAAAATTTGGTTGCTTACATTCTAGTATACAAAGCCAAGTACTATCTGGTTCTTCCCACATAGGACATATCCCCTTAGTGTATCCAGTATTTTAAACTGCTTAAATATTTACTCCTGTTCTAAACCATGCCAACCTTTCCCTTGCTACCTTATAAATTTCAATATATCTTTCTCTTCCCCACACATTTTTTAGTGAACTATATAATTTCAGAAATTTTTGGTGTTAAGATTTGCCCATATTTCCTGTTTTTTAATATCCTGAATTCTTATTATCTCTTTCCAAAATCCCTTACCCAATCTTTCTCCCTCGTACCATACTAATCCCATGCCCACTTCTTATAGGATATTTTGGATTTTAAATAACCAAGTTTCTCTCCCCTTAATTTTTCCTTGTGCTACCAAATACTTATTAATGGTATTCTCATCTTCTAGTCTCCCTATTCTATATCAATATTTCAATACTCTTTCTATGACCTTTTATAGCTTCCTAGTTCCATTTGGGCAACCTCGTTAGGTGAAGATCTAGACAAGTCTAGAACGGTTCTACAAAATCTATTTATCACATTTTTCCTTTTCCATCCTTCGTCTGGCCCCAAATTTCTATTCCATATATCATTTTGCTCTCCACTATTGAGTCATACATTCTCTCTAACCATTTTACTTGTATATTTGGTATTTTGTTTATACAAAATCCGATTATACTCTTTTATACTTTTCCTTCTGCTACTGCTTTCCTTTTTTGATTGCTCCATTTCTCATTGCTAGACAATCTAACACCTAAATAATCAGTTTTCTTGATAACTTCAATTTCTGTGCCCTCCCACCACCAATTTTCCTGTTTTTTTAATTTGAAACCTTTTTTCATCACCACAATCTTAGATTTGTTTTTATTTATCTTGAGACCCCATTCTCTACAAAATGTCCTATAGCATCTAATGATCATTTTAATCCTACACTTGTTAAAGAGCCTGTTACCAAATCATCTACAAAGAGTAGACTCGGTAACTGTATTATTTATAGTTGGCATCTGTACATTACCTTTACTAATTTCTTCCAGAACATCATCAATAAATAGATTGAAGAGAACTGGGCTTAATTTACATCCTTGTCTTAGACCTACATTGTTGATATTTTTTCCGTAACTCTCCCTCCCTCATATTTAACACAAATTCTTTATAAATGTTCTGAATTACCTTTATAAAATTCTGGCTTACTCCTTTCTTTCTCAGTTAAACCCAAAGTGCTTCTCTAGAAATTGTGTCAAAAAGCTTTTTCCAAGTCCAGAAACAACTAATAGATTCTACCCTTTTGCTACTAAGACATTTATCTACTAATGTTCTAATTATAAAAATATTGTCAACTATTCTTTTACCTTTCCTGAAGCCTGATTGAAATACTGAAATTTTCTTTTCTCTCTCTGCCCATTCTTGTAATCTTTTTGCCAACACTCCAGTGAAGACTTTCCCAATAATTGAAAGTAAACTAATTCCTCTATAATTTGCTCAGTTCGTAATATATTTTTTACCTTTATAAATTGGTGTTACAATTTCCACTCTCCAATTTTTTGGTATTTTTCCTTCTTCAAAGTTTATGTTTAGCAATCACCCCAGTATGTTTAATTTGTTAAGGTCTTCTACCCAAGCTTCCCAACATTCCCCTGGTATTCCATCTATTCCACATGCTTTGTTAAGTCTAAACTTTTTAATTTGTTCCAAAACTTCACTTGAAGTAATTTTGCTAACAAATCTATTTTCCATGGGTTATCAATATTCAAATTATCTTGGATAACCAAAGTTTTTACTCCCAAAAGACCCTGAAAAAACTTAAACCACTCTGCATACTCTTAATACTTCACTTACTTGTCATAATGTATAGAACATTATGAGTGAGTTGGAGTTTAGCCTGGCTGATGATGAAAACCAAATGTTCTCGAAACCGGTTCTATACATTATGACAAGTAAGTGAAGCATTAAGAGTGTGTAGTTAAACTAAATCATACAATAATATCAATTATATGATTGGTTTGACTGTGCAAGTTCCATTTTACATTTTAATTAGTAAATAGGCCTTCGAGCCGTAGGAACACCAACCTATTTTGAGTTGGATTTTTAACCTGGCTGGTGATGAGAACCAAATGTTTTCAAAACCAGTTTTATACATTATGACAAGTAAGTGAAGCATTAAGAGTGTATAGTTCAACTAAATCATACAATAATATCAAGTATATGATTGATTCACTGTGCAAGTTCCATTTTACTTTTTAATTAAACCACTCTGTTGGTGGTACCACATAATCCCCTGCCTTTCTTTTGCTCATTTTACCTGTCATTGTCCAAATTGTCTTTATCATTCTTCTTCACTACCTCATTTAATTTCTGGTTAAGCTTCTCTCCCCACTCTTTCCTTTTTACCTCTAATAAGCACCTGTGTCCCCATCTTTCTACAAGGTAATTGTCCCTATCTGTTTCCTCTTCTGTTTGTCTGCAGCATTTTAGTTTCCACTGTACTCTTCTTGCATCTGCACATTCTTTATCGTACCAGCTATCATTCACTTTTAACCTCCCCTCAAACACTTTCATTTTGTTTCCTGCATTTTTAACGGCCTCCTCTATACTAAAAATACAATCTTGAACTTTTCTATCCTCTAATAATGCTGATATCTTCCCCTTCCACACATTCCACTTCTTGATTTAATTTTGCATGGAATATTTTAACTAAATCTGTAATGTTTTAATTGGATACTTAACCAGAAATTTTGCTCCCGCTGACTATCTTCTATCGTTTGGGTCTCCAGTGATTACTTTCACTTATCATATCTAAAATCTCAAAGCCAACTATATATCTGTCCAGATCTAAGGTAAATAACATATAATCTATAACACTTTGCCCATTTTTATTTACAAAAGTGAATTTTCCTCCCTGATCTTTCCCTTTTATTCCATTACACATCAAGAAGTTGTTTTCTTCACAGAACTCTATTAATTTTTTTGCTCTCATTATTGAAAACTTTATCATTACCACAACGCTTCTCTAAATTTGCCTCTATTGGGCCCCAGGCATTGAAATCTATCCTAATCTGTTCTTCCCCTATTCTTGCATTTAGATCTCCCATTAACATTAATTCTACATCTGTATATTTGTCCTGTAATTCTTCAATGTTTTGTCTGAATTTAATAAACAAAATTGATTCATAAAAGCTTGAAGAGCTAGATGGAATATATAAACTCACTTGTGAACTTGTTCCACATACATCATTTAATGTACAACACAGCATTTTATCACCTCCTAAATTCTTTTCAACCTTAATTTTGAAACTTTTATCTCTTTGCACAAATAACCCTATGCCACCAGATGCCCAACCTTTTCCTTTCAACCCTTTTTTTTCCATAATAATCATACCCATTGACATTGATGGCAGAATCGTTTAATATCCATGTCTCAACCACTGCTAACACATCTGCCTACTTGATTATCCGATGAATGTCACCATTTCGTATTTCGCTATTAACCCTTCAACATTCCAGCATACTACAGATAAGGTACACATCCCTAAACTGAATTCTTTCTCCCAAACCTATATTGCTCCAACTTTGCTTTGCTTCTTGTAAGTCTCTCCTCTTTGTCTGACATGACTCATCGTTCCTCTACCTGCATAATACTTCCCCCAGGCATGGAGACTATACTGAATCCTGCCTTTCTCCACATATTCAGATCAGCCATAGCACCAGTACTTCTCTGTTGGCATTCTCTTGCATCTGTTGAGGATACTACAATGTGTCGTGATATTGTTAGCCATTCGTCTTTCCCCTTCTCTCCTTTTGCCGTTTCTTCTCCACCGCCACCTTGAATTCCTGGACTTTGATCCTCTCTGCTGGCTGAGCCTGCAACTATCGTATATCATCCATTCATGTCCTGTTTCTTTCCATCTATGAAAAGATTCAAACCCCTAACATATGCAATCTTGCCTTCTTCTCTGACTTTTTTTATTTGCTTCAATAAAGAGATATATTCCCATTCTTCTTTTTCATAATCTTGCTTGATGAATATCTTACTACTCATAAGTTTTTTTGTACTTTACAGCATCATCCATTTAAATTACACGGTGGTACAGTAGACAAGTATCGGCCTCGGTCTAACTCCTTTTCTACCTATTCAAAAGGAGTCACATATTTCCCATCCCTGTAGTTGGATCCCCTGCTTTTCCTTAAATATTTCTTCAACCTCTTGCCAAGTTCTCTTCTGTCTATTTTGCTGTATTCCAAAAATGATAATGTTTCCTTTTCTGTTATTTACCTCAGCTTTTTCCAACCTCCTTATTTTTCCCTCATGGTTCACGAGATCTTCTTCAACCCTTTGTTGATAACTTGAAACAATCTCTCTCATATCTTCAGTTAATCTGTTTATTCTTGTTTCTAGCCTCTTCTCCATCTTTCTCAACTCACAATTTCTTCTGATATTCCCTTTAGCATTCCAACATGCTCCATTCCCGTACTGGGATTTAATTCCACTCAGCCAATCACTAATAATGCCATCAATACAAAGCCGTGCCAAATCATGGTCACTTGATCATTGAAACCATTTGCTCCAGCCTTAATTTTTCTTTTATTAAAAAGGCCAACTCTAACACGATAGATTTCTGTGGATACACCCACTGTAATTACTGCACACAGAGTGTGTGTAGACACGTCCAACTTCGATCAGCTTCAGCTCGCAACTCATATAACTATTTATATATGTGTGTGCATATTTATTTTGAAATGCTTAGACAAAAAATGAATACAAGAAATCATCACCAATTCGTCCTGGCCTTTCTTAGGTGTGACCCCCTGTGAATACAATTTGAGTATTACAGTAAGTTTCTTTACTAAATTATAAACTAAACATAATTATTCTTGAACTTAGGTATTAATTTTTTTTTTACACCAAACTCCATTTATTCACATAAAAGTAAGACGCATTTTGGGAGAATCTCTCCCATTTTCAGTTGCTCACCGAACCGCCATTATTCGAAATGATGGCTGGGCACCCGGATGTTGTGGTGGCCTCTGTTGGTTGAAGTAGGAAATTACTGAGTTCATCCATAGGAGGAAACTCAAAATTCATTAGGTGTTTTCTATTTTTTAATATAAAATTTCTTTCCCAAGTGGATAACTCCAATGGGTTGTGAAGATGCTTCAGCAGTTTAATTTCCGGTTTTATTTTTGGTCCAAAGGTGAGTTGCTACTGCCGATTTATCCATCTGCTTAAACCGAATATTCCTAAATTGTTCTTTTCTCCGAATTTCCAAACTTCTATTTCTTTTGCTTATGTAGCTCTGCACATAATCTGCACATTTTATTTCGTAAATTCCTGATTTCTGTTCTGTTGATATGGAGTCTTTTACTGTGCGATCTATTTCTTTTTAGACGGAAAAGAATACATAAATAGAGTTGAAACCATGTTAAAAGGACAAGACTACAAATCAATTGATAAGAATCCGCTCAATAAATGCAATAAAATGTTAATCAAAACATTAAATTAAGTCAAAACACTATCCACTACTGAAAAACAGAGTAATCCAGTACTACCTAGGCTTTATGCACTACCTAAAATACATAAAAATGATAACAGCATGAGACCAATAATAAACAATATCAATTCACCCACATACCAGGTAGCAAAAAAAAATGATCAAAGTCTTCAATTCTTTTAAGAGATTCCAAAGTTTGAGCATTAAAAATTCAGTTGATCTAGTCAAAAAACTTAAGAATAGCAGAATTACGGCTAGAGATATAATGGTTTCATTTGATGTAAAAGCCTTATTCCCGAGCATATCTACAGAGAAACTTATGCTTATGCTAAAAAAAATGGTTAACATCAATAAATTTAAAAACAGAAGAAATAGAAGATTTATTAAAACTTACTAATACTTGCATACTTACTAATTACTTGCATTAATTAAAATTACTTCAACTTCAACAAAAAATATTACCAACAAGTTTCAGGCCTAACCATGGGAAACCCTTTGTCACCTTTTCTAGCAGAGCTATTCATGAGTTCATTTAAACACATATCACAAAAGCCTTCCCTTTAATTTTCAAGTCATGGTATAGGCATGTGGATGACATTTTTGCAATAATATTGAAGAAACAGTCAATAGATGCCCTGAAACTTCTTAATTTGCAACATCAATCTATGCAATTTACCATAGAAGAAAGAAATGGTTGGCTACCATTTCCAGATTTAAAAATTATAGGAAATGGAGATTGTTTGAATTTTGGAATTTACAGAAAAGAAACACATGCGGAAAACTACATAAAAATGAGAGTTATAGCCCCATTCCACATAAGTATGCAGTATTTCACAGTTTGGCACACAGATTGATGAATATTCCACTCACAGAAGCAGAGTACAAAATAGAATACAAAAAAATAATAAAGACGGCTATAAGCAATGGTTTCAACAAAGACAGTGATAAAAATTATCAATAAATCTAAAAGACATAAAGGGACAAGGGAAATTTCTGCACTGAAAAATACAAAAGAAGAATACAAATTCAAAGTTTCACCTACCATCCAATTTACCACAACAAGTTCAAGAAAACTTTCAAAGAACATGAGATAATGTTAGCCCCAAAGAACAGATACAACATCAAGAATTTATCAGATTGCACAGTAAAAGACTGCATATCAAGAGAACAGAAATCAGGAATTTATGAAATAAAATGTGCAGATTGTGAACAGAGCTACATAGGCAAAACAAAGAGAAGTTTGGAAATTCAGAGGAAAGAACATTCGGTTTAAGCAGGTGGATAAATCGGCAGTAGCAGCTCACTTTTGGACCAAAAACCGTGAAATAAAACCGGAAATTAAACTGCTGAAGCAGCTTCACAACCCATTGGAGTTATCCACTTGGGAAACAATTTTTGTATTAAAAAATAGAAAAAAACCTAATGAATTTTCAGTTTCCTCCTATGGATGAACTCAGCAATTTCCTACTTCAACCAACAGAGGCCACCACAGAAACATCTGGGTGTCTAGCCATCATTTCGAGTAACGGCGGTTCGGTGAGCAACTGAAGATGGGAGAGATTCTCCCGAAACGCGTCTTACTTTTATATAAGTAAATGGAGTTTAGTGTAAAAAAAATGAATACCTAAGTTTAGGATATATTACCACTCCATTGTCAACAGCTTCGTAAGTACAATATTTATAATTATTCTTATTCCAATGAATGAAACAATACAAAATAAAATAACATATAACAACTATGATTATTGCTAACCTTTCTTTGGTTTGTTAGTAGTCTCCTATTGGAATTCCAGAAGACACATATTCAGTCACCACTTCAGGTTGTTTCACAACATCAGATAGTTCTCTTTCCATTCTTTTCCTTATTCATTTCCCTCATTATGCTCTGGTTTAAACTCTTATTCTGTTGCAATTCTTATTTCTCCTCACTATATTTAATGTATTCTAATCATATCAACTACTATATTAAATTCTACATAATTTAAATGCAAAATTGTCCAATTTGATTGCCTCAGACCCCAGTCCCTGGTTCATCAGCAGCTACCTGCTGGAATATCCAGGGGACCAGGCTCCAATCCAACCAAAGACACAACAATAATATAATTGCAATTATTGTATGATTTAGATGAACTACACACTCTTAATACTTCACTTACTTGTGATTATATGATTGGTTTTGCTGTGCAAGTTCCAATTAATATTTTAATTAACAACAACAACAATAATAATAATAATAATAATAATAATAATAATAATAATAATAATAATAATAATATACAACATCCAAAATACCAAATTAAATTTTCCCAATCTTAGAGCTAATCTTCCTAGTCCCATTACTATTTGAATCCTAAATAATTGGAAGATCTTAAACTGCCCACTGAAATTGGCCCTGGCTGTTTTTCAATTAGACAGCTATTTGGTATTTCTTATTACATGTATTGTACAATGATTATACCCTTAATCTGTTTCCTATATATATGTACATACACACATATTTAATTATCATTTTTTCTTTTTATTGTCCGTTTCCATTTGTCTTTTACTATGAATAAATATTGGCATATATTCTTGTAATTTTTGTTAAAAATGTGCTTTAAAGCAATTGTTCTGTTCATTATAAGCCATTTTTTCCCTAAACTTTCCACTCTCCATATCTCAGTTTCTTTACACTCAAACACTGTATGCTCTACATTTTCTCTTCCCGTACATAATGGACATTCACTTTGCACATACCCATTTCTTTGCCCTTTTAACCTCCACACCCCAGTTCTTAACCTGCAATCCCCTCTCTTTCTTTTTAACTTGTATTATCTGTATATCTTTCTCTTTCCTAACTGTTTTCCATTAAGACAAAGAACTCTAGCAACCTCTTTTATATCAATTTAGTAAATAACTTTTGTATATTCATATCTTTTTATTATATCCCTCCAGAAACCATTAATATTGGTTTCTCTCGTACTCCATACATCCCCAAAACTATTATTTTCCAAATTTATCTTTAAATCACTTGCCCAACTCTTTATTTTGTAAGCTCATTCCTTGATAATTTACACATTGTTTTAATAAGTTCCCATCATCTAGATTCAGAATACTGTACCAATACTTTAATGCTCATTCCATAATTAATTCTTTCTTGCTACTCTTCCCATTTCAATTTCAGCAACTTCATTAATTGCTGCAACTGACAATCCTAAAATCTACTTGCAAAATATTCTGTGTACGGATTCTAAAATTTCCCACCCATCATTAATTTCTCATATTTAATATCGTATAACATCTGAGCCTCTACTACTGCTCCATGCACCCTTTCTGGCCAATTCATCTTCAACTGCGGCATTTTGAATAAGCATCTGTTTATAACTGCTTTTCTTTTTGCAAATGCTAATCTATTTTGTTTCTCCCATTTCCCTCCATCTATTATAATTCCCAAGTAAATGCAGTCATGTGCCACTTCATATTCATTCATCCATCCATCCCTTCCTTCCATCTCTCTTATCTACACAATTTGTTTACATTGTACTTAAGAAGCCACAGACAATGGAGTGCTAGTATTTCCTATTAGAATTCAATCATTCCTATTATCAGCTGTTGAACTACTACTTGATGCTGTGGCTGGATCCCAAAGTGCTTCTGTGCAGGTTTGAGTGGAGCATCTTTTTCTTTTTTTTTTCTTTTTTTTTTTAAAGGATGAAAATTTTTTCTGAATTGGAAAGCTCTCTATTGGGTTGTGAAGTTTTTCAGGAGCTTAACCTCTGGTATTATTTTGTGATTTTGGGTCTAAAAGTGAGCTGCCATAGTTGATTTAACAATTTATTTAAAAAAAATATTTCTAAAATGTATCTTTCTCAGAACTTCTGAATTTCACTTTGTTTCCAATGTATTTTTATTACAATCTGCACATTTAATTTTGTAAATTCCTGAGTTCTGTTCAGTTGGTGTAGCATCTTTGGCTGTGGAACCCAGAAAATTTTTGGTTTTATATTCTTTGGGAATAAATTTAGGCCATGTTCTTTGAATATCCTATTGAATTTGTTATGTTAAGTTGGATGATATGTGAAACTTTTGAATTTATATCTTTCCTTGATATTCATTGTGAAAATCTCCCTTATAGATTTTTGTCTTTTAATTTACTGAAAATTTTTATTATTTTATCTTTGTTGAAACCATTGATTATTGCTGTATTAATTATCTGTTGGTATTTGTGTTGTATTGATTATGTGTTGATATTCTGTGTTTTACCTGTTTCTGTGAATGAAATGTTAACTATTCAAAATAAAGTTACAAATTAAAAAGAGTCACATATCAACCAACTTATCAAAACAAATTCAACAAGATATTACGGCATCCAGAAAGTAAGTCCCAATCGCGCCTAGAGATGGCACCGCTAGTCGGATAGGAATGCGCATGCGCAGGAATAGAGAGGAAGTATGTGGTAATAATGCAGTAAAATTTCAGCCTTGTGACGGCCGTGGTTACCGCGCTGTGCTATGAGAAAATGGGTGCTCTGATATTGTCTCCTGCCAACTGCGAAGTTCGTGCAGTCATCCGAGGTTTGCACGCTCAAAAGCAAAGTCCAGCAGAGATCCATCGCCAATTGTGTCAAGCTTCCGGGAGACAAATTTCGTGCACAAGGGAGTGAGACATCTGGGAATTGACAAGAGAGTTCTGAAATTGTGAAGCGCCGTTCTGCTCAATTGCTTGCCGCACACTTTCCAACACTTCTGCCGTCACCAGGGACGGTCGGCCACTACGGTCGTCGTCGTGAATATTGGTTCGTCCTTCAGTGAACTGCCAGCACCATCGTCTTACCATAATGTCGTGTCCATACAATTGACACAATTGGCGATGGATCTCTGCTGGACTTTGCTTTTGAGCGTGCAAACCTCGGATGACTGCACGAACTTCGCAGTTGGCAGGAGACAATATCAGAGCACCCATTTTCTCATAGCACAGCGCGGTAACGGCCGTCACAAGGCTGAAACTTTACTGCATTATTCCCACATACTTCCTCTCTACTCCTGCGCATGCGCATTCCTATCAGACAACTGGTTCCATCTCCAGGCGCGATTGGGACTTACTTTCTGGATGGCCCTCGTATTCAAAGAACATGGCAAAAGTTAACCCCAAAGAACAACTATATAAAAATTTACTTGGTTCCACAATAAAAGATACCATACCAATAGAATAGGAATCAGGAATTTAAGAAATTAAATGTGCAGACTATAATAAAAAATACTTAAGGAAAACAAAGAGAATTTAAAAATTTGGAGAAAGGAACAGTTTAAGAATATTTGTTTTAAACAAATTGATAAATCAGCAGTTTTAGCTCACTTTTGGATCCAAAATTACAAAATTAAACCACAAGCTAAGATGCTGAAAGAACTTCTGAATCTAATAGAGCTATCTACTTGAGAAAAAAATTTCATCCTGAAAAATAGGAAAAAAATTAATTTTGATGTTCCACCCATGTATGAACTTAGCAAGTTCCTATTTGAACCCTCAGAGACCGCCACAAAAATACTTTGGGATCCAGTCATCATATTGAGCAGGCGGTCACCAGCTGATGATGAGAGCAATTACCTCTTAAACATGTCCTAATGTTTAGCTTTTGTATTGGAGATTTTCACAGTGCATATAGTATAATATGATAAATTATTATTATGAAATCACTCAAATTTCACCAATTTTGTTCTACTTACTTGGACATGTTTCAAAGGTGTTTGCCTTCCTCTTCAGCTTGGTCCCACTGGCCGCTTCAGAGTGTGGTATTAAGATGTCACTCTATGGCTTTACGCTGATAACCCGTGATGTTAAAGAGCATCCTTAAAAAACAAATCTATGGCTTTAACAAACTTATTGATGAGGTAATTGTTGTTTGAAAGATCAAAGTAAACCAAAAAATCTTTGTTTTTGTTTATAAATATATTTTCCCATACTGTTAATTCTATGGATTTTTGAAGAGCTTTTAGTAGTTTTGTTCCATTTGGAATTCATGGTTTTTTTTGGGGGGGGGGCAAAATGGTCTGCCAGTGCTGATTTTTCTGTGTGTTTATATTTTACATTTCTCATGTGTTCCTTAAAACGTATGGTAATTTTTCTTTTGTTTTAACTATGTATTTCATGTCACAGCTTTGCACCCGATTTTGTAAATAAAGTCTGTGCAAAGACTGGACATGAAATACATAGGTAAAACAAAAAGAAATATTACCATACGTTTTAAGGAATACATGAGAAATGTAAAATATAAACACACAGAAAAATCAGCAGTGGCAGACCATTTTTGGCAAAATAACCATGAAATCCAAAAGGAACCAAAACTATTAAAAGTTCTTCAATAACCCATAGAATTAACAGTATGGGAAAATATATTTATAAACAAAAACAGATATTTTTTGGTTAACTTGGATCTTTCAAACAACAGTTACCTCATCAATAAGTTTGTTAAAGCCACAGAGTGACATCTTAATACCACACTGGGAAGTGACCAGTGGAACCGGGCTGAAGATGGAGGCAAACACCTTTGAAACATGTCCAAGTAAGTGGAACAATATTAGTGAAATTTGAGTGATTTTGTAATAATAATTTGTCATATGTCCTAATATTGTCTAATCAAGTGGAATTAGTGTGAACATATTTAATAAATTCTAATAAGATAAACTACAATTTGTGTTGATATCATAGTATGATTCAATTGAACTACACAAAGCTTCACTTACTTTTCATAAATGTATGGAACTGGTTTCGAGAACATTTAGTTCCCATCTTCAGCCAGACTAAAGTTCAACTGTCGGATCATTCGTTGAGCTGTGGGAATGTATATTCTGCTCTGGTGGCGGTGTGATAAACTTGTAGTTTATGTTTTCATCCCCGACAATGTCGAAGTTCATTATGCTGTCTTTGTATTTGTAGATGTAGATTGTTCTCCCATGTTGCTAATTCCGTAGGTCCTTGTGCTGATTTTAATAGTTTTGCTTTATTTATTATGTCGTGATTTTGTGTCCAAAAATGATATGCTACTGCTGATTTCTCTATTTGCTTGTACTTTATGTTCCTTTAACCTTGTGCCTATGTTTCTCTTTGTTTTTCCAATGTAGAGTTTTTCACATTCTGCACAGTTTATTTTGTAAATACCTGATTTTTCTTCTTGTGGAATCCTGTCATTAACATTATCTATCAGTAAATTTTTAACATTAAATCTATTAATCAGTGCCAACCTGATATTAAAATCTTTAAGAATATTCTGAAATTTTTTTGTGGCTCATGGATGATATGTGAATTTTTTAAAAATTAGTTTATCTTTTGTTGCTGAAAGTGTTGTGGTTTCTTTGATATGTTTTTGTCTCTTGAATTTCTGCACCTTTTTATGTACTAGTTCTTTTTTAAAAACAAATTTTATCTGCTGTTTCTTCTATTTGTTTGTATTCTTTAAAATATTCTTCTTTGCTAATTTGTAGGTTAACTAGCCGGTGTGTTAAACTGTTAATTACTGCATGTTTGTGTGCTGTGGGGTTAAAACTGTCAGCTTTGATGTGATTATCTGCATGTGTATTCTTTCTGTATATTCCAAATTTAAGTTTTTCTTGGCATTTCATTATTTTAATATCCAAGAATGGCAGCATGTTATCTGTTTCTATTTCGTATGTAAATGATATGTTTTTATCTTGAATGTTTAGAAGTTTTAAGGCCCCTTATCTCCATTTCTAGCTAACCTCTTCATGAGTAGATTTGAAACACACATCAACACAACGTTTCCATACATATTTAAGGTATGGTACAGATATGTGGATGATATATTTGCCATAGTTAACAAAAAACTCATTGACGATGCCTTAAAACTTCTAAACATTCAAGATAAAAACATATCATTTACATACGAAATAGAAACAGATAACATGCTGCCATTCTTGGATATTAAAATAATGAAATGCCAAGAAAAACTTAAATTTGGAATATACAGAAAGAATACACATGCAGATAATCACATCAAAGCTGACAGTTTTAACCCACAGCACACAAACATGCAGTAATTAACAGTTTAACACACCGGCTAGTTAACCTACAAATTAGCAAAGAAGAATATTTTAAAGAATACAAACAAATAGAAGAAACAGCAGATAAAATTTGTTTTTAAAAAAGAACTAGTACATAAAAAGGTGCAGAAATTCAAGAGACAAAAACATATCAAAGAAACCACAACACTTTCAGCAACAAAAGATAAACTAATTTTTAAAAAATTCACATATCATCCATGAGCCACAAAAAAATTTCAGAATATTCTTAAAGATTTTAATATCAGGTTGGCACCGATTAATAGATTTAATGTTAAAAATTTACTGATAGATAATGTTAATGACAGGATTCCACAAGAAGAAAAATCAGGTATTTACAAAATAAACTGTGCAGAATGTGAAAAACTCTACATTGGAAAAACAAAGAGAAACATAGGCACAAGGTTAAAGGAACATAAAGTACAAGCAAATAGAGAAATCAGCAGTAGCATATCATTTTTGGACACAAAATCACGACATAATAAATAAAGCAAAACTATTAAAATCAGCACAAGGACCTACGGAATTAGCAACATGGGAGAACAATCTACATCTACAAATACAAAGACAGCATAATGAACTTCGACATTGTCGGGGATGAAAACATAAACTACAAGTTTATCACACCGCCACCAGAGCAGAATATACATTCCCACAGCTCAACGAATGATCCGACAGTTGAACTTTAGTCTGGCTGAAGATGGGAACTAAATGTTCTCGAAACTGGTTCCATACATTTATGAAAAGTAAGTGAAGCTTTAAGAGTGTGTAGTTCAACTGAATCATACTATGATATCAATTAATATGATTGGCTTCACTGTGCAAGTTCCAATTTACATTTAAGTAATACAATTTGTGTTTTTTCTCTATTTACCTTTAATCCTCATTCTATATAGTATTTATCTATTTCTTGTAGGGACAATTTTAAACCCTTTACAGTGATAGATCCAACTATCAAATCATCTGCCATCTTACATTATTTATTACTGACAAGGGATTATTCCTTGTTTATATTCTGCAACATATCATCAATGAATAAATCAAAAAGGACTAGACTTAACTTACAACCTTGCCTTAGCTTTTTCTTTAGGTGTACATCTATAGTTACTACCACTTCCTCATACCTTATAAAGAAAGTATTATCCTTATATAAACCTTTTAAAATGTTCAGCATATTATTACTCATATCTTACTGCAGCAAATTATACCACAGTGATTTCAACTCTATTTGGTCAAATGCTCTTTCTAAGTCGACGAAAGCCATATATCATTTTACCCTCTTTTCCTTTAAATATTTACCTACTAATGTTTCTATAATGAACACATTGTCAACTGTTCTTCTTTTCCTAAAGCCTATTTGGAATTCTTAAAGAATATTATGTTCTTTCATCCATTTTTATAAAATACTTGCAAGGTTTTTCCTGCATAAGATAATATATCCTTGTAATTGTTAGTTTATCAACTTCACCTTTGCCTACATATAATGGGGGTAAAATTTCTTTTCTCTAACACTCTGGTATATATATATCTTTGGTTTTCACAGAATCAAGCAAGATTATTAACATTTTGACTCTCTTCATATCCATGCACCATTCTTTAAGGAATTCTCCTGGTATATCATCTTGCCAGATGCTTTATTTCTTTTAAACTTTTTTATCTGATTTAGTTCTTCTACTTCTTTTATATCACTGTCCAGATCTCTATATACTTATTTTGTATTTCCTGAATTTTTCACCATGCATCAAACTTTCACACATATAAATCTGAAAAATATTTTACCCAATCTTCTTGATACATAGTTTAACTAAATATTTTTTTGTACAGCTAGACTGTGGGATATGCTTGAATCCTTTTAAATGGATTTTGAGACACTTGCCACAATTAATTTTAATATTGTGAACTGTCTCTCAAATATTTTGGTTTAGAACCTCCATGGGTTTTATTTCAGGTAAAGCAGTATTTTATATGGGTGAGGGTGCAGAAGCTGAATGACTTTATATGTTTTGTTGACACATGGATGTTACTTCTAAAATTTAGCACAAAATTCTCTCTTACTGTACTTGTACTATACAATTTCTTTCACACATACAATCATAAATATTTTTTGTTCTAGTGCATATCATATTCTCGGCATATTGAACAATACACAGTAGAAAGTCTTATCATGCACCCACTATAGAAATGTAACTGAAACATTTGACATAAACACAAATGAATTAATTCAGTTGCCCATCTCAGTAGAACTTTAACTCCAGTCTCATCAGGAACTGCGCATCCGCTATAGGTCAACCTGTTTCCACTAATGTACATATACAAATCTGATTGCATAGTAGAGTGAGAACATATTATATGGAAATATATGAGGTCAAGAGATTCACTTGCATTCCCTCCCCCTTTTTTTTTAAACAGATGTCCATGGAAAGGTTATTCACTTGGTGCACAGACCTCCTCCTCAGCCATCTCGTCCAAATGGCAATCAGTCTGGAAGCAGAACTAGTCATAGCCAACAGCATGGAAGAACAGCTACCAGGATCCGGCCTACTTCAAATGCCATGTATCTGGGTGCTATGGCTTTCCCTGCTGAGCTTATGGATGCACAAGGTAATGCTGCTAGTTGAGTATTGATAAGAAATATTGATGTTTTTAGACAATAGGTTTTTTTGTTTTGTGTAGGTATACGCTGTTAAGCTTCTGGAATGTATTTAATTGAATTTTCTCAAAGCACAAAGGAATTCTAGCATTCTCAAATAAAAACTAATAAATATCATAAAAAATGGCTAACCTCAATAAACCTACCTGGGGAAGTAATAGAACATTATCTGAACCTCTCCAAAATTAGCATCAACCAAACCCACTTCACATTCAGAGGCAATATACATATATACACACAAAAGGAGAGTTTCGCAATGGGAAATTCACTCTCACCATTCTTAGCAGATATATACATGAGTTTCTTGGAAACAAAATTAGTTGAGGCTTATACACAAATGTTGGTATTGTAATGTTGATATCTTTGCAATATTAAATGAAAATGAAACTACTCAACCTACAGGACAGCACCATTAAATTCACAATGGAAATAGAAAACAAGGTTCTTCCCTTCCTGGATATAAAAAAATGACAATATCATGGAATTTGGCATATTCAGAAAAAGATACCCATACAGATAATTATATAAAAAACAACAGCCACAATTCAAAACAACATAAACTTGAAATAATCAATAGCCTCACATTCATATTAACAAACCTACCAATAAGCAAGACAGAATATGAATCTGAGCACCGAAAAATTATAGATATGGTACAGAAAAATGGCTACATAACCTATCTGGTAAAAAAACAAATAAAAGACATCACCACACTAAAAGGCTACAAAGGAGATCATATATATAAGAAATTTACATTCCATCAATGTGTACGCCAAAAATTCCAGAAGATTTTTCAAGATGCCAACATTAGTTTGACTGCAGTGAACAAATGGAGTTTAAAAATTTTCCTAAAAACCAACACAAAAGACAGAATTCCATCAGGGAAACAATCAAGCATTTATGAAATCAGTTGCAAAGACTGCAATATGAAATATATAAGTAAAATAAAAAGGAACATTACACTATGGTTTAAGGAACACATGAGAAAAGTAAAATAAAACCATACGGAAAAATCAGCAGTAGCATACCATTTCTGGCCCCCCCCCAAAAAAAAAAATTCCAAATTGAACCTAAACTCTTGAAAGCTCTTCAAAAATCCATAGAATTATCAATGTGGGAAAATATATTCATAAACGAAAACAAGGAAAATTTGGTAAATTTTGATCTTCCAAACAACAGTAACCTAATCACTAAGTTCATAAAATCCACAGAGTGACATCTTAATGCCGTGCTGTGAAGCTGACAGTGGAACCATGCTGATGATAAAGGCAACAGCCTTCGAAACATGTCCAAATAAGTGGAACAAAATAGTGAAATTTGAGTCAATTCCACATAAATAATTTGTTATATTATGAAGGAGTTAGTTTATAGTAAGGGAAAAGATATATTTTTGTAGGTGTTTATTACTATTGAAATAGGTTTACTTTGTATTTATAATTGCTTTACTTATGAGCACATGCAGTAGAAAATATGGGTATGAATAATTCAGATTAAAAATGAGACATTCTGTATTAAAACTGTGCACTATAATTTTGCCATGCTGTGGACAGTTACTTTCTTCAAAATTGAATATGTTAGAAAATTGACATGAATTTTACTTATAATATTTATAAATAAAGAGTTAACTTATCGTTACAGTTTGTGGTCCCATGTAAACTAAATATGGAAAAAGAGAGTTTAAGAATAATGAGGTTTAATAATAAATGGCATTTGCTGTCAAAATAAAATGTATATCATTCCATCTTACTATAATATAATAAAAAATAGCAAAGTGGTATATTTTAAAATTATATTGTATATATCCTGATCCTTCTGTTAAGTTTTGAGTTTCTACAAAATCTCAGAAGAGGACAGACATAATCAACTTATTTGTGATGAGGCATGCGCACACAGTAGAAAACTCCATTAAATACCCCCCTTCATCTCTCCCTTACAGTAACTTGACATATCATTGCTACACTGCTGAAGGCAAACTGAGCCTTTGACTCTATTATTGGTGATTGGTTATCTATTTCTCAGACAGCATACTAGTTCAATAAGGAAATATTTCAATTAAAATTAATACTTTAGTGACAACACAATAATTCTCAACCTTACAGCTTAATGGACGCTTTGCCCCTGCTTATTCCCTTCCTATTTCAGCTAATAGAACATTTTTCTGCAATGATCTGTGTACATAAAGTAAAATATAACTGCAATGTGTATAACATTGAGATACCCATAAAACTTATGAAGTGCAGTTAAAATTAGGAAAGAAACTGGGGAATCCACAGTTACCGATTTTTCTCATGCAGTAAACTCATTCAATTGGTAAGGAATGCAGTCACATGATCTATAATTCCCTGATTTATCAAGTAGTATCATTTAACTTCATTGTTTCAGTTGCATTTGATACTTAATATTATTTGTTTCACTGAATTGTTGCCTGCTTCATGGCAGCTGGCAGGTTAGCAGTCAAATGTAACTCCAGTTGAATCGGATGTAATAACTGCATAATTTCAGTTCTTGCAGCAACAGGTACAATTATAATGAAACTAAGCATGTACCTTATGGCAGAACATGTTGGGAATGTTGTCTTTGCACATCTACACATTTCTAATATATTTTTAGAAATATATTCATATGTGTCAGCTCATTCTTCAGAAATTCAGTCAATTTAAACTTGAAAACTCAGTTGTCCGTGAATTCCAAGCAATTTATCATGATATTCCAGTAAATTTCTGTAATTGCGCATACACCAATTTTCTCATGTGTAAAATTGGGTATTTCTATGTGCCAATATCGCCATTTTGCATCAAAACATGACCACATAAATGAAACTGCTTATTTTCATGTGATTATAATTGAATTATGAGAACTTCAATAATTTGTGCACATATTACATCCCAGGAGTTACCGTTGCGACTGGTGGCTTGGCAGCTGCCCTGAAACAAGCAATTAAGTCATGAAAGATTTTATGCAACTAGGCTGTAAAGCATGCCTTAGTTTAATTGAGGATATCGTTCACAAAAGCATCACAAAGTGCAAGTGAGTGTTTCTACTTGCATTCTGATTGATTGTTCCCTTCATATTGACTTATTCAAATTAGCATTGTACAGTTGGACTACATTTTAGTACTGTTTGCTAGTGTTTGGTTGCCCTGTGCATGCTGTATCACTGCTGCATTGTTCATAAACCCTATATATGTGTTTATTTTATTATATACAGGAAGGCGTTAAACTGTTGTTTAAAACAGAATGGCAAAGAGGAAAAGGCTCTCTTTCTCCATAAATGTGGACATATTCAGAAATCCAAGTACAAGAAATACTCAAGATTACATTCCTTATATATTTCAACAGCCTTTAATAAGTTAGGATTATGCTTGAAACATTTTTTTATTGTTTAAGTTTTATGCCTTTGTTTGTACATATTATGGTGCATATTTTTACATTTAATTGCATATATGGGTAGGTTGGTTGGTTGCTAGTGACAATTGGGGATGCTGATATTTATCATTTTTTCCCTAGCTTCCCAATAAAGAGCTTCCAAATTTTTTTCATTTGTTTGTTACTATCTAGTTGGCATTTTAGTACATGTTCTTTGTTTAAGATAGTATTCAAGTCCTTACACAGTGGGCAGTGGCTGTCTTTGATTAATTTCGTCCTGAAGAGATGTTCTGACAGGCAATCATGCCCAACAATTAAGTGGAATTG
This sequence comes from Metallyticus violacea, assembly GCA_030762175.1. Taxonomy (NCBI): domain Eukaryota; kingdom Metazoa; phylum Arthropoda; class Insecta; order Mantodea; family Metallyticidae; genus Metallyticus; species Metallyticus violacea. The sequence goes on along the minus strand of CM060840.1, from coordinate 18,477,283 downwards.
GGCAACTCCAATTTTTTTTGGTTTCAAAAAGATGTTTGAAAGTATTTAGATCTTCATATGGTTTTTCTTATAGTTTTTGTATTTTGTTGTTCTTGTCCAGATATTAATCTTTTTATGAGTTTTAATTTAGAGGAAAGTTATTTGCATATATTTTACAAGCATATTTTACTACTATGAGATTGTGCATTCAAATTCAAGATTTAGGTATGAGGGACACCAGAAAATTTTGGAATAAGGGTTAGGTATGAATAACAATTTTAAACTTACCACTACATCTTCTCAGATTACCCCTCCCCTCGCTAAGTCTTTATGTACACCTACATGGTCACCTTTGGACCAAAGACTGTAAAAACTGACAGTATTCATTGTTCTTATTGGTGCTAAGCTTCTCTTTATATGCTGTTACAGCATCTCTTGGACCTGAAAATCACTGCTCCCAGAATTGATTCTTTACAAGGGAGCAAAAAGAAATCACATGAGTCAAAACTGTAAGGAGAATGGGTAGCTGCTTCATAGGGGTACTCTCAAGGAAGTTAAATGTGGAATTTGTGAAGTGGGCGGAAGCATTATCATGGTGTAGACCGATGTCTCTTAAGTCTGGTCTTTGGCTATTTTTCATATATCTTTTGGAAAACTATTGGTAGACAAACTGTTGTAAACCACTCTGTGGTAATGCCATATAATCTTCAAGGAGAATGGTTACTAGATGACTGCTAATGGAGAAGACTGTCACCATAATTTTTTCCCCCATATTCTTTGCTCTCTTGACTTTTATTGGGGTGTCATCTGGGAGATTCGAAACTGATGACTGACTCTTTTGTTTCCAGATCATTTTGGTGCCATGTTTTATCACCAGTTATGATTCAGGAACATGGCAAAAGTCCCTTTATTGAATCTTTGGAGCATTTTGCAGCACCATTCCAGTTGACCTTCTACTCTTCTTTATTGCCCTTTCATAATCATGTAAATTTTTTGAGACACTTTCCGATCCATTATTAAGCATCTCCCAAAATCATTATAGGTCACTTCTTACAACACGCTCTCCGCAGGAGCGATGTTTTCTTCAGTCACTGTTGTCGAAGATCTTTGCTTGTGTCTTTTTCTTTAAAAAATGTTTGGCCCTTAAGTTCTATGAACCAACTGAAGTTTGTATGCAAAGTAGCAAGATCCCCTAAAGACTGTATAAGTCTCTAATAACAGAGTTACCGATTTAAGCTACTTTTAAAATTGATAAATCATTGCACAGCATTGTTTTATGTAGGCCCAGCCACATTGCATGACAAATTATAGGCAAAGTGTTCATTTCAACTGACACTGTTGAGGTTATGCAGGTAAAGCTGGCATAAATTATCATGATTTACAGGTAAAAGTATTGGCTTCCACATGGCAAGTATATTTATATGCTATTGTAAACAAATTACTTAGATTTGGAAACTTTTCGAGCATAACAAATCCTTGCATTTGTATGGAATTATAAATGAACATATGTTCCAAGATAGTATCTTAATCTCAAAGAAGATTATAGATGTAGTCATCATAAGGTTTCAAAAATGCTTGTAAAATAAGGACTGATGTTTAATACTTTGTTACAGAATTGATTGATTTTTTATAAATAAGGAGTCCATCATTGGTAACTGCTGGCTTATACACTGAAAGCACAGTGCCATGTAGTATTGACTAACTGAATTAATATATCTGTATAAAGAAACAAAATATGTGAATGGAAACCTTAAAACTAATAACTGAGAAAGTATACTTTAAAAATATTTATGAAAGGTAGCTATTCAAAATATTTTACATATCTTTGTACAATAACATAGCTAATTTTGTGAACATAATTCTTCTCAGCTTTGCTATGTCCTAGCAGTAAATTTTCTTTAACACATATAAGTTCATGGTTGGAGAATAATGAGTACTTCCCTTTCCAGACATTCTGATAAACAGGAACTACAGATAACAAACATTATTGGTATAACAAAAACCCTTTCCCATAGACCTTCACACCATCCTGCACATAAAAAGATGGGATAACTTGATTGTGAATAGGGCCAAACACATCTGTAATTCTAATATTTTAGGGCCTTGCAACATTTACAGTGTATACTATTAGCTAAAGGTTACACATTGACCATAATCAGAAAGGACAGGAAACAAAAGGAACAGGCATCAGGTGGAAATATTTATGAAAAACACACAAGCCTTACCAATATGAGGGACATTCAGTTAAGTTATCTACCCTGGTATGTTACATCATTGTGGAGAGCTGATCTTGCATGTGGAGGTTGGAACATATGTTGACTTGAAACAGACACAGTTACAAATCATCTACAATACCATTGGAACTGAAAGGATGGCAAGTGCATTGCCATATGAGTTTACAGTAAAAAGTGAGAAACTTTGTTTAATGGTTGAATTCCTCACAAAGGAAGTGAAAAAGCCTAAAGAAACCCAAGAGAGAAAGAATGCTATATATATTAATGATACACCTTCCAACAACCAAGTACTGTCATGGGTGGCCAAGGTCTTTAAGGCACAGACTGGAGAGCAGGAGGTCTAGGGTTTAATTACTGCTAGGACCATCCTCAGCTAAGGATTTTTTCCCCCAGATTTTCCTTAGTCTTCATAAAATGGCAAATGCCTGGGAGGCACTCTAAACTTAGGCCTGGAATGTTTCCTTCCTTAAAAAAAATTAATTTATCATTTCATCTCATGTATTAACAGCATCCACTGCCTGTGATGCCTCAGCAAAAAAAAAAAAAAAAAAAAAAAAAAAACAACCTATCTTCTAAGTAAACTTTCAGGTCAAACAATTTAATAAGAGCTCAGAGTTCATTAAAGATGGTGTCCTCAAGGCATCCTGTGAAAGTATCTTCATTACAAAAGTTTAATCAATGATTATGCAAGATGGTGATGTAAAGGATAGTATAACGGAACAACTGGCACCATTTCACAATAATTCATATCCATGTGATGATGTCAAAGGTCAGTTCCCAATATGTATCCAGGATACTGATACCAGAGCAGAAAGATATTGCCAGGAATTAAGTTAGGAGAATTTGAACCTCCTCCAAGAAACTTCGGACTTTTTCTCAAAGATTTGCTGGAGATGAAACTTGAGTTCATCACAATATCGTAGAAACCAAACTAAAGTTTATGCAATAGAAGCATAAGGGCTCCCCACTTCCAGGTAATTTCATGTGCATCAATGAACCATAAAAGTCATGGTAACCAATTTTTGTGATACAGAGGGTGTTCTGCTGTTGTAATTATGCACTTGTGATACATTGAAACATTATACAAAACCATCAAGTACAAATGGCATGGAAAACTGACAGGCATGTTGCTGCTTCATGATAATGTAATTACCAGAAATCCTGAAAAAAGCAAAAAATTTTTCAAAGGTTGTGGGTAATAAGAGCTTAACTGTCCATCCTATGATCCAAACCTGACCTCCAGCAATTATTTTCCCATTTGAAACCTGAAGAAATTTCTTCGTGGATGGAGATGTTCCAGCATTGATGTCATGAAGAATGCAATGGAATAATGGGTTGCCAACAGATATCCTTGAATTCCGAAGAGATCAATTCACTGGAGGTGAAATGTGCTAAGAGTTTGGAAGTCAAATGAGACTATAGTGAAAAAAATGAGGTTCACTGTCAAATTTCATTTTCATGCTCAGATAACTTATTGGATACCCACTGTGCATGACCTATAAAAGATCTTCTGGATCCCCATAGTTTTCCTGTAGTATATCAAATTCCATGTATGAATCTAAAATCATATATAGGACAAGCAGTGCTTTATAAAAATCAGGAAGTCAGAACACACATATTGCATTCAACTGAACCAGCCAAATTAATCCTAATGGGTATTCGACCAAGGTCAAGCACCATGTGCAATTCAACAAGAACATACTTTTAGCATGAGTCAAACATTTCATCTATATAAATATTGAAATGTACAAAAATTTTCTTTTTGAATAACATTTAGAAGCCTATTTTGTAAAGATGCTCTATTGACCATTGTTCAACCAATTCTGTAGCATAGGAGGTTCACATAAGGAATAAGCTCTTGAAGCATGACATGGAACGTGAGAAACATCAGCAAGAGCATTTAGTTCATGTTTAGTTTGGTGAAGTTGTATGCTTCTGTGGCCAATGTCCATAGTTTGACCCTTGATTTATAGGTCTCTGTTTCTGTCTTAGTGGTGTAACTATCAATTCTGTGTGTCTGACATGGCTAAGCCTTTGTTGCTTAGCCATGTTGTAGCTTTTCAAAACTGTTGGAAAGTTACTTGGGAGCATTATTTGCTATGAAGCCTCCAGGCTGCTAATGCTACAATACATACAAAGCTATGAAAAAAGGATAGCTAAGACTACGCAAAATGCCAGCTACAAAACTGGTGATTATACCACTAAGATGTAGCAAGATCTGGAAGTTCAGGATTGTACAATACCCCATTTTATCCTTGCTAAAGCCAAAGATTGATTTAAGCTTGATATATGTTCAGGCATCCAGCTTCCTCAACCATCGCAGAACCTTTCTCAAAGTCGGCTGACTGTGGCTCGTCGAATGGTGCGTCGGGCCTCAACAGTGCTTAATCGTTTGGAGAACCCAGGAACACAGGATGTTCAGGATACTGGAACTCCACCAGAGGAGGCTGAGAATGGAAGGTAACCAGAGTTAATAAGGAAATTGTTCATCAACAGATATAAAAACTTACCCTGAAGGTTGATATGCACTAATAATTCATGCATTCAATCTAAAATGCCAAGATATAAGTGCTGATCCTAACTAAAGTGCTGAAATTGATAGGGCATAGTTTAGTATCTTGGAATATTTAGTATGAAGTGTGCATCTCTGACATTTTATCATATTTCACATTTTGCCAAATACATGCAACTATAAACAGCTCTGTTCTTTAGGCTTTAGTTTTTGTTTCCACAAAACTTAAAGATCTCCAAAATAAAGCATATGCATAAAAATCTGAATTAGTAAACAATATCATTGTTATCAGTTTTCTCCAAGTTAATAGTATACAAGAGAATGTCATTTATTATTCCTAAATACAATACCATATTTACACTAATCTAATATGCATCTTTTTCTCAAAATATTATATTTTCTCAAAATATAGTAATCAAAATTTTGCACGTTAGATTCAATGGTATATGAGATTTGAGTGCAAATCTGTTCCATAGTTGCCAGTGACTTCATAAAAATTTATTGTTCCTCACATCATAATGCATTGGTGCAATTCTCAACTTCATTACATTTATTGTAGGCTTATTGTATAGAGTATTTAAATAGTAGGTAGTCATGAAATGGTAGCATAAAGAAAGTTGTTATGCTGAAAAAAGATGTTAACAAAGACAGGAAGAGGGTTCATTGTAGCTGAGAGCAACATTCGCTTGTGGCTGCAACAAAAATCAGCATAGTTTGCAACTAAAGCTAGTAGGAAGAAATTCACTGGTCCTTGCAAAGAAAGATATCCTAACATTGAAGAAAACATTTTGGAATTGGAATTCTTACATGAGAAGAGGAATGGGCAAGCAGTACTAACACCATAAGGAATAGGTAACTTTTTCTTATTTGAACTACGCCGTATAAGTGATGGCTTTTGTTCTACATGCTCAAAGATGTAACATAGTCCACTTATAAATTCTATGTTCTGGTCATTTTATGAAGTGGACATGCGTATCTCTAAGATACAATACAACAATTTTCCAAAGTCTTCTTTCGTGATTTTTCAAATTTAGATTAATTTTAATGGTGCATTAAATTTGCAGGAATATGGTATTATGTCCAAACTGCTTCTGTGGTCTAGAGGTAGCATTTGTGACTACTAGATTACTAATCTGGAAGTTCTGGGTTCTAATTCCAGTCAGGTCAAGCTGTCTGGGTAAGGTGGTTTTTTTTAATTTTTCTATACCCTGAGAAGATGATTGCCAAATAGCTTTAAGGTGCCAAGGACTTCCAGCTGGTTTGCACATCAGTTCATTTCATTCATTCCTACAGACTTACACTTATAGTATTCAGTCCAAAATCCGCAGATATCACGAGAAGATCAATGTAGTCAAAGCAACAATAAATTTTATGTGCTGGATGTCAGTTTCAAATGTACTCATGAATACATTATTTTAAATGCTGGTACAGATATGTTGATGACATTTTTAGCATAGTGAAAAAAGAATTAGTTGAAGATGATTTAAAGCTTTTAAATATACAAGACAGGAATATATCCTTCACACTGGAAACAGAAACAAAGGGAATGTTGCCGTTTTTAGATATAAAAATTAATAAGAATCATGGAAATTTAGAATTTGGAATCTATAGAAAGGATACTCACACAGATAACTATATTAAATCAAATGGGTTCAACCCCATAACTCACAAGCACACAATTTTTGCTTAACATATAGACTGTCAAATTTACCAATCATTAAAGAGGAGAACAAAAAAATATTTTTGAGAAGATACAGGAGATTGCCATTATAAATGGTTTTAACAAAAGTTTAGTAAACAAAAAACTTAATAGATTCCTAAAGAAGAAATTGATCAACAATACTACCACGCTGAAAAAGAGAGATTGGTTTTTAAAAAAATGCGTCTACCATCCAGTAGTTATAAATAGATTCCAAAATTTTTTTAAAGAGATTAACATTAAATTGGCACCTGTTAACAGATACACTCTGAAAAATGCTTTAGTAGACAACACTTTTAATAACATTTCACAGGAGAAAAAAGTCAGGCATCTACAAAATAACATGTAAAGAAGGTGATAAGATATACGTTGTTAAAACTAAAGGGTCATAGGAACACGGTTAAAGGAACATCGCAGGAACGTTAGGTACAAACAGATAGATTGGTCAGCAGTGGCATGCCATTTTTGGAAAGATAATCACGACATAAAAAGAGAAATAAAGTTACTTAAAGAAGCACATGGACATACCGAATTGGACACATGGGAGAAGATGTACATTCATAAACATAGGGATCATCTTATGAATTTCGACATTACAGGAGAATGTAATACAAATTTCCAGTTTATAAAAAAACACCACCAGGGCGGAGCCACAGGTCCTCATAGATGTTAGTTTCTCTTACCAGTCGTCAAATTGGTTGAAGATGGAGAGGATGTCTCTTTGAAACTGGTCCCACCATATTTAAATGTAAGTGAAGCATAAGAGTGTGTTAGGCGACAAATTAGTCAGAATTTACATTTAAAAAAGCTTCACTGTGCAAGTTCCAACAGAATTTTTAAAAAATTCTTATTTTTCGAAAGTTCTGAAATGAACAAATTGTAGCATTTAAGAAAGAAGAAAAATTGAGTAAATATGAAAAATGGAAAAAAGGAAGCAATGAATATAAAGTGGTGAGAGATTGTGTGTACTTAGGAATGAAAATAGATACAGGAGGGAAATGGAAGAAACAAAAGAAATCAGCTCTGTCAAAGGAGAAAGTAGCAATGACACCTGTGAGAAGGTGCTTATTTAAAATGCCAGAGATGAAGATGAAATAAAGATTTTAATATCAGGTTGGTACCGATTGATAGATAATGTTAATGACAATATTCCACAAGAGGAAAAAGCAGGTATTTACAAAATAAATTGTGTAGAATGTGAAAAAATTCCCACAGTTCAACGAATGATCAGACAGTTGAACTTTAGTCTGTCTGAAGATGGGAAATAATGTTCTGGAAACCGGTTCCAATCATTTATGAAAAGTAAGTGAAGCTTCAAGAAAGTGTAGTTCAACTGAATCATACAATGATATTAATTCATATAAAGATGTTGGAAAGGTATGGAAGGTATGAAGATATTGTATTGGCAGAGAAGAGTGTAAATTGGATTTAAAAGTGAACATGCATCAGTCAATGATGAGCAATGTTCTGGTCGTCCCAGCACTGCTTTTGCTGATGAGAATGTGGGGTGCACTGATGCCATGATTTGGGAGAACCTGAGTATTTTTTTGAAGTTTCAGCCTGGGTATTGAATATTAGTATCAGATCCATATATACCATTGTTACAGAGGTTCTCAAGTACTATATATTGTGTGCAAAATGGGTGCCTAGGCTGCTCACTAATGATCACAAGATGATGCATGTGCAAACTTGTACATCTTTTTAGTGCGATATGACCAGTAAGGAGACTACTTCCTGGCATATTGTCATGGGATGAAACCTGATGCATCATTATGGGCCATAAAACAAAAGGTTGTCTTCCGAATAGGGATACTTGTCTTCTCCAGCCCAAAAATAATTTGTGTAAATGCTCTATTAGAAAGATCCTTTTCACTTTTTTCTGGGATATGAATATGCTGATTTTGGAGCACATATCAGAAAGGGGTGAAACATTGAATAGAGCCTGGTGCAGCACAATCCTGGAGAACAAGCTGAAGTATGAAGCCATTGCAGAGGACTTTAATAGAGGCATTCTTATCCTTTATGAAAACACGTGTCCGCACACTGCCACTGCAACTCTTGACATCATTCGGAGATTGAGATTTCAGATCTTACAGCATTACCCATAGGGCCAGATCTTGCTCCTTTGGATTACCATGTGTTTGAACTCCTGAAAGACACTGAGGGGATAAATGATTTCAAAGTGATGTCAAAAAAAGTGGTGCATTTATGGTTGAAGACACAACCCCAAATTTTTTTATAATGGGATTAAAAAAGTTGGTGCAAAGGTGTGTGAAATATGTTGAAAAGGAGAATGGTTATGTTGAAAAATTAGATTTTACATTTATCTGTAATTAAAATATATATTTGAAAAATACTGTTTGCTGTTAGTTTTTTAAATACCCTTGTATAATTGTGGCAGAAGAGGAATTCCTCTTAAGTGCTTTGAATCTTACTTAAATAATAGAAAGCAATGAATAAAAATTGAATACATTGAAAAAAAAAACTACAAATGAAATTAAACATTCTAATTCAATTGTAAACTTAATGAAGTTAGAAACAGTGAAGTCGATTAATTATACACATTATGCGGTTGGTATTAGGTGACACTATATGAAATATAGTGTCCAGTGGATGACTAATGCTAGCAGGTGACAATGTGATTTCTGGTGGTCCTCAGCTTAAGATGATGAGACTCTTGAGATGAGACTCTTGAAACTGTTCTGATAAATTAATCAGATAATAAAGTGTAGTGTCACGTAATACCGACTGCTTAATGTGTATAATTCTTATTCCAATTTGCAAAATATTTAATATGTAGTTACCTAAGTTCACTATTAGCTCCTTTGCTATATTTATTATATATTAATGAATTAATTGACATTAATGACAATAGGGATGCCAAATTCTCGCTTTTAGCTGATGGAATTAGTGTTTTAATTACTGATAAGGACAAACATGAACTCAAAGTAGATGTTGAACTTATGATTGAATATATAAGCTAATGGTTTAATGAATAAATTAATAATTTTAATAAAATATATAGCAATAGGATTTCATCATAAACTCAATAAAAATTTTAGTTTTTCAGATACTTATTTAGGGAAGGAGCTAGTTACTTTATTTAACAAAACTGAATTTCTTGGAGTATGGGTAGATCATAACCTTGATTGGGAATTCACAAAGACTATCTACGCTGATGACCTGAGATGTTAAAGAGCGTCCATAAATAAAATAACAAAGACTATCTAAAAGGCTATGCCAGATATGCATTGCCCTATATTCCCTTAGATTAGGCTATCAGGATAGCGTACTTTGCATATTTTCACTCCCTATATGGCATTATGAGAAACATCTTGCCATAGTATTAGAATCTGTAGAATCCAAAGAAAGCAATAAGATTTATCTCTAATCTTTCTACCAGCACAAGCTATAGACAGTATTTCAACTTTTTGAATATTCTGTTACTCCCAAGTTTATTCATTTATGATACTCTTACACATGTTAAGCAAGTAAACTACATGAACATGACACTAGAAATAAACAAAAGTTACACATGTTTGGATACAAAATTGTTCCATTTTGGAAAAAAAAGTTTTCATTTCGGTGGTGTACATTTATGTAATAAAATCCCCACTTTTATTAAAAACTTATAAGAGACAGGGATTCCAGATATAATGCATTTCTGTTGTTTTCACTGTTAGTTAAGCAATATCTCTGGTCAAACAACAATGCTATATGTGTCTTTATGAAGACGTGCAGCAATGCAAGCTCAGCTTGTCATGTAATAATTTAAAGGTCTGTTGTTATAAAATACTTTGATATCTCTATTCAAGAGAATTGGTGAAAAATAACATTACAAACTCTAAATTTAAAATGAATTTCGTGTTGGAATAATAAAGTGAAGCAATTAATATATTCTTAACTAGTTAGTGAATCCATGTAATACTCTTATGCTCCACTTACCATTGAATTATACAGAACATGTTTCATAGGCTTTTGCCAGCATCATCAGCCATGAGTCGACTGCTGGATTCATTATTGACCAATAATCAACTGTAGAAACACACCTTCCTACCAACTAGCAAGATGGCTCCTCCAGAGATTTCAAAAATTTCCTAGGTTTGATAGCTTAATTGTAAGTAACTCCAAACAACTGGTGGAGAAAATTAAAGATTTGGTTCTCCAAAAGGATGATCTTAAGTGTGCTTTGATGTAAAGTCACTCTTTTCCAGTATACCAAAATGTAAACTACAAACATCCTTGCAGAAATGGTGGCAGTCTCTGAAACTAAGCATTGAGGAGATTGAGGAATACATCCAACTTACCGCAGTCTGCATCAGTCAGAATTTCTTCAGGTTCAATGGTAAATTTCACAAACAAGAGCAGGTTTAGCTATGGGGAATCCATTATCACCTTTTTTTTGGCTGATTTATGTGTGAGTAGTTTAGAAATGCACATCACCAAGTCATTTCATTCATTTGTAAAATGTGGCACAGATATGTGGATGATATCTTTACTATTGTTAATAAGAAACACTTGGATGATGCTTTGAAATTGCTAAACCTACAAGATAGGGGAATTAAATTCACTTCAGAAACAGAACAGGACAACATTATTACTTTTCTGGACTTAAAGATTATAAAAACAAATAATAATTTGAAATTTGGAATATACAGGAAGGATATACAGACTGAAAATTACATAAAGGCAAGTGGCATCAATTCAACAGCACACAAATATGCAGTTCTCAACAGCTTAGCACATAAAGACTCATTAACATACCTATGAATGAGTTGAGTACTCTCACATAATACAAATGGCAAAAACCAATGGACATGGCCAAGAAATTGTAGAGAAGAAAATTGAGAAATTCTAACAAGAGAAAAGGTTAAAACAGGTTACAATATTGTCAGCAAAAAAAGAAATTATTCACAAACAATTTTGTTATAATCCTTGGATCACCAAAAAATTTCAGAAAATCTTTTGAGAGTTTGGGATTACTTTGTCCCCAGTGACAAATTCAGCCTAAATAATCTGCTCAACTCCGGTGATAATGGTACAATACCTTAAGAGAAGCCAGGAATATATAAAAGCAACTGTGGGGAATGCAGAATGTATATATTGGCAAAACAAAGAGAAGCATTGGAATTAGGAGAAAGGAACACTAGAGAAACATCAGTTCTTTCCTCTGAATTTCCAAATTTCGGAGGAAAGAACATTTTAGGAATATTTAGTTTAAGCAGGTAGATAAATCAGCAGTAGCAGCTCACTTATGGACCAAAAATCTTGAAATAAAACAGGAAATTAAACTGCTGAAACATCTTCACAGCCCATTGGAGTTATCCACTTGGGAAAAAATTTTTCATGTTAAAAATGGAGAAAATCTAATGAATTTCGAGTTTCCTCCTATGGATGAACTCAGCAACTTCCTACTTCAACCAACAGAGGCTACCACAGGAACATCCGGTTGTCAAGCCATTGTTTCGAGTAACAGCGGTTCAGTGAGCAACTGAAGATGGGAGAGATTCTCCCGAAATGCATCTTACTTTTATGTAAGTGGAGTGTAGTGTAAAAATGAATACCTAAGTTTAGGATATATTACCACTCCATTGTCAACAGCGTCTTAAGTACAATATATACTAAAGTGTATTAAAATTTTAGGAAAAGGTTGTAACTTAGGTCGTCACAAATATGTGACCAAAGTCTTGAAGCCACACACCTTAGAACAGTTTCAGTAAACTTGAAATGTCCTTCCACATTTACCCTACATCCCAAATCTTGCACTTTCTCATTTCTATTGGTTGTCTAAAAGATGCAGTCTATGGGAGAAAATTGATGATGACAAATTCATAGCTGCAGGACAAAGATGGCTCTTATATAAAATGGTACCTTAACTGCATATCTATGGTGGAGAGCCATAAACTTGCAAGGAGGTTATATTTACTCTTTAGCTCATGAATTGGAGAGCAACCTGGTATAAGAATATCAGATCAGCCCCAGATGCATATCACCATAAAATTGTCATTTCCATTTTTTCACTTTCATTTTATTGCTCTTATATGCTATTATTTTATCAGAGTAGCTCACTGAAACATTTATAGCTTCTTTGACCTAAACGTCAGAGTGCACTCGAAATCAATAATCAACATGGCAAGCAATTGAAAATGAAAATATCAGATACACAAATTGATCTTATAAAAAAAAGTTTCAAGCCAAAAAATATGAAGCAAATGAAAATGTTCATTATTCAAAAATACAGGGTGTTTGTATGTGCATCTTCTTCTTCTTCTTCTTCTTCTTCTTCTTCTTCTTCTTCTTCTTCTTCTTCTTCTTCTTCTTCTTCTTCTTCTCCTCCTCCTCCTCCTCCCCCTCCTCCCCCTCCCCCTCCCCCTCCCCCTCCCCCTCCCCCCCTCTCCCCCTCCTCCCCCCTCTATTTTTTCCCCTGGCATGGTGGTATTGTGGCAAACATCTAAGGCCAAGATATCCATAGGGCGTCAGTACATTGTCCCAGTGGAGATGATAGGGTTATACCTTCAAAAATAGAAATAGTATATGGAACTATTTTAATGAAGGTCATTTGATTTTCATAATAGTTTAATTAGTGTTATAGGTTATCATGCTTCAGTTGTCTTCAATTTGTTACCAAAGAGTTTAAATGAAAAAATGTAATAGAATATCCCATAAATTGTTTTAACTTCCACCATCTGTTTGACTGTTAGCAGAAATTTAAATGCTGGACTGGACATTCTTAGCTGTAAGCACATTTTACAGATATATTATTCTACTTAATAATTTTATTCACTAAATGTCAAAATAAATATAACTCTCAAGTCAAAGCATTAGAAACGATTCATTGTATTTGAGACTGAAATAAAACAAACCTTGATATTTATTGATGTAGAAACTTGTTAGCATTTTTATTGGCTAAAGTAAATGTAATTGTATGATCTAATTTTGACTTTTTTTCCCCCTTTTCTTTTTCTCCTAAGTGGTTCAAATGGAGAAAATGGCAGTACAGGGAGTTCTCAAGCACAGCCTTTTGCCAGTAGTGTTGCCCATGCTGCTCATGCTGCCACTGCTGCAGCTGTTGCTGCAGCTATTTCTGCTGCAAATGCAGCTGGTGTGCCCAACATCACCATTCTACAAAGTGGTCAGCCACAGGGCACACCAGAGGCTGTCAGCATTCAACTGAATGGTAAAATTTGTTATTTCTACTCATCGCACATTTATTGATTCACACATAATTTGCAAAATATGAGGGTTAGTATTAAGTATATTACAAATTGATGTGATTGATACTTGAATGAGGCACCTGAGGCTATTGCACTAGATGGCATCATTAATCTGGTGGAATTGGTGACATAAGATAGTCGAAGTTTACAATAGTGAAACAGCAGCTGCGAGATGGCAGCATGTCTGAGTAAGTATACAACCCTTGAGCAGTGCTCTGTTGTGCAATTTTTGTGAGAAAAGGTATGGATCAAAGAATATTCATAAAGAAATACTTCCCATCTAATAAGAAATGTCTATCATGTCGAGCTGTTAACATTTAGGTATAGAAGTTCTCTGAAGGGTTAACACATATTGAATGCAGACCCCACAACACAAAATGCAAAGATTGGATCTAGCATTACAGCATCTAAATCACTACCTGATAGAGATGATATGCCAGCTCGAAATGTCATAGACAATGATGGGTCTTGGGTTCACACATTACTAGCAAGACAAAGCATGTGCACACATCTTTCGTTGCCGGGGGGGGGGGGGGGGGGGGGGGAGTGGCACCTCCTGCCAGGTAAGTGATGCTCAAGTATAAATGTATATGCTGACTCCTATGGTAACATCCTCGGGAAACTTCATAAGGCCATTCAGCTAAAGTGACCAAGATTCCTGACCGAAGCATTTTGTTCTTGCATGATGAGCATCCTCATACTGCTAACAAGACAAATTTTCAAGTGGGAAGTCTTCCAGTATCCTCTATATAGTCCTATATTTGCTCCAATTGACTTTCATTTGTTTGGCTCTCTTAGACATCTTCTTTCTGGTGAATATTTTCATGATGATGGAGCTGTAGAAAGGGAAGTTGCAGTGATTGCAACAGTAACTCAAAAAATTTTAAGCTGCTGGATTTCAGGGGCTTATGAAATGATGCAACAAGTGCCTGAATGTACAGTAAGGTTATGTTGAGAAATAAGTCTTTTTTTTTAAATCAGTACTCTTATTTGTTTTAAGTTCTATATCCATTTTTAACTTAATGATAACCCTCTTAATAGTGGTATAACGAAGGTTCAGAACATATTTATGCATGATCTCATTTTTATACCAGTAGAATCTCTTTTTTTTTTTTTTTATTCTTGAAGGGATGGTTGAGAAATATCAGTTAAGGTTAATGGGGTTTCACTTGGAAATTCAAAGGTCAAAATTATCTGGAATTCTTTTACCAACATTTCTATGACATAATTTTCATACCCACTATTTTTCAGCCGACTATTTTTCAGTTCAATTCAGTGGAGCATTTAGAATTATGTTACAGTTCTGAATGATGCATGTTGGTGTTCCTTAGTTAGAGATTCTGAGTAAATGCTCACCATTAATTTTAGATTTTATTTAAGGAAAGAAATGTGCATGATGCCAATGTACATTGTACAAAGAAAGAAAGCATTTATTTGACTAAGAAATACTCAAAATATTGTTAATGCAATTTGCAGGCGATGAAGGAGTGAGAAATGAGCAGGATCCACATGTAAGTAGCTCAGACACAAACATGCAGGAAGTAGGAGAAGGTGCTGACTCAGGGGACTCAGCTCAAGCAGCAGCCCCATCTACACCAGACTCAAGCTCACCAAATGTTGGTGAAACTCAAAGTAGAAGGTCAGTATAATAGTTCCAAATCTCATGGAACTTACATAATAAGCTAACACCTAAAGCCATGTAGCTCTGTAATCTAAATCTTATTCTCAAGAGTGATCAGAAATGACATTAAATTAGTTTTATATTTCTTCCCATAGTAATTTTGAATAATAAATTCAGTTTAAAAACCAAATAGTGTCAGAGCCATTACATTGAAGCAAATAACTATATATTGGTGAGTCAGTTATGTACTTTTATGCTCACTTACCACTGAACTACTCAGAACGTTTGATCATAGCAGTTTGCATAATAACACTTTTTTTAAAACCCAGAACATGTTTCAACAACATTCACTCTCATCAGCATGGGAGAACTGTACAACCAATACGGCTCTTCAGAATGGTTTCAACAGTTTCCTTGTATAAAATAAATTGCTAAATTTAAAAGAAATAAGGCCATCAGAAACACTTGCACACTGATAAAAATGAATGAAAATAGCAAGTACAAGAAATTCATTAACAACCTAAACGCAAATGAAAAATTTTAAAAGCTCTTTAAAGAATAACATCTAATTGGTTCCCCAGAACAAACTTACTATTAAAAATATATTTAATCATATCAAAAAGTTGCAGTGCCAAATTTAAAAAAAAAAAATAATAAATGGTATTTATCAAATTAATTCTAAGAACTGCAATACATGAAAAACAAAGACAAACTTGGAAATACGCATTAAAGAACATTTCAGAAATATTAAATACAAACAAATTGAAAAATCTTGCTTTTAAAAAGGAGCTTAAATTATCAAAAACATCCAAAAATGCAGCAAAGTTGTCAACTTTGGGGGAAAAAAAATTATTATAAAAATCAAAAACTCTTTCATGAACTTCGAATTCATTCTACTGTAGCCAGAGGGTGATGGTTGGTATCCAGCTTATGATGAGAGCAAATGCTCTTGAAACATGTTATGGATTTTAAACAAGTAAAGAAGGTATAATAGTTCATATTATTTTATAATTTAATTGAACTACACACTCTTAATGGTTCATTTGTCATAATATATGGAACTGTTTCCAGAACATTTTGTTTTCCTCATCAGCCAGGCTAAAATTCAATTGTTGGATAATTCGTTAAGCTGTAGGAATGTGTATTCTGCTCTGGTGGTAGTGTGATAAACTTGTAATGTATGTTTTCATCCCCAGCAGTGTTGAAGTTCATTAGACTGTCTTTGTATTTGTATATGTATCTTTGGTTCACTTCCATCTTCCTCCTGCTCACCGTTTTTGACTCCACCCTTTCCAATGCCCCTCTTATCTTTCCTGCTATTACGGTTTTTAAAATTCCATTATTTTCCATATTTTTGTTATCAAATTGTCCCAGAAATACTCTGCATATTCCTCTTTCCATTTAAAACATCTTTCCTAATTCAGTTCTATTGCTTCCTGTTCCCTATGACATTCCCTAAGCTCATCTTTATTTTTAATGGGAAGTGCCCACCACTTATCACATCTAGGACTTTAAAATCTACAAGCGCCTGATTAACTCCTCACTACATTACATATAATGAATCACATCCAGCCCTGTTACATCCATAAATGTGAGTTCTCCCCATTCATTCACCCCTCTTAACCGTTGCACATAATTAGATTATTCTGTCACAGAATTCAATCAACTTTCTGCCTTCCTTAATGAGTAACTTACTAACCTTACTTTTTCTTACTAATCACTTTTCACCCATCACATTCATTTTATAAACCCATAATTGCCAGAATTCAATCAACTTTCTGCCTTCCTTATTAAGTAACTTATTTAACCTTACTTTTTCTTATTACTCATCACTTTTCACCCATCACATTCATTTTATAAACCCATAATTGACAGAATTCAATCAACTTTCTGCCTTCTTTATTGTGTATTTTACTTAATCTTACTTTTTCTTACTACTAATCACTTTTCATCCATCGCATTCATTTTATAAACCAATAATTGACACAATTCAATCAACTTTCTGCCTTATTTAGTAACTTACCTTTTTCTTATCCACTTATCATATTCATTTTATAAACCCACGAATCTCATGTGATATTCACTTAACTCTGGTTTGAAATCACCAACTACAATAAAATCTATACTAAGGCACTGTCTATTTAATTTCTCCATACTTTCATTTTGTTTTAAACACAAGTTTTCGTTGTAAACCCAGATGACTCATGTGGGTTATACACTATACTTAAACATACTTTGACTCCCTTCATCTTACTTATCTTTAACAACATTCCTTGCCATTCTTCTGTAAATAACACTTCACACACATTTATTCCACTACCCTTATTTATAAATACACCTATATAATCATAACCTTCCACGTCTATACTTTCATCTTTGCCTAACCAAGTCCCAACCATTTCTATGTCTCCGATCTTTAACATTTAAACTTTTCAAACAATTCACCATTTATTTTCGACTTAAACCCTCTACTTTCCATAACACCACCTTTCAGTTCAATTCCTATCTTAAACCACTCCTTCCTCTTCTGAATTTCTCCAACTTTGCTCTGCACCTTGTTTTTCTTTTGCAATCAGCCACATTCTCATTATCAGCTACCCCGAATATCTACCCTTGGGAGTTGACATCAATTTAAGCCCATTGCGACGTATTCCCCTCTTTGCTTTGTCTCTTTTTTTTATTGTTTGGTGCAACATGCCTCCTTGATGAGGTCACACAGGCTTCCTGTTTTTCCTCTCCTCTCTCCTCCCATCTCACGCTTCTTGCTGGCAATTCTCCTCTTTTCTCCTCACATTCAGACACCATAGCTGCTTCCGTTTCCAAATACATTACTGAATAGCTATTTTTTAGTATCCCTCTTTTGTATTTTGCTGCTGACTGATATTCTGTTTCTTCCTGTTGATCCATTGTTCAATAACTTTTACATAGGAAAAATGGCCATATAAATATTTCAAAGAAAATAGTATAATGAAATTGTTTACTCTATTCCTAAATTATGTGAGATAGGGACTTATTAGATACTTCATATATTTTAATAAGAAAAATGTCAAAAAAGCAGGCCCTATTTACAGTAAAAATTGGTAATAATCTAAGTTTTTCAATACAAGCAATCAGTAAGTATGGCAGATTTTACCACTATAATCATTTTAACAAAATGGTGGGTGAATGACAAGACAATAAATTCTTTTCTTTTATAGATATCCGAGAACTTCAGATATGGCAGCACTAATGGATGATTTACAGCGTCTTAATGAACGCTTGCAGCCTTTTATGCAGCAGTATCATCAACTGATGCGTGACGATCCAGCTTTTGAAGCAGAGGTAAGTGACATTACAAAACAATCATTAAAATTAAATTAATTATTTTTTTGTAATTATTTGTACATATGTAAAACTTTTATTTCAGTCACCAGCACTACAAGAAGCTCAGCGGGTTTTTAATTCAGTTTCCGAAGTGATGCATTTTCTCTCCCATGCCTATCATGCCATGAGTGACATCATTTGTGAGTTTGGTCGACAGCCTCCACGAAATCTTAGATGTAGGCCTGTTTTGATTCAACATTCTGCAGTTCTTCAAGCAGGAATACCAATTCAGGTACAAGAGTGTTTTGTTTTATTCTTTAGGGGAATGAAATATTTTTGTTTTCAAAAAATTTTTACTTATAGACATTCATAGTTCATAATTTAAAAACATTATTTTTGTTTTTATTGAAAGTATTTTAAGAGTATTGGCAGTATTAACACTATTCACAAATCTATTTATACAGTGAGAGCAGTTTAAAATTTCCACACTTAGATTGGCAGACCAGTGTACATATTTCCCTTCAATTGCTGAGATTTTCCATGTACCACCATGGATGGATGAGGTTATTAAGGTACGAACTCATAAATGGGAGGTCTGGGGCTCGAATCCCACCAAGACCTTCCTCCCTGACAGGTTTTTTTTCCAAGTTTTCCTCAGTTGTAAATGGCAAATGCTAGGAAGACATCCTAAACTAGGCCTGGAACGTTTTCTACCTAAAAATCCTTTTCCAATATATCATTTCATCTCATGTATCATCAGCGTTCACTGTGGTGCCTCAGTACTAAAAATGGGCACTAAACACCATTAAAAAAAACTCCATGTAGCACACATGATGCTATTTCTTATTTTCAGTCAATTTTGAGTGGTATTTTCAGGGAGTTGGGTGGTTGTGTTGTGCAGCCTAGAGTGAGATTTCATTAAAAAGTGCAATGGTGAGATATTCACTACATTGTTGTATATTCATTTTCAAGGCATACATTAGGTTCAGAAAGTTGTGTGTCAGAATGAGACAGGCATTTAGGCACAAATTTCCTGGTTGCCCAGTCCCAACACAGAAGGATTAAAGTTAGTACAGACTTACAGTTAGTTATATTGAACAGGTTCTGTGACGACTGGGAGAAGGAATGAAAAAGAAATCAAAAACACTTGATGAAATATCTTGCATTAATTCTCTCCAAGTTTCCCAGATTCTTACTGTTTAAGATTTTTATATTAGGGGGAACAATGAAAAATTCAATTAACTTTCACACTGGAGGAAATGAAAAAAATGTTTGAAACAAAATTAGGTTTAACCTCAACTGATGTATTCACATTTCTTACTCCATTCACTTACATAAAAGTAAGACGCGTTTTGGGAGAATCTCTCCCATCTTCAGTTGCTCACTGCACCTCTATTACTCGAAACTATGACTGGACAAACGAATGTTTCTGTGGTGGCCTCTGTTGGTTGAAGTAGGAAGTCGCTGAGCTCCATCTATGGGAGGAAACTCGAAATTCATTAGGTTTTTTCTATTTTTTAATATGAAAATTTTTTCCCAAGTTAATAACTCCAATGGGCTGTGAAGATGTTTCAGCAATTTTATTTCCGGTTTTATTTCATGGTTTTTGGTCCAAAAGTGAGCTGCTACTGCTGATTTATCCAACTGTTTAAAGCGAATATTTCTAAAATGTTCCTTTCTCCGGATTTCCAAATTTCTTTTTGTTTTGCCTATGTAGCTGTTCACAATCTGCACATTTTATTTCCTAAATTCCTGATTTTTGTTCTGGTGGTATGGAGTCTTTTACTGTGCAACCTAATAAATTCTTAATGTTATATTTATTCTTTGTGGCTAACATTATCCCATGCTCTTTGAAAGTTTTCTTGAACTTGTTGTGGCAAATTGGATGGTAGTTGAAACTTTTGAGTTTGTATTCTTTTTTTGTGTTTTTCGGTGTGGAAACTTCCCTTATCCCTTTTTGTCTTTTAGATTTATTGATAATTTTTATCACTGTCTTTGTTGAAACTATTGATTATAGCTGTCTTTATTATTTTTTTGTATTCTATTTTGTACTCTGCTTGTGTGAGTGGAATATTCATCAATCTGTGTGTCAAACTGTGAAATACTGCATACTTATGTGGAATGGGGCTATAACTCTCATTTATGTAGTTTTCCATATGTGTTTCTTTTCTGTAAATTCCAAAATTCAAACAATCTCCAGTTCTTATAATTTTTAAATGTAGAAATGGTAGCCACCCATTTCTTTCTTCTTCTATGGTAAATTGTATAGATTCATGTTGCAAATTAAGACGTTTCTGGGCATCTATTGACTGTTTCTTCAGTATTATTGCAAAAATGTCATCCACATACCTATACCATGACTTGAAAATTAAAGGAAGGGCTTTTGTGATATGTGTTTCAAATGAACTCGTGAATAACTCTGCTAGAAAAGGTGACAAATGGTTTCCCATAGTTAGGCCTGAAACTTGTTGCAAATATTTTTTGTTGAAGCTGAAGTAATTTTGTTTAATGCAAATATATATTAGTAAGCAATAAGAATGTTATATTAATAACATTATGTGATTGAGACGAACTAACACTCTTTTGCTCCACTTACTTGTTTAAATATGTTGGACTGGAATTATGAACCCTTCGTTCGCATCATCAGCCCATAGTTGACTGCAGGATAAACCGTTATGCTGTGGGAATATGTATTCTGTTCTGGAGGAGGCAAATCGTATTACAGAAACCAAAATACTGCAGCTAAAAAAGATAAGATCATTTTTAAAAAATTTACATATCCAAAACTACAAAAAATTTCAGAATTTTCTTAAAGATTTTAATGCCAGGTTACCACCTGTAAACAGATTTAATGTTAAAAATCCCGTGATTGATAATGTTATTGACAGTATTCCACAAGAAAAAAAACCAGGTATTTATAAAATAAGTTGTGCAGAAGGTGAAAAAATCTACATTGGTAAAACAAAGAGAAACGTAGGCACATAGTTAAAAGAACATTTCAGAAACATAAAATGCAAGCAGCTGGAGAAATCAGCAGTGGCAAAGCATTTCTGGACAGAAACCATACTGAATAAAACAAAATTATTGAAATCAGTGCAAGAACTTCCAGAATTAGCAACATGGGAGAAAATCTACATTTACAAGTACAAAGACAGTTTAATGAACTTTGACACTTTTGGTGATGAAAAATAAATTTCAAGTTCATCACACTTCCACCAGAATGGATTACACTTCCCCACACCATAACATTTTATCCTCCAGTCGACTATGGGCTGATGATACTAATGAAGGGATTGTGAAACCAGTCCAACATATTTAAAAAAAGTAAGTGGAGCAAAAGACTGTTAGTTCAACTCAATCACATAATGATCTTAATATATGATAAGTTTCACTGTGCAATGTTCCAATGCACAATTTTAGTTAAGAGTGTTTAGTTCGACTCAATCATATAATGATTTCCAATATATGATTGGCTTCACTGTACAAGCTCAATTAACATATCTAGTTAACCAATATATATTTATTACAATTGAGTAATCATGAAATAGCCCCCTTTCCTTAAACTTATTATGAGATATAAGTATATTGGTTCACATGGCAGTTTAATATAAAAGAAGGTCCTATTTGTGAATAGATATGGTACCTTGCAATCAGTTTTGTTTTCCCTGAGTGTTTTGCCTACAGATGAGCACGCTGCTCATTAACCGGTTAGCTGGCTGCCGCAGGCGAAAGCATTATTATTGCATTACATTATTTATGTGGGAATCATTCTAGCACAGAATACAGTGTTCAGACTTTTGGAAAAATAAGGATAAGCAGTGCATTAAGGGTTTATTAGAAGTTTTTACAATTAATTAGTAATTCTCAAACTATCTTATTACAGAATTAAGGTGCAACCTTAGAGCAGATAAACAAAACTACGCTGCAGGATAACCATCACAATACATTTTGATATATATGAAATGATGCTTTCAGGCACAGATCAACCTAATGCCAAATCGTAATGGTGCTAATAATGGTACACAGACTGCCAGTGCTGCAGAAAATGAGAATTCCAGTACTCCAGAAATGGAATTAAACAATTCTGCAACCCAGGAGACTACAGCCACACCTCCATCTGAGAATGAAACTGTTACTGTTGAGTCGGATACAGCTGAGCCAGATACTAATCAGAGCCTTAGTCAATCTCAGGAAACATCTGCACAACCTCACCAGCAAACACAGGAAAGTGGTATGTGTAAATAATGTGAATATAACCTTACATTTGTTAAGTATGGTGGACTTTTGTAACAGTGACGTTTAATACACTAACGAATTTAATATAGTTGACTCTAATTTGTAACACTTACATCACTTATTATTTAAGGAGGAAAATAAGTTTCAAGAGCTAATTGCTCCCATCCTCAGTTCCAGGTTTACTGCCAGATTTGTTCTTTGTGTTAGTTTGGTTTGTCTCTGGTGGTGGTTGGATGAACTTCTGTATTAGGATGTCACTTGGTGGGATTTCAAAGTTAAGTGACATCCTAATACAGTTGTCAAATGGTTGACAATGTGAGCAAGTGACTTGGGAAACTAGTCCCAACTTACTTTTTAATAAAAAAAAGTTTTAATGTGAAACGTCAAGAGTTTTAATATGATTTCAGTAATTTACTTTTAATTCAACAAGATTTATAATAGTTTTACTGTGTGGATTCCTACATTCATTTTTAATTGAACTGGGTAGTTTATTATGCTTTGGTGGTTGATTTTCTGTTCTGGTGTAGGTGTGATGAACTTATAGTTTATGTTTTCATTCCCAAAAGTTTAGAAGTTCATTAATCTGTCTTGTATATTTATAAATGTAGATTTTCTCCCATGTTGCTAACACTATAGGTTCTTGTATTGATTTTTATAATTTTGCTTTATTCACTATGTTGTGGTTTTCTGTACAGAAATGAGATGCTACTGCTTTTTCCATTTGTTTGTAGATGTTTCTGAATTGTTTTTTTAAACATGTGCTTCTGTTTGTTTCTCTTTGTTTTTCCAATATAGACCTTTTCGCATTCTTCACATCTTATTTGGTAAATATGTTTTCCCCCAATGAAATACTGTCATTCAGGAGATTTTAAACATTAAATGTGTTTATTGGTGCCAAACTGATATTAAAATCTTTTAGAATATTTTGAAATTTTTTGCTTAGAACATGGATGATATGTAAATATGTTAAAAGTTATCTTATCTTTTCCTGCTGAAAGTGTTGTGGTTTTTTTTTAATAAATTACTGCTTCTTGAATTTCTGTACTTTTTTGTGAACTAATTCTTTGCAAATCCATTTTTAATCACTGTTCTTTCTGTTTGCTTGGATTCTTTATAATATTATTCCTTGTTAATTTTTGTAGGTTAAAAGCCTGTGTGTTAAGCTGTTGATCACTGAATGTTTGTGTTTTGGGGTTAAACCATCAGCTTTGATGTGATTATCTTCTTGTGTATTCTTTGTGTAGATTCCAAATTCCAGGTTCCTTGATGTTTTATTATTTTAGTGTCCAGAAATGGTAGCATATCATCTGTTAATGTTTCATGTGTGAACAATATGCTTATATCTTGTATATTCAGATATTTTGTGGCATCATCACCATGGTAGGCAAGAAGTTCCACTTTAATTTCTAAAGATTAGCAGAAACTTCTTAACTGCGCAAGCTCAGAAGAAGAAAACAAAGAGTTCATGCTGATCTAAAGTAATAACTTCCCAAGGATTGTACTCAAGTAAGCAGTAACCAATAAAATTACGTCTCAGATAATGTCATCATGCTACATAATAGCTAGGAAATGAACAAGAAAATATCAATTAAATCGCTGGAAAGTTCTTAAGTGCCAATGGCGGGTACAGGCTTTAGCATCAATCATCTGGGGTAATTAGAAATGCTTATTGGAACTTGTACAGTGAAACTAATAATATAATCAAGATCATTGTATGATTGAGTCGAAATACATATTCTCATTGGCTTCACTTATTTGTTTTTATGTAGTACATGTTTCAAGAACCCATTGTTCGCAGCATTGGCTACCTGTCGATTGCTGGATAATTTATTATGCAATGGGTATGTGTATTCTGCTTTGGTGGAGGTGTGATGAACTTAAAGTTTATGTTTTCATCCCCAAAAGTGTCGAAGTTCATTAAACTGTCTCTGTATAATTGTAAGTGTATATTTTTCCCATGTTTGCTAATTTTATAGGTCCTTGTACCGGTTTTAATAATTTTGCTTTATTCACTATGTTGTGGTTTTCTGTCCAGAAATGAGATGCTACTGCTGATTTTTCCATTTCTTTGTATTTTAGTTCCTGAAATGTTCTTTTAACCATGTGCTTATGTTTCTCTTTGTTTTTTCAGCATAAACTTTTTCGCTTTCTGCACAATTTGTTTGGCAAATGCCTGCATATTTTTCCAGTGGAAAAATTGTCTGTGTTTAACATTGTCTATTGGGAGATTTTTAACATTATATCTGTTATAGGTGCCAACCTGATATTAAACATTTTTAGAATATTTTGAAATTTTTGCATAGCCCATGGAAGATATGTGAATTTTTTAAAAATTATCTTCTCTTTTCCTCTGAAATTGTTGTGATATCTTTAATAAGTTTCTGCCTCTTGAAATTCTCTACTTTTTTGTTAAGTATTCTGTTTTAAAACCATTTTTAATGATTGTTCTTTCTATTTGTGTTAAAGTATTCTTCCGTACTAATCTGTAGGTTAACTAGTCTGTGTGTTATACTATTGATCTCTGCATGTTTGTGTGTTTTGGGGTTAAAACTGTCAGCTTTGATGTGAATTCCAAATTCCAGTTTTCTGGATGCTTCATTATTTTGATTTCCAACAATGGTAACATGTTATCTCTTTCTGTTTCACATGTAAGTAATATGTTTTTATTTTGTATATTCAGAAGTTTTATGGCATCATCAATGAGTTTTTAGTTAACTATGGTAAATAATCACCAACATTTCTGTACCATATTTTAAATATGCATGGGAATGCTGAGTTGATGTGTGTTTCAAATCTGCTCATGAAGAGGTTAGCTAGAAATGGAGATAAGGGGCTGTCCATGGTAAGTCCTGATTGTTGTTTATAGAATTTGCCCTTGAAAAAGTAGGATTGATTTATGCAAATTTCAGTGAGTTTTAAATATTCTTTTATGTGTGCATTATTAATTACACTTGCTCTTAGTCAATCATGCAGATAAATTAAGAGTTTAAATTTAAGTATGCTTGAAAATAGCAATTTTATGTCAAAAGATATTAATGTATCAGAAGGTTGTAATATTGTATCCTTAATATTTTCCATTAGCAGAAAAGTATTCTTTATGCTCCTGCTTTGAAATTTTAACATTGTCAATGCCTTGGCTATGTAATGCAAGAAGGCAGTTAATAGACATTCAGTGTTGCACAGCTAAATGATTAGTTCAAGATTTGAAAAAACTTTATGGCACAAAATATTGAAAACAATGATAACCAGCTGCAGAAAATCAATATTTCTGTCTCTGCATGACAGTTTTAAAGACAATCTAAACCAATATTTCACCCAGTTTGACTTTAATACCGACTTATCAGCATATGATGCCAAAATGTTTTACACCATTAAAATGCTTTATATTTAGTTATGGACCATACATTGCCTGTCTCAAATTGCTTATACAAGGGTAGGTCCATAAGTTTCTGGCCTCACAGATAAGGGTTATCATCTTGAGAAAACCCTTATCTGGTGTCATACCTTATCTGTTAAGGAAATAATTGCAGCTGTAACTTCGGCTTCGCTGTGTTCAGTTCTTCAGAGGCTATGCGTAGCAAATTGCGACATGTTCAAAATTGAGTATTGAGCTGTTATTAAGTTCTTCACAAAATAAGGACTTACTCCAAATGAAATTAAACAGCAATTGGATGGTGTTTATGGGGAAGCATCTCTCTCATATTCTACCGTAAAAGAATGGGCCAAAGTTTTTCAAATCGGTTGAGAAAGCATTTAAGATGAAGAGTGGGCCCTTGGAGGGGCTCACTCATTAAAACATCGCTCTTATGGAAGGTGAAATTATGGAAAACTAGCGGTTCAAAGTTACAGAAATAGCAGCAAGGTTGGGCTTTTCTAAAACAACAGCCCTTTGAATTATTCATGAACATTTAAACATGAATAGATTGGTGTCTAGACTTCTTTCCTCAGTCTGAAAGCAGCAACGAGTCATTTATTGAAAGGCATTTTTGGAGTGCAGCCATGGCAACTAGAGAGAAGTTCTGCAAAACATTGTTACAGGAGATAAAATTATGGTCCTCTACACTATGATCCCTTGTTCAAAAGAGAATAATGGAGTGGCTTAAACCTGGTGAAGCACCGCCTCTAAAAGCCAAGGTCACTCAGTCAATCAAGAAGATCATGATCACAATCTTTTGGGACTGTGAAAGAATGCCCTTCATTGACTTCAAGAAGAGGAACACCACAGTAAATGGGGAGTACTATGCTGGCCTACTGCACAGATTACATGCTTCCATCAAAGAGAAAGGGTGAGGAAACCTGAGTGATGGTGTACACCTTCACAACAATGCATTTATGCACACAGCTCTTGTTGCAAAAGAAGCTGTGAAGAAATATGGGTTCAAGTAGATCGACCATAATCCTACAGCGCAGATCTATCTCTTAGTGACTATTTCCTCTTCTCAAAACTCAAGAAGGACCTTTGAGGAAGGAAATTTAAGTGTGGCGAAGAAATGATGGATGCTGGTTATGCCCATTTTGCAGACAAGACTTCTGACTTTGGGGGGGATTGAAAAGTTAATTCAAATATGTGAGAAGCCTATTGCAATAAAGGGTACCTATATTGAAAAGTGAAATATATTTTTGTTTTTATCAAACCTAGAAAATGGTTATGCTGGAAATATATGGACCTACCCTCGTACATGACAATCTCTGCACTCGCTGAAATTATTTCAGTGCAGTTCATTAACATCCTGTATATAAAAATGTATTTCTGGTCTTGTCCAGAGCTTTAACAAATGCCAGCATCAAACTAAGTTAGATGTGAAGAAGAGGCAGTAACACTTTTGTGGGTTTGGGTGGATTAATTAGAACCTTTTTGCCTGGCATATAACTCTCATGTTTTGGTCAATTTCTTTTTATGAAATGGTTTGGAATATCACAGCTGTGCCATGGATAAGGAAAGCAGCTATGCTTTGTAGAACCTCCCTGTAGGTCAAGAAGTAGTATAGCTACAAACATCACAGCAGACATTCTGCCAAAAAATAATACATTAATAAATTCATTAATAATAATGAGTGTGAATGGCAGTAAGCTGTTCACAATGTGGTCCAGCTGATTTGTTTCATGAATGCTGTCCTCTACAGTTACCAACTGCACTACACAAGTGGAAGTATACCTGGGCCACTGAAACTTTGCACTTGACAGCTATTGCTTCATTTGGCAATACTACAGATTAACAAATGAGGAATGCTACCTATTACACCTTCTGAACCAATTACAAAGTAGTATTATTGGTCAGTCATGATGTTTCCAATTGAATTGAAATTGAATTACTGTGATTAATTGAAATGGTTAATTTGTAGTAGTTAAAAAATGTCTTAAAGAGGTCATTTGCAGAATAATTCATGGTATGATACCTAATCTTTTGCATTGAGGTGTTACAGGAGCACTTAATTTACGTTTACTAGGTAAAATTGAAAGCAGAATAACACCTCGTGCTGAATGATCAATGTCGCAGCCACAGCATAGCCAATATTACTTGAACTGACACAAACTGTCAAGTGCAAAGTTTCAATGGCCAGGGTATAAACTGAATAATTTCTCTCTGACTCCTTGGAATGGTATAAATAATATTTCATTATAGTTTTCAGGTTAAATACATAACTTACATATATTAAAAAAAGCTAAAACAGTGTTGCAAGATGTTTTAGATCACATTTCATTTAGGCATTTTTGGGATTATTAAATTAAGATATTTTGCTTCAGGAAATGCAAAAGGCATATGTGTTTGAACATTAATTAGCAAAATGGTAAGGAAAAAGTAGGTTAAAACCTAAGAATTATGGCTCTAGTCCTTGCAATTAAGCACATGTTCATTTGACTAATTATTGTTACAAAATCACTCAAATTTCACTAATTTTGTTCCACTTACAAGTAATATATTTCACTGTGAAAAACCCCGTTACAAAAAAACTACATGTTCATTTATTGCAGTATGCTATTCCTGGGTCATGCCATATAAAGTCTAATGATTGTATGTTGAATAATATGGAATAATAACCTCAGTATACATTAATTAATACAATGCGAGTAAATTTCTTACACACTTCACTTAATGTATCCACCAGAGGTCACCACATGCAACACAATAGCTTCCACGGAACCTACACGAGCACCAGGAAACAGGGGGTCAACAGCTGAGGATGGGAATGTTGGCTCCCGAAACATATCCTAACTTAAATACGGTAAGTGAAGTGTGCAAGAAATTTACCCACATTGTATTAATTAATATATAATATCTTCACTGTAAACAGCTTCAAAATTAAACAAAAACCTGAGTGTGCCTTATGAAAGTTTAAAAAATAAACTTGTTTATTCCTTAGTGAGCTGACTCAATTTTGCTTGCAGTTTAAACCTATTTATGATATTAACACAATAAAAATGTTTAATATGCCAATTTTTAACTGCAACATGATTGCAATATGCAACTTCAGGTACGTCAGTTATTAAAGTTTTTAACATTAACCTGGGTATCTATATCTTTATGTTAATCATTTAGTACCCAGAAACATTGTCTGCTGCTCTCTTGTTTGAAGTTACTAGTGCAAAAAGTAAAAAAAAAGACTTTTACTAGGTATAAGAGGGAAGGTAAGTAGGTATTCATTTATCATATTTACTCGCCTATAACACCCCCATTTTTCCTCATATTTTCAACTTCAAAAATAGGGAAGACATAATAGCTGGAAAATTCACATAATATAGGTTGGATTGGCATGGTTTAAAAGCATAATAAGGAAATCTACTATCTTTAAATCAACACAAATATTTAAATATTTAATTTATTTATGCAAAAAGTGATGTTGATACCTTCAAACAGTTGTTTTATCCTGCATTACTGCAACCAACTGGTCACATGACAAGCGCCCTGATGTATTGAAGGCTGTGCGTCATTGCTATGTGCCATGCGACTGGGTTGCAACTGCCTGAAATACAACATGTTTTTTCTAGTACTGACTAATTAAACAAATAAATTTAACTAGGTACTAAAATTCATTTATTCCTACGCTTTGTGCCAGTGTGCTCAAGATCATTCAATGGCATCATTGCTGCTTTCGTAGTCACTAGGCTGGTCCATGTCCTCATTTTCACTCCCCTCCCTTCCCCATAGTAGATCATCTTCAATTCCATCCAAAGGAGAAGAAATTCCTGTTTTCTTAAAAATATTCTCCATGATGTCGGGAATTTCATTTCCCATGCCCTTACAATCCTCTTGCAGATTACACAAAAGGATTCTAATTTAATTTGTCTTCCTTTGTCATTTTGTGCTTGTTGTTTACCATCCAATTTGCGTAGAACCTTCTTACATGAGCTTTAAATGGCTTATTTATGGAACGTCCAATGGCTGTAAAATTTATGTAGATCGAATGATAACTGGATAGATCTGTGTCATGTTCATTTGCTTTTTCACAGCATCCACTAAATGGCCATGGAAGCTGTCCAACACTAGCATAGACTTTTGTTCAGCAGGACTCCTGGTCAACTTTCCCACACTGTCTTGAATCAGTTCTTCATTAATTCAGCATCCATCCAACCTTTCTCTTGAACCTGAACATGTATTTCCCTTGGAAAGTCTTCTTTTGGCAATGTTTTCTTTTTAAAAATGCAAATATAGGGGAAACTTTCTGACGTCAGCAATCATTGCTAACATCACATAAGTTTTTCATTTCCAGTACTTTTTATTAGAATGCTTGCAGAACTGACTGCATTGATTGGTGTATTTGACAGCATTCAAAGAACAATGGCATCTGCTCAGAATTGCCAATTTGAGATAACAGAAACTGGTGCTCTTCCCAAAGTTTTGTGATAAAGCAATGAAATTCACTTTGTCAATATAATCTAAAGGAAATCTTTGAGACAGTGATGCCCATCTGCACAAACTTAAGTCATTAAGGCACATAGAGCATTTTGCCCAGCCTCTACTTGCTTTAAAATCATCATTTTGTGAGTTACAGCATTGCCATTATCTCTTGTTTCTGTAATGCACTCCAGTATTTTTCATCCTCATTTTCATATTTCCCTTTCTTTACATCGCGAAAAATATGTCTTTTTTTGCTCAGTTTGTCTTTCTGGTTTTGCCAATTACGAATCATACATGGATGCACTTCATATTTGTGACTCGCTGCTCTTACTCCATTTTATTCAATATATTCCAACACATTTAGATTGAAGGATGCTGTAAAACTTGATCTCTCCTCATTTTCACACCTCTTCTATACTAGATGCTTCCAAATTATCTATTAGACACAGTAAATGTGGGAGGCGGAATGGTGAACTTGAAAGCTGGAAGGGTATTGAGAAATATACGGTGGGGAAACAGAGTAGTCAATGTACAGGTGTTAAAGAAGTGTGAGTTTTACTATTAGCAGGAATACTGTATTTCCTATCGTGTCATTTGAAACATTTTGTACAAATATATTTTTTTTAATCCTGTGATAATCATCGAAAATTGGGGGGGGGATATAAAGGTGATGGGGATTATATGAGAGTAAATACAGTATATTACAAGTGAATAATATGATTTGAAGCATATAGACTGTATATTCATTATACAATGTGTACTATGTACAGCATATTAGCATTCAGTGTAGGAATTGCAAGTAAATTAAAACAGATGCATACTCTGAATTTTAAACAAATTGTTGAAAATTATTTTTGTTCATTTCCAGGTAGTCTTAAAATCTTTTATTATATAATCAAAAACAGTTTTAATCATCTCTGAAATTGGATATATTGTTTGTTAAATACAATTCTTCAGATCTTTTATTGTTGTATATTAACATACACGGATTTGTAGTTGTATAGTAACACATAAGAAATAATCGAAAGAACTCAAATTGGGCAACCTGTGGGACCATAATACTGTGCTTATTAATCTTTGTCGTTGAATTCTTCCAAGAAAGACTTTAGCTGGCTTTAGCTGGAGGGTAAAATAATAAAATAAACCAACTATACAATAATACAAAAACCAATTTAAGAGACTCGTTACTTACCAAATTATCAAATGAGGTGTCGAAACTGCCTGCCTTCATTCTCCACACGTTTTGGCATCTAGTTAGGAAATTATTCATCATTTGCTGTAGTTACTTTTGAGAAATCCAGATAATTTCCTGATTAATATTATCTTGAGTTCTTGTATGTTGTGTGGGTTCAGTCTTATACAGGCATATTTTAATTTACTCAAGAGATAATAATTGCATACTGTTAAATCAGGGGTCCCAGGGTGCCACAAATCCTTACAGATAACTCTTGTGAAGCAGTAGCAGAGTCCTGTTGAAAAAAATACATGATCAAGCTCCCTGTCAGTTAATTTTCTGAAAAAGAGGTTAATATGGTATTCACGTAAGTAACAGAATCAACTGTATGCTGAAAAAAAATGGTCCTATGATTCTTTCACTACTGAGCTAACATAAATGAAGTGTACATAAAAAATGCTGTGCCATTGTAACCATACAATGCATAATACATTTTGCATACTGTTGAATTAAGAAACTAACAACACAACACAAACCTGGAAACAATTGTGCTACAACTGCAATAGTCAGCAAGGTCAACAAGCTAGCAGGCTTGCTACCAGCTCTATGGCATGGCATGTGAGTGGGGGCTCATTCACAGGAAAAAACCTGTGCTTCAGGGGAAAGCATCACTGATTGCATAGTACTATTATAGTAACTGGTATGTGTAGTAGCACCATCTTGTTGGAAATATTCCTTTTACAACTCTTCATTATGGATATCTTAGAAGAATCTGTTCTGAATTTCTCCTTTGTACACTTTAGCACTGACAGTTTGATTGTAAAATATTAGTCTTATGATCCTTCTTCATGTTGAATCCAATGACAATACATGCTTTTTCACCATGAAGTCAATAGATTGAATATTGATCACTTTGTATGGAAACATCTCTAATTTCTTCCTGAGAATCATATCAATACTTTTGTGTGAAACCCTAGTTTCTGGACTGACTTACTAGGGACTTTGTCGTATCCTTTCTCTAGCATCTTTAACTGCATCATCTATCACATTTGTTGGCTGTCTGATACTCTCTTTCTTTCTGTATACCCTGTTGCTCGAAATTTGTCTACATTCCTACTACAAAACTATAATGACATAATCAGGAAAATGTAATCAAACTGTTGTTCACATTCCGTTACTTTAATTCAAATATCTACCTTCAGTTTTCAGCACCTGGAAATGATGAAGAAACTCTTGTTCAAATTATGCTGTATTATAGCGTACCTTACATGTAGTAACTCTAATCTTAATTTTTACCCAATCCACACAAATACATTTATTCAATTAGGCTACCTACCTGTGTGAAAAATAAGCTTTGGTAATGTATGCTCTTTCTTTAGTAGAAAATGGATCATATTTCTAGGATGTACTATATTCTTGCACTCAGTACAGTGACTATCACTGCAAAACACTGCCTTTGGTACTTCAGTAATAAAAACAGGTGTTTAACACAATTTAAAAAAGAATGCCAAACAACTTTGAATTCCCCTGCAGCCTTGAGTCTGCAGAGGACAGAGTTGAAGTGTACTATTAGAAAGGGTGGGAGTAAAATGCATTCAAAAATGTTAGTAAAATAAATTGATCTCCCTGTATAACACTATACAACCAACAGTATATTTAGCCTCTTTTAATGTTTTTGTTATTTCAATCAGCATTTAACATCACACCTGGGAATGTGGAGTTCTTCATGGAAGTGGGGCCTAGCAGCATTACAATCGACTCTTTAGCAGCAACTGTAACTGTTGCTAATCAGCCTTCTACCGGAAATCAAGGAAGTGAACCAAGTGGTAATATTACTTTAGATATGTCTAGGTTTAATTATATCTAATAATTTTGTTTCCATGCTGTAGCAAAATCAGTTTTAATCTGAAAATCAGTATAAATGTAGGTTAGAGTGGAATAGTCAAAAGCAGATGCAAAAGCCAGTTGAATAAACATTAATCTTACAGCGCATCAACAAAGAAGCAGCCTTTCTAAAATTTGGCTATTATAATATTTATAACCAATATCAATTATATCAGCACTTTTTTTTTTTTTTCTTTTCTGTCCATAGTGTTTTGTTGAACAGATCAATTTTATAATCTTTTCAAATACAGATTTATTTTATTTATTTAAGGATGCTCTTTAATAAATCTAGTCATTAAGTCCAATTCAATTCAGGGCTGTGAAATGAGCAGTAAATTTTATTCAAAGGCCTCTTCTTTTAGGCTTGAGGTTCTGTTATGTGCTGTAAATCTATGACATGGGACCAAGCTTTACTCCTGTTCTGAAGGAAGCCTTTGACTTAGGATTTTTATGCTCAAAAAATCCACTGGCCCTGGCCGGGTTTAAACCTGCGACCTTGGGGCTGGCTATGATGCAAGTATGGTTACCACTAGACCACCAGGACTGACTCCAGTAATTATTGCTAATAGTAAATACTACAGCAATCAGTGCACCGGAGTAAAATGTTCTGAAACTTGTGCTATAGTCCTAAACTTAGATATTCATTTTTTATTCTAAACTCCACTTACTTACATAAAAGTAAGAAAAATGAATACCTAAGTTTAGGATATATTACCACTCCATTGTCAACAGCTTTGTAAGTACAATATTTGTGCTATAGTGCTTCATATGCAATAAAAAGCAATGTATTTAATTTATTTTTGGCCTGATACCTGCACAGAATCTTTTTTCAATGAGCGGTAAATTGTTTTATGAAAAGGAAAAAGCACATTTTAAATATTTATTCTCTGAAGGTATATATATATATATATATCTTTAGAGAAAAATATATTTACACACACACAACTTTTGATTAAAATATATAACCTCCTGTGGAGACCTAACAACTCTTTAAAATGCACTAGAAAGTGACATGGCACTGGCTCGAAATATGTTTTTAATATTATTTTACAATGTTAATCTCCTTTTAATTGTGTTACTTTAGAGCGCATTTTAAAGAATTTTATATATAACCATGAAGTTACTAATAATATATATATATATATACATACATACATACATACATACATACATACATACATACATACATACATACACATTGTAATTTCATAAAGGTTAGATATATTCAGAAAATGTTACCTTAATGTTATGGAAGCCAAAATATTATCTGTTTGAAAGAAAAAGAATAACAGATTTCGTGTTTCAAATAACTAATACTTATTCCCAAGCTCCTGAGACTTCTGCAGCAAAAATTCTCTTGAAACAAGATATAAATTATTGGAAAATTATATATTGTGCATATAAAGGGCTCAAACCCAACAATGAAGATTTAAAGAGTGGTTTGAAAAGTTCTCAGCCCAACTATAAAGGAATGTATTTTTAACTTTGGTATTATATTTATTTTTCTACATAAATCCCTTGAGGTCAATACATTTATTCCAGTGATGTGCCAATGCCATTATCCCATCTGTGAGGTGGTTTTCCAGAAGGTCTGCAAAATACTTTTTACAGTGCAATCAACTTTTGATTTGATGAAAAATAAGGACCAGCAAGAAAGAGTTTGAGCTTGGGGAACAGATGGAAGTCAAATGGAGCCAAATATGGGTGAAAGGGTTGATGTTCCAACAATTCATACTTCAAAAATCTCAATTTTTCCATCACTACATTTCTGAAGCAGGTGTCTTTATCTTGATGAAAAATTATTTTGTTCTTCTACAAACCAGGCTTTTTCTTGTAAATTTTTTCATCTAGTTGATTTAAAGGTTGGAACAGTATGGTTATGGTTTTACCTTTCTGAAGATAATCATCTCTATTAGGACTGAATACTTTAGAATATTATGAACCTTTTAATCCTGTATTTAAAATGGCAGTCTTAATATTCAGATAAATTTCACTAGTACAGTTTGCCTTTACCAATTTTATTTTTATTATTAATTTATTTTTAGAATGCATTTTCCTGCTTTATAGAGGCACTGGTGCAATGCCTTGCATCTCTCTATAATCTCTATTTTTTAATTCATCCTACATTTAACTAAGAAGCAAATAATTTTAATCAGTTTTAATTTGATAATAGATGTATTCTTATTTATTATCACTATCATCACAGAGATATAAGTAATTTCTGTACTTAATAATAATAGTAATAATAATAATATCTTTAGTGTCACTTTTATTGAACTATATATGTGACTTTACATTTTTGTTTGGTAACTTACTATACCTTTCATGAATAAGCCTGTCCAACTTAGTGAGGCTAATTTTTTTTATTATTTTCGAGACACAAACACTTAGTTATTCATATTTAATGGCACCCCTTTCCATAAGGAACTATTGCTTTATGATTGAGCTGTTTTCCATAAACATATTTTAATGATCACTGTCACAACCCAAGTGACATCTTGTAGCATAACTCCATTAAAATTTGTAAACCCCTGGTTTGAATGAGATGTTGTTTCCTTTTATTGAACATTGAAATTTAAAATAAGTCTTGTCCATGTTTCAGTGGGACAGTTTCCATGGGGAGGTCCTCCACCACAAGAGTTCATTCAGAATCTGATGCAGGCTGTAGCAGGGCACATGATTGGCAGATCTGGAGCAAGCAACACATCAGCACAGCCTCAAGCACAAGCTACGGGTGCTGCTGCAGCAGCTGCAGCAGCAGGGGCAGCAGCAGGAGCAGCAGCAGGAGCAGCTGCCGCTGCAGCAGCTGCAGGAGGAGCAGCAAGTACTGGAGGTGGAGGACAAAATAGCCAGGCCAGGGGTAACACAGCAACTCATCCTACAACCTCCACACAGACTCGCTCCACTTCACGTCCACATGTCCATCTTGCACCAGCAACCATGCAAAGTTAGTTGCATTATTGTTGTGACCTCATTATGTTCTATAATGCTGGCTGCTGTGCAATATAATGTGGAATACAGTCTGCAATATTTTCTCTCACTCCATTCACATAGTATATTATGAAATTTACCCTACTTAATGAAAGAAAGGAATGGAACGAGCATTTTATTACAAATAGCATAAAAAACCACAAGCTTGGTGCATGAAGGATGTAATATTTTAGCCACAATTTGACAGGACAAGTGATGTGTGTACGAGGAGTGGTCATAAAGTTTGTATTATCATTTTAACAATGAATAAGTTAATACTTTGTATTGTAGAGCAATCATGTATCCCTGTAGTGTTTTCACATACATTTTTTCCATGCAATAAATACCAGAATGCTGCTAGAGTGTAAAATCGATAATGGTGCAATTTCTTGAAAAGGCATAAGCTTGTGCAGTTATTTACTTCCTGTTTTTGAAAGGAAAAAATGTCAAGGGAATTCAAGCTGAGCTGGTTGCCTTGTATGGAGACACTGCCCCTGTTACACTTTTGGTTAAGTGGTACAGGCATTTCCAATGTGGACAAATGGGCCTGGAAGCTGGGCAAAAAGTGGCAGTCAGTCACTCATTGAGGAACCAGAAGGTCCTATTGCTGGAAGACCTTCACATTTATTTCTGTTCAGACAATATTGGAGAAGGTGCACATTAATTTTGATTGAGTGTTAAACATCATTCACATTTTGTATATAATAAAGGTTGTCACCTGGTGGATACCACACTTACTTGCACCACAGCAAAAATAGTGCTGAAAGGAAGTGGCAGTCATGTTGCAGCTTTGCCAGACTGATCTTGACAACTTTTACGAACCCCTGATCACCTTGGATGAATGTTGTATACATTATCACCAAAATGAAGCAACAGAGCAAGCAATGAAAACACCTAGATACAGCACCCCCCAAAAAGGGGGTGGGGGGAAGACCTAGTAATCATTAAAGATGGTTATGTTGAGTGTTTTTAGGATTCACATAGCATGCTGTTCACAGATTATGCCTGTAAGTCAGACAATAACTGTAAAATAAATATTACCAGGACCTCCTGACAAGATTGCAGGAGTCCATCATTATAAAAATTCATGGGAAGCTGTCCAAGGGAGTTTGCTGCATGATAATATGCCAACACATTTTTCACATGATGAATGCTTCTGCTTTAGGGTGTGAAGTTTTGCAATCTTTCAAATTTACTAGACCTGAGACCCAGCGACTTCTTTCTCTTTCCTTGCATGAAGACCACATTGCTTGGCAGGCATTTCCAGGACTATAAGGTGAAAAGTGGAGCAGTTCTTCAGTAGTCAAAGTGAGGTGTTCTACCTTCAGTTCATGATATGCCAGCTTATCCATCAATGGGAGAAATCTGTTAGTTTGTATGGTGCATATCTGGAGAAGGACTAAATCCAGATCCAAGACTCTTGACCATATGCATCTTTGTTCATGGTGATAATAAGAACTTTTTTACTTACTTAAATGTAAATTGGAACTTGCACAGTCAACCTAATCATATTAATTGATATCACTGTATGATATCAATTAATAAGAACTTTATTTGGCCCCTCATATTACAGAAGGAGATGGATATCGATCAGCTGGATTAGTTAACATAGAGCATTGAAAGTTACTTCGAAGGAAGAATAAATAACAGGCAAAGGAA
The DNA here is from genome assembly GCA_030762175.1 of Metallyticus violacea. Lineage (NCBI taxonomy): Eukaryota > Metazoa > Arthropoda > Insecta > Mantodea > Metallyticidae > Metallyticus > Metallyticus violacea. Next base: position 18,438,961 of record CM060840.1, on the reverse strand, counting down.
AATAAATGGGCTTAGAGCTGATATTAATGAAAGTTTGGGGAAGTTAACAACTCACTGGAAAAGAAGACAGAAAAATTTTAAGAATGTTATGATATTGGATAACATAGGAGAAAATAAAATATGTAAAAGTGTGGAATGAAAGTTGGAAGAAATGAAGGAGATTACTTTTGATTTTCTTCATCCATAAGCATTTTCAGAGATATATATTGAACACAATCAGAGGCAGTAATTTCCATAAAGAATACTGAGACAATGATTCCTTTTGCTTTTAAAGAGATATGCATACTTTCAGGGGTCTTTTTTTTAACTTTATTTTTTGTATGTTAAATTGGAGGAGGGAAAAAACACTTTTCAGCTCATGTCTGTGAAAGAATTATTTCATTGTCAAAAAAATTGGCCTAGCAATGCATTAAAATATTTAGCATGCAATGCATGCACATTTAAATTAATATCACTCATGTTCCTTTCCCTACATTTTAAGTTATTCATAATTTATTAGTTTGAACTTTGTGTTGTCACTGACTTTCTTATTTGTAGTAGTGTGGCAAAGATGTTAGCATGTGATAGATATGTTATAAACAAGAAGTAACTATTCAGCTGAGGATTTACAAAAATGAAATCATATAGTGGCAATGTCTCTCTCAATTTTCCTTTCCTGGAGCATAACCAAACATTGGTAAAAGAAAATGCAATATTGCAAGAGAAAAACTTGAATTTAAAAATAATCAATAGAGCTTAAATATGGGGGGGGGGGGGGGGCTGAAAACTGCATTTAAGGAGTACAAATTGTCTTTACACCACTCTGTAACTTTATTATTTGTTTTCTCAAAATCATTATTTTTCAAAACTGTTTACATCATAATTTCTACATTTTTTCAGTATAATTCCATGAATCTTTAAATGGACATTTTTCTTATTGGGGTCAACATCTGAACCTCAGTCTTTATGTTGTGTTAAATAGAACATTTTTAAAAATTTTGTAAGCAGAAAAAATCTATATTTAAAATTTCACTAAAGAATTTTCTTTCTATATTTGCTTTGAGGTTCAGTTTGTAGAGTTAGATGTCACCTTTCTATAAAGATGGAAATCAGAAGAGCTCAAAATATTGGAAATCGTTTTGTAAATGCCTTTTTGGTGCCTAACATTTGATATTTTGAGAACTAATAATTTCAACATTTCATAACATATGGGAATACTTTTTATTTGTTGTTTATGGCTTCTTGGGTGATTCCATATCAAATTCAAATCATATGTTTTGATTTTAAACATTAATCAAACAATATTTAATTTTAATACTCTTACACAAATGCAGAAAGAAAATGTGAAAATCATAAATTTTAAGTGCCAAAGGTATATTTATCCTCTTAATGTGCACTGTATAATGTTTTCATCTTGCAGTATAATTTTAAGTATGATATAAGGATTTCTTAAGCCATCAACTTCTATTTGTTATATTTAAAAACTGCTAAATGTGACTAATGCTTTGATGAGCATTATGTTTCTCTAGTGACCAGCCCTTGTGTTGTAAATTCAACTTTCAGGGCATATTAACATGAGAATAAAAAAGAATGTACAAAAAGTAATTTTATTATTAAACCTGCACATTAGATATAGACACTTAAATCATAACTATCAATTCAGACCTTAAAGTAACTCAATTGTATTAGTTGCTCTTTTTCACTACATAGCATTAGGAAGATTAATAATTAAGTTTTGTTCACTCATAATATTCATTAATTAAAAGAAGCATGCCAGACAGGGATGAAAGGCAATTAAATTTTTTACAGGAAGAAAAACTTGCAAGACCAAAGCGACATTAAATGTTTTCTTACTATAAAATTTACTGAAATGGGGATTTCTGTGTAATTTTTGGAATTTGGAGAATCTAAGAGAGATGAAAATGTTTTGTTAGCAACACTGAAAAGAGTGTGTTATGATTAGTAATCATAGTGGAAATTAGTGTATGGTACCCATTATTGCAGGTACAACAATATAATAGTTGTGATTGTGTGCATGCTGTATGATGTACTCAGATGTAGATGAATCGAGACCATTTTTGTTAGATAATTTTATAAATGTGATCAGAGCCAACAAGAATGCCTGAAAAAATTCCAGAGAGCTTTTTAGATTCTGCTCCTTCATGTACAAAACTCTAATTGTTTTGCAGAGTTTAGATCAGGAAGAACATATTTGAAATATGGAGTACATAGGGTAATAGCAACAGTAGTGACAGAGGGAAACATCATTCATGTAGAAGACACAGTAAAGAATCATCCATGAATGGCTTACAGAAAGATAAGAGTCTAAACATTTCTTTGCCTCAAGGTGTCAAAAATTCTGCACAAACATCTTTATGTGAGGAAGCTTTGTTATCATTGGTTACCTGCCCAACTCACAGAAGAATAAAAAGGAGTAAGGGGCAGTGGTGCCTGGAAAGGGCATATTGTTTCACCAGTGGCAGCTCCCAGATATTCATGATATCTTACAGATGACCAAAGCTCAATTTATCAATATGACCAGAATCAAAGAGGCAGTCAATGGTCTGACTATTCCCAAAAGATGATCCCCTGGTGAAAGTTAATTGATATCAAAGTGTAGGCTAAAAGGTAGTTGCCAGTTTCTTCTCAGCAAATGGCCTTATTGCAACCATTCTTTTCTGGGAAAAAAAGCAGTCACTGCCAACTATTACACCCAGTTTACCCCTTGGGGTCTGTAGAAAAATAAAACCGAACTCTGTGTTGTGATAATGTCGCTTAATCATAACAATGCTGTGCACACACTACTTTTAAAAGCAATGGAATTTCTGCAAGTATCAAGAGTGACCAGGTGAACCATCTACCATAAGGTCCAGGATCTGTCTTCATGTAACTTTTTCTTCAAGAAAAAACTTAGGGGTTCTGTTAGGAGTCCAAAAGAAGCTTTGGTATTCTCTGAAGAGGTTTGTGCCATCTAAAAAAGCATAGTGTGGCTACTTCTATGATTGGTGCTGGAGTATGTGACTTTGTATCAAGAATGAGGGAGGCTACTTGAAGAAAAATAACACACAGAGTTGATAAATTATAGTCTTCTACTTAGTAGAAACTCAAAAATTAAATAGGTACCCTCATAACTCAAATACACAAGCACCTTATTTGGTGATGTTTTTTTCATGTTCAATCTTCTTTTATGTTGAACTTTATGTAAATTCTGGATTCCCATTCCAATTATTCAGATTCATATGCTATGCAAATGTGGAACACTTTCTTGAAACTATGTAGAAAAAATGTATTTAGTAATGGTCACAAAATTGCATTTAATGAGTATCAATTTAGTACAGAGAAAGCAGAAGCTGAATGATTTTGGCACATAAAGTCTACAATGAAAAGGATAGGGGGGCAATGGCTATTTTAATACACTGTGACAATGTCCACCATGTTATTATTTTGTATGTCTACCAACAAATACTATCTATGGCAGCTGCTACTTAAACTTTTATCTTCACCATGTTATTATTTTGTATGTCTACCAACAAATACTGTCTATGGCAGCTGCTACTTAAACTTTTATCTTCTTTATAAATATTGTACTTACGAAGCTATTGACAATGGAGTGGCAATATAACTTCAACTTATGTATTCACTTTTTTACACTTTACTCCATTCACTTACACAAAAGTAAGTCTGGAGAATCTCTCCCATCTTCAGTTGCCAACTGAACTGCCAAAAGTTTATCTTCTTATCATAGTTTTCAGCTAGTATTTGTTGCAAGCTTACACATCATCAGTAATCACAAAATAGCTCACACAAAATAGCAATGGAAGACTGACTGTTTGAAGAATTATATTAAATATAATCTTTACACACAAGCCATGTGTAGCTAAAATTTGAAATCAGTCAGATATGAAAAATTGGAGGTCATGGAAGGCACTTACCATGCCATTGCTCTTCCATTGACCTGTCCAGCAACAACTGTAAATCTTTCCCATCAGAGTCTATATATCCCTGGAGACCTAAAGGATTATCAGAGACTTTATCCTGAAGTGGGAGCTCAAAGCCTTTTGAGTGCTTATGGCCCAGGCTTTAGAGTTAATGATTATGAGAGTCAGTTTATATTAAATGTTCTTTTGACACAAGATCAAGCTAAAATTTGGAACCAGAGTCAGCTATGGAAAATTCTAGGTCATCAAAACGTAGATTTTTGACTTACCAGGCAGGGTTGAAGAATTGCTGGAATGAGGGAGGGACAATACCACCGCTTACCAGGACTGTGCTAGTTGTATAAAGTGATTATAAGCAGATGTAGTTACCAGAATAACTATTCATAGAACCAAATATAAGTGAACTATTGTGTGCATGCATTAATAAAGTTAAAAAAAGTTCAAGCTAAAGCTAGATTTTTAAATTTCCAAATTATTCAAGTAATGTTGAGAGTATGTAACAGTTGAATTTAATTTCAACCGGTAATGACTTCAAAAGAATTTAGACTGCTTGTGTACTGAAATGTGCTCAATTGCAAAAATGATAGTTTTGTGGGTCAGTGCAGTGTAACACTCATTGATTTGCTGCTTCAGCTTTTATGTACATAGCTTCAAATTTAAAAAAAAAAAAAAAAAAAAAAAAATGAAGCCAAAAAATGTTGACATGATATTGTTTTGTATTATGTTTCAGGTTTTAGCTCAAGCTATTTCGACCCATTTCTGCCCTGTAGTTCACATCATGTGAGAATGTTCAGGCGGCGACAAAGAGCAGGTCAATCACAAACCCAAGTATCAAGTGCAGCTTCTTCAACCACAACTACCACCACCACCACAACCACAACTACTACAAGCACAGGTTCTACAGAAGAAAACCAACAAGAAGCTCCTCCCAGTGCAAATGCACAGGCCACACAGGCCTCTCAGAACCAGTCACAGACACCTCCAACAATGGGGAATATTTTCAACTTGATTCAGGATATTGTTGGCAATGTGACTGCAAACTTGCATGGCAGAGGCATGCCAATGGGAGGAGTGGGAACTCTTTCATTTCCATTCTCTCCTCCACCAATGCCTACAGGAATGCCCCAAGGAGCAGCAACAGGTGGCAGCACAACAGGAGCTAGTGGAACAGTCCCACCTCCACCTCCACCTCCACCTCCACCTCCATTATTTGCCTTTCTTAGGAGTGCAATGAATGGACAAGGTTCTCCCGTGGTAAGAATACAAAATTTATAGCTTTTTCAAGAGTTAGACATTTATAAAATTGCTATGTAAGGCAACTGGAGATAGCCCATATCATCACATAAGTTCTATTCACATCTAACTTACTGAATAATATCATTTCTTTCACATTAAAAGAATTGCTTCTATATTCCTTGTATTCTTTGAATGGGTTATAAAGAAAGCAAATTGTATCCATCTGCCAAAAACAGGTTCTGTACACACCAGACCAAAAATAAGTAATGAACTAATGGTATGCTAATTAAAATGTAAATTGGAACTTGCACAGTGAAGCTAATCATATAATTTTTGGAGCTCTGCCAGAGCTTTTGCAAAAATGCGTTACAACAGATGACTTATCCTAAACTTAGGTATTAGTTTTCTTTTTGCACTAAACTCCATTTACTTACATAAAAGTAAGATGCATATCCGGAGAATCTCTCCCATCTTCAGTTGCTCACCGAAGACTTGTTGCTGCTTTTGGGCTGAGGAAAGAAGTCTAGACACTAATCTTATTCTTGTTTAAATGTTCATGAATAATTCAATGGACTGTTGTTTTAGAAAAGCCCAACCTTGCTGCTATTTCTGTAACTTTGAGCTGCCAGTCTTCCATAATTTCTCCTTTCACAAGAGCAATGTTTTCAGGAGTGAGCACCTCCAAGGGCTGACCTGCAAGCTCTTCATCTTCAATGCTTTTTCAACCCATTCAAAAAAGTTTGGCCCATTCTTTTACGGTAGAATATGAGGGGGGGTTGTTGCCCCATATATACCGTCCAATTGTTGTTTAATTTTATTTGGAGTAAGATCTTCTTTTGTGAAGAACTTAATAACAGCTCGATACTCCATTTTGAACATGTTACAATCTTCTACACATAGCCTTCTGTATGCAACTGTATCTGAACAACTGAACACAGTGGTGCTGAAGTTAAAGCTGCAATTATTTACTTGACAGATAAAGTAAACATCGATAAGGCTTTTGTGAAGGTGATAATCCTTATCAACGAGGCCAGAAACTTATGGACCTACCCTCATAATAATTTGGGGAACAGAAGTTTTAACCTCCAAAGGAATCTTTATATTTATGACTTGAAACCAAAAATGTTCTATTTTAGTTTACACTTTCCTTCTCTGCATTCTTCCAAGTATGATAAATGCAACATTTCTAGATCCATCTAGGAAGCAGCAAGAATTCTCTCCAACTGAAGTAGATATATTTACTCACAAATAGAATATCATATCATATCATGTACTTTATTCACCTTTGGAAATTTGTTACAATTTCATGGCTTTGTCAATTACAAAATATAACAATTTCAAATATTAGTACTTATAATTTATCTGTATAGGTAGTTTTATTAAAGTATGCATTGAATTCTTGTATACTATAAAAATACTGATTAATTAAAAACTTCTGAAATTTCTTCCTAAATCTAATCGGGTGTTTATCTGTGATTTCGTTGGTTATTAAGTTATACATTTGGATGCCACTAAGCAGGATTGAATTGATCTTTTTAGTTGTTCTGGCAGTTTGTAGATGGATTTTGTTGCTGGTTCTAGTACTGTGCTTATGGATTGATTTATGGGAGTAAAATTGTTGTATATTACAATTTATGAAACATACACTTTCTAATATGTATAGGCATAGTAGGGTAAGTATATTGTTCTGTATAAAGTACATTTTACAGTGGGTGCATTTTTTAGATTAAACATTTTACATATAATTTTCTTTTGGACTAAAAAGAGGGTATTAGTATCTACTGAATTACTCCTAAAAAGTTTGCTTCAGAGGCATACTGAATTACTTTATTATTGTAGGCGATCATTGGATCAATATTTTGTCTTTCCCTATTAGACAGCAAAATTCATGTATTGGGATATATTGACATTTAATATCAACTTATTAGCAGAGAGTCATTTGGCTAGACTAACCATAACTTCCACTGCCTGTTATTGTAAATTTGTAGGAGAGTTTCCCTTTAATATGCAGCTTGTATCGTTTGCATACATTATCGTGGCTGCATGAGGTATGTTAATCAGCAAATCTATGTATACTAGAAACAAAAGAGGCGCAAGATTTGAGCCCTGTGGAACCCTGCATTTTGTTACTTTTAAGTTTGAATTAATGTTTCTGCCATTTGTTACATTTCTTGTGAATGTTACCGGTATCCTGTTCCGTAGGTAGGATTTAAGCCATGTATATGCAATGCCATGAATACCATTTGATTCCAGTTTTGATAATAAGATAGTATGGTCAACCAAATCAAATGCTTTACTCAGGTCCATAAATATACCAAGTGTACATTTGTTTTCATCAACTCCCTCAAGTGTTTGCTTTATGAAGAAATATAGGGCATTATTTATGCTCTTGTTTTTTCTAAAGCCGTTTTGCTGGTTGCCAAACACATGTTTTTCTAGGAAGGGGGCAATTCTGTTATACATTACGGTTTCTAGTATTTTTGAGAATCCTGATTGAGAGAAATTGGCCTGTAGTTATCAACATTATTTGCACCATCTTTTTTAAATATGGGGACAATTTTACTTGTTTTAAGATTCTCAGGAAATTTTCCTGAAGTAATGGAACAGTTACATATATCAATTAGGGGATCTATAATGTAGCTTATGCGCTGTTTAATTGCGCATCCTGGTATTTCATCAGGTCCTGCGGAAAAACTATTCTTTTTGCAGTTAACTATTCTGGTTACTTCCTCATGAGTTACTGGCTTAAGGTATACACTTTTTTCACTTCTATTTAGTTTAGGATTTTTAATAGTATTAGCCTTAGTTTGGGATGGAAACATTCTATCAGCAACAGTGGTGAAATACCGCCACAGGTGGCCGAGGTCGTTAAGGCAAAGGGGAGGTCTGGGTTCCCTGACTGAGGTTTTTTCCAGGTTTTCCTCTGTCCTCATAAATGGCAAATGCCGGGGAGGTACCCTAAACTTAAGCCGGGATCGATTTCTTACTTAAAATTAAATCCCTTCCCAATATATAATTTCATCTCACATATCATCAGTGTCCATCACATGTGGTGCCTCTGTAGCAAAAATGGGCATTAAACACTATTCATTCATTCATTCATTCAGTGGTGAAATTATAATTGAAAATATTTGCAACTTCAATTGGATTATCATATATTACATTGTTAACAGTTAGGGTTATATTTTTATGTTTCTCAGTCTTAAAGTTAGCAGTTTCACTCCTAATTACATTCCAAATGGTTTTGTTTTTATTTGAAGAATTGTAAATCTGTTCATCAATATGTTGTTTCTTAGCTGCTTTCGTTACTTTGCTATAAATTTTCTTATACTGCGTAAAATATTTTGTGAATCCATCAGATTTATTTATTTTACTTATATTGAAGAGGTGTTGCATTTGTTGACTGCGGTTAATGATTCCCTTTGTGATCCACTTTTTACTTTTACTAGTGTGGCAGTTAGTTAATAATTTATAGGGGAATGCTGTGTTAAAGTGGTGCATGAATGTGGTCTTAAACTTAGAGGATTTAAGGTCTACAGTTACTTCGCTATAGACATCATTCCAATCTTCCTTTTCCAGTAGAAAATTAAAGTAATGTATGCTATCCTTGGAGAAGAACCTTTTGTATATTGTTTTAGGCATACTCATACCATTGTTTTGTAATGTATCTGTTAAGTTTAAGATTATGGCATTATGATCAGAGAAGCCAGTGCTAGCATTCATCAGAGTGAACTCTTTGGTTATTTGAACAAGTATCATAACATCAATTGATAAGCTTGAGGAGCTGGTAACTCTTGTGACTTTTTGAACAAAATTTTCCATATTGTAAGATAGTAAATGTTTCAGTTTTTGTAAGGGGGGATTGTGTCTCAGAAAATCTATATAGAAATCACCTACAATTCTTTTGGTATGTCTTTTAAATGATTTGATTACTGATTCTAGTTGTTAAAGAAATATAGAGTGATTACCTGTCAGGGGACAATATATACATTCAATAAATAACTTTTGATCATTAATTTCAATGACTGTGTGCTCAAACTCTTTTTCCACACCACATTTAGATTTGCCGTTTTAGCATACCTCTTATAGTTAATACCCTTCTTAAAAAGAATCATGCTTCCCCCATGTAAATAGTTTTCGTGGCAGTCATCGGTCCTGGTGGTGGTGTGGTAAAAATACTTGCCTTCTAAACCCAAGATCATGGGTTCAAACCTGGCCAGGATCGATGGATTTTTTCAGGCATAAAAATCCTAAGTATGGCTTCCTTCGGAAGGTAAGCAAAGCCGTGGGTCCTGTGTTGTACATTTACAACTCGAAAAAGAACCTCAAGCCTGAAAGAAGAAGCCTCTGAGCAAAATTTGTTGGCTGTTTCATGCCCTGAATAGAATGTGATGCTGATGACCGGAGATGTTAAAGAGCATCTGTAAATAAACAAATCAAAAAAAAATTTCATGGCAGTATATATCAGCAATAATATAGTTGGAAAAAATAACCTGGTTTACTTTAAATAATTAATTTTGATCCATTGTTCAGTAAAGCAGTATTTAGTTATTATTTAAAGTAATTATTATTTAAAAATGTTTCGACTTATAGTAATTTATTAAAATTACTTTGTATATTTTGATGCATTATTCCAAATTCATAGTTATTTATACTATTGTGTTCTCTTGGTGTATTGCTGTTTACCATAGTTTTTTAGTTGTAGGACTTAGAGTGCATTTTGCAAAGTTTACTCCCATCCACCTCATCCCCTCAGTTAGTTTCCCCTCAGCACAGAGGAGACTGTCTTGCATAGTAGTTCACCAAATCTTGAGGACCCTTTGCGGTTAAGATGCACACCATCTTTAGCATAATCGCTACCATCTAATCAAAAATTGCCATCTGCCAGCAGGCAATTCCTTACATTGCATAACCAGTTCAGCTCACTATTTATTGTAATTATTTTCTTTTGGGTGACATGTCTGCGTAGCACTCCACTGATCGCAATCTTTGCATTAGGAACTACCCCCCTTAGAGTACTCACAAGATCCATTGTATCTCCCATTATGTCCTCTGCATACACCCCTCTATTTATGTCATTAGACCCTGCTGTATCAGTACCACATCTGTTTTATCCTTTGTTACTAGTTGCTCTGCTTTATTTTTTAGTTCACTATAATCCCCGGAAAGCAGTGTACATTGTAGCCTCTCTGCCTGCAGCATTCTCTGAGAACTTCAATAGTGAGTCACCAATCACTGTCACTTTTTGCATACTTTTTCCGACATCACTTAGCCCGTTGTTTGGGTGGATCACTTTCTTAACACTATAAATATTCCTGTTTCCTTCTGTATTTGACACGGTTGATAGATTGCTTGCACTTGCTAGAACTTTGAACCTATTCTGGAGCTGAAGTTGCAAATTGCTTACATTGCTCATTAGCACGTGTTGTCCGTGATTTTCAGATTGTCTTCCTTTGCATTACGTTGAACTACTTTTATGAAGCTCTGTCTCTCCTGCAGTGTGGTTAATTACAGTTTCAAATCTTCATTCTCCGTTTTTAGTTTTGAGATCATCAACTATGCACCTTGCAGATCTTTGTTCAGAATACCAGTGATCTTTTGAAGCGACCCTATTACATTGGCCTCGTGCATCACATGGCTTCCTATCCCTGGCGATTGTTTACGCTGTTCTTCTTGGTTGATGGAAGTATCCATTGCGGTACCTTTACTTTCACTGGTTTCTATTATAATATTGTACACATTACCACTAACATTAATGCTCGCATTTTCCGCTTTGCTATTGTTTTTTATTAAATACTGCGACATGCTTCTCGTGGTTCCACCTGCCACCGCCATTTTGTTTCATAATTTTTTAAGCTAATTTGCCCACAAAAATAAGGGGGAATAGTCTAATATCTGTATATCTCATAAAATATAGGTTAAAATAATTATATTGCCACTAGTGGCCAATGTCTTAAGGCATGAACTCATGAGTGGGGGGTCAGAGTTTCAATTCCCACCTGGGTTTTTTCAGGTTTCTTCAATCCTTATAAATGGCAAATATCAGGGAGGTACTCTAAACTCTGGCCTTAAATGCTTCCATCCTTAAAAAATCTTTCATAGTTTAGAGATTAGCAAATGATTAGTAAGTCTGTAGTAACACTATTATGCTTCACTTAAATACAGGACATATTTGAGAGAGCATGTGCTCTCATCCTCAGCTGTAGACTGACTATAGACATTTTAATTTATTTACTGTATATGTTTAAAGTATTGTGAAGCACTAGTCAACTTTCAAAATGTCACCTTTAGCCTTCACAAAGTTCGTAAATCTCTTAGGCCATTTGTCAGTTGTGTAATATAAGGTCTCTGGGAAACCTATTTTGCCTTCAAAGAGAGTATTTCAGCTGTTACTGTTGGGTGCCTCCTCTAGCAGACTAGGGATGTTTGGTTTTGTTGATTTAGTTAAAAACAAAATGGTCATTTCATGCATGTGTTTGCTATTTCAGACATTTGACACCTTTGTATGTGAATTTCAATTGTGAAATGAAGAAAATTTTTAAACTAACATGAAATTTGTATGTTTTTGCAAAATATTAAAAAATTTAAAATACGTCACATGCAGTTAGCATGTTTTCTCTCCATTATTTTTCTTGCAAATTTTATTTTATTGGTTTTCAACTATAAGATGTTCATTCATTGTTGGACAATGGCTAATAACATCAAAGTACAATGCCATGGGTGCAAAACAAGACAAATTGCATTGAACACTAATGAAGCAAGCAGCGATTTTGTATAAATTCAGTGTAAGTGTAGCATTTATTTCTGTTAACAGCACATGAGTGAGAAAAAAAAAAGATCATACTAAAGTATGGTATTAATTGTGCTGATACAACTATAGAATTCAAGCCTAAGGGATTAGTTATATCTGCTGAAATATTGTGCATTACTGCAACTATTGATATGCTAGATAAATACTACCAATCCAAGAAATACATGAATCGGAAAAATCGTAAAGTAAGTGAATTTCAAATAGACATGTTAAAAGAAGCATTAGCCGTGCAAATCAAGTGAAAGATGTAAAAGAAGAATTTATTTTAGACACAGTGGAGATTTTTGTTCAGTATAACATTTGTGGAGGAGGTTGGTCAAAAAAACTTGACCAATCTCCTCCCCCTCCCCCTCTTCTTCCTCTTCCTCTTTCTCTTGTAGCATTAGGGAATCACCTCGTATCCAAAATTTGTATTTTGCTCAGTCCTTGGGGCATGTAAGTGGCACATTGTTCTTCCTCATCTTACTGCAAACTGCTTTATCACTTCCATATAATTCTATGTCTTCCACAAGTCACATCTCTGTAGTTTTGCCTCCAAGAACAGACATAGTTTCTGAACTTTCATTCAAATAATCTGTCAGTTGTTGCTCATCTATCCTCCTGGTTTCTGGTAATATGCCTCTTGTCCTCATTTTTGATCCAGTCTCCTTGTTTTTCCAGCTATTCACCTCAAACATTTCATTTGGGGTACATATTGTATATTCACAATATTTTTCGTGTCCAGCTTATTGACCAACCTGCTCTTGAAAACTAGATGAACAAATATGGTATGGTGCTGTTGAACTGCCTTTGGCTAATTGATGCAGACAATATTATTATTATTAAAAGTTTAAAAATTGAAGAAAAAATAAATAAGCATTGGTGTCACGGATAAAGAAGCTTTTTGTGATGAAATTACCAATAAAAATGTAAATTGTATTTTCAACAATCCCATTAAGCCTTAACTACCTGCAGAAGCAAAGATACATTTTAGGACTTCAAGTCATTCTGGATTTTTTTAATATTGTTTAATATTCATTTTAAATACTGAGGCATCACAGTAGTGAGCATGGATAGAATGAAATGATAAATTGAGAAAGGAACTTTTTTTTCAAGCAAGAAAGCTTTCCAGGTATAAGTTTAGGATACCTTCCCCCAATTTTTGTGATTAATGAGAACTGAGGAAAACCTGGAATAAACTTCAATCTGGGAGGATAGTCCTGGCTGGAATCAAATCTTACCTCCTGCTCGTGAGTTTGTGCCTTAATAACCTTGGCCATCTATGGCAGTTTTTTTTTTTTTTTTTTTTTACGCTCTAGCATCTCAAGTCATCAGCGTCCCATTCAACTCAGGGCGTGAAACGGCCGCCAAATTTGCTCAGAGGCCTCTCCCTATGGCAGTAAACATTCTTGATGCAGCCAATGTATTCTTGATACCTTCCAAAGTTATAATATTAAAAGAAAATATGCTGCTGTTATGGCAAATTGAACAATAGTGTGCTCGCACTCTGAAGTACTTATTTAAAAAGTAAATCATATTCAATGTTGCCACATAAAATTGATAACATTCATGTGTTTTTGAGGACAAGATGGACACTTGAACTATCATTGTTAAGATTAAAAATCTTTCCTTAACACCTAGAAGAGGAAAAGCAATACTGCCACAGGTGGCCGAGGTCATTAAGGCGCGAACTCATGAGTGGAGGTCTGGGGTTCGAATCCCACCAGGACTGTCCTCCCTGACTGGGTTTTTTTTTCCAGGTTTTCCTCAGTCCTCATAACTGGCAAATGCCGGGGAGGTACCCTGAACTTAGACCTGGAACACTTCCTTCCTTAAAAAATATCCTTTCCCAATATATCATTTCATGTATCACCAGTGTTCACTGCCTGTGGTACCTCTGTAGTAAAAACGGATGTTAAACACTACTAAAAAAAAAGGGGGGAAAAGCAATATTTACAATTTCTGAGGGAGAAATATGAAGAATCAGATTATGAAGGTAAGATAGTTGTTTTTCCAATGCCAATATTCATAAGCTGAAATGTCTGATTCAAGTATGCATGTTCTTTAACAGTTAACATCAAAGAAATTCCTGAATTTTTCAAGCCACTTGATGAAAATGCTGGGTTAATTTTCCATAAAAGCTTCTGCCACAGGAATTCAGACATTTAAAGTGGAAACGGTGTTTATTGCTGAAATATGTACTCCTATATTAGGTTTGATTACATTCTTGGAAGGATTATCTTGTGTAACAATCCATTTTTCTGTAGGAAAACTAAAACAATTAAATAGTGGAGTTTTTAATACAAATATTCTTAATGTACATTATGTCCCATCACAAATGCAGACAAAGTTTATATATGCTTCACAATCAGTTTTGGCGAAACTACTATCACTGTTGTTGTCTTGCATCTGGCAATAAAGCCATTAGCATTCTTGCTTTCCAATACTTCTATATTGTAGTATTCTCTGTAGATAATGCACCACAGACATTCAGGTAATTCACTCTTCTTGAGTGCTGCAAAGGGGGCATGATTGTGAAGATGGTCATACCATAGCTAATACACCAGTTTTGGTAAAACTACAAACATTTAGAATCTTGGATTCAGACAAGAATAATAAAAAATTGGTAGGAGTACTGTTTCTTTCTTCATATATAGGTGATTTCACCTGTTCTGGTTTCTGTCGTTAAGCCATGTTTTATTAGGTCTACCTAAATCTCTCCTCCTATTTGGTTTATAATTTATTATCTATTCTCCGTCATCCTATCAATATGATCTTTCCATTTCATTTTATTTTCATCTACTGTTAATTGTAAAAATATTCAAATATGATTATATTATTTCATTTCATATTTAATTAACTCTAGTGCATCCTCTATCATACACAAATTTCATTTCCACAAACTATATACATAATTTCTCTCTTTTTGTCACTGTCCACAATTCGAACCATATATAAAAGTAGGTACAACCATAACCATATAAAACTTTATTTGTGTCTATTCTAGTTTTTCTTCCTAAAGTTTTTCTAATTGTTCCACAAATGGCTTGAAATTTATTTCTTATAACTCTCCTCTCAATATCTTTGTCAAATTTAAAACTAATATCACATCCTAAATAATTGAAATGGCATACCTGTTCTAATATTTCTTTTTTATTAGTATCTTCAATCTAACAGGATTCTGTCCTTTAAAAGCCATCATCTTTGTTTTGTTTGTAGATATAATTAAATTGTAATATATTGCATTTTGGCTTAATCTATACACTGCTCTTTGAAATTATCTTCTATTTCTTCGATAATTATTTGATCATCAGCATATAGTAAAGTCTTTAATGATGTGTTTGGTTTTATTTTAATCCCAGACCTCATTTCATCTTTCCGCCTCATAACTAGGTCATCAGTATATATTAAATAAAGTAGGTTATAAACTACACCCTTCTGGAACACCTTGGTTGAGCACTATTTAATTCATGCAATTCTTCAGTGAAGTTGGGTATCATACAGAGAATGTGCCATTTCTAAAGAGGGTACAGTCACAACAGTTCCTAGAGGATCACAATTCCCCATGTGAAGTCAAGTAGCAGCTTAAATGAGACTGTGTTGCAGTAAGGTTAATAGGAATTCTAAATGTTCTGAAACTATCTTACAAGGAATATGCAACAGCTGCTATTAGATGCATTTGGTTTCCTTGCTAAAATGCAGATTCTGAGAGGTATTTTTCCAAGTACAGCCTGGTAGTCAATGATAGGAGGAGGAAGAGGTTGTCAATGGCAAATGCAGAATTATGACAGAGGCTGCATGAGAATAAAAGCACAAAATGCCTCTTGACTGCATTGATCACCAAAGAAGTGGATGATCTGATACTTACGTATTTTTCAGAATTCAGGTCAGTCTTTCACTTTAAAATGACTGTCATACATTTTCATGCCTGTGTCTATGTTGCAGCATAAATTTTAGTCCAGAGATGCCACAAAAATTTATCTTCTCAATTTCACTTGATCATCTATTTGTCCACTTGATTATTTACAATGATGTTTGTAAACAAGGAAAGGCAAATATCAGTCATAAGTCTTTCTACTTTAATTACACTAAACTTGTTTTCATCCATTGTACACAAACACTGAATTAAAATGGAAATTTATTTTTTCTTTATGCACATGCCTACTCTCATCATCACTTTCAATACCACTGGATTGTAAATATTGGCTGTTTGATAAGTAAATCAATAAAAACAAATAAAACAAATGCAAATTAAGTTTAAATCAAATTATTTCTTAATGTGAGTTACATTCAACTTGATTTATTTAATCCAGTGATATTTGAAAGCCATTATACCCTCTATGTGGGATAATTTGTTAAGTTTCTCATAATAATCTTTCACACTTTCACAGCACTTATTACTGTACTTTTGATCTCGGGCTCAATCCTGACCAGGTTGATGAATTTTTATCTGGGGTAATCCTAAGTATGGCTTCCTTCAGAAGAGAAGTAAAGCTGTGGGTCCCATGTCATACATTTATGGCATGGAAAAAAATTTAAGCTTTAAAGAAGAGGCCTCTGAGCTACTACTATTTCTAGAAAATCTTTTTCCTGAGCCTTTTTTTTTTTTTTTTTTTTTTTTTTAAATCAAAAGTCAGAGGGGGCTAAATCTAGTAACAATTTCAATCTGTTCCTGAATTGCAACAGTACATTTGTACACAGTGTATTATCCTGGTGAAACAGGTTTTTCTTGGAAAGATGTCATTTTTTTCCAAATTTTATTTAAATTTTGCAGTGGATAAGAAAATTATTTACCAGTGACAGTTTTTCCATTTTCTGGGTACATAACCAAAATAACAGACTGTGCATACCAGAGCATCATAGTCATGATTTTCCCTGCAAACATTATGTTTGCTTTCTTTGAGATAGGTTCTGACTTGTGTGTACACATGTGTCAACTGCTGCTTTGTTTCAGGAGTACAACGATGGATCTTGTGTCTCATCAGCAGTTGCAAATTGATGCAATCCTCACAATGTCTGGTGTGATCTATAATCTTTGATTATTCAAAACAATTTTAAGAATTTTGCCAACATTTTCTTCATTTGTCACCTCTGTTGATCATTTACTGCAATGGTTGTCTTCACAGTTAGTTTAAATTCAGCAATCCAAGTGTGAACCTTCTTAAGAATTAAAGGACATGCCAAGAACAGTAAAAAAATAAAACTTAATAATGCCTCATATCTCCTTTTTCTCAATTTTTAATCAATTGCAGAGAAAGCATATTATGATCAAATGACAAATTAAAATGAAACAGAAAATCAGCTGAAACTATGCTTGTAACAGCAAAGGAAAAAAAATAATATAATTTGCATTTGCAGTGCTGTCACTTATACTCCATGTACTTTATTTATCAAACAATCCTGTTATTTAGATAAACTGATTCCCTAAATTATAATAGAAGATATTCAAATTTGCACAGATATTTGAAATTACCAATATTCTACTCTTGTAGGAAAATCTATACAAATTACTGCAGCATAACTAATGCTAATATGGAACAAAACAATGAAATGTTATTTTTAAATAGTGGGAATTTTCACAGTGAAATATAGTATAATAATTTGTTAATTGAAATGTTACTTGCATAATTGTAAGTATGGAGTAGTAAAGTACAAGCATAGTTGAAACCTTTGTGGAATACCATTCTACTAATGGTATTGATTATATTCAACATACTTGTAAAGTAAGACCATACTATGAGGAATAGGGGACTCATGTCCTGTGGGTTCACAATAGAAATCTGTGGCAATTCCTTTCAGCACTGTAACAAAAAGTACCCAAAACAATAATATTGTAGCATCCTTTAAATGGTAGATGCAAGTGCGTCAGAAATGTAATTGTAATTTATTTTTATGCATGTATGAACTGGGTTCTTTAATATTTTTCTTTATATATATAAAATTTGATTCAGTGAAAATACACTTTTTTCAGACACTGCCTGGTGGTCTTGGTGAAGCTTTTGTGCTTCAGGGAACAGGTGGAACAACACTTGCAGATATGCTGCAATCCATGGCGAGCCAAGCTTATAGTAACTATACTGAAGGAGAATGTATATTTACAGATTTAATTATGACATTGGTGAGTAAAGTTATAAACTCCCAATTTATGATTCATGTGAGCGACCTTAGTGAAAATAAAGGGTGATGATCAGTTTGGTATACAATAGTGCATTTGGCTATGTGTTCTGTTGATGCTCTTATTTGCCGCTCTTAGTTGGTCCTGGTGCTCTAGTCGTAACCATACTAGCCTCATAGGCCCAAGGTTGTGGATTCAAACCTGGCCAGGGTCAATGGATTTTTAGGGCGTAAAATCCTAAGTATGGTTTTCTTCAGAAGGGAAGTAAAGCTGTGTGTCCTATGTTGTAGGTTTATGGCACATAATAGAACACATAAGCCCAAAAGAAGAGGCCTGTTAGCAAAATTTATTGACTGTTTTGTGCTCTGAATTGAATGGGACAGTCATGATCCATTCAGTGTTAAAGAGTGTCCTTAAACAAACCAAACAAATAATATACTTGCCATCTGTGTGCAAGCTTAAGCTCTGTAGAAGAAAGCATATATTCCCTACATATAAGAGGTTAAAAGTTGTCATAACAATAAAATTAAATTTTCCACTTCTGTAATTGTAGAAAGCCAATCAGCTCATCTTAAAGGTAATAAGTATCTTGATTGAATGCACCCTTGCATAATGTGATAGTTATGTTAAAATCCAAACAATTGGGCAACTGCAGAACTTGCCATCTGCATATATATTATTAAAAATTAGCTTTCACTGCTTAATGTAATCTGTTCATATATTATGTTACATTCAGTTTTTCTTCAAATTCTCTTTTATTACTATTTTATTATTCTTGTATGTTACAGGCTCGAAACCTGACATTCCAAGATGTGATCTTTCAGCATTTTGGGCATGTGGAACCACTTAATCGCATTCGAGCCCCACTAAGAGAGTTTATTAGCCAGCGTGTATTGCTGGGTGAGATGCCAACACAGGAAAATATAGCTCGTGGGGCTGATAGATTTATTCAAGAACTGCGACCTCACTTAGATGTAGTGGTGAGGCAATTGATTGCCTTTAGTGTGAAAATAAAGATACTCTCATTCAATGGTGGAAAAGCTAAACTTTTTTTTATTCTTTCAGTTGGAAGCTCGTATTCGTGAGGATGTTGATTTGGTATCAACATTAAATCAATATAATCATGCACGCCTCATGGAAGTCATAACTCACATTATGGCTCAAGGTTAGAACATTTATTTGCCTACCTTATGTTACTTAGGTTGCAGTTCCTTTTTTTCCTAATTTCTCTCTTGATTGTTTAAGCAGTTTTTGCTGTGTGTTTTGTGAATTGTTTACATTCATTCTATATATGTAAGTCCTTCTGTAATCAGTTTTATAACTAGGAAAGAAATTAGAATTTTTTTAATAATCACTTATTCTCTTTCTTTTCATGTTAAGATAACGACCCTCAGTTTGGCCGTAAACTATCACGTTGGTGTCAGAGATATGTTGCAGAATTGTGCGCCATTTTGGTAAACTGCTGTCTTGATAAAGAACAAGGGGTTCAAACAATAATCCAACGATATGTGGTAAGAATATTTAAAGTTTAAATTTTATTTAGGATCTGGCAAAAATAATAAACTTATTTTAAAATGAAAAGTATTTAAATTTTTAATACATAGTAAAGTTAGCCGCATTAGTTAAAAGTACAACTTTTGAGATTCAGAAGCACTGTTTTTTTGAACATATTTTTAGATGAGCACCAGTTTTTTTGCATGTATTGTTGTAAGCAGCAATGGAATTCACCCATTTTTATTATTCTTAATATCTCTGGTTTTGTCCCAATTATTTCCTCTTGGATTTACTCCTTTACATCTCCTAAAACTTACTAGTATGCAATCAAAGATTTTCCCTTTGAGATAGCCAAAGAAGAAGAAGGAGGAGGAGAAGGAGAAGGTCATGGCACATCTCTCAAGTGAAAAGTCAGATGCCTGGAAACAGGTTATGCAGAACTACCGTGCTGATTCTTAAAGTGTATATAGTTGCACCATCTTGCTGAAGCCATAGATCTCTATGGTTTCAGATTTCATGTAATCTAGCCTAAGGACGGTTTGGATCATATCCCTTTACTGCACAGAAACAAATCCAGTTTTTTCATCATCATTCACAAAGAAATACAGCTTGATTATTTTTATAACTGACACTGAACATCTTACTGTAACTTAAGGTTCATGAAGAGAATGGATACTAATGTAGTTATAGCTATTGTTGATAGCCCAATACCTCATATTCTGCTTATTTATAATTCCACTGAGATTGAAATGTGCTTAGTCACTCATCAAAAGATTGTTTATCAGTTTCAGATGTTGTGTTACCAAGTGCATAAATGAGTACAAAATTCCAAGCACACCATGTTATCTTGATTTGAGAGACTTTAAACAACATGCATCTTGTAAGGATGAAATTTCAGATATGTAGAATCTGCAATAACTTCTCTCTGACATTTGCAGTGCAATGGCACTTTCTTGTTAACCTACATGGCTCCACTGCATTGATGCTTGTGTTTATGTTACATTCTCTAAACATGGTCGACCAGGTGCAGATTTGTTTTGTTTTACACAGTTTCTTAATGCCTTTGCTACACCCACCTATGAATAGTAACATGTGAAGGAGCATTATGTTATTAAGCTGACTTCAAAATGGTCACTTAGTACATCGATTGAACTAGTTCTAATGAACCATTCTATGACGCTCCTGCAATGTCCAGTGCTTCATGGCTAACAAACTCATGAGAGGGAAAATTGAGCTGGAATCTTAAAATTTAATTGTACAGGCTTGCCATAAATCATAACAGCAATATGCCAGATTTGAAACAATCAACCATCAAATATGCTCATTTTTTTCTGCCAGAACCTGGCATGTGTAATCGCATCATAGTTTGGAGTGAAAGGAAAATTAAAAAAAAAAATATAAAGAATATGAGATTAAGTAAGAGCAATTCATAAGTAAACAGATCGTAATAGACATGAACAGCTATTGGAAAGCTTGCAGTGTGGAAACAAGACTATGAATTGTAATAGAATAGAAATTAGCACATTGTTCATGATCTTACCATCTTAAAATCTCACCATATTTGGTAAAAGCATGTACAGTTAAATCATCTTCCCTGCTATCATTGTTTTTCCTGCAAATTCTAAAATTTTTGTAAAGTTCTGCAAGTTAGTGCAATATAAATAACACCTTTCATTATCTCCATAATTTCTACATTAGTTGACTAAAAATCATGACCCTGCTGAAGTATCTTCTGCATTTGAGACAACTTGTAGGGCCTTTAAAACATGAATGATGAAATCAATACAGAGTTAAAATAAGTTGAGTATTTGGGCATTAGACCATTTCATAACTCATTTTTTTCATCTTCTTTTATAATCTATGTCAGCAGTTGGCACTTTCATTCTGCATTTTATTTGCTGATAACAGTGCTATAGTGGTTTTTCCATTAAATAACTTTTTAATGCTGTTTATGCTCATTTTTACTACTGAGACACTGCTGTTATATGAAATAAAATGATAAATTACAAAAAGAATATTCAGGAAAGGAAACATCCCAGGCCTAAGGTTTAAAGTACTACCCAGAATTTACCATTAATGTGAACTGGAAAAAACCTTAGAAGGAAGGTCTAGACAGAAATTGTACTCCAGACTTACTTCTCATGAGTCCTGCTGTAGCTATCTCAGCCAGTGTTATCATTATTAAGTGTAGTGCTTTGCACCTCTAACAATAGGCCTATATTCTCTTCAATGATTAGTGGGGAAGTTGGTGAGATTTAAATAATAATGATTTTTCTATTATATTTGGCAGAAGTGCAGTGGCACGATAAAGATGCTCATGAGATGACCAATGGTGGTGGAGCTTTGCAAGAGCCACATATAGAAGGGAAAGTCACAAAACCTATATTTGTACTGAACTTTTTTTTTAGTGTGGTGTGTGTGTGTATTAAAATTTTCAGATAATGTTCTGTGCATTTAACACTTGCAGGCCATATTTTGTACATTTCCCCAGAAATCAGGCAATATTGATGATTGATGATCCTTTTTCATACCTAATCATTAAATAATACACAATTTCAACGGTAAATTCTTGTATATTCATATTCTATTTTTTGCATTTAAATATCTTAAATATTGTAAAAGTATTAATATGTTAGTGACAAGTACTTTGAACATATTTGTTGTTAAACCACTCATAACATCATCCTTTAGGGGTTGCAATTCCTAATCTTGCTAAAACTGTAGATAGGAAACTGAAAATTAGGATATAAGGAATGCACAAGGTGCCCTTATGGCTCAAGTGCTAAGGCATATGGCATACTCCAACAACAATCCTTGCAGTCCACTCCTAACATCAGTATACTTTATTGTCATTATAGAGCTGTTAGCACTATGATTATCCTCTTGAAAATAATAAAATATCTCCTCAATAACAATCTGAAGACAAAAAATAGTCTGAACTTTAAAATTTTTATTAAGAATATTACATTTTATTAAGCAGTTCACAATATGTTTCTTCAAATGTGCCAGTATCTTCCATAAAATTTACTATAAAAGGTACTAATATCATCTGCATTCAATAATTTGATTATTTTTCCTCAGCAAATCCTTTTGTGCACCATCTCAAAACTCTGCAATGAAGTTTTTTGCATAGAGACAACAAGTCTCTGCACTTCATTCAAACATGAATGATACAGGTGTGGCAGAAGCATAAAGCCGGTTTTAAAAAATATTTTAAATATATCTTAATTATTAATAATTATTATATTTCTGTTATATTACCTTAAAGTGCAGTTCTTGGAGATTGGAGAAGAACACTTTTCATTTTGTAAGATTGGCCTCACTCTTGGATCCGATATGCTTAAAGCAATGGCATGCTTCTTTGCCGACTAGCACACTTGCACAATGTTTTATTCTGTGTCCAGATAGTGATTTGTTTGTCACGGTACCTTCTTGATTCCATTGTTGAGCCCAGCATGAATAGCATCCTTAGATGGTGCATCACATCGATTCACTTTCCATTAAAATGCTCTTCGGGTTTCTGTGGCGGAACTGATTCTGATATACCAAGTTATGGCAAAAACATGCTCTGGTCAGTCCTGGTGGTGTAGTGGTAACCATACTTGCCTCCTAAGCCCAGGATTGCGGGGCTAAATCCGATCCAAATCGATGGACTTTTCCAGTGTAAAAATCCTAAGTATGACTTCCTTTGGAAGGGAAGTAAAGCAGTGGGTTCCATGTCATAGATTTACTGCATGTAAAAGAACCTCAAGCCTGAAACAAGAAGTCTCTGAGCAAAATTTATCAACCATTTCACGCTCTGAATTGAATGGGATGCTGATGACCTGAGATGTTGAAAAGTGTCTTTAAATAAACCAAATCAACAAAAAAACACCTTCTCCACAGTCCAGCACTACATGACTAACACAAGGAGAGAAAAGAATGACCAACTGGCAAACTCATTTACAAGGTCAACCCCACAGTTCTGCCACATATTTGTAACAATTGCCAGATTCAAAATAGCTTTTAATTCAAACCCGCTTATTGTTTCTGCTGCATGCTTGTATAACAAAAATGGCAGCAAAGTATCTTCTGTAAATGGAATTTTATTCTTAATAGCATGGAAAATATGTTGCACTGACCAAACATCTAAAATTTATGAGCAACAATTTTTAAATGAAACTTTTTGATATACTACATAGATGCAATGGGCTTGGTAAATTTTGAAAGAATTCAAGCCCATAATGTGATCCTGATGCTTAGAGGTTAAACAAATATTGTGCAAATTAACTGCGATTTATAGTCTTTTTATGAGGGTTAAATGTCAATATTTTATTTACAGCATTGCTATCCAGCAAATGTTATTTTCGTTTATTCATAATTTTTATTTTTCATCCGCTTCAAAACTGATGCATCAATTAAGATCTCATAACATTTAAAATTAGAAAGTAAATAATAAAATAACTTCGGTAAAGTGAATGGAATCCTGTTTCATGAACATTATTTTTCTATCTCTTTATTGTAGTAATATAATTATATTGCCAGTATTCTTATGATCTTTGTGTATTTATAGGAAAGAAGGATCAGCAATATGGATCCCTCTGTGCAAAACTGGACTATAAACGGTATAGTGTCTCAGTTGCAAAATTATATCAGTAATTTAGATGTCCCTTTAGAAGTTGTTCAGCGATATTTTGTATTCCGTGTACCTGGTATAGAAGCCAGTGTACCTGAAGCTTCTGCAGCCACTCCATTGGAATCTGAACTGACTCAAACTGAACAGAATAAAGGAGAAACTCCTGAGGTAAGTAGTTTCTCATTAATTTTGTGTAATATAGATTTTCTTAATTACGCTTGATGCAAAGGCAATTACACCTAAGCACTATCCAGCCTTTGGAGGAAACCTTATATAAACAAATGAATAGTATCCTTCTGCTTGCTTTGGGTTGATCAGAACTGGAACCACTAAAACATTAATTTGTTCATAGTACAAAAATTGAAAATGACTACTGTGCGGTCCAAAATTCCTGGGCCCTGTTTCACATAAGTATGGTCTAATACATTACAAGTGTACAAACTGGTAAGTTGTGGTTATTAGTAAAATTCTGTTCCACAAAGATTTCTGCTACACTTGTACTTTACTACTCCATACTTATAAATATACAAGTGAATTTTCGTTGTTCTGTTCCACGAAAGTATTAGTTTTAGTCTGGCACTGGTAGTTTGTATAAATTTCTGTACAAGTAAATATTGTACTTACAAAGGTGTGGACATTGGAGTGGTAATATGTCCTAAACTTATTCATTTTTTACATTAAACTCCACTTTCTTACATAAAAGTAAGATGCATTTCAGGAGAATCTCTCCCATCTTCAGTTGCTCACTGAACCGCTGTTACTTGAAACAATGGCTAGACAACCAGATGTTCCTGTGGTGGCCTCTGTTGGTTGAAGTAGGAAGTTGCTGAGTTCATCCATAGGAGGAAACTCGAAATTCATTAGGTTTTCTCTATTTTTTAATATGAAATTTTTTTCCTAAGTGGATATTTTCAATGGGTTGTGAAGATGTTTCAGCAGTTTAATTGCCAGTTTTATATCATGATATATGGTTCAAAAGTGAGCTGCTACTGCTGATTTATCCACCTGCTTAAACCGAGTATTCCTAAAATGTTCTTTCCTCCGAATTTCCAAATTTCTTTTTGTTTTGCCTATGTAGCTCTGTTCACAATCTGCACATTTTATTTCGTAAATTCCTGATTTCTGTTCTGACTCCATACTGACAACCATGCATGTTACTGGTAAATGTAGATTCTCTCCCATGTTGCTGATGCTGTAGGTCCTTGCACTGATTTTAACAATTTTGTTGTATTCAATATGGCATTTTATTCAATTGTTAACTTTTTTGTTTATCCGATATTGGGTAAACAAAAAAGTCTGCAATCAAAAAAGAAAGTTTAGAATTCTAATTTATAAACCTACGAAATCTAAATTCCACAGAATTTTGTGGAAAATCTATCAAAAGAAACTTTCAATGAAGAAGAAATAGCTTTTTTAAATAAATGCCTTAAAACTTGTGTTTAATACTACATTAAAGTAGTAGATTATTTGGTAGATTAAGAAGTTGCTAATGAAAAAGAATTAGAATCAAATCAGAAAAGGTGTTATAAGAAATAAATAAAAATAAAACTTGTAAACAGTACATATAGGAACAAAATAAAAACTTTAAATGAAAAGGATGTAGTTTATACAACAGCTGACAAGGGAAACAGAATAGTAATTTTAGATAAAGAAGATTATTATAATAGAATGCAAGATTTGCTAAATAAAAAGAAATGTGTTCAGATCCATTCATATCCATTGAAGGGATGTATTGATTCAGTCAGTGAGGCTCTTAAAATTGCACTGTTATCCCAAAAGGAACAAAATAAAAAATAAACAGAACAACCTTGCAATAGCAAAAATTCTTAAAACTGGAAATGGTCCATCATTAACATATCAATACACCTTCATACTATTTAGTAAAATGGTAGCTGATAGATTTAAGACACTACCTAAATTTCAAAGCAGGAGTATAAATAACTCATTTCAGTGAATAGAAAAAATTAAGGACATAAAATTGCTACCTTCTGACACATTAATTACTTTCGATGTAGAATCACTGTTTCCAAGCATACCAAAAGATAAACTACTAATTTATCTGCAAGGTTGGCTAAGAACAAGTGGAATTAATGATGCACACATAAAAGAATACATGAATCTGACAGAAATTTGCATAAACCAATTCTACTTCTCTTTTGAGGGCAAATTTTATAAACAATAATCAGGACTTGCCATGAGCAATCTCGTCTCCATTTCTAGATAACATCATGAGCAGATTTGAAACACACATTAACTTAGCTTTCCCATACATATTTAAAATATGATACTGGTATGTTGACAATATATTTGCCATAGTTAACAAGAGACACAATGATGTCATAAAACTTCTGAATTTACAAGATAAAAACATATCATTCAAATACAGAACTGAAATATAACTTGCTTCTTGGACATAAAAATAATGAAACTTCAAGAAAACCTGGAATTTGGAATATATAGAAAGAATACACATGCAGACAATCACATGAAGGCTGGCAGTTTTAACCCCAAAATGCACAAACATGCAGTGATCAACAGCTTAACACTTATGGCTAGTTAACCTAAAAATTAGCAAAGAAGAACACCTTAAAGAATAGAAACAAATAGAAAGAACAGCGATTAAAAATGGTTATAACAAAGAACTGGTACACAAAACAGCACAGAAATTCAATAGACAAAAACTTATTAAAGAAACCACAACACTTTCAGCAAAAAAAGATGAGTTAATTTTTAAAAAATTCACCTATTGGGCTACAAAAAATTTAGAATATTATTAAAGACTTCAATATCAGGTTAGCACCTGTAAACAGATTTAATGTTAAAATCTCCTCATTGATAATGTTAATGATAGTATTCCCCAGAAGAAAAATCAGGTATTTAAAAATTTGTTGTGCATAATGTGAAAAAATGTACATTGGTAAAACAAAGAGAAACATAGATGCAAGTTAAAAAGAACATTTCAGAAACATAAAACAAAATTATTAAAATCAGTGCAAGGACCTACAGAATTAGCAACATGGGAGAAAGTTTACATTTACAAATACGAAGACAGTTTAATGAAACAAACAGTAGTGGCATATCATTTCTGGACAGAAAACCACATATTGAATAAAACAAAATTATTAAAATCAGTGCAAGGACCTACAGAATTAGCAACATGGGAGAAAGTTTACATTTACAAATAAGAAGACAGTTTAATGAGCTTCGACACTTCCGGTGATGAAAATCTAAACTTGAGTTCATCACACCTCCATCAGAGCAGATTACATATTCCCACAGCATAATAGTTTATCCTCCAGTCGACTAGGGGCTAACAATGTGAATGAAGGGTTCATGGATCCGTTCCTACATATTTAAATAAGTAAGTGGAGCAAAAGAGTGTTAGTTCGAGTCAATCACACAATGATCTTAACAAATTGTAGTGTTAAAATGGAAGTAAACTGAATAGATATGAGAGATGGAAGAAAGAATTGAATGAATGTAAATTGGTACATGACTATCTACTTGTGAATTATATATAATAGATGGAAGAGCCAAATGGTAGAAATGAAAGAGATTAGCATTGGTAAAAAGAAGCAGCTATAAATGGATGTTTATTCAAAATGCTTCAGTTGGAGAGAAAAGGTTGGAAAGGGGTATGGTGCAATATTAGATACTTGGATATTATTTGGAGACTTAATGATGGGTGGGAAATTTTGAATTTCATGCATACAAGAAGGTTTTAGGATTGCCAGTAGCAGCAGTTAACGAAGTTGCTCAAATTGAAATGGAAAGAGTAGCAGAAAAAGGATTAATTATGGAAAGAATGTTGAAGTATTGGTACAGGATTCTGAATTTAGATGATTAGAATTTATTAAAACAATGTTTAAATAACCAAGAAATGAGCTTATAAAATAAAAGTTGGATATTTGATTTAAGGATTAATTTGGAAAATAATGGCTTTGAAGAAGTATGAATGAATGAATAGTGTTTAACACCCGTTTTTGCTACAGAGGCACCACAGGCAATGGGCACTGATGATGCATGAGATGAAATGATATATTGGGAAAGGATTTATTTTTAAGGAAGGAATCGTTCCAGGCCTAAGTTTAGGGTACCTCCCCGGCATTTGCCATTTATGAGGACTGAGGAAAACCTGGAAAAAACCTCAGTCAGGAAGGACGGTTCTGGCGGTATTCGAACCCAGACCTCCCGCTCACGAGTCCGAGACTTAACGACCTCGGCCACCCGTGGTGGTAAGAAGTATGAAGTAGGAGGGAAACCAATACTACAGGTTTTTGGAGGGATGTAAGAACAAGATATGAAGATTTTGAGGTACAAAAATTATTTAGTATATTAACAGAAATGAAGTCACTAGAATTCTATGTTAAATGAAAAATGTTGGGAAAGAGAAAGGTATATAGATAATACAAGTAAAGAAGTGAGGGGATTGCATGGTTAAGAGGGGTATGAAGATTAAAAGGGCAAAGAAAAAGGGGGATAAGTAAGGTAAATGTATGGGAAGAGATAATGTGGAACATTTGTAAAGAAAGTGAGATGTGGAGAATGGAAAGTTTAGGGAAAAAATGAAAAAACAAATGAAAATATGTATGTGCTAGTAATATATATATTACTAGCACATACATATTTAACTATCATTCTTATTACTGTCCATTTCCATTTGTTTTTTATTTTGAATATGAACCAGTTTCATATATATGTGTGCGTGCATGCATGAGAGAGAGAGAGAGAGAAACTGGTTAAACGAATAATCATTGTACCATAGATGTATGAAATAATAGATGACTGTCTAGTTGAAAAAATGGCTAGTGCCAATTTCAGTGGGCAGTTTAATACCTTGTAATTATTTAGTACTAAAATAGCATTGGGACTAGAAAAGTTAATTGTAAGGAGGGGACAATTTAATTTGTATTTTGATACTTTTATTATTATTGTGCTTTGGTTGGTTCAGAACCTGGCCCTCTGGATATTTCAGCTGACAGCTACTGATGAACTATGAACTGGGATCTGAGGCAATTAAATTGAAAAATTTTGTATTTAAATTATTTAGAAATTATTGTGTAAGAAACAAGCTCAAGTTTCTCAATAATGTAAATATTCTTAATAAACCATTGGTTTATTAAGAATAGTACTGAAACATTTTTCATTTGAAATTATTTATAATTATTTTTACTTGCAATATCACAAAAATCTTGCACCATCAATTTAGCAGAATTTTATAGCATTACTTGAACTTTTGCATCAGATGTTAATGGTTGAAATATATTATAGCTTTACCAAGAAAAATAAAAGGCGATGGGATATCCTTTGATGATCAATAATAATGAAAATTTGATGTTGATAAATGTTGTAGCCAATGGAAACAGATGGCAACTCACCAGAGCCAGTTGCACTAAACAATGTCAGCTCAAACTGCATATCTGGGGCAGAAAAGGAAACTGAGCATCCTCCTTCAAATATTGCTATGGACACTGAACCACTACCTGATGTTTTATTGGGATCTGAACCTTGGCACAATGCACTACCTGCTGTAAGTCCTCCTCTTAAATGCTATTACAAGGTTTTCTATGTTGATTTTGTTTATATTTTGTCGGTCCTGGTGGTGTAGTGGTAACCATACTTGATTTCTAAACCTAAGATCGCGGGTTCAAACCCGGCCAGGATCGATGGATTTTTTTGGCATAAAAATCCTAATATGGCTTCCTTCGGAAGGGAGGTAAAGCCGTGGGTCCCGTTTCGTACATTTACGGCACGAAAAAGAACCTCAAGCCTGAAATAAGAGGCCTCTGAGCAAAATTTGTAGGCTGTTTCACGCCCTGAATTGAATGGGATGCTGATGACCTGAGATGTTAAGAGCGTCCATAAATAAATCAATCAAAAAAAAAAAGGATGTTGTTTGTTTATGTTGTAATAAGCTGTTGATACAGGAAGTGGGTTAAATACTACTTTGTAGCTTTGAAAATTCTAGCTGTGCTTGTTATGAGACATCCAGTTTGTTTGTAAGTTCTTTTAACTAAATAATACTTGAGCTTATACTAGTAAAATAAATTTGTTATAGGTGTTGGTTTGGTGACACTTATACTTCATTTTTTTTTAATTGGATTGTTTCTGAACACTCACTTGTTGGTCGTTTCTGATGATGAAGCAAATGTTACCAAAGCATGTCCAATTAAAAAAAACAGTAAGTGAAGCATAAATGTCACCAAACCAACTCTGTACCAATATTAAGTAAGTATATTTTTAACTAAACTAAAAATGTTAATTGGAACTTACAGTGAAGCTAATCATATAATTGAGATCATTGTGTGATTGAGTTGAACTAACACTCTTTTGCTTCACTTGTTTATATTATATGGAACCGTTTCATGAACCTTTTATAAGCATCATCAGTTCATTGTAGACAAAGGGTTCGTGAAACGGTTTTACGTATTATAAACAAGTAAGTGAAGCAAAAGAGTGTTAGTTTCACTCAGTCATACAATACATTTTTATTTATTCCATGCTGAGTAAGAAAATTTTGCAAGCAATTCACATACTTTTAAGTTTGAGGAATAACTGCATTCTGGTGTAAGCAAATCTAAATGCAGAATATTCAAGTGTGGAACAATGGATTGCAAGCTGAATGATGTGTTTATATGTGAATAGGAGTCCATCATATATTAGATCCATTCAAATACATTTTTTTTGTCATACATTTCAAAAGTATTTTTTTGATCAAACACTGCTCCTGCAATTTTTAATTTTGAAACAAACTATTTTGTATTATTAAAACTTCCTCTTGCTCAGTTCTTGGATAATTTTCATTGCTGTTTACAAGGATTCTAACAAAGGATTTTGAAGATAGGATAATGTGTAAGACATTGCAAAACTAAAAAAAAAAAAGTCCACAAAAATTCAAATTTATTGAAGAGATTAGGGGAAAAATAGGAATGTTCAATGGACCCTTTAAATAAAACCTATAAAATTTATCTGAAACCAATAATATGGAACAGAGTCATTAATAACAGCTAGTTTGAATCACCCTCCTATATATGTTCAACAGATAATTTATATAGTTTTAATATCCACTTTTGCTTGCTTTATTTTTGGCTCCTTTACATCTTGAGACAGTGAGATACTTGATGCTGAAAAACACCGACTGTTATTGTTACAGGAATGGGTTCCAATCATAGCCAGAGATGCTCAGAGGCAAAGGAGACAGAATTCACAGCCTCCGTTTAGTGATGCTTATTTGGCAGGAATGCCTCCTAAGCGCCGCAAAATTGTAACATCTGCAAAACCACAAGGAAGCCTGAATAATGTTATATCAGGTATTTTAAAGTTATAAAATGGTTTGTGCTAGATTAGTCACTGTTAACTTTGCAGTTCACAAGGGAAGTAACAAACCTTATATGCTGAAACCAACTATGAAATTTTGGTTACAGATGTGATTTCTCATAAAAAGGCTGCATGCAAAAAATTAGCTGATAGTGTTAACTGCAAGGCTTCTAAATCAAGAACCAAATCACCCATTTAAATATACTTGTACTCAGTATTGATTGACTGGATTGTATGGCCCTGACTGCCTGCCAGGATCCAGTGATACAGACTTTATTCTGCTGATTCTCTAGTTCCAGTTATGATCCAAAGTCTGGTAGAAAAACATTAATCAGTAATGGGTACAAGAGGAAAGCTGTGAATTTTTGGCTGAATGAAGGGAACAAGAAGTAATATTCATAATCACAAATAATCTGAAACATTTTGGTAACACTTAAGTGGCAATTTTATTTGTGGAAGAAATAAGTTTTTATAAAGTTGCTAATTGTGTAGAATATAAAAGCATAATGTACGAAAAAAACTGTAGGAAGAGCAATGCGAAATGTGAACATTAAGGGCTGGTTTTATCAACAGATGTTTAAAGTTAACAACCTGTTAGACTGGTTTAACATTCAAATTAACATCTTTCATCAACTAATGTTAAATGAACATTTTCTTTCTCTTGTATTAAAAGTTTTAACAACTGATAATAGTACAAAAATGGCGGCCATAACTCCAGCTGTAGATATTGAGAACTATATTTGATATATTAAATCATTCATAACAGAGAAGGGCTGTAATTGTAGTGACTTTGAAAAGTTTATGCAAAAGAGCAATTTTTACAAAGGTACAGAAAGTGAAAAACAGTCATCATAGGATGGTAGATGAAATACGAGAGAGATTAGAACAAAGCTTATGTGCCTGTTCCTTTTAATATTCATTGCATGAGCCATATGTATTAATTGTATGCAAACAAAAGCATATCAGAGTGCATTCAAAAGTCTTTCAATTATGTTACCGCCTTCTTGATTTATGCTATTTGCAATACTCAGGAACCTTATGGTGTTATTTATGAGCCTTTGAAATTTGACAAAGACTGAACACTTACAACAATAAAAACAAGGATTCCAGTTCATCTCATGCCTGGACCAATAATTTCAAGAAGAGTCCTAAAATTAAGAGCAAAAAAATAAATAGCTCACTTTGTCCACCCTGTGCATAATTAAGAATAAATGAGTAAGGCTGCAGAGGGATTTCTTTAATATGCCAAGAAGTGATTTATCCATTATATGCCCTCTTCTGATTGCAACTCAGACCAAAGTGGATTTGAGTGTGAAATGCATAAAAAATCTCTTATCTTTTGTAGGAGAAAAACACTCAATTGGTTAACCAATTGGTAGTGCATTGACACATTCATACACTATAATGCCAACAACCAGCATAGACAATTTTTTATTTCCCAAACTATTTATTCTGCTTTAGTAACTGATGGGAAATCTTTGTCCAATAGTTTCTAAAAGGTTATTTAAGGTGACTATTTAGCTCATGAATCTAATTCCTATCTGGTATAAGAATTTCAGGAATTCCAACCAATCACAGATATCTATTGCCACAATTTTGTTTCCATTTTATCACACTCAGTTTATTGCAGCCACATGCAATTATTTTTATGTAAATTCATCAGAATAGCACTTTGAAATATCTTTATAGTTTCTTTGCCCTAAAGATTAGTGTGCACTAGAAATTAATGACCAACACGGTAGGCAATTGAAAATCTTTTGCAGAAATGTCAGATAAACAATTTAAACGTATTTGTTAAAATATTGAAGCTATTTACAGTGAAGGTCTTGTATAAAAATTACCCACAGTGTATCTATCAATAAACAATTTAAAATTCAAAGTTCCAAGCAAAATAGAAATAGTGTGTGGAACCAGTTTAACCAATATCATTTGATTTTCAAAATTGTGTATTACATGTAATTAGTGTTGTAGGTTATCGTAGATTCAGTTGTCTTCACCTTGTTACCAAATAGTTTAAATTAAAAAATAAAACAGTGTATCCTGTAAATCGTTTTAATTTTGACCTTCATCTGATTGACTGTTAGTGGAAATTGAAATTCCTAACTGGACATTCATAACAGTAAGTACATTTTATGGATATATTATTTTATTTGCTAAATAGTCAAAATAAATACAATTCTAGCTCCATATTCTCTCAAGGTAAATTTTGGAGCTCTCGTTATTGTATTACTGTATCTGGGCCTATGAAACTTTGCACTTGACCTTTTAAGTTGGCAATGCTATATATTAACAAATGAGGAATGCTACCCGTTACACCTTCTGAACCAATCACAAAGTAGCAAAGTATTGGTCAGTCACTCTTTACGTAATCTGCTCAGTTGATAGTTTTATATGGGCAGCTGATTTCTATCGCAGGCTTGCAGCTGAGTTACTGGGTTAATTGAACTGATTAATTTGTAGTAGTTAGAGAAAATGTCCCAAAGAGATCATATGCAGAGTAATTCAGAGTTATATCCTTATTTTTTGCATTGAGGTGTTACATGGATGCAAAATGCTCTTACAGCAGGCTTTTTCTTACATAAAATCAGTCAATCACTGTAAAACGTTTGATCTTAATTAAACTTGCATAATATGTAGCAAATAAATTGCAGCTATAAATAATTCTAGAGCAGTAATTCATTAATACCTACACTTAATGTGCATTTATTAGGCAAAATTGAAAACTCTACAATATCAGCCATTAAACAGCGGTGGCTTTTACAATGTGGCAACTGGAGCATAGCCAACATAACATGAACAGATGCTAACTGTCAGTACAACATTTTGGTAGCCCAGGTATATAAATAACAATGTTGTCACTGCCACTAAATCTGGGAAGATGAGAGAGATCTGAAACAATGGTTTAAAGAAGCCTTCACCCCTTCTTAGTTTTTTTGTCCCCCCAGCATTTATCATTTATGAGGACTGAGGAAAACCTGGAAAAAACATCAGTCTGGGAGGATGGTCCTGGCGGGATTCGAACCCCAAACTTCCCGCTCATGAGTCCGTGCCTTAATGACCTTGGCCACCCATGGAAAGGTGAAGACAGCCGTACCCTTCATTTTGATTCCTCAACCACATACAGTGATATGATTTGTCTTGAAGACATGAAATGTGATACATCACACAAGCCGAGTGTGGACCCAAAGCTAGATAGGAAAATTTCAAGGTCATGAATAAGACTTGAACCATGGATCTTTGGATAACCATACGGATGCTCACCTCTAATTTAAAAAGCTCTGTCTGACCATGAATCTCGCCCATATCTAAATTGCAGTCAGCATGGTAGCTCTGGTGATAATTCATTAACATTGTAAGCTGAAGATCAATGATTAAAGTCCTGGACATGACCTCAAATTTCCCTTTCGGGCTGTGGTTCCAAAGCTTGTCTTAAAAGACATTCCTTCAGGCAAGACCAACCATTGAATTGCTCCAGATTTCTCCTCTTCTATAGATAAACTCCAAACACTGAATAAGTTCTTTTGAACCAATGGAGTCAGTCCTGGTGATCTTGTGGTAATCATACTTGCCTCATAGACCCAAGATCACAGGTTCAGTCTTGGCTAGGGTTGATAGATTTTATCAGGCGTAAAAATCCTAAGTATGGCTTCCTTCAGAAGGGAAGTAAAGATGTGGGACCCATGTTGTAGATTTATGGCACATTATGGAATCTCAAGCATGAAAGAAGAGGAGACTTACGGCAAAATTTATTGGCCATTTCAAGCTCTGAATTGAATAAGATGTTCAAGAGTGTCTGTAAATAAACAGTAACTCCACCAATGGAAGGCTCTTTACCACCAATTAACAGAGTTTATAATATGAGATAAAAACATTCATGAAGAGGTTTCCATATAGATGGCATCCTGAAATTATAATCATATCAATTTTCATCCCCCAAAACATGATACTATGAGGGAAATTAAGAAGATCTGCACCCTTGTATTTCCAGTTTATTTACACAAATGTAGGGGTTGAGAAAGTATGTCATTTTTCTACATAGTCTTCATTCTTTATGGTGCACTGGATCCAGCAGTCCATAAACTTGCATATTCTCTCCAAGAAGCGGCCTTTCAGTTAGTCACACTACCACTTATGCATCACTTCCCTCACTTCATCTGTAGAAAATCAACGACCTTATAAAGTTGTTTGAGTCGTAAAGACCTTTGAGCAGTCCAAAGAGATTATAATCAAAATGGGTGAGATCTGGGTACTGTTCTACAAAAGCATGGTCTAATACATTACAAGTGTATAGACTTGTAACTTATGTTATTAGTAAAATCCTGTTCCATAAAGGTTTCTGCTGTGCTTGTACTTTACAACTCCATACTTACAAATGATTTTTTGTTGTTCTGTTCCACAGAAGTATTAGTATTAGTTAGGCAGTGGTAATTTGATAAATTTCTCTACAAGTGTAGGAATATTGGTAACTTCAAATGCTAATACAAAATTTATTGTCTTTTTAATGATTTTGGGAGTCAGTTGACCCAAATGTGCCAAGTGTTAGTAAAAGTGATGATAATGATGAGTAGGAATATGTATAAAGAAAAAATAAATATTTATGTACAGTGATAAAATTGGATTAAGTGCAATTAAAGTATGGCTTAAGACTGATATTGACTTTTTCTGTATCAAATGCATATTTCAGATCAGCATCTTAGTTACTTATTTTTAAGGTTCTTACTATATGGCACGAAAATAATTTTTCATTCTTTGTTCTCTTTTTAAAATAATTTCTTTTGGCATAATTTTCCCAATTTTTGCATATAATGAGAGCATGATTGTCAAGCAATATATATAAATAAATAAATAAACAAACATGTGATCAAATGAACTAATGAAATAAGTGACCGACAGCAATCAGGAAGCTCGATTCTTCTGCCATCTCTCAATGACTGAAATTGATGCTCCTAAATGTAACTGTGAGGGACTGTTGTCTCAAAATGGATTATTACACTTAAATATTGATAAATACATAATAAAATATTTAAATGGTCATTATCTGATTCAAAAATATAACACCCATTTAGTAGGAATGACACTCTATATGTTAAAAATGCCTAGGTAGTTGACATAATCTAATTCAAGGAATTGTGTGTATGAAGCTGTTCTTCCATCTTGCTTTTATATGGCATCACTTGTAACTTTTTACTAATACTTTACAAGTGTTGCACTTCTTTCATGGAACAGACAGAAGACCACACTTTACAAGGACTTGTACTGCTGGGAGCTGGAGAGATGGCTAATCAGAGGAATATGTTAGCGCCCAAATGTTCACTATTAATGTTCTGCTTTTGCTAATGCATAGAGATGGATCAAATCTTAAGCATTTGAATAGATTGTACATGTGCAGTGCTTAATGTTTTACTTGACAGTTATTGCTCTCTCTCCCCATTTACATTGCTACCTATCTCGCCAGCTTCCAGCAGTACTAATTCACTTGTATGTATTAGACCATACTTTTATGGAATAGGGCCCTGAACTGTAGGCAGGATATTCCAGCACCTCAAAACCCTAATGTCTAATGGTTTCAACTGTCTAGCAGGCTGTGAGTGACAGTGCATTATCATACAACTTCAGGTTATTGACCAGCAAATCACTTGCTCGGTTGATTGTACACCCCTTTTCCAGGTTGTCTTCCAGTATAGGCCTTTTCCAGTGCCAAAAAATAGTTAGCGTCACCTTGACTATGGAAGATTAAGTCTTGAATTCTTCTTTTTCTTTTCTTTGTTACTATCTTGAATGTTCCGAATCCATACTCTGGTGTTTGGATTCTGGTTCATAGTGATGGACCCACGTTTCAACCCCTATGAATATTCTGCTCAAAAATTCTTCATTGTTGTAGCAATTAAGTAAGCATTGGCAGATCTATTTGAGCTTGTGTTCTATGGAAAGCTCTCTTGGCATCCATCTCACATAGACTTTATGGAAGTTGAGCTCATTGATGATTTGATAGGCAGAATCTGACTAATCTGTAGAAAACACACTACCCCACTGATGGAGCTCACCAGTACCTCTTGAGCTTGCTGAATCTTCTTATCAGTGGTGGAGACTGACAGGTGTCCTCTCTCTTCTTGCATCATGCTTATCTGACAACTTTTAATTTTCTTGATCAACTTCTATACACTTTTATGTGGCACTGCCCATGCATTATGTTAAAAGCCTCCAATGAATATCAATCCCTGATACATCTTCCAATCAGAGAAATCGGATCACTGCTTTTTGTTCCTCCTAGGTGCATACTGTTAAAGGAGAGGCCATGCTTATGCTGCCAGCAGCAAAAATATGATCACGTTCAAGTCAAATTCCAATCATGTAATCACAGTAGTCCAACTCTAAGCATGCTTGTGCAGTGTGACAAACCTAAAAGATGTGTTCTTGCGAAAGGGCAAATAATTTTTCCTCTGGTAAATTCTTGGTTTTCAGGCAGATATATAACAGATTAACCTCCCAAATTCTATTTAATTGATATCATTGTATGATTCAGTTGAACTACACACTCTTAAAGCTTCACTTACTTTTCATAAATGTATGGAACCGGTTTCGAGAACATTTAGTTCCCATCTTCAGCCAGGCTAACGTTCAATTGATATCAAAATAATCAATTAATGATATCAATTAATATGATTGGCTTCACAGTGCAAGTTCCAATTTACATTTAAGTAACTCCCAAATTCTGTTTCTGTTAATTATTGCCTGGAAACAAATCACAAGCAGTGTGAAAAAAGGCTTCTATGTTGTTCATGGACAAAAGGAATTTGATTTTCACCATTCAATTTAAAGTAGTAATTTCTGTTATTCTTTTATCACTGAATGAAGCCTGCACAGTGCGTTTGAACTCAATGCTATGCTCCTTACACTTCAGGCTCACAGTGTTGCTGTTGTAGGATGAATCCAGCTGCAATTTTGAAACTGACAGCTAACTTCATATGAACTTATACTTGAAGCTATTAACAGTGAAACTGTATTGAATTGAATTGTTACCAATAACATCTCTATATAAACAGTTAACAATTTTCATTTTACTACCATGATCTTCTGCTCATCAGTGATTGTTCACTGGAATTTGCTGAAGACTCAGGTTAATATTCCTGAAAACATACAAACACAAACAAAACAAATCAATATTAATTACTAATTTTTTAGTAATCATTTATGAAAATTTAAAAATTAACATACTTAACCTACACTATACTATTAATAAATCTAACATCCATCTATACGAGAGCCCTCATTACACACAACCCCCCACCTTTGTGTTTCCCTTGTTAGCACTATTTTATCAATCATATTCCAATTATCTTATCCTTCTTAACTATTCTAATCCATTTCTTCCTTACTTTTCCTAAATATTCCTCTATCATTTTATTTCTCTTTGTTCCAATATCAGTAAATATTTTATGTGCTTTACTTCTCTGTAATTTATCCCATTTCATTTCCCATACACTCTCCCTCCATCCACCTGTGGTGCCTCAGTAGTGAAAACAGGCGTTAAACACCATTCGTTCATTCTCCCTCCATCTCTTTACTCCTTCACACTCTAGTGAACATTGAAATATTTCTTCAGGCTCTGTACACATAACACATCCTTCTTCATTTTCTCCTCTGAAGCCCTTTAAAAACATCCAGGCCAGTCCTTCCCTCCAAAATTTATCACAATCTATGTATTTATCTCTCCCCCACTCTTTTTTAATTATTCTGTATAAATATAAAGAACTCTTTATCTGTAAAAATATCCCAAATCTTTTGCCTCTTCATATGTGCAATTAGTATTATGTAATTGATGAAAACATAGATTATATTGTAATATTTAAAATGTATGTTAATATAAAGAGAAATAAATTCAATTCTTTGCCTTACTTCCAAAACCCATGTTTGCTTTTATATTCCAATTCCCAAAGTTCCCACCGCCACGGGTGGCCAAGGTCATTAAGGTGCAGACTTGTGAGCAGGAGGTCTGGGGTTCAAATCCTGCCAGGACTGTCCTCCCTGACTGAGGTTTTTTCCATGTTTTCCTCAGTCCTCATAAATGGCAAATGCCGGAGAGGTACCCTAAAAACTTAGGCCTGGAACAATTCCTTCCTTAAAAATAAATCCTTTCCCAATATATAATTTCATCTCATTTATCATCAGTGTCCAAGGCCTGTGGTGTCTCTGTAGCAAAAACGGGCGTTAAACGCCATTCATTCATTCCAAAGTTCCCCTATCCGAATTATTTGCAATATCCTACATCTCTCAGTGAAGTAGTAAAATTATATTGATATAGAATTGATTTGGTGATAGAACATATTTCGGGAACATTCTCTCCCATATCAAATATATTCAATGATTGGTATCTCAAAGTTCAGATGCAGTTTTTATTTTTGATGATATAATTTTTTTTTTCTATGTCGGTAGTTCCAAAGGTTTGCAAGTATGTTTCAATATATATATATATATTTAATAAATTTCATGGTTTTCTGACCAAAGTGGGCTGCCACTGCCAATTTCTCTATCTGTTTTTGTAACAGATATTTCTAAAATGCTCTTTAGTACGGGTTTCTAAAATCCTTTTTGTTTTTCCAATATAACATATTTATGCAAATCTAATGTGTCATTGACTGCAATGCACACCCCAAATTTGAAACTTAGTCATAAAAAAAAGATTTTGACATATTGTTGTATGGCATCTTAGAGATAAACATTACAATGCTTAGTATGGTCAGAACATAGAATTTATAAATGGACTCTTATTACATCTTGGAGCACATAGGACAAAATCCATCACTCATGAGGATATTTGGCATAGATCAAAGAAGAAAAAAGTTATTTCTTATGATGTCACTGTACAGGTTGTTCTTTCTTCCTCCTTTCATGTACAAATTCTAAAAGTTTTTCTTCAATGCCAGGTGTGTCTTCTTTTGCCAGAACCAAGTGAATTTTTTTCTACTAAATAATGCCAATTTCTGTTGCCATCACAATTGAAAGTTGCTGTCAGCTACAGTGAACTCTTTTCCTGCCTTTCTCTTACCATTTTTTTCAGCATGAAGAATTACTTTATGCTTTAAAGTAGCATTAAGAAGTTCTCTGTTTGCCTTACATTCTTAACTACTACTATTTAAATGCTGTATAAACTAATAGGTCAACAATAAATATAATGAAGCTGAGATTTGCAGCAATGCATTATGACATAATAAATTATAAATTTGACTGAACTGGTGAACTATGGAAGTATTTGCTCTTGAATCTAATGTGCACCACAATTTTGAATACATTTGGATAAAAAGGTGCACATTAGATTCACGTATATATGGTATATCTGATCACAGTCTTTGCAAATGATTTGGTAGATATCTAACTTCTTGCCAGAAGATATAGGATCTTTACAGGAAGATTGTAATATTTTTAATGTTGCAGATGTTTTAAGAAGTCAACATTATTTTCTGGCATTTTTTTTTTTAACATGGGGTAGTATGTAAATTTGTTGAATTGCATATGTTTTATTTGTCATAGCAAACTTGTGTCTATATCAATATTAATTCATTTGGAATCGAACACAGCAAAACACGCACTAATAATCACTTCAGAGTTGGAATATTGGAACACTCTTTATGGTTTCATTTAAGTGAAACCATAAATAGTGTTCTAATATTCCAGCTCAGAAGAGATTATTCTGTTTATATCTTTGTTTCTTTTAAATTTTTAATTATTTTATCTACTAATTTTTTATAGAAACCATTATGTAGCACTGTGTGGATGATATATTGATATTCTTATCTACTGATTGGAACATTCACTAATCTATAACCCAACTTTGTTAGAAGAATAATAAAATTTGATAACGTTTGCTACACATTTCTGCAGAAAAGCAAGTTTTGATTCTTGAAATCAAAAAATATTGTAAAAAATTCAGCAAAATTCATCTCAATATATATGGCTTACATTTACAATTAATCAAAATGTTAGGATCTGGAGTTTGGGAGGAATTAGAGTTTACATTATTCTCAAAACTTAACCTGCATATGCGAAATAAAACCCAATATCTAAAGAAGAAATTTATGAAGTTATGCCAAATTCAGAACAAAAACAAATTTAAAGTAATTAGAAACACAATGTCGTTAATTTATCAAAACAGAATCCAAGTGAGAAAGGATTAACCTTTTAAAAACTTGTGTAGACTTTCAAGAAATATTTGAAGGCTACATTGCCAATATAAAAATAGCTGTAAAAGATTTAAAAGAATCAGTAAATATTAAATTAAAATCTAATTTGAAAGAGTTTTAACAAAATTAAATATAGATTTTCAGAAAATACCTCATAACAAACAAATCATAAAAGACCAATGTATGATTGAGTCAAACTACATGCTCTTTTTTGCTCCATTTGTACATGTTTTGCAGATCGTGACTGATAATGGTGAGAAGGAGAAGAATAATGGTCTGCAAAACTTTTACTATATTTAAATAAATAAGTGGAACCAATAAGAGTGAGTAGTTTGACTCAACCATAGAATGATGTTAATCATATGATTACCGTAAAATTTCCTATTAGCATTTCAAGTTCAAATCATAAAAGCCTTGAATGACAAACATAGTTTACAGCAAAGCAAATAAAGAGTATAAAATAACATGTATATGCAAGTAATACCCACATATTTTTTCCAAAATTTAATGATGAAAAATGGGGTGCAGGTATTATTCACATTAGAGGTTGTATCACTTTTCTGACATACTAAAATCCTGGCATTCTTTCTTCACAAGCAAAAACTGCTTGCACAGGCCATATCATAGGTCATTTGCATAGCGTCAGCTGATGGGAGGGAATGTTCCCTAAAACATATCCAATTTTAAAAAACCAAGTAAGTGAAGTATAAGTATCACCAAATCAACTTTATATATATGGCAGCTAATTTTTTGCATGCTGTTTTTTATGGCAAATTGCTTCTGTGATTCAAATTTCAAAGAAGGTTTCGACACATAATGTTTATTACTTTCCTTGTCAGATTTGTAACATTATAAATAGCATTGTTTTATGTTGGCATTATTTTAATTTCAGAGAATGTGCGTCGTGCTGTAAACTCAGCTGGGGTGGATGCAGTTACTGGTTTGGAAACTGTAATTCAAGTAGCTGGTTCAGATCCAGAGATACAGGCAGCATACAGAGAACAGGTTCGCTCTGTTGTAAGGGACAATCTGGCAACAAACTCAGAATATAGCCCTGAAAGATTTCCCAACACAGCTAAATACTTCAAATAAGTTCCTCCAAGCATTAAGAATATTTTTAATGCTCTTTATGAGACTGGTTACAGGAGCAGTCACTCTTCATTACTGTGTTTTGTTTTTCCCCTTTTGTGTTTAAATAAATGAAGCAATAGTCCGGTGAATCTCCTGTTGCCCATACTAAGCAGTTATGAGCAATCTGCACTTATTTCATTTTTAATGTTAAAATAGTTACAAATTTTATATTATTTTAATATGAAACTAACAAAAACATGGGAAAAAAAAATACTTCTTTTTTTTTCTGATAATTATTTGCAGAATTGTAAAAATTTGTCAGTTATTAGTCTCATTAATTAATACAGAAAACATTTGTAAAGATGATAATGTAACTTTAATGTTCGTGGAGAACATAGTTTTCTTGAAACATGTAAATAATTAAAAAATCAATTGTGTGATATATAAATATACAATCTTTTAAAATAAGTGGCAAAAAACCTGTATCTCTTCATTTAATGTAGAAAACAATGTGAAAGATGTATTGTAAAAGATTGAAAAACAAAATTGTGTACTGACAGGAGAGTTCAGAGGCTGTAGAACTTCAGTGTAAACAAGAAGTTAAATTCTTTTCTTTCTTTCTTTCTTTTTTTTTTTTTTTTTTTTTTTTTATTTCCAATTCCAAATATTGGTACAAACTACATATGTAGTGCTGCACTCTTATCTAATAAACTTCTGTTGTCTTCATATTGTAATTGTATATGCTTTATAATCTATGCAGAGGGAAAGATGCTATTAAAAGATGTATCTGAGTAGAGTAAATTGCATAAAAAGCATATTATTATTGTTACTCTCAAATTAATATTCCTTTCCACATGATGCAAATTCCAAAAGAATTTCCACTTATTAAAAATGATTTAATGAGCATTTGAAATGAAAATATCAGTATAAAAATACCAAAATGTTGACTGACCATTTACACATTAATAATCATTCA
Source organism: Metallyticus violacea (assembly GCA_030762175.1). NCBI lineage: Eukaryota > Metazoa > Arthropoda > Insecta > Mantodea > Metallyticidae > Metallyticus > Metallyticus violacea. Next base: position 18,395,252 of record CM060840.1, on the reverse strand, counting down.
CCTTTGAAGTTTCAGTTACAGATCTTTTTGAGTTGAATATCTAGCAATGAACTTTAGAATACAATAGAACTTTGATTAATTAATTAGTTATCTTATTTTATCTTATTGTCTGTTAAAAGAAATTAGTTACTTTTTTTTCTCAACTTTACTACCAGCAATGTCCATTCTAATTTTACAAAGTAAAACAATATCTAAGAATGAAGTGTCATCCAAAAATTGCATGAGGGTCTGCTGATTTAATAATGTTCTTTACTGTAATGACATTGAGCGAAATTCATTAGCTAAGTTACCATCAGGACCCTGTTCCATAAAAGTATGGTCTCACACATTACAAGTGTATGGACTTGTAATTTGTAGTTATTACTAAAATTCTGTTCCACAAAGGTTCTGCTATGCTTGTACTTTACGACTCCATACTTACAAGTATACAAGTGATTTTTCATTGTTTTGTTCCACAGAAATATTAGTATTAGTTGAGCATGGTAATTTGTGTAAATTTCTCTACAAGTGTAGAAATATTGGTAACTTCAAACAGAACAAAATTTATTATCTTTTTAATGATTTTGGGAGTCAGTTGTCCCTAATGTGTCAAGCATGAGTGAAAGTGATGATAATGATGAGTAGGAGTATTTATATGTTTACAGAATTTGGGAATCCACACAGTGAAACTTTTGTTAATCTTATTTTGATTTAAAGTAAAACACTAAAAATCATGTCGTCACATTAAAACTCTCTTTAAGTTTCACAAACACACTTATAAAAGTAATTTTGGTACATGTTTCGTGAGGTACATTCCTCACATTGTCAACCAAAACGACGACTGAGGATTGCCATTGTAGAAGATAGATTCATAGAAGATTCATTGAAACTGTTGAACTTGCAAGAAAAAACCATAAAATTCACTATGGAAACCGAGGTTAATAATACTTTACCTTTTCTGAACCTAAGGATAATAAAAAGGAATAAAAATATAGAATTTGGTATATACAGAAAGGACACACATACCGACAATTACATAAAAGCAAAAGGTTTCAACCCCAGACCCCACAAGGAAGCAGCATTCAATAGTATGACATATAGGCTAGTTAATACACCACTCAGTAAAGAAGAATACATGAAAGAATATGCACATATAATACACACAGCAGAAATAAATGGATTTAACAAACAAATGGTAGATAAAAAAATAAAAAGATTTAAAAATAAAAAGGAAATTAAACTAATCACCACACTCAGTTCTTCACTTAAAGAAAATACCTATCAAAAATTCACATATCACCCTTATGTTAACCATAAATTCCAAAAAATTTTCAAAAAGTACAACATTACTCTAGCACCAATAAACAGATATAGTGTTGGTAAACTATTAAATCTAAATAAAATTAAACAAAAAAAGAAGAAAGAAGAACATTCAGGTATATATAGAATTAATTGCAAGGATTGTGAGAAAATATACATAGGAAAAACAAAGAGAAATCTGGGGATAAGATTAAAGGAACACTGGAGAAATATTAGACACAAACAAGTAGAAAAATCAGCAGTGGCTGCACATTTTTGGAATGAGAATCATGAAATAGAGAAGGACATAACATTACTAAAAACAATTCAACATCCGAAAGAACTTAATATATGGGAAAAAAATTTACATAAAAAAATATGAATACAAACTTATGAATTTTGATATACCGGAAGCAGACAACATATTGTTTAAGTTCATTAACAGACCACCAGAGCAAGCATAGTAACATACATACTTTGCTGAAATTGGCTCCTCAGTCGTCGTTTTGGTTGACAATGTGAGGAATGTACCTCACGAAACATGTACCAAAATTACTTTTATAAGTGTGTTTGTGAAACTTAAAGAGAGTTTTAATGTGACGACATGATTTTTAGTGTTTTACTTTAAATCAAAATAGGAGTATTTATAACGAAAAAATGAATATTTATGCACAATGATAAAAGTTAGATTAAGTGCAATTAAAGTGTGGCTTATGACGATATTGGTGTTTTCTGTATCAAATGCATATTTCAGACCAGCATCTTAGTTATTGCATTTTTAAGGTTCTTGCTACATGCCTTGAAAATAATATCTTTTCATTCTTCATTCTCTTTTATAATAATCTCTTTTGGCACAATTTTCCCAGTATTTGCAAATAATGAGAACTTGATTGACAAGCTATATAAAGAAATAAATGATTATTATTGATCAAATGGACTAATGAAATAATTGATCTGGAAACTCTGTTCTTCTGCCATCTCTCAATGACTGAAATTGATGCTTCTAAATGTAGCCATATAAGACCTTTGTCTTAATGTTAATTAAAAGGCTTGAATATTGATAAATGCATAATAAATATTTAAATTATATCTGAGAAAAAATACAACGTTCATTTAGCAGAGATGATGGTAATCTGCTCTGTAGATTAAAAATCCCTAATGAGTGAACATAACTTAATTCAAGATATGGCAATGTATTTCATACAGCTGTTCCTCCATCTTGCTCTTATATGGCCTCACTTGTAACTTTTTACTAATATGTTAAGTATGGTGGACTTTTGTAACAATGATGTTTAACACAATAATGAATTTAATAGTTGAGTCAAATTTGTAACACATCACTTATTATTTAAGGAGGAAAACAAGTTTCAAGAGCTAATTGCTCCCATCCTCAGTTCCCGGTTGACAGCCGGCTTTTTTGTTTATGTTGGTTTGGTTTTATTTCTGGTGGTGGTTGGATGAACTTCTGTATAAGGATGCCACTTGGCAGGATTTCAAAGTTAAAAACGTGGTTTTTATTCTTCCAGATATAATGTTTTCCCAGGTTGTAAGTTCTGTTTTTCCTATGATATTTTTCAGTAGTTTAGGATTCCTGTTAATACTATACTGTCCCTCCAAAAATACCAAGCCACTGCTGATTTTTCTTCCTGTTTTTGATTTATGTTCCTAATATGTTTATTTGCTCGTGTGTTTGTGTTTCTTTTGGTCTTTCCAATGTAGATTTTTTCACAATCATTGCAATTTACCTGATATACTCCTGTTTTTTTCTCTTGTGAAATATCATCTTTTAGTTTAGAATTTAGTATATTTTTTTATGGAATACCTTTTTAGAGGCTAAAATAATATTGTTTTTTTTTTTTTTTTTTTTTTTTTTTTTTTAAATCTTCTTTGGCATTTATAGAAGACTGGTGGATGGTTTGTGAATTTTTTGTACCTTCTATTTTCTTCCTTGTTTACACTTATCCATAACTAGAAGAAAAAATTCATACCATCCGTTAGAGAATACCTAGCTCTGCAGAGAATTTTATTAATACAGTTGATCCAGGTCAGTTTCTTATCCAGTTCAAACCTAGATATTTAACTGACTCATAATACTCCAGGATTCAGCAGAATATTTAAAGATTTCCTAGGCCTTTTAAATTTCTGCTTTTAGTAATCGAAACAACTATTTTGCTAGGATTGATAGACCCTCCTGCATGCACCAGCTATGAATTTTCCTCAGCCCACAAGTCATCATATATGAAACTGTACTGGGAAATTTCCCAAAAACTATCATTACTATGTCATCTTCATAGCCTTGTATATAATATCTTTCCTAAGTACCGGCACGAGTGGCCGAGGTCGTTAAGTCTCGGACTCGTGAGTGGGAGGTCTGGGTTCGAATACCACCAGGACCGTCCTTCCTGACAGGTTTTTTCCAGGTTTTCCTCAATCATCACAAATGGCAAATGCTGGGGAGGCACCCTAAACTTAGGCCTGGAACGATTCCTTCCATAAAAATAAATGCTTTCCCAGTATATCATTTCATTTCATGTATCATCAGTGTCCATCGCCTGTGGTGCCTCTGTAGCAAAAACTGGCGTTAAACACCATTCATTCTTTCCTAAGTCATGTCTTTGAGTAAGCTGTCCATTATGAGACTTCAAAGGAGGGGGGGAAAGAATACCCCTTCCTTTCGTTTTCCCAAGAAGGTTAGCAGTAATATTTCTACTCTTGAGCATGGAGTTTATCCACCTACAAAGGGTGTCATTGATTCCATATTTCTGAGCAGCCAAAACCATAGACTTATAAAAGGTGTTATCAAAAACATGCTCTATATCTAGGAAGGTCCCTAGGGCTATATATGTAGAGTCACCAGCTGTTACCTGATCATAAGAACCAATGGAAAACAGCCTGTCACATTCTTAATTATCTAGTGAGTCGATTGGATAATCTTATGCTCCACTGGACTCACTAGATAATTAAGAACATGATAATCACCTCACTGTATTGGCTCCAACATGAAATTAAATGTTATATTTAGCCTGTCATGTGTTTATTAAGAGGTCATGGTATACATTCAAGGCTTATAACTGAAAGAAAAAAGAACGTAATCTATTAATTTCCTCCAGTGTTCTGTTAATTCCCTTAATGTTCTTATGTAAATTTCTTGTCCTTTCTTGCGACAGGAATCTATGCCATTGTTTTTAACAAGACACAAGTCCATAACATTTTCTTTCTTAATGCATAAATTAAATTTATTTAGTTTTAACAATTTAACCACTTATTGCTATTTTCACATTAGTGATTATAATATGTCAAATTTTCATGAGCAATGTGTCATATTCTTTGTGATAAAATAATTTCTGACAAAAATGAGCTTTAAATCATAAAAATGAATGAACTGAAGATACTGTTTTACACAAAGAAATGCAAAGTAAAAATGTGATGAACACTTGTATAACAATCTTGATAACCTTACATAATCTTATGTTTAATGCTGCTTGGTTTGCAGCAGGGAAAAACACATTACTCTCTTAACAAAATAGGATAAAATATTACTGTGATTTTAAATAACATTTTTGAAACAATACTTAAGTAACTAGATTACATAAATAGCATTGTTTGTAGTGATTTTTGCATGTTAGCCATTTCTTCTTTTTGAGTTTCAATCAGTAGCTTGTTCTGCAGTGCAGTCAATTCTCTTCTCAGATCTGTCTGCAGGACATCATAATGCTGCTTGTGCTTGTTTTCTTGTTCTTGAATTTCCTGAAATATAAGCAATATGCTCACTTATATTTCACTCACTTTATCACTTTTACAGGTCTTTCTTGCTTTTATAACCTGTTTAATGGCAGCTGGTGGTTTAGCAGGGTGGTAACTAATTCCCAGTAAAGCAGATGTAATACCTTAATTCTGCATTACTGATTCTCAACTTCTCATAATTACAATGAAGATAAGTATGCCTTATGATGGGAATGTTGTCCTGCTACATCAACATATTTCTGTCTCTTTTTAGAAATTGTCATTCCCATGCATCAATTCATCTTCCAAAATTGAATCAAATTAGCATAAGGTCACTGTTGTCCATGAATTACAGGCAGATTATCCAGACATTGAGGTAAATTTCTGTAATTGGATGTTATGCAACATCAATCAGGAGTAATTTAATGACTATTAATATTCTTTACTCATGAATCGTGGTTTTTTATGGTATAAAATAACAGATAACAGATATCCTACTGGCAATTGGGAATACTGCTGATATTTATAATTTTTTCCCTAGCTTCCAAATAATTTTTCATTTGTTTTGTTGCTATGAAGTTGGCAGTATTAGAGTATGTGTTTTTTGTTTAGGATAGTATTCACATCCTTGCACAATGGGCAGTGACTGTCCTTGACTAATTTCATCCTGGTGGAATTGGACAACTGCAATTTTTCTTGGTTTCAATAAAAGGTGTTTGAAAGTCTCTAGATCTTCATATGGTTATCCTATAATTTTTTTGTTATTGTTTATTTTACAGATATTCTTTAACATCTCAGGTCGTCAGCATCCCATTCAATTCAGGGTGTGAAATGGCTGACAAATTTTGCTCAGAGGCCTCTTCTTTCAGGTTTGAGGTTCTTTATTATAGCATAAATCAATGACATGGAACCCATGGCTTTACTTCTCTTCCGAAGGAAGACATGTTTTGGATTTTTATGCCTGGAAAAATTCATCGGTCATAGCCAGGATTGAACCTGCAATCTTGGGTTTAGAAGGCAAGTGTGGTTATCACTACACCACCAGGACCAACTTTATAAGATTCTGTTGTTTTTGTTCAGTTATAATTTTTTTATGAATTTCAGTTTGTTCATAAGATAGTTTTAATTTTATGGTGACTCATGTTTTAGCTCAAGTATCACAATGTTGTTTCCCTTTAGTCCTACTTGGTTCGGAATTTATTGTAAAACTATTTCTGATCTAGATTGTATGATATTGTTAAATTTCATTTATAGTGTATGTTGGTGAAAAACTTATACTTTGCAGCAGCTTTAGAGTCGCTTTACGTAATTCTTTTATTTATGTTATGTCTATATATTACATTTTCTAAAGCTGCTCTAATGGTCATTATTTCACCATCAAAATTGTTAGTATACTGCTCCAAAAGTGTATATTGGGAAAATTCTTCACAGAATATTCCAAAGCTTGCTTCTCCATTTTTAAATGATCCATTAATTTTCTATACCTTGTATCAGTCATATAATAGCTCTTTAGTGCACTTCGGATAGGTTCTTCTTGGAGACCATTATATCCAGGATTAGTGCTTATTGTTAAAATATTGTCTTAATCTTCTTTCTGTATTAATTTTTGTTGTGTTTTAATCATTGTGGTCTGTCAGGAATATTAAACCATTTATTTCTGTGTTGTTTACTTTTTAATTTTTGTCCCAGCATTGCCGTTTTAATATCTCTCTATTTTAATTGGCAGGTTGTTAGTTATGCTTTGCATTGTAGCATTGGTATTGTTATTATTCTTAATGACCTTAATTGTATTGCATCCAATTTAGTTTTACATTGGTTGTTTATTGTAGATATTTCACTTCCATAAAGCAAATTGGGCCTTGTGTAGCTTTTGTTTGTGTCGATAGATCTATGGATCCTTCCCATTTGATGTTTGGTAGTTTTCTTAATATCTTCTTCTTCACTTTCGTAGTTAAATTGCCAATCTATTCAGAAAAAGAAAGTTTTTCTACCAAGATATTTAGTGTGTTCTTTCTATTGTAGTAGTTCATTATTCATTTTAAGTTGCAAATCATCTGTAGTGTGTTCAAGATTGAAAAGCTGAAAAACTGTCTTTTTAGTATTTTATTTCCATATGTTGGTGGTTGCCCATGTTTCCATACTATTGATAATTTTATAGTTTTTTGTAATGTTTATTCTGCTTATGTTTTTTGGCTAATCCATATGGTAATATCATCTGCAAACAATCCCATGCTTGCCTTTGGGAAATCAGCTAATATTCTGCTAATATTCCATTGATATCAAAAATTGGTGTACAGAAAAACCTGATTTTATATAGGAGAAAAACTCCCTTGCATGATGAGAAAATCAATGTATGGCATGCAGTAAATGCATAGCTAGTAATAGGGCCTTTATTTTTCAAGAATACCATAATGCAGAAAGATACAAGTATGGTATAACAACAGTATGTGATTTATATTTATGGGGAAAGTTGAAATATAAAGTGTATGGAACAAATCCCCTCACATTAGAACTGAAAAAAAAATCAGGCAAGAAATTAAATTCAGTATTGGGAAATGAGCTGAATTCTAAAAAGGTGCCAGAAATGTGTGGATGTAGCAGGACAATATTTCCAACATCATCTATCATAAGGCACAACTTATTTTCATATTAATAGTAGCTGTGATTGCAAGGACTTGAATCAGTTGTATGGATATTACATCCTCTTTGCTGGGAGTTACCACCTGACTGCCAACCTGCTAGCTGATATGAAACAAGCAAAAAAACTTGATAGACACAGTATATATTTACATATTTATCCATTAATTCATTCATTCATTCTTGCATATCAATAGGGATCTGACCCCTGTTGTGGAGATAATTTACTATATTAAGAGCAAAGCTTATGTTTTGACCTATTCAAAAATATGTTGTCACTGATTATTGATTCTGTGTGAGTAAAACATATCCCCCCCCCCCCCATAAAAAGATTTGTAGCACTTGCCTTCAGTTATATTTTCGTTGCTTCAGTTGCTTCATTTAGAACTGATTAGGTTATATTGAAGCTATTCTGATACTAGTAAATCTATTTTTAATTTCTTTTCCCACATTTTTAGTGCTCAAATTATTATTTTTTTTTATAAATAGTTTTATTATTTTTGGTAATATGAATATTGTGAAGAATTTTTTTAACAGCCTTAGAAAATTTTGAACTCGTAAATACAGAGTTATTCTAAATGAATAGAATAATATTTTGCATACTTATTATAGAGGAACTATTTATTATTGAAAAATATATGCTGCTTGGAAGATCCTGGATTTGATTGCTGGTACCTACTCAGTAATTTTCTGAGTTAGGGAGGTATATTACTGGGGAGCTGCATGCTTAAGAGGTTGCATCCTTTCAATTTTGAAAGTTGCCAGTATGGTAATCACATACCCCTCTGCAATAGTGCTCTCTGTGAATAAAATTGTGTGACGTAGACAAAGGACATAGCAACTATGTGGCCATCCCTGGCCCTCAAGGGCTTTCTCACTATGGAAGGAATGTATATATGACAATTTCTCACATTCTTAAGTAACCAAAAATGAGCATGTCATGATATATTAGCCATTTCTTAAATAGCACAGCAATAGCTAAGTCTTAATCATTAATAGGTCCAATGACAGTTTATGAAATTATCAGCAGCAATGCCAACATTTATTTCCTTAGCTGAAGTTAATCATACATTATAAGGCTTAAAAATTAGTTACATAATGTATTGACTCACATAATTCAGAAATCTTTGTTTCCAGTAACTACTGAGGTGCTTGTCAAGAATGTCATGTTGTATAGCAGAAACCTACTAAAATAATGTTAGTCAATTAATGGGACAGGCAGAAAAATAAATGCATCAGTATTCCTAGTACAGTATGAATTTTGTAATGCCATTTACGATGATTAATATGTATGGCAGCCATAGCTTGGGGCCTGGCTCCCAGGCAATAGTTTAACATTAGACAGTAAAGGCTACCTATATCAGGAGCACAAATGTATTATAAACTTTGCCTTAAAGAGTAGATGTCAAAAGTGAACTCCTCTGCTTGTATACATGCTCCATATCAAATATATTGTCACTAATCATAGGCATATCAACTGAAGTTCCGCTTATTTCAAGTTCAATCAAACACAATGATTCATTCTGAATTGGATCACCTTACAAAGTTTGTACATGTGTATCTGTATGGTACTTTGGTAACTTTGTTGCTTTCTTGCAGAAGATGAAGAAATGCCAAAAGTTACAGACTGGCTCAGATTTCATCAAATTTCTCCCCTGTTAAAACCTTCTTCGGGGACATGTTTTGTCCAATAGTGTACCTGTAGTATCAAAATTTTTTAGTCTGTGTATAGCACTTGTTGAAGGGAGTACCGCATTGGGAAAAGTTTCAAAAGATTCTCAAATACGACATGCAAAACTATTTTTAAAGTAACTTTTATGAAGAATAATTCATTCTTTCACTCAAATGCCACATCATTTTAAACACATGTTACCACTAGAACAGCTCTATTACAACCAGTATATACTATGCATTCATCCCTATCTCATGTGGCATGAACTACAATGTTCTTGGGCAATCCTAAGATTACAGATAACATCAGTGTCATAAAGAGTATGGAAGAATATATAATGGAAGAACTGGCCAATGGAGCGGCATTTGTCCAGGATGCATATGCCATATAACACCAGTTATATATTTTAATGACCCTTAGTAACTCAATGTTGTTTATTCTATGGTTGTGTATAATTTAAACTTGTACCTTAGAAAATGAAGCCATTGTTTGACGTAGTGCTGCCAGCCTTTGTTGCTGGCTAGATCGAAGCTCCCGTATACACTTAATCTGTTTTTGAACTATATTCAGCATTTTTTCCTCCTATATAAAAAAAGGAATGGAAAATATTTTAAATAATACAAGTATTTCTATAGTTTTGTTATTGAGAGTCATATTTTCTAAAAATAGTGGGAGAGAAGCAATTTGGGTTTATATATAGGTAAAACTATTTTCATTCTGTACCTACCAGTGGTTTCCAAAGTTCAGTACCACTAAGCAGAAAGATTCTTTGAGGGAAAAGGAAGGGCCAGTAACAATGTTAGGTAGTATGTAGTTGCTATTTGAATTTGTACCTGTAGAATGAAAAAGATGAATGAATGTCTTTTGGATGTGACCTAGGAGGCAAGGCAATAATTACTCAAAAAAATTGGGAACCACTGATATGTATAAATGATGGAAGGGTACTTAATGAAGTAAAAAGCTAAGGCCTTAGTATATGCAGTAAATGGAACAGTAGCGTTCAACATGTTTGGCCAAAAAAGTAATAATGTCTTATTTGTCAAATAATCAAATGGTTGGGTGGATTACTAAAGCATAAACTAATGAACAGCAGATCTGTTTCATCCCTGCTTGGACTTGTTTCTGACTACAGACTTTTGCAGGATTTTCTCAGTTCTTATCTCTGGCAAATGTCAGGGAGGTACCCTTAAACTTTGCTTTGTTTACAAAATTTCTTTTCCAATATTCATTGCATCTCATGCACCATCAGCGTCCATCATCTGCAATGCCACAGCGATAAAAATAGGAGTTACTAATACAAAATATTTCTCATATGCTCCATTGTGTTAATACATCTAAGCTTACACTTTTGATTGTAATAAATAATAAATAAATTGACAAAAAGAAGGCTCTTTATACACTTTTTTCATGAATTCAGTGTTTAATGTATGCTCTTTAAAATGTACACTTTGAGAGGTCAGTATTAGGTGATTGATACTATATTTCACAAGTAATAAAAGTTTATGTAGTTCTGTGTGTTCATAAAGTTAAACTTTGCACCATTTAATTATAAAAAGGGTGAGTATGTTGCATTAGCACAAATTTAAACAATAAGATGGTGCAAGTGAAATAGCCAGCCAAGTTCAAGGGAATGTTAGATAAAGCTACTAAAAATCTCTTAACACATTTTTTGATTAAACCCATAGTTAATTAGAACATAAAGTTGAAACTTTCATTAGCCCGGTTACATTGCAAGGTCCAAACTTCATTGCACTATGCGATAAAGGTTCACATGGAATATCAGCATATCGAAAACAAAAAGACATGGGTCACACACTCCTCACTGGCTTTACTTGAAATACTCATACAAAGACAGGAAGCAGGTGTCCCAACCCCCTTGCTGCCTGCAACATTGCATATTTTGGCATCAATTTATTTTTTAAATTTTAAATGACATGAAAATCTTCCATTCTATGTCAAAATGGACAATAATTAATATCTTAATGCACAATAATTGTTCAGTATAAGGATGCTAAACTTTTCCAAAAAAAAAAATCTGAGAAAACTATAAACTTCTTATCAGCACGCTTTGGATTTTTATTGTTTACAGAATGCACCATTTGTACAAAAAATATGCCTGGTTATTTCATGTTCTCCCTGTATAACCTGGTATATATACCAAACTATTTAGAACAGTTGTATCAGCAATGGTCAGAGTTGATGTCAAAGGAGGGGAGTAAGTCACTTGCTGAGCCACAGAGCTTTTAACTTGTAGAAGGCTTCAAACTATCATTTGCTACATAGATGAACATAATTGTGGCTGTTCGTGTTTAAGTATTGCATCACAACATTTGGTGGAAGTGGATACCTCCTTCCTATCAACACAAGGCAGCTCATTTTTTGGTTGATATCAAATGCAGCTGAAATGTTCTCATATTTACTGAATTGTGTGTGGTTTATTGGCATAAACCTTTCCTTTTAACAATTTTGGAGACCTTGATTGTTCCCTACAAAGGTGATCTTTGAAGAAGTTGGTTATAAATGCCACAGATTTTCTGGATATGTGATAGGTTACCCATCTTGCTTTAAGTAGTAATGTAACTCAATGTGCTACTGATTACAAGTAGTAGGAGTAGTAGTGGTAGTGGTAGTATTATTATTACTTATTTCTCATGCATTGACATACAGAATTTTTTTAAAAAAATAAACACAAATAAAAAAAAATACTTTTAAATATAACAATTAGGAACAGTGCCTTCAGCAATTCCAGAAGGCACTAACTTCAATCAAAATTTATTCCAATTTGATTGGATCAGTCCCCCAGTTCCCGGTTTATTAGCAGCTACCTACTGGAATATCCAGGGTACCAAGCTCCAATCGAACCAAAACACAACATTAAGTTATATTTTCTACAATACTAAACTTTTTGTGTGTTTGTGTGTGTGTGTGCGTATAAGGATCCTGTTTAACTAATACTAGATAACTAGTCCTATACCCCTCCCATCTCATTTCATCCTCCTTTAACTATCTGACAATATTATTCTAAGGCACATTTCCTAATACTGATTACAATATTTCAATGATTTCACAGTAATGTCTATTTACTATTTACTGGTTAAAAACAAAGGGACATAAGATGTGCATGCACTAATTTCCAATGTTCAGTTCATGCTGGGGATGTATTGAGCCAAATACAGCATAGAAGTGCATATTCTGTGCATGGTACATAAGAAATTATGCTTTGTCTCAGAAAATTCTAATGTCCAGGACTTTACTGTTTGTAACCATGAAGGTCTAAGCCAGTTGCGGTATGACATCTTTTTTATGAAATCAGGCCCCTCAAGTTTCCTTGTTCATTATTTTTTTGTATGCTGCTCTTTGAGGGAGCTGCAGCATTAAACCAACTTCTAAAATTGAAGCACATAACCTGAAATGAACCACGGTAATCAAAAGTTGGTGCTAAACAAATGAGACATGCCACAGCATTGTTGCCTAGTTGAAACAGCATGTTCTAAGTATATGTCAGTAGATGTAAGTTCTCTAAGAGTTGGAACAATCTTATTGTCTTTTATTTTTAATGTTATTTATTGTCACTTTGACTGTATTGGTCTTCTCATGATGTCTGTAGATTGTGGGCTGAATACTATAGGTGTAAGCATGTAGGATGTAATCTTAAAAGAAGTTAGGAACAGTGAAGTTGTTACATATACAAATGAGTCAGTATTAGGTGACACTAAAACTTCACTAACTGATTAATTCTTCAGAACATGTTTCAAGAGCATTCGCTCTCATCTTCAGCTGGGGACTGACTAACTCTAGCAGGTGACGTAGTGGCATCTACTGGTTCCATTAGATAATGTAACAGGAAGTCCATTGCTGGAATGTCAAAATTCATCACTCTATGTTTATTTTTTAAAATATAAGTCTTTTCCTATATTGCCAAATCCTTGGGATTGGTGGTAGCTTTTAACAGTTTGGCTTCTCCTGCAATGTTATGATCGTAAGTCCAAAAGTGATCTGCAACTGTCGATTTATCCACTTGTTTATATCTTAAATTTCTGAAGTGTTCCTTGGTCCTTGTCTCCAAATTTTGTATTGTTTTGCCTATATATATCTGATCACACTCCAAACAGTCTATCTAATACACTCCTGACTTCTTGATGAGTGGAATAATGTTCTTCGTGTTGCTGTTCAGAAGCTTTCCAATACTAAATTTATTTTGTGCAGCCAAACGTATATCACAATTTTTAAAGATTTTTATGAATGCCCTGTTTGCCCATGGATGATATGTGAATCTTTTAAAAACCACGTCCTTTTTTATCATGGAGAGAGTTATGGTGTTTTTAATATCTTTCTGTCTTTTGAAATGTTTGATCTTCTTATCAACTAAAAAGCTGCTGAATCCATTGTTGAGGGCTGTTTTGATGATATAATGGTATTCTGCTGAATATTCTTCTTTGTTGAGTGGGATGTTTACCAATCTATGGACAAGGCTGTTTATAATGGCATGTTGGTGTGGTTTAGGGTTGAAACTGTTATTCTTTATGTGGTTATCTGTATGTGTAGGTTTCCTATATATGCCGAATGAAATTATGTCATTTCTCCTGTATATTTTTAGGTCCAAAAACAGTAAAAGACCATTTTCCTCCAATTCCATAGTGAATTTAATATTTTGGTCCTGCAAATTTAGTAATTTTAGGGCATCTTCTGTTTGTTTTTTTGGGACTATTGCCAGAATGTCATCCACATATCAAAACCATGCTTTGAAGGTTAAAGGTAATGCCTTAGTAATGTGTGTTTCTACAGCACTCATGAATAAATTTGCCAGAAATAGAGAAAGGGGGTTACCCATAGCTAAGCCAGAAACTTGTTGGTAAATTTTCCCATTGAATGTAAAAAAGTTTTGGTTTATACACAATTTAGTGAGATTGGTATAATCCTCAATTTCTTCTGGTGTCAAGTTTATACTTTTTAGCCAATTCTGTAGATTTAGGAGCAGTTTTTTTGTAGGAATACTAGTAAACAAAGATGCAACATCAAACGAGACCAAGGCGTCATTCGGCGAAATCCACTCATTATTAAATTGGTCCACAAGTTTATATGGATTGACGATACTTCTACTTTCAAATTACAAAAAAAAAAAAAAAAATCTTTAGAACAATTCCATAAAATCTTCGATATCTTAATAAACCTAGAACCTAAATAATAAAGTAATCACTTACCATTTCTTTGGACTGTAAAAGATCCATATCCCATTGCTCTAGCATTACACCAACATTTCTTTTGAGTTCCTCACTAAGATGTTCTCGTTCTTTATGTTGAGTGAATAAAAGTTCTTTTATCTTTGTTTCATTTAGTTGAACAGCTCCTTCAAAAAGATTAAGATGTGTGTTATTTCATACATTCTTTGAAAAACTTGCCTTAAATTTTGATTTTGCCTTTAAAGATGACAGGCAAAACATCACAGATGATGATGATGATGATGATAATTTTATTTGCTGTAAATAGACTTGTGTACACAAAGTATGAAAAGTTTGTAAAATCCTCAGAGCAACATCTTAATACAATGCTGGGAAGCAGACAGTGGAACCATGCTGAAGATGAAAGCAACAGCCTTTGAAACATATCCAAGTAAGTGAAGTTTCAGCGATTTCCTCAATAATAATTTGTTATATTCTGTACACAAGTTTATGACATTGTCAAAATCTAGAGTTAACTATGTATAAGGGTATGTAATTTTAAAACATTAGTCAACGTAAAATAATTCATAATATAATTATAAAGTATAGTATAAGAATAGCAAGGTTTAACAGAATCAACATACAATAATTTATAATTAGAGAGCTTATTACACAAATACAAGAATTAAAGGAGAATTACACATTTTATTCTCTATTCATCAACCCTTGAGGCATTTCTGAATCAAGAATTCTTTTAGTTCTCTTTTAAATTTCTTCCCTTTTTTCAATTTTAGAACCTCTGTTAGTTTGTTCTACAAGATTATATCTTTGATAAGTGGATCTCGTTTTGATGTTTTTTGTGTAAGGTGATTCAATGTAGATTAGCTTTTCTTTTCTCCATGTGACATAGGTGTGGCACTAGTTATTACCACGAACATGTTTATTGCTATTTATAATCAATAGGATTAGTCTATATTAATGAATGAACAATTTATTGCTTTAAAGTATATACATATATTAAACTGCCCATTCTATTTGGCCCTGGCCACTAAGCTGCACAGTCCACTAAAATTGACAATTACATATACATAGTATTTAATTCATACATTTATAGTGCTATTCTTATTATTATTTCTGTCCTCTTTTAACACTCCATTTCCACTTATTTTTTACTTACTGTAAATATTGCCCAATGCTCTTACACTGTTATCTAGAATTTTATTTATTCCTATTCATTCTATACCATACACTTTCTTTTCTCCAAATCTCTGTTTCTGTACATTCAAATAGAATATGTTGCATGTCCTCCTCTTCCCCACATAATGGACATATGCCTTGCGAATAATCTTTTCATTGCCCTTTTAGCCTCCATACTCCTGCTCTTAACCATGCTATCCCCCCTCTTTCTTCTTTATTAGTGACATCCACATATCTCTCTCTTTCCCAATGACTTTTCATTGTAACATAAAATGCCAACAATTTTTTTCTCCCCTAACTGACTAAATAATTTTTGTATCTCACTATCTTCAAATCTTCTTATATTCCTCAAAAAAACTTTATTTAATTCCCTTTTATTCCAAACACCTCCCATACCATTATTTTCTAAGTTATTTCTTAATTCACTTATCCAACTCATGCTTTGTAGACTAGTATCTTGATACTTTAAACATTGATTTAACAAATTATTTTCATCAAGGTGCAGGATCCTATACCAATGTTTTAAGGCTCTCTCCATAACCAATCCTTTTCTCGATACTCGTCCCAATGCAATTTCAGCCATTTCAATAGTCGCTATTAAAGACAACCCAAGAACTTCCTTACAAAACATGCTATGTACAAGGTTCACAACTTTCCATCCATTTTCAAGTCCCCATATTTCAATATCATATAACTTCTGAGCCTTGACAACTGAGCTGTATACTCTTTTCAGCCATTTCATCTCCATCTCTGGCATTTTAAATAAGCACCTTCTTACAGCTGTCGTTATTTTCCCCTTTGCTAGAGCTAATTTCTTTTGTTTCTCCCATTTTCCTCCTGCATCTATTTTCATTCCTACATACATACAATCTCTCACCACTTTATATTCATTATTTCCTTTATTTCCATTTTTCATATTTACTCAATTTTCTCTTTTCATGCGTTTTCATTTACACTTAATCCCCATTCTGCACAATATGAATCTATTTCCTGTAAGGACAGTTTTAAACCATTTACAGTTATGGACGCTACTACCAAATCATCTGGGAAAAGCAGACCAGGTATGTGTATATTAATTATTACAGGCAAGAAATTGTTGGTATTGTTGATATTTTGTAATATATCATCAATAGATAAATTAAGCAAAATTGGGCTTAACTTACATCCTTGTCTTAGACCATTTTTTATGTATTTCTATGGTTATTGCCCCTTCCTCGTATTTTACATAGAAAGCATTGTCCCTATATAACCCTTTTAAAGCATTTGATTACTTACCCCTTTCTTTACAATTTGCACCCCAATAATTTCATCTCTATTCTATCAAAGGCTTTCCCTAGGTCAATAAGCCATATACAATTTTCCTCTTTTGTTCTTTAAATGCTTACCATTTAATGTTTTTATCACATTTACATTATAAGCAGTTTGTCTTCATTTCCTGAAACCCATTTGAAACTCTAACAAAATTTTACATTTTCCTGTCCATTCTTGGAGTCTATCTGCTAGGATTCCTTTAAAATTTTTTCCCATGTTAGATAATAAAGTTATACCCTGATAGTGGTAAGATTTCTGTATATCCCCTCTACCTTTATATATAGATTGTATTATTGCTTTTCTCCAAATTTCTGGCATGTATCCTTTACTTTTTATAAAATTAACAGTGATGTTAGCACCTTCAACTCAATTTGAATCCCTACACCATTCCATAAGAAATTCTCCTAGTATCCCGTCTATTCCTGGGGCTCTGTTGATTAGTCTATGTACATATAGCAAGATCACAGTTAGCAAGATATTTTCTCTAAAATCTTATCGACATGAGATTCTTTTATTAAGCCTGTAAATAATTCTTACAGTGTTTTTGTAGGATATTTAGGTTACTAATTGCAGTGCTGCCAGAGTTCTATGCCATACTATAAATTATTATTATAATAATAATAATAATTTATTTGCTGTCAATAGACTTGTGTACACAAGTTTCTGACTTTGTCAAATAACTACAATTTACAAGGTATCCAGTGATATTTTCATAAAATTATATACCAAATAGCAAGATATTTTCTCTAAAATCGTATCGACATGAAGTTCTTTTATTAAGCCTGTAAATAATTCTTACACGGTGTTTTTGTAGGATATTTAGGTTACTAATTGCAGTGCTGCCAGAGTTCTATGCCATACTATAAATTATTACTATTATTATTATTAATAATTTATTTGCTGTCAATAGACTTGTATACACAAGTTTCTGACTTTGTCAAATAACTACAATTTACAAGGTATCCAGTGATATTTTCATAAAGTTATATAGCAAATATATATCATGTACAAATTTAAGCCATCTTCAACTCAATATTGTTTTCTTTACCATATACACATGAAGTCAACACTCAGATTAATAATAATAACAATAATAGTAATAATAAATTACACACACTGTATACAGTGTTACCAAAAAAAAACTGAGACAGTGAAATTGCCTTGGGACTTAATCCATATGGAAATTATTATAATAATAATAATAATCATAATAATAATTTGTTGGCTGTCAAGAGACCTGCATTTACAAGTACTGTCTTAGTCAAAAAGGAAACAAACATATTTACAAGTAACATTACATTTTGGTTACCACATTCTGTATATAATCTTCTACATTCTAGATTTAAATTAATAACAGATCATCAGGACTAATTCATAATGAAATAACCTTACAGTTTTAGCCATTTAATATTTATTAAGGATAAGAACAAATCATATTAGAGATTAGTGATAACATTGCCCAGTTAAAACTCATCTAATCTGTATAGACATTTGTCAATAAGATACTTTTTCAACACATTCTTAAAAGAATTACCTTGCTCGGTTTTAATGAAAGTGGGAAGTTTATTATACAGGATGATACCTATACTATATGGATCTTTATTGCTCGATGTTTTTGTCTTATGCTCCCTATGATAATTATTAATTCCCCTCATGTTGTAATCATAATGGTCTCTATTTAATGATATGTATTCCATTTTAGATTTTATTAATAAAAGAACTTTGTAGACATACAACAATAAGACTGTTAGTATGTGATGTTTTCTAAATGTTTCTTTCACAGATTGGCAACTAATTAAATTGAATATGCATCTCATACTTCTTTTTTGTAATATAAATACTCTATTTAAATTAGAAAGGCTTGTCCCACCCCAGAAGATAATTTATGCCATAATATGCAATTTTCCATAGAGCAATAACCAGATATGTTGAGAGTTCCCTTCCCAGTAATAATTCCATGTTATTTTCTTGCTTATATGATCTACATGGTAGTTATATGTCAGATTCCAATCTAGGTATAATCCCAAGAAATTAAATTGATTCTATGATTTTTTCATTTAACATTATTTCAGGATTATTATTCTTACTTTTGTAACCATGGAAATGTAAAATTGTTGTCTTGTTTAAATATATTTTTAGACTATTATTTTCAAGATATTTCAGCATGATTGTTAAGGAGTATATTGATTGCTATGAAATGTTTCAAACTCTGTACTGGCTTATCCCAAAATAGTTGCAATGTATCATTCACATATGAAATTACTTTACTTCTCAAACTGATGGATATCATTCACATATATAAGATATTAAAGAAGAGCAAGAACTGAGCCTCGAGGTACTTCATACTTTACTATGTCACATTGCAATGAAAATGCTTTAATAATGCTACCAATGTTATTCTATTTTGTATTCTGTGCTCGGTTTGCGATTTGTCAGTTATGATTTTAGTAAATAAAGCATTTTTCCTCTTATATAATAATTTTCAAATTTTATCAATAGTAGGTTGATAGACACACTATTGAATGCTTTTGATAAATCAAGATAGAATCCCATCATTTTATCCCCATTGTGCAAGTGTGCAAATGCTTCATTGATTAGTTCTGTCATATAAATGTTGAATGATGCTTTCTAAGGCCATTCTGCATGCTAACATGTAAGTTATTTATTAAAGAAACTGACCAATCTGACATTCTGACAACCTGTTAATGATTCCAAATATCATCAATAATAGTAATTACCAATTTCAGGAATAAGGTCTAGAGCCTGTTTCAGATCCTGTGCAGAACATACAAACCACATTAAATGCAGATATATAGAGTGATTCCAGCAATGTAATCGACGTTACACATGGCTACCAATAGCAAAGACAGAAAATAGACAAATACCGCACCCAGAGGCTGTTTTAGCCCCTCCTCCCCAATTTTTACAAAATAAATTTAAAAGTTCCTAATTATTATATAAAATTATTTCATTTACACAAAAAAAGCTACTTAATTGAATAAACTGAAATAATTTTGCATGACTTTTAAAATTTTATTTATACTATATATGTTATTTTTAACTTATAGCATATTGTAATTAAAAAACTACAACCAGTGGAAGTGAAAAAAGTTTAAAATTATGTTTCACTTTCATAGCACATCCAGTACATGCACACTACAATCAGCATTTTTAGATCATTCAGCAGCACTAAAGGTCACATTTTTGTTTAAAAATTAACTTCCTATATCTTTCTTTCTTGTTTTAGTACTTTGATGTGCTTGGGATCAAAGGTTATTTAACGTATTAAATTTAAAATTAATTTTGTGTCAGAACTAATACAGTGAAGCAACTAATATATTCTTAATGCATTAGTGTAATTTAATACTCTTATGCTCCACTTACCATTGAAATTATAGAATATGTTTCACAGACTTTTGCCTGCACCATCCGTTGTGTGTTGACTGCCAGATTCATTGTAGGTTGGATGGACTTGGTGTAGCTCTAATGGACATTTTATGAACTTTTGGATTAAATTGTCTTCTGCTGGATCTCAAAGTTCATAACCTTATCTTCATATTTTCTTACAAAAATTTTTTTCCAATCAATATAATTCAATAGTAAGTGGAGCATAAGAGTATTAAATTGACTCACTAGCTATTTAAGAATATGTTATTTACTCTGTAGACAATACTACTGCCCAATGTTACCTTGTACTGCATATATAATTATTAATGTTACATCAATGTTGTGGTCTGACCTCTACACTGTGATATCTAAAACTTCCAATTCTGAGTTCATGGTTCTAAATGCATGAAATGTTCTTAAAGAAACAGTACTATATATGAATATATGTGTAACTGAACATATTTCCAAAAAAATGTTGTGCTATGCAGTCCACTATATTTTTATGGCTATGCTCACTTTTCTTTTATATTCTGTTAACCAAATGTTTCCATTGCACCCTCCCCCCTGCCTAGTTTTAAGCGTCTAGCACTCAAATGACTTCACCCATAGCAAAAAAAACTTTCTGTAATGGCTGCAACAACAACAGTTTGCCTCCATGGTCCCGGGTCAGCATGTCCACCTGCAAATGCGGAGGTCCTGGGTTCGAATCCAGTAAGGTCAATTGCTTGGGTAAGATTTTTCGGAAGTTTTTCCTTACTCTGAAAATATGAATATAAGTGTTGTAGGATCTGGGCTAGCAATTGCAAAACCAAGAAATAGTGCTCACCAACACATTAATAACTATGAATTTACATTATTTTCAAAACCTAACTTCAGATAAATCCTAGAAATCAAATACCCAATGGTTTACTGCGACTCGTTACGGCCTAACGACCTCCGCTTGCCTCGTTTAAATTGAACATATATTGTATCATTCTGAAACATTACCGTAGCAATATTATATATAGCTTGATTTTTATTGTGAGGGCAAGTTAAGATGTTGACATTATTGGGATCGGACGCTTGGTGATAATCCTAGCGGGTAAATCGTAATTGGGTGGAAAACTGCTTTAAGTATTGCAGTACCATTTGAGAGGCATAAATAGTATCATCTAGCGGTAAAGGCCAGGACCGATGGATTTTTTCGGGCGTAAAAATCCTAAGTATGGCTTCCTTCGGAAGGGAAGTAAAGCCGTGGGTCCCGTGTCGTACATTTGCGGCACGAAAAAGAACCTCAAGCCTGAAAGAGAGGCCTCTGAGTAAATTTTGTCGGCCGTTTCACGCCCTGAGTTGAATGGGACGCTGATGACCTGAGATGTTAAAGAGCGTCCTTAAATAAATCAATCAAAAAAAAAAAATCACTTGAATGCATTGGCGGCATGGAAGAGCACTATTAGAAAATGGCCGGTACGCGTAGGAAAATGTGCACTTTTGAGCAAAAAAGGAAGCAGAAGATTGTTGTAGAGTATTAAATATATCAGTAATCATTAATGTGTAACTTATTTGTATGAAATGTGTACCCAAGCACGTAGAAAAGCATGTAAAATTTTATTAATATAATCTGTTGATTTTGTTGCAGTCATATTTCTAAAGGAACTGGTGAATTTATTTCTTACGAAAACCCCTAGGAGTCGATGCAGCCAGGACACAATCCCCCATCTAGTGATGAAATATTGATTTCACGGGTTCTTGCTCTAAGCTAAACTAGTGTGTACCATATGTACAAGTTTTCTTGAGTAATTTTGCTACTGCTTCCACATCTTCCATTAGATATTAAAAATTGTCATGTAACAACTCCCGTTACATAATACAAAAAGTTGTAATTGTTACCTGCTGTGAAATTTTCCAATCTTTTCTTCTTTGTTTGCAGAGTTTTGCTCACACTGCTGTTAAATGAATTAAAAATCATTTTAAAATCAGCACTTACGTCCAGCTCATTAACTCCCTGCTTATTCTTTGCGTTACTTTCTTCGTATCCACCACTAGTTTCACAATTTTTATCGGCTGCGCATTGAAAATCTGCCTTTCTATTTGTGGTTTTGTCAAATTTCCTAGTTTTACATGGCACAATTTCATCTTCAGATAAATCTGGTGAACTAGTATACGTTTTATGTTTCACTATTTTATTTGAACTTTTTTTAGTTTCCTTTGACATAATTATATTCTGAAAACTGCACTCTACCCAGTGCACTGAATGGAAATTGTAATTGGTACACTGTTGTTTCTAAATGTTAATACAAATTGCATACGTTGAAAAGCCCGCACTTGCTTTAAGCATTAAGAGGCGTACGTTTTGATTGTTCTTGGACAAATCAGTGCTACCACTATGAAATCAAGATAAACGATTAGTGTGAAACTGTGTTCATTGTTAAATTTCTTTATTGATGAGAGAGAAAAAAAAAAACTAGGTGGCTCTATCGAGAAAGTTGTTCTAGAAAAAAAAAAAAAAACTAGCAATGATACGGCTAACCATATGCCTGTGCTGACAATGAGAATGCCAATTAGAGGTTAATATGTGGAGAATACACAAGTTGCAGATATTGTCAATAAAGACTAGTCATGCCAGTGTGCAGATTATCTACAAATGGGAAACTCAATATTGGAAAGTGAAAGGCACTGACCTGATTGAACGCCATTTTTCGATCTTTCTTAGGAATGAAATGAGGCCTCAACCTCGTTTTGGGTTATCTTGCTCGCCTATCAGTTGCATCCACGTGTACTACTGCTCTACGCTACTACCTGTAGCATTGTTTAAAGAATAATTAACGACGTTAGGTTGGCTGTGACGTAATCAGAATGACTTCATTTGCGCATCTGGGCCCGGCTTGCGCATAGAGGAAATTTCGTCCTGGTGAAAGTAACGCCTCTTTTCACGATCGGCAGCAGAGAACGAAAACTTCGCCTCCTGAGTATTGAGCACATATTTAGTGTATGAATGCTATCGCGTCGGGTCACTATTGTATTTTCGTATTTATTGTACCGCAGTGGATTTAAAGTGTGTTGTGCGAGTTAGCGCTTTTATAAACGTAATGTTGCTATATTGCAGCTCCCTATCTCTTTCCTGTGATTATACTAACGTGCTCCCACGATTTATTCTTACAAGCAGGGCTGAAGGCACTGCTTCTCGAGAATCGTGTGGAATCTGTTGCTGCTATGCAACGCCCGAACGGATGGTCAGTCCCGAGCACTTAGCGTTACAAGCAGGGTGAAAGCACTAGGAATGTGGAATCCAAGTGGTTGGCCAGCCCCAAGCGACAGCGGAGTTCACTCCACGCACTTGTGTCTCATGTTCAATGTATTTTTTTTATTATTATTAAAAGTAATGTAAGGTAACCTGGCTACCGAGCGGAGCGGATATGAGAGAACAGAAGCTCCTATTTATGGTGAAGTTATATAGGTAAAAAAGTGAGTTAATTTAAAATGTGATTATAGCAACATCTGGGGAATTGTAAGTAGTATTGTTTTATTTAGATTGTAGACTTAGTAGTGCAATAAGTACGAAGATATTAGTGGAATATTGTATGATAAATTTAACATCTCTGTGGCAGTACGGTTATTCGAGGCGAGATATGGTGCTGCTTGGGCAGCAGTCGTGGTGGTCTCGCTGAAGTTAAAATACGTCATTTTGACGTCACGCACACGCGTCGTCAGCCGGCTGGAGAGGAGTAGTAATAATTCGTTCTGGTTATTGGGGATATATAATTATTTTCGATAATGTAGAGAAAAGATATTTACACCTTTAGAGCTTTAGTTAGTTTAGGGGGCTATTCCCTTTGTATAAAAAATGGAAGAGAAAAGTGATAATCCATTTAAGCTCAGGCAATCGTTATCAAGATCACCGTTCAGAAATGAGAATGATAGAGCATGTAGTAACGATTTAATATGGCCAAAAAAGTGTAACAGTGAACCCACAAGATAGACCTGATATGGAACTTTCAAGAGTGCAGAAAATTTATTATCATTATGTAAAAATAAAAAAAGAAAAGTATAAATCCCAAGTTGAGGTTGTGAGAGAATTGTATGATAGAAAATCTCGTGAGATGCCAAGTGGAACTTTTGTCCAAGTGACAGCAGCTCCTGTATTTAACACCAAAAAATCAAATTTACAAAAATTCATGGAAACCAACAAACAAAATCAAAGAAAATTCTCACAACAGAAGCAGATACAAATGAGGATAAAAAAAAAAAACATGAATAGTCAGAACCTAAAGAATAAGAACAGAAAGATAGAACTACCAAGAAGAAGAAGAAGAAGAATCATTTGGTCATTTTGTACTAAAGAAGGACTAAAAATGAAAATTTACCATAAAGATTGTACAAAAAATATGAAACCTAAATATACTTTCCGTGGTTAAGATGAAAGATAAAAATGTGGGGGCAAACAGAACTGTTCCCACCTACAAAATGTTTTGGGAAAGAACCATTTCTAGAACCAATATTAACATGCATAATTGTACAAGTAAGAAACCTAAAAGAAACACGCTAAGTAGAATAAAGAGAAACTTAAAAAGAGTTATTGCTCATAAGATAAACTTAAGTAAATCAAACAATCATAATGAAAAATGTGTTCAGATAGAAGGAACCAGTGATTAAGATATCCGCGAAAATGAAATGCAAAAAGCGGCATCCAACTATGTAGATAACCATAGGGACAGTTATGAAGATGTAGAGAAAATTCCAAATCAGTCACCTAAACTGTAAGTAACAAAATAGACGAAGAAATGGGATTAAGGATGAAAAAGGTCATATCAGGCGATTATAATGCAATCATAGAGTATATAAGTAGAGAAGAAGAAGAAGAAGAAGAAGATGTTAATAAGAACTTTGAAAACATGTGCGTTTATTAATAACTTTAGCACACATTCAACGGACAAGAAAGAAATACTCAAGGAACAACAGAAACTGCATGGCCATTGGCCAAACCAGACATCAGCAAACTTTATGCTGACTTCGATAACACGCTACAACGCAGTCGAATGGAAGAACGACAGACCCTGGTCGCGGACCTGAGGCATATCATAAAAAAAGTTTATAAAAATGGCGAATCAATCATTTTTCCAGTGCCCGATGCCATTGACAGAATGAACCTAAAAGTCCAAAACATAACAACCCCGGTGATCTGTTAAAATTACTCGAAGCAGCTTTTGAAAGGATAAACGAAATATTAAACTTAGAAGAGGTATATAAACTCTTTGTCCTCTGTTATGGACGTATAGCTTTCGACAGCAGTCAAAAGTGGCTACATTGTTATACGCAAATTAGACATTATAGACATAGATGGAGTCAATTATCCCAAACATAAAACTGATACAAGGCACCACTAATTGAGGTTACATCTTATTTCTGAGGTAAAATGGATTATTACGGAGACTCGAATTATCAACAATTGCACAAATTAATGCTCAACGTAGCAAACTAGTGCTGTCTGAAATTAAAATATTGCTGGACGAACTAAATTTAGATATCGTTTGTATTCAAGGGTCATATTCTTTTAGAGGAAAATTAACTCGTACTCCTGTCAAGACAGGGGTAATAAGTACCGGAGAAAATTCGATGTCAGCCATAATTATAAACAAAAGCTCCAAATAGTCAACATCACACAACTAAATGACTCTCAGACAAACTGCATCGAAATTACAATGATAGTGGAAAATTTATACTAGTTAATCAGTACTTTCAATACAGTCAGCCTATAGAACCTTATTTAGATACAATTAGAAGCATTAACAGAACCTTTTTGGACACAGAAATACTACATACGTGTGATGCTAATGTTACATCCAATTGGTGGTTTAACGAATTAAAAGACGAATGAGGAGAAAAGTGGAAGAAGTAATTTTTGAATTAAATTTAATTGTTATAAACCAGGCCAACAATCCGCCAACGTTTGAAAATTGCACGGGGGCAACATCCAACATTGTCATCACACTATGTAACTTCAAAATAGTAAACAAAATTACCAATTGGAAAGTTGGACATTGTTGTACTTGTAGTGACCACCGATTAATTTATTTTGAATACTATATTAGAAGTGGACGTAGGAGTGAATCAATACAAAAAGATATAATGTACAACTATTCACTTGCCAACTGACATAAATGAGAAAAGTTTTTAACAATCTACAGTTAAAATATACCGAGCACTCTGTTGATCAAGAAGCGGAAAGGTTGGCTAAAGCTATTAAAATTGCAATTTCTGGTTCCGTACCATTTCAAAACCTAAAAAATATACAGATAAAGTTTGTACCGATGAATTACAAAAAGCCAGAAGAAGAATGAGGAAGACTTAGATGAATATACCGGAAAACAACAATAGCAGGTGAACGGGAAAATAAACTTGAGAAATTATACAGAAGCAAAAGAAAGATTTAAACGTCTATTAAATGAAACTAGAAATAACTCCTGGCAGAAATTTGTAAAAAATAATCTAAATATTAACATCTGGAGTACTCCACACAAAATTATTATCGAAAAATTAAAAAACAAACAAAAAAAAAAACAAAACAGGAAATTTTAACTCCTCTCAATAAAGATGATGGAACAATGACAGCTACTTTAAAGTCCTATTAAACAAATTGCTGCCCGCTGATTAAGTGCTAAACACATTAAAAAGGATCATACAATTAACAATACTGGATCCATATATGCAATTGATATCTCAGAAATCAGACTCACCATTAACCAACTCAAATTGAAAAAGGCTGCAGTACCAGATGCGATAACAAAGGAGGCACTCATCTGTCTTCAGGAAGAAATAACCGATTTCTCATCGATGGATGGATTTTTTTCGGACGTAAAAATCCTTCGGAAGGGAAGTAAAGCCGTGGGTCTCGTGCCGTACATTTACAGCACGAAAAAGAACCTCAAGCCTGAAAGAAGCTTCTGAGCAAAATTTACTGGCCGTTTCACGCCCTGAATTGAATGGAACCCTGATGACCTGAGATGTTAAAGAACGTCTGTAAATAAACTAAATCGAGGTGTGTGTGTGTGTGTGTGTGTGTGTGTGAATTAGTTGCGAATTGGAATAAAAGCACTTTTACAGCCGTTACAATATTTCACCCGCCTAACAATGCCCTCATTACAGTAATTTACCCGCCCCCATCAATTTATATTTATGAAAAGAAGGCGAGCGTAGGCCGTCAAGCTTAACATTTTACCCGCGTACCAATGCACTAATAATCCATTTTTCACAGGGTAACACACAGTTTACATTCTTTTTAACGAAAAAAAATGCATTCAGCATCAGACACAAGTTAATGGGGTGTACTTCGCTGTCGCTTGGGACCGATTCCATGATTCCTCTGCAGCAGGAAATTCCATACGATTCCTAATACTTTCAGCCCTGCTTGTAACGCCAAGTGGCGTTGCGCTAGTACCATGAGATTTTCCTTACCCCCAGTACAAATTCTCGAGCGGTAGAGCTGCCAATCCGAGTCATTCCCGAGCCATAGCGGAGAACGATGAAGGTAATGCAACTTTCAAGATATAGCTAGATAAAAATTTCAAGCAAAACGGTATAATAGCTCAGATGGTTAGAGAGTCATGCTGTAGTTTAAAGGAAGTGGGTTCGATTTTGCACATTTTGATGCTTTTCGTTTTATTAATAATTTAATTGCACAATTATCATTAATAATAATTGCGCTACGCATGGTAAAAATTGCAGAGATTTACCTGTCGCTATCAAGTTGTACTTACGAAAAGGAGACGAGTGTAGGCTGTAGCGAGTCGCAGCAAACTACTGATCCATCGCTTTCTAGGATTTACCCGGTTAGCTTTAAGGTTAGTGTGTGCGCTATTTCCAATAAGACAATATGGGGTAAAAGGTGAAAAACTCATTTTTGCAATAAGGAACAACATTTTGCAGCCAGAAATTTACTGAGGTCAACGCATAGGTTATATAACTTTAACAAAAAAATAATACATACAATATTTACACTTTTACATGTGATCATCATCTTCCATTCGGGACTGAGGAGGTTCGGCTCTGTCGTTAGGGACTGCAGCTCTGCTGCTCTAGAATTTGTACCGCGGGCTGTGATTTTTTTTAAAGGCGGCCCTACACCCTCTGCCCAGGTGGCGATCATCCGCAGAGGCTACATCGCCTCCTCATGCAGTTAGTACCTAAACATGCATGAGGGGTGCTTGTTAATTAGGGTACATGCAGGTGTTTGGAAGGTTAACATGCAGGTGATTTGTCGGGTTCCGCTAATGCACCCCGGTTAATAGCTGTTATTGTATAGCGTGCAGGGATGCATAGTATGCGAGCGTGTCAAAGGTTATTCTCGGGCAGCATTCATGACACGACTGAACAGTGCCCGAGGGTTAGAGCGTGAGCCTGAGTGAGCATGCTATATGAGTAGTTAATTGGTTAGTTTGCTAATTAGGTTAATGTAAATGCCATGAGTGATGAGATGAATCGCTTGTTATGCATGGGTTATGTGATATGTAATGGTGGGGGTGGGATTTTCGCCGTTGTCTTGCCATAAGAAGGTGAATAGTCCATGGAGGTCTGGCTTGCTGTTTCGTTGATGCATGATGATCTTAGTATGATTTGCAGAAGAGCTTAGGAGACTAAAAGAGAGCTTAAGTGTATGTTACTCATATTGGGAGCTTCGCAAGATAAATTCTTGTTTCGATGGCTGAGTCGTTTTTGTGCAGTGTTCTGTCTAGTAGTGAAAGTGGCCTATTATGTTTATCCTGAGAATTGTCATACCTTCCTCATAGTAAGAGAGTTACGGTGCTTCTCAAGTTTACTGTATGTGTCAGCGACAGGTTTTTTTTTAAAACGAATTCTTCAGTTGTATGAACTTACTGTTCCTTGTGTATTATAGAAGAGGGGGCAAGTAGTGGTACCTTAGCTATAATTTTGAGAACCTTATTTTGGAATCTTTGTAATTTCTTTATATGGTTGGGTGCAGCATACTCCCAGATGGGGCCCGCATATGTAAGAACAGATCTGATGAATGTTTTATACAGAGTGAGGCCTAGGCGTAATTGTAGTGTATTATTGTAATTTATAAGGGAGTAGAGTGTGCGAAGTTGTGCATTGACTTTACAGCATATGGTATGTATATGTTCTTTCTTACGCCTAGGTATGTAATTGTGCGATATAGGGTAATTGGCTTATCAAATAGTTTTAGTGGTGTTAGCTGCTTAGATAGTGAGCAATGTTTACGCTTGATGAAGAGAATAGCTTGGCATTTATTTGTGTTGACTGGTATGCGCCATTCTGTTAGCCAAGGTACAAGAGTATCGAGTGCTTGCTGTAGGTTATTGTAAAAGTTACGGATTACCCGATTGTGCCATGATGGCGGTGTCATCGGCGTAGATGTAATAGGATGAGTTAGTTTCCATAGGTATGTCATCAATATAAATATTGAACAGCGTGGGATCTAGTAGTATGCTACCTTGAGGGACACTAGCTTTAATGGGGTGTATGTTAGAGAGTGTCGTAATAACTGAGGATGGAAATTGTCTGTTTTAAGCAGTTAGCCGTGAGTTTAACTATGGTGTGAGAGAATTTGTACTGGTGCATTTTACGTTGCAGTCTTTCGTACCAGACGCGGTCAAAGGCATGTTCGATATTAGAAAAGATAGAGCCTGTGGATTTCTGTGGATTTAATTATATTAGAGCCTCCTGTTATGTGTTTGGTGACTCTGGATAATTGGAGAGTAGTGGAATGTTGGACTCGAAAACCAAATTGTTCTGGGATTAAAATATTATGTTTATGCAAGTGGGCGTTGGTGCGTTTTAATGTTATCTTTTCCAGCACTTTGCTTACAGTATTAAGTAGGCTGATCGGGCGGTAGTTGAGCGGATTGGAGTGGTCTTATTCTTTTTGGGGAAATATAACACTGTGGCATTTTTCCAGCAGGAGGGATAAAGTTCAGATTCAAGGACGAAGTTGAATACGGTCGTTAATGCGTAAGGTGGAAAATATTTGAGTGCAATATTGAGTATTTGATCGGTGCCAGGGGCCTTTTTGTTGAGTGGATGTCTGATGAGCCAATAAGTTTCAGAGGGGAAGGGTTTTAGGGTTTTATTATGGGCGGTCCTGGAACAAAAGTCTTTGGTCAAGGTCATAGTAACCGCGATAAATGGAGGAGACGAGGGAGTCATGTTAGGAGTGAGAATGCCTTGTAAGGCTTCACCAAGTGCTTCGGCTTTCACAAGATCGGTTTGAGCAATTGCTTGGTTAAATTGTAGGGGTGGTATCTGTGTTTTAACGTCTGTAAGAGACTTGGCAATGTGCTATATTTTATGATGTTCAAATAAAGGGTTTCTAATGCGGCATTCCATTGGTTTCTAATGTTTTGATTTGATTTATTTATGGACGCTCTTTAACATCTCAGGTCATCAGCGTCCCATTCAATCCAGGGAAGTCAGAGTTTCATTGAGCTGTACATTGCATCACTGCAGTTCATCCTTGGCAACTGGGTGCCTAGTGATCTGCCAAGCATGACGGGCTTTGTTACGGAGAGCTTTAATGCGGCTTATATCAAGTGGCAGTCTCTGATTAGGTTTATTAGGGACTTGAAACGGAACCGATGTTATAATAGCAAATTTGATAGTTTGTTTGAGGTGTTGAGTCGCGTGTTCAAGTTCGTCTCCGGTGATAATAGGAGTATAACGGAGATGTTCATTTATCGTTTGCCGAAAGGATTCCCAATTGACTTTGTTAAAGTTATGACTTGCTTGGTTGGGAGCAAGAGTAAGGACACACAAGTTCAATCCCGTCGGAGGTGGTCCGACGAGAAATCGTTGAGCACTGATAAATTAATTCTATGGTTAATATTTTGTGCGATTGTAATGTCTAAAATATGGGGCTGGTGATTTGTGTTCGCAGAGATAAATGTGGGTTCAGAAGGAGCATAGGTCACATATGCGGAGGAGTTTTCGTATCTATTGAGTTTACTCTTGCTAGATTATTGGCCCTGCAGTTCCACAGTGAGTGTTTGGCATTAAGGTAGCCTGCTATTATAGTACGATGTGAAAGTTGCAATGAGGTTTCCAAATAAGTGATAGCAATATCCTTTAGTAGCAATTAGGGTAGTTTGAAGATTATTGATAGATACATGAACTATCGTGGCTTCAAGGCGAATGAGCTGTAGAGGAAGAACAGCGGAATGATTAATTCTATTCTGTATGACCACCGCGGTACCCCCTCCATGACGGTTCCTGTCAGAGCGATAAATACTGTAGCCTTCAATGAATAGCCTATCTTGTGGGCATAGATGTGTTTCTGTTAGGTACGGCATGAATATTGCACATGTAAAGGAAATCTTTGAGCTCGGTCTTACGGCTACGAATCCCATTTGCATTCCATGAGATGACCTTGGTCGTGCTAACAGTCACCATCGATAAGTTCGGGGTTGGCAAAGATCGCGAAGAACTCTGCGTAGTTCATTATGATTATTTTGTTTTCAAATGGGTAAATAAGAATTGGGTGGGTGCATCTATCACAAGTTCTCTCAGCCTGGACCAAGAGATTCTCATTGGGTGGCCATTGACTTCCATTACGTTGGTGTACGCCTCATTAAAGGGCGGCTCCTGTGGAGCGTTAATGTCTTTTTGCTGCTGTTCATATGGAACACGTGGAGGCTGAATTGATGGCGCCATGTGAGCTTGAGAACCCAATTTTTTTGGCTCGTGCTGTTCCTGTGAGGCATATCCTGCCTGGGACATGCAGCCTGGGCCTGATTAGTAGACTTTGATATTTGGTGCGATTGGGGGTGAGTCCAATGAGCTTGACCTGAGTGGGGCTCGATGCCAACAAGTGCTGTGTCGGTTCAACCGGCCGCGAGCCGGTGTTGTGCTGACGTCCTTGCAGACTCACACCAGAGCCACGGAGCTCAGCCTCCCCTTTCAGGAAGAATTACACATGTAGGATCGGCTGTTGATTTAACTATTTTCTCCCTTCACCTTGCTGGAGCGATAAAACAAAAAACAACCAAAGTACCTAAACACAAAAGACATTATTCCTTCATTCCCAAACAATAGGTTAAAATAAGTAAAATCCAAAGTTAAAACAATAATAAGCAAGAATAAAACTTTAAAGGAAAAACAAAATTAACTATCCAATTCAATTGTCTTCTGTAAGTCCTGTATCTAGCCCCGTGGCTCCATTGTTTACAAAGAGCACACCTGCGCTGTTCATTAGAAGTTGTGCACTCATGAGTGTCTTGAGAGCCCATATATCTTAACAAACTGCTCTCAGAGCGTGGCAGTTGGCTGCCATAAGGCGCATTTGCTGGCACCGATTGCATTGTACTGGCACAGGAGGCGGTACAAAGTCTTCTACTGAGATCTTTATGTGAATGATGGCGTCGAGCTTAAGCAGTTTGCCGGTCCTCGTCTGACGCTATCCCCACTTGATAAATAGGGAGTGGCGTGCGGTCTTTGTTAAATCTTCGGAGCTGTGCTACTCTGGTAACGCCTATGCATTGCCGAGAGAGTCCACTCTTGATTTCGTTCTCTGCCTTGTTTAAGAACAGATTCTTAATTACCAATCTGTGGCTTCTGGCAGGTGCGGGTGTGATCATCTGAAAATTGATAACCCTGTTCCTGAAGAATAGGGAGAGGGCACGATAACCCGCTAGTTCAAACGCGCAGATTTGAAAGTCCCTGGTCTTTGGAGCTCTAGTTCGCGATATCCATGGGAGGGATATGTGGCATCAAATTCTGCCAAGATCTTCGACAGGTCTCCATCATGACTTTGGAGACATACAGAGGTGGCTGCAGCTGTGATGTAACAGTCTGTGCAAATGAAGTTGGGGAAATGCAGCATCTTCTAGTGCCTGAGTTTGCATGAGAGGTGGAGGGTAGGGAAGTAGGCTAGGAGGTGTTGGAGGGAGGGGATTGAGAGGTGGGTAGAAGTGTGCGCGAGCGCGGGTTGGAGTGGCCGGACTGTTGAAAACCGGTTAAGGCAGAGAAGGAAGCTGAAGGAGTGTAGATGGTGATAGGGGTGACAGGGAAGGATGATGGAGGGGTGGGGGAAGGGGTTCGGGGAGGAATGGGAATGCTCCTCTCAGGTGGTTCAGCATCCTTTCTGGTAGCACGTGGCTGCTTAGCAAACTTCCCCATCACTCAGCTATTAATAAGTAATGTAATTAAAGAGTGAAAGAGAAGAGGAGGGAAAAGCTTAGAAACTAAGGGACCCTATCAAGAAGTAAGCTTACTATCTGATAGAGAAGCAGAAAGACAGGAGTAGGAAGAGAAAAAGACAGCTAGAACGGTGCTGAAAAGCACGAGCTACAGTGGGTCCACCCAAGGGGCACCTAGGTACCAGTCTAGAGACTGTTGGCACGACTTGTAACTTGTGCACTGTGGGTGCACCAGAGATATGCTCTGAACCTGGTCAGATGGTTCCACGTGGCACAGCAGTGCCCAGCGAATGTGGCCGCGGTTGCCGAGTAGCTTGAGTGGCGAGAGCCGCCAATTCAAGCGCCCAATAGCATGTTAATACGGGCTCGGCAGTGGCACAAACCATTGGAGAGTGCTGCAGGTTGTGAC
The DNA here is from genome assembly GCA_030762175.1 of Metallyticus violacea. Lineage (NCBI taxonomy): Eukaryota > Metazoa > Arthropoda > Insecta > Mantodea > Metallyticidae > Metallyticus > Metallyticus violacea. Next base: position 18,361,337 of record CM060840.1, on the reverse strand, counting down.
TGCGGGTCAGGGCAAGCGATTCCGCACGATTCCAGTAGCAGCACTAGTGCTTTCAGCCATGGTGGTAGGGGCATGTATTCTACCGAGTATGCTGTGTGGAATACATAATAGTAATAACTTACAAATGCTTTAGTACAAGTGCTTGTAAAGTATGGTTTTGTAACTTTCTGTTCCACGAAAGAATGTACAACACTTGTAAAGTATTAGTAAAAAGTAACAAGCATAAAATTTGAGTCATAGAAGACCTAGATTTGCCACATATTTCCATACCTTGAGGCTTGAATTAGGTTCTCTACTCCTTTGTAGTAAATTAGTTTTTTAATATACAAAGCGAATAATGTCATTCCTGCTATATATGTGTGGCATATTTTCTCGTAAATAATAATTTAAATACTTTATTATGCATGTATCCAATATTGAAGCGTGATAGTTTACTTTGAGGCGACGATCGCATACGGATCCTTAGCATTATTTTCATTCGTCGAGAGATGACGGAGAATTACTAAGTGGAGAATTCAGCTTCTCGGTTGCTCTCGGTCATTTATTTTATTTTATGATAAAAATAATTGCACCTTTTTTCTTCTTTTTTGACAGGGTGTGTGGTTACTATCTTTTAACCGTCATATCATCTAATATTGATTTTATTAACTCTCGTTAATGAGGTAAGTTTAATTTCTCCGGAGTGCTTATATGGAAATTTCTCCGAATTATACTAATTACTACTAAAAGTTACAAATCCATACCCTTGTAATGTATTTAAGTATACTTTTCTGGAACAGGGACCAGTTATAATGACGATTACAATGACATGGGTCTAGTACGTCAGTAAAGCAGTGTAATAAAGAGAGAGAGAGAGAGAAATAATACTATGCTAATTCATGCTTAATTTTTTAAAATAATGTTTATAAATGAACGCACGAGTGTGCTATGCTGGCTCTTCAGCAGCTACACCTTAATTTACAAACTGCAAGTCATTATTTACGATAAGATCAAATCTTTGAACCACAATAATGTACTTTGCCCTCCCGTATGAAAGTCATTCTTACTTCACTGCATATTTAAGCCCGCAGTAGTGTACAACTGTATAGCATTATACAGCAACTTCGAATTATAAACAGCGAAAATGGCCTCCATAGCAAAGGTAAGAGTAAATGCGTTATTAAAGAATTAAAAATGTCCCGTGAAAGTTCAAAGAAGAAAGATGCACGAGTAATTAGGGTTGAGTATCAGGATATCATTGAAATGTCAGAGAGAGAGTGGAGAGCAATCAACAGGTGTTGGCACAGCTGTTCTCTCTAGAAGCCATAATTGTAAATCAGTGTCGTGAAAGCTTCAAGTTTAGTTTAGTTTAGTTTAGTTTAGTACTCGGAGCATTCAGTGAGTTCGTGAAGCAGCCACAGAGACCTACGAACATTGAACTTGTCATATTCAAATACCACAGTAGTTTTCAATCTGTATTTACAAAAATTTGTTTATATCTACATAAATAATTACAATAAAAATAAAAAAGAACACTTAGAACAACTCAACCAACACCAAAAACAGACAAATCAATCATATAACTTTTATTAATACATATTTACATATACATTGATATGTTGTGCAGTATACTATTGTCACTCATATATTCCTTTACAGAATAATAGGCCTTTTTACATAGGTGTTTTCTAAGAGCAGATTTAAAGGAATTGTCATTGTTTATTAAGGCTTTTAGGCTAGAGGGAAGAGCATTGTATACTAAAATGCACTCATAATAAACGCCTTTTTGATGGCATGAAAGTGCTGAAATTGGGCGATGTAGATTTGCTTTTTGTCTAGTATTCTTGTCATGTATATTTTGATTTTGAACAAATTTTTGTTTATTTCTTATATAAAAGTTCATGAGGGATAAAATATATTTGCAAGAAAGAGTTAAAATTTCAAATTTCCTAAACAGGTTTCTGCATGAATGTCTACGGTGTGTACCAGCAATTATTCGTATGACTTTTTTCTGTAACAAGAAGACACGTTCACTTTTAACTGAATTTCCCCAAAATATTAGACCGTGCTTCATTATTGAGTTGAAATAAGCATAATAAACTAGTTTTAAAGTCTTAATTGATTTCAACATTACTAATGCACGTATTGCATAGCATGCACTGCTTAGTTTAGGTGTAATAAGATCAATGTGATCTTTCCAATTCAGATGGTTATCAATTATTAAACCAAGGAATTTAATATATTTGGTTTGTGAAAGTACACTGTTATAATATCCTATCTGTAATTGTGGATCTGGAGATCTGTGAGTAATGAATTTCATAACATTTGTTTTATCTAGATTTAGAGACAATTTGTTTGCTTTGAACCATACACACAATGAACTGAGAACCAGATTTAGTTTAATGGTACAATCATTAAGGCTCTTTCCATTTATCAATATGCTTGTGTCATCTGCAAATAGAACAGCATTTCCTACATCTTGGATAGATAAGGAGAGGTCATTTATATGTATTAGAAATAGAAGAGGACCCAGAACAGATCCTTGAGGTAAATATGTGTAATTGTATTAATAGGTAATTCATTCAATATTACATGGGTATGGGATTGCAATCTACTGTAGATGTGAAAAATGTTTGTACATATAGAAAGCTATGTTATATCATATAGCTGAGAAATAGCACAATGCATCCCATTGAAACACCTGCCAGCGATTGGATACAAATGAAATTAAATTCGCTGTTTTGTACATACAAGCCATACATATATGAATTATGTAGCTTTTTAAATATAAATTATGATGCTTTTATATGTTTACCATTTGCTAAAGTTATTGCCTGAAATATCTGTGGCATTGATTCTACCAACTCTTGTATTTTTAGTCGAACTCCATTTTGTCTGATGAACCTTTTCAATGTTAAATGGGGGGGAGGGGATGCTGTGCTTTTTGGTTTTCTGTTGCAGAATAGACAATAGGTGCTCTAATATATTTATATTAGGGGACAGAAAAGAGTAAAAAGACCTTTTAGTGTATTGTATAGTAGACAAGTTGATTATTATTTGCTGTATGCTAGGAAACATTGTTTTACTGAAAAGTGGTTTTAGTGTCCCATTTTTTGGGTATGGTATGAAGGTTTTCCTTCAAAATGTCCATATAACTTAAATGCATTGACAGAGTGCAGTTGACTCACTCCTGAGGTATTCATACAGCCCCAAACTAGCACTGAAATGTCTCCATGTTTTAGCATGAGATTTTGAAGATCATATTTGTATTCTTGTGCTCTTTTCCTATGCCTTACATCTGAAATGAAAGCATTACACCTTTTCTCAAGCTCAAAAAAAATCATTCTTTTCCAAAAGTCTGATTCTTTATTTTAGTACTACTGGTGAATTTTATTAACTTTATATGATACTTATGACTCCATTTTTTCATATGGCACACAACTGCGATGTCCTCCATGGTTATAAGTGCTATGCTGGACAAAACTTTGGTTCCATATCTTTTTGCAGTTTTGCCACCACCTGAGCTGCATTAATCTTTGAATCTTTCTTTATTTCCCTGATGATTAGTTATCTTGTTCATTTAAGATTTTAGGTCTTCCAGTCTTGGCCTATTTTCGTCTACTTTTATCTTTGTTACTTCAGGTGTACTATCACTAGATTGGAATTTTAAGGCAATAACATGTATATTTAGGAACCAAAAATATTGTAATAAAATAAATAGGTGCTGAAAATATAATAAGACTCTTAACATTTTATAATAATTTCTTTTAAGGAGCAGCTAATAAGCAAGGTATGAAATTAAAAGATTAAAGAAGTTTCATTAATAATTTGCTTTGCAATAGATAGCAACAATGCACTCCAAATTCCCCACTGTCAAGCTTTGTTGTTATCAGCCAATTTAATTATGTAAGTTGAAAAAGCGTTCTCTAAACATATAGAGGTATAGCTGACTTACTAAAATTTCTCATTTCAATTTACCAAGTAAATTATTTTCTCCATCCATGTATCAGCAATGAAAAATTTGGCCTTTTCTTCAACACCTAGCTCACTTGTCTCTTATCTTATTTTCACCCGTTTCCATAGTGCAGTTTTAATATTATTAGTACACTATAATACTGGACAGTACAATAGATGGACTTACAAGATCTTCCTGTGGAACCCCCAGATAGGAAAAAGGACACAAGGCAGACCGAAGAAATCTCTTCAAGGAACAAGGAACATGCAGTTCCAGATTGGTCAAGAGTAGCAAGAGGAAGAGAAAAATGGAAATCTCTCGAGAAGCAACTAGTGCAGTGAGAAATAGAAAAAACAAATCTCTCTGTGTCTTAAACAGCATACGAAAAACTAGTGTGAAGTAACTCACCACGTTAGGAAAAAGGGAGTTTTACCTACTTGTTAGGAGGCCTTTGCCAATATGAGAAACAATAGGTTATCTTTATATTACTGATAGTTTCTGTTTGAAGGAGGTTCCTTTCTCCTCCAGTTTGGTAATGCAAGGTAGTATAAATGAAAATATGGTCTGAATGTATGCACTGTCTTGCTTTACACTAGAAGCATCCTCTAAAACCCTCTAATCATACATTATTGTCTATTGATAGAATTCAAACAACATCAAGTAAGTGAAGCATTAAGAGTATGCAGTTCAACTAAATAATACAATAATATCAATTATATAATGGCTTCACTATGCAAGTTGCAGTTTACATTTTAACATCATAATGGTTTTATCCAGATGTTCGACATAGTATAGAGCTGCTGCGACCCAAAAACTGTAGTGTTAAGCTTTTTTCTTCTCCCTGCCAAACTTTAGGTTTATTACATTTTATGATAACTTATGAGAATATTAAAGTGTTGCTGGGGAAAAATAGGATGCAAAGAACACCAATGAAATTTGCACTGTTATGAAAGTTATAGCTGCAATCTTGAAGTTCATAACCCAACAGAAGACAAATTAATCCAAAAAATTCATAAAATGTCCATGAGAGTAATACCAAGTTCTTCAATTGATCAACATATTGGCAGTCAATTTAAAGCTGATAATGTGAGCAATGGCATGTGAAATATGTTGTGAATAATTTAAGTGGATAATATGTTTATTAAATCAACTCATCAGTTAATTAAGAATATAATAATTATATAATTTTAAAATCTTCATAAAGGGCATGAAAGCAAGAAATGCATACTGTTATACGTATTAATTACAACATATTTTATAAATGTTATTTTGTTGTCCTTTATTCCTTGTACTGTATGACTGATGTTTCTTACATTAGTGTCTAATAGAAGCAGCCAAGAAATGTCGGTTACTTTTCCCACTGTACTTGATGCATGATATAACTTGACGAAAATTTTCTGAGAAACAGTTCCCATAAAGTGCACTTTTAATAAATTTTTACAGCATATACATGGTAGTAAGAAATAATCGGCCACAATTTCTCTGTAATTTTCTAATTTTTGTGTTTTCATGGAAGTTGATGCATATTTTTTATTAAGGACATCCCAAGTTTTTCTTTCTTCTTATTTTAGTTTGGGATTGAAATTAGTGGCCGGAAAAAATAATATTAATATGGGGATCAAAAATCCCTTCTTTCATCTTGGTATTGTGAATGTGTGAGAATTTCTGCTTGACATAAGTAAATCCTTCATTGTCTTACTTGATTGCTTTCACAAGTAACTTAATTAGTTCAATTTTTACATGGAGTGGAAATAAGAAGATTAAGTGTAGTTGGCCAAAGCAAGAAACGCTATGTTACTTCCTGGAATAGTTTTACTTTAATAGGCCATTACTTTATGTGAAGGTGTTGGTCTTTAGCTTAGCTATCCCATTCACAGAGGAAACAGCAATATATTTTGTGTAAGCTCCTTGCAAACCAGTAACTAATGCTGTAACTTTGAGATCAGTACTAATGTTCCATTGGTGTTCTTTGCATCTTATTTTTTTCCCTGCAACACTGTAATTTTCTGAAAAGGTTTTTCATAGCATCTGCCAAAGCTAGAGGAACTGAATGGATGTTTGTTAAAATTTTAACAGAATAAAACATCATTATATTCACCTTCAGTGATCTAATGAGCACTGATTCTTCACATTATTTATTTTTATCCCCATTTGAGTGTTTAAAGAAAGGTAATGAATTATGTTTACCTCAATGCATTTCCCTAAAAGCAGTACTCTCTGCATAGGGCACTGACAAAGTTTTCATTGTCATTAAATACCTTGCTTTCCTAAGTGAAAACAATTGCACATATTATGTTCCATAATACTTGCACTATAAGTTGATTTAAATAAAATATTTGCACATTGAGTAATTCTGGTAGTAGTAACAATGCTAAAATGAGGTTTTAACTAAATTTAAGTTGAGAGTGATTGGAAAAATCTATTAACCTATTTGAATTCAGCAATATCAGATCTATAAAGACCACAGTTCAGCATAACTGGGAGGTAATCATGCCAAGAATGCAGTTGTTAGTGAGGAAGAGGAGTAATCAATCCTGAGTGTCTACCAGTAATCTCAGAGCCCTAAGGTTGCAGATTCAAGCCTGGCCAGGATTGATGTATGTATAGTCCTAAGTATAGCTTTCTTTGGAAGCAAAGTAAAACCATTAGTACCATTTTGTGGATTTATGGCACATAAAAGAACCTCAAGCCTGAATGAAGAGGCCTCTGAACAAATTTATTAGCCTTTTCATGCCCAGAATTGAATAGGATGCTGATGATTTAACTGCTCCACTATCCGCATACATCTGCAATGGTGAACTGGATGTGAGTGGTGATGACAGAATGAGGGTAAAGAGCCAAGCAGAGCTTAAGATGAATTAATATTTTGAGAGTCTACTTTCTTTTGTCTTAAGAGTGTACAATACTTTTATAAAAATGGATTCTGCAGAGAAGTGTGGGGCAGTTTGCAAGAAAATTATCCTGGTAATAATGTTCTAGGTATAGAAACTGTTCATCAACTTGTTAAAAAGTTATGAGAGACAGATCTCTTTGAACTGCTATGTTCTTACAGATTTAATAGTTTAAAACACTCATTTTAACTACTGAGGCATTACAGGTGGTGGACACTGATGAAACATGAGGTGAAATTATTTTTTAAAAACAGGAAGCATTCCAGGCCTAAGTTTAGGGGTACCTCCCTGCATTTACCATACATGAATACTTAGGAAAACTTGGAAAAGACCTCAGTCAGGGAGGACCTTCCTGGTGAGAATTGAACCTGAACTTCCCACTCATGAGTCTGTATCTTAATAACCTCAGCCACCCCTGGTGGTTCTTATGGATGGAAAGTTAGATAAAATGCAGGAATTTCATATGCAGATGCTGACAATATATTACTGCTGAGGGGCATTATTTTTAACATCTCTTATAACACAGGTTAGTGCTGATTATTATCAGTTTTAAATACAGTGTCATTTTATGCTTTCATTAAAAATATAGCACTAATATAAAAGTTCTAACCATAAGCATGGCAGTTCTATCCTTGTAGCTGCATTTCCACAGTAAGCATCCAGTCTCAAACTGTCATAGCTCAAATAACCTCACTGTACAAGAAATTATTACAGGAAACTGTGCAATACATTCTTTTGTTAAAGGTATTTGAAGTAAAGCTCTCAAATATTCAAACTTGCTGGAACTCCTTCCAGTAAATATTTATGTAAAAGGGCCTAGAGTTTATTAAAATTAGTACTACAGTTTTCCAGATGCAGCTATTTGAGAAATCTTTGTTAGTAGTCTTAGAGAAGTTAAACATTATGTTATTTTTCAATGTTAAATTTGGAATTTTAACAAGTGAAGCACACAGTAATCTCTGTGAGTTGAACTATTTAAAAACACTCTTTCTGGCTTCGCTTATTTGAGATTTACAATTGATAAACTACTGTTGAATTATTCAGATATACCTACCAACTCAACTTCATTGAACAATTCTACAGTTATTTAACACTGAGAAGATGTGTGCAAAGGTCCATAAAACATGTCCTGAGTAAATCTGTAGTAAGTGATGCCAAAAGAAGTGTTTCTGAGTAGTTCAACTACAAGGGATTATTATACTGTATTGTTAAACCACTGTTTGTGAAGAGATGGTAAGGTTTCCATGACAGCAAGTTTCATTATAAATTTACTTGATGCATTTACATGGATTCAAATGCTATCACAGTGTCCTGTACCAAGCAAACTAAAGAAAACTGAGGTAGTTCAGACTGAACTCTTAGGCTCATATGTTACTATGTCATGGACCCTAAGCTATCTCAATGCTGTCAACAAATCTCTCAAACTTCTTCTGTAAGTGTATCTGTTGTGGTTGCAACTGGACTACATGTGTTTAGAAATAAATATTGTAGTATATGCTTGGATGAAAATTACTGATTTTTCTTAAGGGCTAGGGACATTTTCATCATCATATCTCTAATAGTGTGAATCATTTAATTTAACTTAAAGCTATGAAACATAATATGATGTGATTATATAGTCAGTGTGTCTGGCTGCTGATATCCGAAGGACATGGGTTTAATTCCCAGAATTGCTTAAAAGTTGTTCCAAAGGTGTGAATTTTCAATGGGTGTACACAAACTTGTGAGATTAATTGGGGAGTAGAGCGAGGGGAAACATAGTGATTGCAATTGCAAGAGCAAGTTTAAGGCTGACATTGCATAGATCACATAAGCAGTCATTTCAGTAGTGGGCTATGCAAGCCAAAGCTTTTATCATTTTTATAAAAACTTGTGTATCTAAAATAAAATAAATAAAAGTTGTATGTTTCTAATGCAGCTGATTAAAATATTTAAATTTGTATTTGAGTTGCATGTATCATGGACTTTAATTTTGCTCTAAGTTTTAACTGCTAGCATTTCATTATAGTTAGCCCAAAGAAGCCTTACTTCTGGGGTGCGTGCCTTTTCGGGTGTTGCAGCTGAAGGAAAATCTGGTGGCTACAGCTTTGGTAAGAAAATAATCATTCAACGTAAATTGTTATAATTTTATGAAAACAGTTGCACAGGACCTAGGGAGATTAACTATAACTGGAAAGATACCGAATAAAAAAGCTTTCCACATCATTTATTAAGATGCTATAATCATTTATAAACAAATATTGAGAATTACAATAACAGATCATGATGGTGCATTATACGATCTACAGTAAGCCTCATGACTTTCCATTTTTACAGAAGATTTTATGCAAATACTGTGAATTTATTTTTACGTTTTTCTAGTTATTAAAATTAAAACCATATTTTGAGCTAAAAATTTCTTCTAAATTGAAACTTTTCAAAATTCTTTTACTGAAACCAAGAAAAATTGGAGTTATCCAATTTTACTTAATTGTGGGCATGATTGCCTGTCAGAACATCCCTTCAGGATGAAATTAATCAAGGACAGTCATTGTCCATTATGTAAAGAGGTGAATACTATCCTAAACAAAGAATATCTACAAAAATGCAGCCAACTTGATAGCAAGAAACAAATGAAAAATAATTTGGAAGCTTTTTATTGGGAAACTAGGGAAAAAATGAAAATATCAGCATCCCCAATGGCCACTAAAACTAATCATTTTCTAATTATGAAACATAATATTTTTTAAAATCACTTTTCTTAAAATATCAATACTGCACAGATAATATTTTAGAATATGCTATGCCATTTCACATTCCTACATATGCTGGACACAGTAAATTATATATCTGTCCCAAAATAATAGTAGCATTTCCTCATTGGTCTAGGTTGCTCTAGAAATGTTTAGCCTGGCTGAAGATGGGTACTAAATGTTCTCGAAAGAGCATATGAAATGTGCTTGAAACATTAGGCAGTGTGGGGGGTCTTATCTATTTTGGTATTCAGCGCAGAGTATGGTTTAGGCAAGTGAGTGGTCATTTCATAAATCTATAGATTTGTTGACAATTCAGAATAATATTGTGCATTTTATGTGTCAGAGAAGCATAATATTCAAACAATGGAAGGAATTAAGAATATTGAAGAATACCAGCAGCAGGTCATTTATGATCATTTGCTTTGTGCCAGCAAATTTATGTCTTGCAAAGAGAGAGCTGATAAAGAAAAGTACTGATGGATTTGCCATACATTCTGTGCAACATCAACAAGTCACATTTACAATAGATGAACTTGTTACCATCATTGTAAAAGCCCTCAAATATCTTCTTTGGAGACTTAAATAATATCTTCTTGACCTTGCAACTGATGATGAATCTATGAAGGTTAAATGCCACAAACTACCTGTTGGTCCTGGTGGTGTAGTGGTGACCGTACTTGCCTTCTCAACCCAAGATTGCAGGTTCAAACCTGGCTAGGACTGAAGGATTTTTGTGGGGTTAAAAATCATAAGTATGGCTTCCTTTGGAACATAAGTAAAGCCGTGGGTCCTGTGCTGCAGATTTACGCATGAAAAAGAACTTCAAGCCTGAAAGAAGATGTCTGTGAGTAAAATTTGTCAGCCGTTTCATGCCCTGAATAGAATGGGACACTGATGTTAGAGAGTGTCTGTAAATAAATCAAATAAAAAATAAACAGACTCCTTACATGGGGAAGCAGTTTTACAAAACAGATGTGTTTGCCTTTAGTTCTCCATTGCAACCTAAATATAGTTATCTCTGCCCATGCTGCTGCATGCCATGCTGATGACTAGTCATCCCAAATACTACTAATACAATCCATCATTATTCTTTATCAGTATTCTCTGTAAATATCTGTATTCATTCATTGTCATTAAAAACTCTCTAAAGAAATGTAACTATTGATTTGGGACAGAGGTACGTAGTATAGGCATCTGGGCATGTTGACAGCCTTAACTTGATATAAACTTAATGACTATGTAAATTTTACTTGTTGAGAATACATTTTTACACATACTATTGCTATGTATCTTTTTTTGTATCATCACCATTATTATTATTTTTTTACTATAATTTCAGGTCTAAGTGAAACACAGAAAGAAATTCAAGACCTAGCAAAAAAATTTGTGAGAGATGAAGTCATACCAAAAGCAGCTGAATATGATCGTACAATGGAATATCCTTGGGAAATTCTCAAAAAAGCGTGGAAAATTGGTCTCACAAATTCGCATATTCCTAAACATTGTGGTAAGAATGATTATATTGTTGACTTTTCATTTTAGAGCCATTTTAACTGATTATATTTCTCTAGGACATTTGCAGGTGTAAGGCTTGAGAAGTACAGTGATGTTATTTGAGTAATGGGCCAGCATAGGAGACTGTATAGGAGAAACAGGATAATGTATTTACAGGTAGCAGCTTATATTTAGTTTGAGGTAGATTGTGTGTGAGTGTTTGTACAAACCTATGGAATGCTAATAAGTCTAATCTTATCAAATGTCCAATTTATGATATCAGGCTTGACTTTAGATTAGGCTGATCATAAATTTTTTTTTTCATTTTGTGACAGTAATAGATTGTTTTTATAAATGCAAACATTGATTTTATTATACTTTTTTTCATTATTTTTTCCTTATGTTAAATGCACAGAAAAACTCAAATAAACAATTTATAAAAATTTAACAAACCAGTCTATATTAAAACAATCAAAAAAGTGTTGATTGCTCATTTCAAATGGCCTCAGTTTCACTGTTGGGATATACACTTGACTCAGACACTTCCAGGCTACTGACTTTGTCACATCATGTGGTGATTAGTGGCTGCAAAGGTTAGGGAAGATAGCAGTGCCTAACCTTTTTCTGGAATGCTCATGTATTGTGAGTGTTCATTGGCAATTTGGCCAGAGATAATTCTTATCAAAAACAAGGCAGATAACTTCTTTCAAAATAAATAAATGTTGAGCAAGCAGTATTTAATGAACATTTTTTAATGAATGTTATAATAAAAAAACTAGAGGGCTAACTGGGAAGAAAAGATATTGTTATTTCTTCATCTTCTGCTCCTCCCCCTCCCCCTCCTCCTGTTGTTGTCATCATCATCATTATTCAATGAACATTGAAATATAATTACAAAATGAAAAAAAAAATACCAGAAATTCAAAATTCAAAATTTTTAGGACTCTGCATTGAAAAAATGTAAATTGGCATTTACCATAAAATAAGTAAAAAAAAAGGGGGAAAAAATAATATATATGTATTAAGACCGGTACAACAGCTGATGGGACAAAAGGAGGTAAAACAGATATATTTGCTAACTAGAAGTGTTAATTGGAACTTGCACAGTGAAGCCAAACTTATAATTGAGATCATTGTATGACTGAGTCGAACTATACACTCTTTTTGCTCCACTTATTTGTTTATAATATGTAAAATGGTTTCACGAACCCTTTATCCTCATCATCAGCTAACCATAGACTGCTGGATAATTCGTTATACTGTGGGAATGTGTATTCTGCTCCGGTGGAGGTGTAATGAGCTTAAAGTTTATGTTTTCATCCCAGAAAGTGTCAAAGTTCATTAAATTGTTATATTTGTAAATGTAGATTTTCTCCCAAGTTGCCAATTCTGTAGTCCTGGTACTGATTTTTAATATTGTTGCTTTATTCAAATATGTCGTGGTTTTCTGTCCAGAAATGAGATGTAACTGTTGATTTCTCCATTTATTGGTATTTTATATTCCTGAAATGTTCTTTAACCATGTGCCTATGTTTCTCTTTGTTTTTCCAAAGTAGATTTTTTCACATTTTGCACAACTTATTTTGTAAATATTTGCTTTTTTCTCCTGTGGAATGCTTTCATTAATATTGTCAGGAGATTTTTAACATTAAAACTGTTTACAAGCGCTGATCTGATATGAAAATCTTTAAGAATAATTTGAAATTTTTTCATAGTCCATGGGTGATATAGGACTTTTTTTTAAAAAAAATAGCTTATCCTGCTATACCTGCTGAAAGTGTTATAGATTCTTATATAAATTTTTGCTTCTTGAATTTCTGCATTTTAAAGAATGCAAACAAATAGGAAGAACAGTGCTTTAAAAGGAACTAGTACAGAAATTCAGGAGGCAAAAACTTATAAAAGAAACCATAACTAATTTTTAAAAATTTCACATATCATAGCATGGGCTATGAAAAAATTTCAGAATAATCTAAAGTTTGTAATATCAGATTAGCACCTGTAAACAGATTTAATGTTAAAAATCTCCGGATAGACAGTGTTAATGACAGTATTCCACAAGAGAAAAAAAGTAGGTATGTACACAATAAGTTGTGCAGAATGTGAAAAAATCTACATTGGAAAAACAAAGAGTAACATAGGCACATGGTTAAAAGAACATTTCAGGAACATAAAATACAAGCAAATGGGGAAATCAGCAGTAGCATATCATTTCTAGACAGAAAACCATGACATGTTGAATAAAGCAAAATTATTAAAATCAGTACAAGGACCTACAGAACTAGCTACATGTGAGAAAATCTACATTTACAAATATAAAGACAGTTTAATGAGCTTTGACACTCAGTTCTATATATTAAAGACAAGTAAGTGGAGCAAAAAGAGTGTGTAGTTTGACTCAGTCATACAATGATCTAATTATAGGTATATTTGCATTTATTAATTCACACCTTAACTATGGACCTTAGGGGGAATGCCTGTATAAAAGAGAAATACAGCATATCTTAAATTACAGAAAAATGTAATAAGAATAATAGCTAAAATTAGCAAATGAGAATTGTATAAAAACAACTTTATTAATCTGAAATTTATAACTTTTTAATTTTAACTTTAACTTATCTTGAACTACAATGGTCTCCCGAAAACATTAAAAACATAACAAATGATATATTAAAGCTAAAAAAGTATAAACATTTTTAATTTTTCTAGCTGCTTCCTCTGTTCAAGACTACAGAACAAATAGAAAATAAATTTAATAGATCACATTGTATGCATATTCTACCATTTATATACTTTACGTATATTTTATGTTAAACTGAACTGGAGTGTGTAGAGATAAATTGCTCTATTGTATCATCATCATCATCATCATCATCATCATCATCATCATCATCATCATCATCATCATCATCATCTATTGTATCATCATCATCATCATCATCATAATTATAATAATATATTTTTCGTCAACATTGCTATATTCATAATATTTTACAAGCAAAAGCTTTTCCATGATCAAATTAGCACAAAGTTCTCGGCCTAAAAAAGAAATTCTAAATTATTGTTCCATGAGTATTTTCATTTTTCTACTTGATCTCCTTTAAGAGCAATGCACTTATTTCAGCAATGCTCCAGTGTGTTATCCCATTCCTGTAATCTGGAAGGTCTGAAAAATAGGCATCTACAGCTACAGTTGCCTCCTAGTTTGAAGAAAAGTTGCCCCTCAAGGAAAAGTGTGAGCTTCAGGAAGAAATAGAAGTCAGAGAGAGCCAGATCTGGGGAGTAGGGCAGATATTGCAAAAATTTGTAGTGCAGATTCTTTATTTTGGCCATTGCCAGAATGCCTTTATGGGCAGGAGCATTGTTTGATAAAAGATGACTTTTTCTTCTGTAACATGGTTTTCTCATGAATATTGGCCTTTAGCATCCCAAAACATTGATGCCATGACCTTTCCTACTAATGAATTGACTTGGTCTTCTTTGGCATTGGACAACCGGCTTTTGTCCACTGTTTTGATTGCTGTTTAGATTCTGGTGTGTGATGATAAATCCAAATTTCATCCATTGTAATGAATTGGTGCACAAAATCTGTTCTGTTCTGTTCCTGTAAAATTTCCTCAAACACTTCTTAGAGCTTCTCATGTGCATTCACATTTGATCTGTTGTGAGCGAACACAGCATCCATCTTGCGCATAGCTTTTTCATCTTCAATTCTTCATGCATGATTCCCACATGCTATTTAAAGATGCCTATAGCCTCAGCAATTTCTCACATCTTGACTTGCTGATCATGTGACACCACATCTTCAACAGTTTCTGGTATTGTTGCAGATTTTGGATCTCATTTGCATGGATAGTCTTCAAGGTTTGTGCAACCATGTTTAAATTTTGCAGCCCATTTTTTTTATCATAAAAAATTAAGGAAAAGAAGTGCTGTATACTTTAATGAACTTTGCATGTATCTCGTTCGGTGTCAAACCTTTTACAAAGAATTTTATTTCTACATGACAGTTTTATCCATATCATTAAATAGAGACAAATCTCTTGCTTCAGATAGCTGTATACTACAAACAATTCATCAAAACAACTTGAAATTGTTCAAGAATGCTTATAACAGACTTACCAACTTAGTGGGAAAATTGTTTTCAATAGTATTACCATCTATGGTCCAGGCCGAACATTTTTCACATTACTCTCATATACTATATGTATATAGATGTACTATATAAATCGTTAGTTGTAAACATTTATATGGTGTTTTAAAATCTTTTTCTTTGAAGATGTCATTTGTACTTGTTACTTTGGACAAGTAAAACAATACAATACAGCATATTTCCTTGTCACAGCAAGGTATATGCCTAAGGTGATCCCCTGGTGGCTTTTTTCATTAGGCTAGTATCTATTTTCTTAAAACAGTTTTCACTTCATTTGAGGTGGAAGCAAATATTTTACCAACACCTTTGCCTTCTGACTAAGCTTCCTAGCTCTTTAGATGGCTTGCTAACCTGGAGCAGTGCAGGAGCACCCCTATGCTGCACCATAATCAATTAACTACGAGTTGCAGGAATACTGCCGTGTCCAGACTAACCCATCTGGACAACTCCCCAAGGGGAGGGCTTTCTGGCTTGATGTACTTCTAGTAATGTCATAAATACCATGGGTGCTCATAAACCACAGCTCACACCAGAGCATCTAAAGGGGTGAGGATATTTCCTTACGGAAGAAGAAAAAAGAATGATATGGAAATGTTTCATTATAACAAATTTCAGAAATACTGAAGATAACATTACATTTTAAACAGTGTATGTTTGTGCATTTCCACCGTCTTAACTTTTGCATGATCTCTTACAACTCAGGTAATGTTAAAAACAAACAGCTGTTAAATGGGGCAATCTATATATATCTTTACCATTTTAATAACCTATAACTTAACATGTGCAATCAGTACTTTTTTTTTTTTTTTTGAGTAGTGTTTAACGCCCGTTTTTACTACTGAGGCACCACAGGCGATGGACACTGATGATATATGAGATGAAATGATAAATTGGGAAAGGATATTTTTTTTTTAAGGAAGGAAGCGCTCCAGGCCTAAGTTTAGGTACCTCCCCGGCATTTGCCAGTTATGAAGACTGAGGAAAACCTGGAAAAAACCCCAGTCAGGGAGGACGGTCCTGGCGGGATTCGAACCGCAGACCTCCCGCTCACGAGTCCGTGCCTTAACGACCTCGGCCACCCGTAGCGGTGCAATCAGTAACTGTGGGAGAATATCTTTGTTACGTAAACATTGGAAATGTTTACCACCTGAATCCAAATACAACTGTACCCATTGCACCATATTCAGTGACATTCTCTGAAGCATATCCTCTTCAATGTGGTTGATTTCATTCCTGATATCTCTCTGAGTCAGCAAGTCTATTCCTGTACATGTCCTTAAGGTAGAGGTCTTGGAGAAGGTAGGTCAGGTGATCTGGGAGGTCAGCAAAGAAGTGGTTATAAGGTAGGTAGTTAGATGTATGACATGTTACAGCTCTTGTTGGAAACGGTCTGCTATCAACTCAGCGATCAAGTTGTTCCAAAAATTCATTGAAGTTGTATGTGTTCATAAACATCACTATTTTGTCCAAGAACATAGGGCTAACAATTTGGAAGTACATACCATGCACCAGATCCCAACCTTGTCAGAATGCAGTGATGTTTCATGGATAATAATGTGATTCTCAGCTGCACAATATGTGCTGCATGATAGGCCAGTAATCATAGATAACCGTCTGATATAGATGGCTCACAGCAGTGTTAACCATTGGTCCCTAAACATCAGTGACCTCTACTGAGTGGGGGAGTAGTATATGATGCCCGCACTGGCGCCTTTAGCGGCCAATATGCAAACCATTTACTGACCGGTAATGTTGTCCCATTGGTTTCATATTTTTATATTGCTTACACTAATGAAATCATGTTATAACAGTTTCTCATAAATGGAGCATAGTTTTAACACTTAAAGGCCCCATCTTTGAGAAACTGTGATAACATGATTTCATTACTACAAACAGCTTTCTTTTGCAGATTGCAAAAATGCAATATTTTATTATATACAAATAGTGAAAAATATAATTGAAGATACCATTACTGCAAAATGACAATCTGCATTTTCACTATGTGTAATATATATTTTAAATAAGGTAAAGGAAAAGGAAAATTAAAAGAAAAGGTTTCTATTTCAAATATAACATCAGTACATGTAATTTCAAAAGTAATATTTTATTTTATTTAAAAAAAATAAATTATATTTAATTTGAAATGAATAGAATGAATAAAATGATGGTGCAAATGCTTCTGGAGTCAGGGGCACCTATAGTTGCCTGGCATTTACCTTTTCAGAGTAAGAGAAAACCTTGGAGAAAAACCTTACCCAGGCAACATTGTTTTACAATATTACTATTTTTATCAACACCACCTGAAAAAGAGAAGAATTTGCTATAATTACTGAAATATTATGAAATTATTGCTTCTACCAACACCACCTGAAACAGAGAAGAATGTACTGTAGTTACTTAAATTATTGCTACCAACAAACACCACCTGAAACAGAGAAGTATTTACTGTAATTACTTAAATTATTGCTACATCACCTGAAATAGAGAATGTACTGTAATTTCTGAAATATTTTGAAATTATTGCTTCCACCAACACCACCTGAAATGGAGAAGATTATACTGTAATTACCCAAACTACTGCTACCAGCACCATCTAAAATGGAGAAGAATTTACTGTAATTGCTTAAATTACTGCTACTAACACCACCTGAAACAGAAAAGAATTTACTGTAATTACCTAAATTAACTGCTACCAACACCACCTGAAACATAGAAGAATTGAGTACTCAATGGTGTTTCAAAATTTTCAATTTTCTTTGTGATGTCTCTTCCCTAAAGGCTGCCTGGGATTGACGATTCTTCAACCTACAAAATTGACAGATTTTGGAAAAATGGAAAGAAATTCACGTAACAATTCTGTTTTATGCTTGCTACACTGACACCATGAGAATGAACACTGCTGCTGTACTTCTTCTGAAAGATGACCTCCCACATAATTTGAATGAATAATACCTGGTAACAAATTTTTTGATACAGAAACAGCAAGTTCTACATCATGAGAAAATTCCCTGGATGGATATATCAGTCTCCCCCCCACATCTCTTGCGCCTATGATATCAGCTGCTTCCCTGGCTTCAGGTGATGTCAGCATACTGCAGCAATCTGCACAATGCCTATTAGATAATAAACATTTAACAAACTACCACTCACATAATGAACAGATTGGCCTTCCACAAATCCTAAAACATTCAAAGAAACATCATTATCCAAAACATCAGAAGAACTACTTGGCACCAAATCATCAATGTCATCTCTAATAAAATTATCTAATTGAGAGAGTAGCTGTCCCTCGTCATCCTCACAGTTCTTGGACTTGGAATTAGAAGAACAAAGCCCATTCAGCACACATGATTTAAAGGCTGAAATAAACTGAGAACAATTTGGATTATTATTGTCACCTCCATGCTGATGAATTACTGCAAAAAAATTCTCCAGACCATCTTGATTAAGAATACTTAGATTTAAGTAATTAAACCCTCTAAGTTCATGCCACAAATATTGCACTACTTGAACACCTACATTTACATGAAAAGGAGTATTTATAGGAGCAATAAAATCATTTCTGTCAATTGTTGGTACACAAGCATTAAAACTAACAATAATGTTAGTGTAGTGTAATATTTATACTAAGTTCATGAAGGTGCAGTTAGTAGTTACATGTTCAGTTCGGGTCGCATATTGAATGAAACGGAACATATTAAATTAGCTGAGAACGAATGTATAATAAAGGAGAATAATATTAAGCAGTGATTAGTTTTGCATATATTTATCACACTAATGACATTAGCTTGGCCACTCAGGTCTAACCTTGCAGAAAAACGGGAAAATTCTCCTTTGGAAGTGAAATACAACACAAAAGCCATACATTATTGCATCGTAGCCGTACTCTTTAAATGGTATTGAACCATTACGTGTGCACAGACTTTTCATATTACAATTAGTAAGCCGATAATCCGCTGCATATCTATACATTTTTGTTGCTTTACCTTTCTTCAGAATGGGGAAAGCGGTGAAGCAATTTTTTGCTTCCATGTTCACCCTTCCAGCTTTTACTCTCACAATTTGGAATGCAGCAGGATTTACTAAGCATTATCTACAAAAAATAAGCACATACAGGATATTTAGCTAATAAAAAGCAACCTACATAAACAGAGTTAAGCTTTAAGTAGATAATACGTTTGAATATAAATTTCAGTAATTGCATTCGTTATACTTCATCTCATTCTAAATGACCTTACACAGAATTATCTTATCCTATATGTATTTTGCATGCTATTTCAAGCCAAATATCTTTTATTGCATAATGATCTTATGGAATACTTACCACAAGCTTAAGAAAACAGAGGTTTTTGCTAACAAATTTTCTTGCTCTGGCTGTACCAACAGAAAAGCTGCTATTACATAAATTTACAGTATTTTAAAGTTTAAAAAAAGTAGTTTTACTAGTGACTGAAATGGTTTTCCTTTGCTTCATTTTCAAGTTGTGTTGGTAATACTAAATTTTCTCTCTCTCTCTCACTGTCTCACTTGCACACCACTTGCTACACTAGCGCTATATACCGAGTGGGGGAGTACTAAACATAAGGGACCATGCACTTCCATTTGCATGAACACCCCCTGCCAGTAATGTTATGGAGAGAATGTCTGTGCTTATATTAAGAAAAGCTTGTAACCATTGGCAATATGAATGAATGAATGAATGAATGAATGAATGAATTTATTTCTCATACATCCATATACCAAATATTTATAACAAAATGAACACAAAAAAAAAACCAATAAATTAAAATTAAAATATAACAAATAAGATCAATGCCTTTGTTAATTCCAGAAGGCATTAATTCCAATCAAAATTTAATAAACAAATATGTAATTAGTAATCTTTATAACATTATGAATATATGAAAATATTTTTAATTCTTAATACTTCAATCCAAATGTTCCAGTTTGATTAGTTCAGCCCCCTGCCCCCCTCGTCCCTAATTCATCATCAGCTAGGGACCAGGCTCTGACCCAGCAAAAACAAATAAATAAAAATAATAATAATTATTTATAGATTTAATTTATATACAAACCATTATTTTAACTAATTAACTGCAATTTCTATACTAATAATTCTCATATTTCTAAGTTATTCAATTACACCTAAATAAACATACAAAATATGTAAAAAATTTAACACTATCAAAATTAATATTAACCAACATGCTTAAAACCCTTTATACCTACTATATTATACTATATGGCTAATACTACCACTATCCATAATCACCCCTTTGTAACCATTGCACTCTCTTTTTCATTCATACATTTTTTTCCACTATACCTTCTGATTCTTGCCCAATAAACTTCTATATCATCTCCCATCTTCATTACCTGATGAAGCATTGCATGTGTATGTTCACTCTCTGCCGCAGCTTGTGTTAGACTCCCCATTGGCAATAACATATTTGCCTTTCCAGTCTAATTCCTTCAATTCCTGTATTGTCTGTGCTCTGTATGTTTGTAAGCCCAGTTCCTTTGCAGCTCTCTTATATGTGCCACATATCTCCTTGCTTAGTTGGCAATTAAGCAACAATTCTTTGGTGAATTGAGTAAAAATTCTGGAACATCAGCACAAGCTTGAGGCATTGCAGGTTTAGTTTTTCACTCTCATGAAGGAGTAAGTCAATTGTCCCCAGCATTCTTACTAGCAACAAAATTGTTGGCTTGCTTGGATTAATGGAAACAATTGAAGCTATATCTAGCTTTTATGAAGAACAGAGTTTAAAAATTAAATTAATTCTAAGGTTATGATATTCAAGTGTGGTTATAATCTAAGGAAAGATGAGAGATGGTCCTGGGGAAGAGAAGAAATTAATACGGTAAATAAATTTGGATATCTAAGAGTAAGATTAAGTAATAATGGAGAATGAATTGAATAAAAGGAAAAAAAAGGGGAAGGGGAGAAATTAGCATTGAAAGCTGTACAATATGTCCAGAGAAACTGGCAGAAATGCAAATAAAATGGTTGGAGAGAATTTATGAAGTGATAGTTTAGGCAAAAATGCTATATGGGATTTGGGGATATTTGAGATTTAGGTACACTACTGTTTCTGTGTAGTACTTTTGGGTCTACTGAGAGCTTCACCCAAAATGTAGCTCAAGCACAGTAAGGGCAAATAGGGAATAATGGGAAAATAAGGAAAAGAACATTACAGCATTCGTTCAAGATACAGGCTAAAGGGAGAAAATATATGGAGAAAATGTTTAATTACACAAGAAAGGATAAACCCTGGGTCAGTAAAATTATGAAATTTTTGGAAAGGATTGGTATGGGGAAAATATGGAACATAAGGAATTAAAAGGGAAAGATGTTTGGAAAGAAGAAGATAAAATGGCGAAGAATTAAAAATATTGAATTGCAAAGTATTTGTTGACTTCATTAATAACTAATTCTTAAGTTTATGTAGGTACATGAAAAGTATTTGGGGCAGGGAAAAATATGTTGATATTGTAATAAGAATGACAGAAGGATTTGTACAGGCCAGAACAGGAATTGTCAAGTTAAAGTCAAGGAATAGACATAAAGATCAATATGCAGAGAAGTCCAATGTGTGGATAGAAGGATAGTATCTGGCATAGTTTATTAGGATGTAAAGAAACAATATTATTGAGAGAGATATTACATTTGGAGAAATGGAATAATCTCAGAACAGAAGTAGTTCGGAATAAGTAATGAATTTAAGTTCTGAGAAAAAAATAGAAATAGGAAGTTATTTAAGGAGAGTAAGGATGAAATGGTTGAGAGGGATTAATAAACAATTTAAAGAAATAAAATATGCAGAGAATTATTAGAGATGACAGTTTTAATAATGTGAATGAATCCAATATCCTGATAACCACAGTGTTGTGGACAATGGATCAATAAGAAAATCAGCAACTAAATTGAGACAAAATATTGATAGATTAGTAACTAATAAATACAAATAATATAAGATAGGTTTATTGTATACATCTGTATGCTGTAATTTTATTTTGTGTTCATTATATTGAGAATTGAATAAATTCATTCATGCATTCATACTAGTGATAAAACTGTTGGCTTGCTTAGAACATTATGCACACTATTCTCTTCAAAATATTCCTTGTGTTTGGACCAGGAATCTATCATCTAGTACATTTTCAGCACAAAAACATGCTGAAGGGAGTAGTGCATGTTGTGATGTGAACTAATCACTGTATAAGTTAATTCAACAATAATTGGTGAATATGTACCAATGTAGATTTCCCCAGAGGTCATATTTCATTTCAAGTGTATACTACTTTCAAAGAGGTATTAAAACTCATTAAAATGGTAAAGGTGTACATGAGTCACTGTGTATGTTTTATTGAATAACATATCTTTATAGTAAATGATTTAAAAAATACAGATTTTTTGTGTATTTACAATTGCATTGTTGCCCCAATTATCCTGTCATGTGGAGCAATCATCATTTTATCTGGAGCTATAGATATTTTGCTTTTGAATAAGAACCTCAGAAAATGAGGGGGCTTTGTCAGGGAATTCATCTTAGAGCAAATAATAGAACTTCCCTTACAGTTAGCTGAATTGCATTTATGATATAATTTTGGATGTAATGCAAATGAAAAGGATTCAGAACTGTTACTGATAAGCTTGCAGTCTTCCATCCAAATTAGTGCCATAAATACATGTATCACTTTTATAGAAAACAAGAAGTATTGAAAACAAATATTGTCAATCTTTTCCAATTGTATTACAGGTGGGATGGATATGGGTGTTGTGGATGGTTGCATTGTTGCTGAGGAGTTATCTTATGGATGCTCTGGTATAAAAACTGCAATTGAAGGATCTGGACTAGCAGTAAGTAAATTTTGAGTCCATAGTGAATTTTACAAAATTAATTGTTTGAAAAGTAGCCACACCTATTTATAGATGTTTTAAATCAATGACATAAAAGTATTAAAAGCTGAATTTTAAGCACAGTATGAAAGGATTTTAGTTAGTGAAAAGTGGTAATTTCTTCGAGGTCAATTCCTCATCTCAGTTGTCTTCTCTTTTATTTCAATATTATTCTAATTGATTTTTGACTTGAATTACAATTTATTATCCTAGTGCAGATAGTCTAATTTTTAATTCATTGTGAAAAGCAGATTTCTCATTTCCAACAAATTGAAAAATTTTCTGCCATAAGCAGAGGCAACAATAGATCTTTCATTCTAAATGCATTTGAACAGTAACAGTGAAACTGCTATTGGTGGCCAAGCGTTAAGGTGCAGACTTGTGAGTGGGAGGCCTGGGATTTGATTCCCATCAGAACCATCCTCCCTGACTGAGGTTTTTTCCAGGTTTTTCTCAGTCTTCATAAATGGCAAATGCTGAGGAGGTATCCTAAACTTAGGCTTGGAATGCTTCCTTCCTTTAAAAAAAATCCTTTCCCATTTTATCATTTCATCTTGTGTATCACTAGCATCCACTGCCTGTGATGCTTCAGTAGTTAAAACAGGCATTAAACACTATTCAAACAAAAGTAGCAATATACAGTGAGCTGACTTTTCAAAGGTCATTATAGTAAGTAGCAAAGCCAATATTTTTAGGTAATTTTTGGATTTTGTAATATATAATGTATGGGTATTGTAGGCTTTCATAGCATTGTCACATATATTAACTAAAATTTCAAGGCTGTAGAGTCATGATCAAGGACTCCTTTCCCAATTGTTGTTCTTGAGACATTCAGAAGAGTACTTTGAAAATGTCAGCTGCACCACTGAAGGTTGTCAGCTATAGTTTAAGAGGAGAGGAGAGAAGAGAAGAGTTTCAATTGACCATGGCTCTATAGCAGAAATCTTAATTTATATATATATATAAATGAATGAGAAGATGTAAATTGACATTTTAGATTTGTGAAAGTCTAACTTTAAGCACTTAATATTTTAATTGGATAAATTGTACTTATGAAGCTGCAGAGAATGGAATGGTAATATATTCTAAAGATCCAATTAAAATTTGTGACTACATTAACAACCATTATCTGAATACTATACCTCACCTACCAGACAACAGTCAAAATCATGTTATTAATGATACTGTGAATGCAACTATGTAAAACCCACAAATATGGAGGAAATTATTAAAATAATAACAAATCTATCAACTAAAAGTACATCAGGTTGGGATGAAATTAATCCTAGACTATTAAAACACTGTAAGAATGAATTACCAAAACCCTTAGAACATCTCATAAACTTCTCTATCTAAAAAGGAATATTTCAAGGAATATATTGAAGGTAAGTATTGTAAGATCTGTATTTAAGAAGGGTGACAAATTTAATATAAATAATTATAGGCCAATTACATTAGCATTTGAGATGGGGTAAAAGTTATGAAAGAAATCTTCTATCTAGGTTTCTAGATTTTTTTAATAGTGGAAAGGTCCTCTGTAACTTTCAACATGGATTTGGGAAGGGCTTCTCAACCATAACTGCAGTTAGTGATTATGTTCATCAAGTGTTAAATTTATTAGAACAGAATAAAAAAGTTGGTACATTATATTTTGATTTATCATAAGCTTTTAATAGTGTGAGACATAATCTTCTGTTATATAAGTTGGAATCTTATGGGATTTGAGGAATTTCCCATAAAATATGTAAATCTTACTTTATGCATAGAAAACCAAAAACTGCAATTTGTACTAAAAAAGATGATCTCTTGTCTAAAGTATGGTCTCACTATGGAATAGTAAAATATGGAGTCCCACAGTGTTCTGTCTTGGGTCCATTAATGTTTTTAATATATGTAAATGATATTGTTCAGCCACATAATTCTATTATTACTTAAGCAGATGATACCACTGTAATTTCTTGGGGTTAGTGTAATAAGTCTCTAAGGGCACCAACTCTCTGAGTTCAGAGCAAATTCTAACTTACTTTAAAAACAATAATCTTGTATGCAGTGTGTAAAAAACAACATTTACGAAATTTGATCTAGTTAAAAATAATGCCCTAGAGGATCTATGTATGATTGAAAATAAAATCTGTGAGCAGGTAGACACATATAAGTTCTTAGGGATATGGATTGATAGTAAATTAATACGGGCAACACATATAGATGTCATATGTAGCAAAATTAGTAAATCAACCTATCATTTAATAATTTTTAAAGATGTGTTTGGCTCCAATGAGTTATAAATGATTTATAATAGTATAATTTACCCTCATTTACATTATGGTATTAAGGTCTAGGGGGCTTCACCAAAAGTGCACATGGATAGACTACTTATATTACAGAAAAAATGTATTAGGTTAATTTCTAAAATAGAATATAGACTGTCTTGTAAGGGTGCATTTGAAAAGCGTGAAATGTCAACCACCTACTCTCTCTCTATGTATATAAGACTTATATTATCTAATGAATCTGGGAAGAGTGGGAAGGAAGGGGGTAATAATGGAGAGAGCTCTTAAATATTGGTATAGATTAGTTAATTTGGAGGAAGAGAATTTGTTGAAGATAGTTTAGAATTTCAAGAAAGGAATTTAAAGGAAAATGGGTGGACCACAGTTTACAAGTAAGCTTAGAAAATAATGGATTGGAGGAAATTTGGAGGGAGAGGGAAAATGATGTAAAGAGGTTCTGGAAAGGTGCGAAGAGGAGGTTTGATGATATAGAGAATGAGAAATATTTCAGTATAATAGGGGATAAAATATCATTAGAATCTTTTAGATTATTAAAAAATTTATGGGGAAGAGAAATGTATATTGATAAATTAAACAACAAACAAAGAGAGGGTATTGCTTGGTTACGATCAGGAGTATGGAGACTAAAAGGGATAAGAAATGGTCATCCGCTGAATCAATGCCCAATATGTGGTGACAAGGAAGAAATTGCGCACATTGTGTTTGATTGTATAGGGATACAGTTATGGAGAAAGGAGTGTATCGAGGGGAAATGGTTAAAACAACAAAGGAAAGAAGTCATAATTAATATCTTTAATAAGGAAAATAAGAGGGTAGAAGAGTTTTTGGTCAAGGTTAGAAGGAAATGGACATGGTCAGTTAAAAGAGTAGGAAAGGAAGATTGATTTAGATGGTGTTATAGTTAGGAATATGATGGATAATAATGGGGAATGGTGTTATATATAATTTAAGGTTTTAGGTATAATATTATAGTAGTAATAAAGAATATGGAAATTTTATATTTAATTTTGACTCCCTGGGTTGGGGCAGGACATGGTCCCCTGGAATTCCAGTGGATTGTTGCTGACGAGCTGGGGGCTGGGACCTGATACAGCCAGGGTGGGAATTTTATAAGTGTTTGTTTTTTTAATATGAACATAATTATTAGTTAGTAGTGAAGTGTAATTAGTAGATTTATCAATGATAAAAGTAGAAATCACTATAAGGCAGCAACAATTTTGAAACAACTGGGGGTTTACACCTAAAATGGCCTGGGTCAGTTGATGAAATTTTGTTTGGTGTGTCATTGTAGCAGTGGTTTAATTCAAAAGGAAATTTGTATGGAAATTTTAAAGGATCTAAGATTGTAATATTTTTAATATGGTGTCTTCTGAAGCACCGAAGTTACCAATATTATTGTTATTGTTATATTTTGGTTTTGGTGTTAAATTTTATGGATCATTGTATAATTACTTAGTAAAAATAAATGGATAAATAAATAAATGTAGTGAATCAAAGAATTTTACAAAAATAATGAGATTCATAGCTATAATATAAGAAATATAGCATAGGTATCTTATAATAAACAAGTAGTATGTAAGGATGTACATATAAGGGTTACCCTTTAGTACAAAAAAATTGTATCAGAGATCAAATCTGTAGAAAAATAAAATTTTTGGTATTAGTTGAAGAAATACCTCATAAATAGAAGTTTATATTCATTCAATGAACTTGAAAGTAACTGAAACTTATATTAAAATCATAATAATAAGAATTATTATTATTATTATTATTATTATTATTATGAATTGAGGTAAACTCTGTAATTCTCCTTTAATTCCTGCAGCTGCCTACTAAAATGTTCAAAGAATAAGTTATTATATATTGATTCTCTTAAACCTTGCTATTTTATGCTATACATTTTTTAAAACATACTCTGTTAACTCTATATTTTGACACTGTCTGAAACTTTTACAACAACAATAATAATAATAATAATAATAATAATGATGTAGGATACTTAATAGTTTATTAAACATAAGATTTTACAATTCACAAACAAACTAAAGAGCTTAAATATCTTTTTAAACAGTGTTTTTAATGTATCTAAGTACATTATGAACTTTTCAAGTGTAAATGAGCTTATAATCATGAAATCTTTTACAAGTCCATCAGAATCATCTCCGCAGCTCTCACTACTGCTCCTGGTGATAGAAAATGCCTCCCACAAAGGCGTTTCTTTTGGGGAAAAAATTCCATGGGACTAAATGAGGACCATAGGGAGGGTGAGGGGCATACTTCACATTGATTTTTGTGAGATATTCAGCAACAACATTGGCAATGTGTGTCCATGTATTTTTATGATGCAGCATTCAGCTTGTTGCACAGAAATGTGGGCTTTTGCTTGTAATATGACTGCGGAGTTTTCAGGACATCTCTGTAGTATTGCCCAGTTTCAGTTGTGTGTGTAGGTATGACATGCTGATAATCATTCTTTGAATATTGAAAAATAATATGAAACAGAACTTTTGCTTTTTATGGTGTAGGTGGTGATAGAAATTTCCACACAGAGCTTCACTGTTTGCTCTCAGGATTAAAAAGGATGTAGCCAAGTATCACAGCAATGAATTCCTTTGAATCTTCCTGTAACATCATTTTCAACAGCATGCAAACCTGCATATAAACATCCTTTTATTCAGAAATCAGCAGTTTTGAAAGCCACCATGAACAAACATGTCTCATGTACAGCTTTTTGGTTATCAATATGGGTGGCACCCAGTAAAATTTTCAAAATTTCTGACATGTTCTTAATGTTAGTCCATGATCCTTTCTCATAATGACAGCAGCGATATTAATGTTTTCTTCTGTTAGAGCACAAACTTGAGTGCCCGGTCAACCTTCCTTTAAAATTGATTGCCTTCCCCTCTTTAAACATTTTAAATCATCTTTGAGCTGTGCTAAAGGAAGAGCAAACTCTGCATAGGCCTCTGTTTTAAAACTTTGTTCAGACAAAAGTAAAATTTCAGAGCCATATAGTGTTTGTCGTGTGTCACCTCCATTTTGCTGTAGGCGGAAATGAACTTGTCTCAATTTCCATACCTCTCACAGGCAGGAACCTGAAGTGATAACAATGAATCAAGTACCATGTGTACATTACACATTAAGTTAACAAAGTATCGTAAAGTAAAATTTGAATTCATGAAATTATGCCTATAAAATTATGATTATCATTTATTGCACAGCTCTCATACTATACATTAATCTGTAACTACTCAATATATATTTACATTATAATACTTTATCTATGATATAATTCTTCTATACCATTGTACTTACATTTTATGTAATTCTCTTGTATTTCATCTTTTTATTATATTGTATCTTACTGTATTTCTATGAATAACAGCTGAATACTTGTAATACTTCCTTTGAGCAGTAATTAATAAATAAGGATGAAGGAACAAAATATGGTACAGTTCAAAAATATGAACTGTGGTAACAAGTAATTGAATATAAAACATTTGATTCATCAAACAGTTCATTACAAATAAGCAAGCAAAAGAAAATATGGGGTGCTAATGCATTCATCATGTGAAAGTATAAAGGCAGCTCTGAATACATTGTAGACTAACAGCTTGATATATATTTCAGCAAACACCAGTCATTGTAGCAGGAAGTAAAGAGCAACAGAAGAAATATTTAGGAAGACTAGTAGAAGAGCCATTGGTCGCTGTAAGTGAATTTTTAATTACAGCCTTTTGTGTTGATCACTATTTTGTTCTACTATTTTCTAAGAGGTATCTGTAAGTCTAAAGAAGAACTTTGCATGGAAAACAAAGAACAGTGGAAAGTTTTGCTTAATATCTCCACTTGTGCACCTAAAAATTGATCCAAAAATAGAACAAGATTTAATTTTAAAAACTTAGGTTAACTAGATATTAATTGATAGAGGTGTTACAATATTTTAAAGGGTAAACATTTCAATTAAATGTCCCCAACAACTCATCTGACACTTGTTATTATTTTGACAAAATTTTCAATCGCATTTTTACATAATTGCAGCTCAATTTCAATAACGCTTTGAAATTTTGTTTTCATTTGAGAAATGTTTCTTATTTTTGCAGTGTAAACTTGGAATTTATTAATTTCTAGAGAAAAATGTTGAAAGGTGTCAGGTCAGTAGCCAGTTCTGAGGGCTAATGTGTGAGGATGAGTTGCCCATGAAATTTCTATCACAGCAAGGCAGTTGTTTTATTTGCCATATGATATAATGTCTTCCTTGTCCTTCAAAACTGCCACAGGTGGCTGAGGTTGTTAAGGCGTGGACTCGTGAGTGGGAGATCTGGGGTTCAAATCCCGCCAGGACCATCCTCCCTGACACTGGTTTTTTTTCCAGGTTTTCCTCAGTCTTCATAACTGGAAAATGTTGGGGAGGTACCATAAACTTAGGCCTGGAATGCTTCCTTACTTAAAAATTATCCTTTCACAACATATAATTTCGTTTCATGTGTCATCAGTGTCCATCGCCTGTGGTGCCTCAGTAGTAAAAATGGGCATTAAATACTACTAAAAAAAAAATTGTCCTTCAAATCCATGCTGTGCAAATGAGGCCATAAAAACTGTGATGTGAACTCGCAATAATGCACACCATAAAAGTACACCATTTTGGGCATCATCTTCAAAGAAATATGGCCCATCTAATTCACTGGCCTACATTCCGCACCATTGTCGCATTAGGCATACTTGACTTTTCCATGCTCCAAATTCAACAATTTTTCTTATTGACTGATATACCCAAAATGATGGAAATCTCATTGCTAATGATGTTTTTATTAACAAAATCACTGCCAAATTGCTGAATCTACAACATCCAATCTATTACCCAGCACATATAATGATCATGAGTTTTCATTTCTTGAAGGATGCAAATAAATACAGTTAAAATAAGTTCACAGCACTCTTGAAATGTTCATTTTTAGTGATCAACAGCAATTTGATGTTTCAGGACACTTAGCCACACTACCGTTCACTGCAAAAATGTTTTTTGCCAATGGACTGGTATGAGAATGGCTGGTTCTTGTAATGTCCATAACTGAACAAATTTGTTAAAATTGTTAAACCTGTTTTGAGCAGTTGTGTGAATTGGCACATTCCTAAAACTGAATGTGTCACATAATTTGCACAGTGTCAGAAAAAATTTTCCTTGCTTGTAATGGATTTTAAGTAATCATTAGACTTTTATGCATCACACAACAAAATCATCTTAGGAACATTGCAATTTTCTTATGTTTTCTAAAAATTATGAATGGAATCTCTAATACAAGTTGTGTAAACAATATTTTTAATGCTTACATTGATAATATAACATAATAATCCATAAAAGCAAAATTTAATCCTTTTTAATGAAAGCACAATTTTCTAATTTTAAAGATATTACACAATCATAAATAATATGTAATTGCACTTTTGTCAAATTTCCACTGGTGCTTATGCCATCAGTAATTTACACAACTATATCTTCCATTAAATATTACTCAACACTTCCTTGGCATTGATGAAATGGGATATAGAATTTGGTCTTGTTCAGTATTTTACCAGTGATGATGGAGACATGAATCGTGATATAACCAGCTTTGTAAGTACATTTAAATGAATCTTGATGTTTTCATATCCTGTAAAACGCTGTTAAGAGTATCCTGCAGTTGCTCAATTGGATTTAGATCTCGTAACTGAACAGGTTTATCTAATACTGTAATATGTGTCTTTTTAAACAGCTAGACACATACCTTGCAGCATGTACTTTGGCATTATCATGCATGTAAAGGAGTGCTGGACCAGATGCTTCAGCAATAGGAATTACCACAGGCTGCAAAATATCTTGAATGTACTGTTTGCATTCATTGTTTCACGGATCAAAAGAAGATCTGTGTTTTATTTGCGATTATTCCTCCTCAGACTATGGTGACAACTCCTTTGAATTTGTGAACTTCCTATATATGTCTCAGTTTGTATGCATTACCAGGTTGTCTCCATATATATTCTCCTGGAATCTGGATGCAAACCGAAACATGATTCATCTGTGAAGATAATAGCACGGCTCCATTGTTCCTGTTGCCAATTGACATGCTTTCAGCACCATTAACAACATGTTTGATTTCCGTGCTGAATACCTTAATTGATGACAGAAATGAAGCACTTTTTCATGCAGTTTGTTTTTAATAGTTTGGGTCGAAATAGTTCAATTGTCATCATGCTGCACTTCTTAAAATGGCACTATTTGACTTCTTTTCTCTTAGGGCCTTAGGTACAAAAAATTGTCTTATGCAGCTGCTGTAATCTTTATATAATAATTGATTTACATTGATGCTGTTCTCCTGAACTGTCAAATTATAAATGTTACCTCCACACCCTGAATATAATGCCTTTTCCAGTATTTAGAGATCTAGAGGCATCAACTTGTGTTTCATCATTTCTAATTATTCCAATTTCCATATCATTCCATCTTGAAAAGACATTGTTTGGCATACATTTCATTTATCAAATATGTCTTATCATTAATCTCAATATCTTAGCAGAGGAAAGTTCCTGTGCTAAAAAGATATTTATTTACACATTCACAATGTAACAATTTAATCAATGAAACAAATATAATAGACTGCTATGGTGGCTAGTAAGAAGGCAAATGAACAATACTTACTTACCCATACTTACTTATTATTTATCATTTGTTTAGATATACTAAGAATGTTATTTAATATGTGTGTTGTTCCTTTTGATGTGTATACTTAAGGACATAGTGATGTAGTTTTTTTGTATCGGGGATTTTCACAGTGTAATATAATATGACAAATTATTGTTACGAAATCACTCAAATTTCACTAATTTTGTTCTACTTACTTGGACATGTTTCAAAGGCGATTGCCTCCATTGGACCAAGCTGAAGATGGAGGCAATCACCTTTGAAACATGTCCAAGTAAGTAGAACAAAATTAGTGAAATTTGAGTGGTTTCGTAACAATAATTTGTCATATTAACATAGTGATGTATTTTTAGGCATACTGTGTTACTGAACCTGGTGCTGGTTCTGATGTAAATGGCGTAAAAACAAAAGCTGAGAAAAAGGGAGATGAATACATCATCAATGGACAGAAGATGTGGATCACTAATGGAGGTGTGGCTAATTGGTAATTATTTCTTCTTATTGTTTTGTAATATATAGTTTACTAGAATAATTTCAAAAGTTCTACTAGGTTGTCTATTATGAAATACATTTACAGGCCTCCAAAGAATTCTTAAATTTGCTCACAGGATCCAATGATATGGAAAGTCTTGTATTCTTGTCAAGATATCTTCCATATTGATACAATGAGTTGTCTCATTAGACATTTGTATAAAATCTAATGAGAAGTATTTCTTAATTTTGTAATAAGTAATTGCTAGATGCAAACTTCATATAAGACATTATCAATTTCATTTAGATATTTTCCTTGCAAAATTTATTTTCTGATGTATAATTAGAAGACTGACCTGGGCCATTTTATTCTTCTGTTTTAAAGTGCTGCTCAGTAGAAAAAGGACAACTTGCTTCTGAATTTGAAGTGTTGAAGTCTCAATATTGATGTTCAGTCATAGTGGTGCATCATCCTACGGAGTGAATGTGCATATGTGCAGAATTTTTTAAATGACCTTATAAAAGGGTGAATCAAATATGAACTGGAATTTTTCTTTTACTATATGTGAGTAGTACACTCTTTGAAACATTTCATGTGGGAGTTTCAGAATAAGGAATAATAATAATAATAATAATAATAATAATAATAATAATAATAATAATAATAATAATAATAATAATAATAATGGTGCATGGGGGTGTAAAATTAGCCAAAATTTTGCAAAGATTAAGGTCACAGTTTAGAGATAAGATGTTGTTTTAGACTCAAATGTATGAATGGCACAAAAGTTTCACAGAAGAACATGAAAATGTTGCAAATGAAAGTCACCATCAATCTTGGATGAGTGTAGCAGAAATAAAACATTTGGGTCATTCGGGACCTTATCCAGTGTGAGTATCATATGATGATTTCTGAAATTGCTTTTGAGGTTGGGATAAGTTATGGTAGTGTTCATTCCATTATTTCGATGATTTGGATTGCTGAAAATCAGCAAGGTGGGTTCCTCAAGTTTTCACTAAGGATCAAAAGACTATGCTTGTGGGCAGTGCCTCAGAAACATTTGACTCAATACCAGGATAAGGGAGAAAAGTTTCTGCATGAAATTAAACCTGCGATGAAACATGGGTATACTATTAAACTCCTGATTCGAAGCAAGTGTGCATGGAGTGAAGGAAAAGAGGGGAATCTGCTCCTCTCAAAGCAAATGCTCACCTGTCAACTGGCAAGGTTCTCTTGACAATTTCTTGGATTCTTGAGGTGTTTCGTTCATCAGTTTTCTTTATGAACATCTAACAATTAATGCAACTTAATATTGCCAACTTGAGGTTAAGGAGAAATGTGATTATTGGTAAAGAAGATGACAAACAATTCAAAAAAGTTCTTCTCCAAGACAATGCCTATCTGCACATAGAAACTTTGACAGGGGAAAAACTTGAGGAAATCCACTGGACAGTATTAGAACACTTCCTGTATTAACAAACTTATCATCTTGCGACTACCATTTGTTTGGGCTGTTAAAAGAAGCATTGGGATGTCAACAATGAAGGCATACAGGCATTCATGCACAGTTGACTACAAACCTTTCTTTGATAATGGGATTAGAAGCTTCAGGTGTGGTGGGAAAATTGGAAATTATGTACAAAAATGATATGTATCCTATATTTAATTAATTTAGTATTACAATTGGAAAAAAAAGTTTATATCTGATTCATCCTTGGATAAAACACAATTCTGCATGTCAGGTGATTCAGAATCAGTACTTGGATAAACTTACATTATATTGTTTTGAATAGCGGGAATTTTCACAGTGAAATATAATATAATATAATATAACAAATTGTTATTGAGGAAATCACTCAAATTTCACTAATTTAGTTCCACTTACTTGGACATGTTTCAAAGGCGGATGCCTTCATCGTCAGCATGATCCCAATGTCCGTTTCCCCGCATGGTATTAAGCAAGTAAGTGAACTAAATTAGTGAAATTTGAGTGATTTCCTCAATAACAATTTGTTATACTACATTATATTGTCTGGTGCCAAAATTCAGGTGTTCCATAGTTATGTCCTAGTACTTAAACTGTTGTGGTGTACTTCTATACTACCTTATTCTCTTCCAACTTCTGTAATGATTACAATCAATGTAGACAACATTTAGAACAGAAATTCAGCAATGGCAACATTTATAATTTGCAAAATAAAATTATTAATGCTTATGAATGCATATTTTTAATACAGCTGAATTCAAGAATGTGCAAAATACCTAAAAAAGTATGAAAAACCTAATAAAAAACTTTAAAAACCGAACATAAATATAGCACTTAAATGTAAATTGGAACATGCACAGTGAAGCTAATCATATTAATTGACATCATTGTATGATTCAGTTGAACTACACGCTCTTAAAGCTTCACTTACTTTTCATAAATGTATGGAACCGGTTGCAAGAACATTTAGTTCCCATCTTCAGCCAGGCTAAAGATGGGAACTAAATCTTCTTGCAACCTTGTGAGTCAAACTATTAAAAAACTTAACAAATTATTATTGAGGAATTATTACTATATTTCACTGTGAAAATTCCCGCAATTCAAAACTATTTATTAAAAACTTTCTGGCTTCACTTATGGGACATGCTTCCTGGACCTTAGTCCACGTTTTCAGCTGTTAAACAACTGCTGGATTTATAACAACTTATTTATAAGGAATTCACTCAAATTCCACTAGTTTTGTTCTACTTAACTTGGACATGTTTCAAAGGCTGTTGCCCATAGTGATGATGAAGGCAACAGCCTTCGAAACATGTTCAAGTAAGAGGAACAAAACTAGTGAAATTTGGGTGAATTCCTAATAAATAAGTTGTTATACTATATTTACTGTGAAAATTCCTGCTATTTAAAACTGTTGGATTGTTTGTTGAAATTGATTTGGTAGGTCATGAGTTGACTGTGGTGGCCTGTCAATAACCTTGAATAAAGAGCAGCCCACTTTTGGAATGTCAAAATTCATTAGGTGTTATTTAACAAATTATTTATGAGGAAATCACTCAATTTTCACTAGTTTTATTCCACTTACTTGGACATGTTTCAAAGGCAAATTTCCTTCATCGTTGTCGATCTTTGGATTTTATAAACTTTTTGATGAAATTGCTGTTGTTTGGAAGATAAAAATTAACTAAATTTTCTTTATTAATTGATATCATTGTATGATTCAGTTGAACTACACACTCTTAAAGCTTCACTTACTTTTCATAAATGTATGGAACCGGTTTCGAGAACATTTAGTTCCCATCTTCAGCCAGGCTAAAGTTCAATTTTGAAAAACCTCCTAAAATCCAACACAAAAGACAAAATCCCGCCAGGAAAACAATCTGGCATTTATAAAATCAGTTGCAAAGACTGCAATAATAAATATATAGGTAAAACAAAAAGGAACATTACCATACGGTTTGAGGAACACACTAGAAGTGTAAAATATAAACATACGGAAAAATCAGCAGTAGCATACCATTTCTGGCCCAAAAAAAAAAAAAAAAAAAAAAAAAAAAAAAAACACGAGTTCCAAAATAAACCAAAACTCTTAAAAGCTCTTCAAAAAACCATAGAATTATCAGTGTGGGAAAACATATTCTTGAATGAAAACAAAGAAAATTTAGTTAATTTTGATCTTTCAAACAACAGCAACCACATCAAAAAGTTTATAAAATCCAAAGAGCGACATCTTAATACCATGCTAGATAGCTGACAGTGGAACCGTGCTGACGATGAAGGAAATTTGCCTTTGAAACATGTCCAAGTAAGTGGAATAAAACTAATGAAATTTGAGTGACTTCCTCATAAATAATTTGTTATATGATACTATATTTCATTGTGAAAATTCCAATATATTAAAAAATCATTAGATGTTGCTCTTGTTTTTTTCATGTAAATCCTTATGTTGAATTCCTTTGGTTGTTAAAACTGATTTTAATAATTTGTTTCTTTTTTCTCTCTCAGGTATTTATTCCAAAAATTTGATGCCAGCTGATTTTTCTGTTTGCTACTAACAGATGTTTCTCCATGTCTTCAATCTTTTGCATATATTTTTCTTACATAAATTTTTTTACAATCCTAACAATTAATCTGATAAATTCCAGATTTTTTCTCTTTGGACCTGGAATCTATTATTGTTTAATTTTAATAAATGTGTCATACTACATTGATTTTAGTGTGTGAAGATGATATTGTAATTTTTTAAAATTTATAATTAGCTACTGGGTGATAACATGAATTTTTTAAAAATTGTTATCTCTGATATATTAATCTGATTACAATCAGCCAACCAAAGTGAGAAGGGGGAAAAAAAAGAAAGAAAGAAAGAAAGAAAGAGAAAAAAAAACCATTGATCTAACTAACTAGAGGTGGTACAAGGGGGACAGCATGTTTTGAAATTGCCTGATAATAAAATGGGGGAGTTGCATAGCTTTACCATCTGCAGGGTGACCTGAAACATATGGTATATAGAATTAAAATTAAAGTTATTTTGCAATAAGTTAAATATTAGAATTGGGCTTTTGCAAATTCTTTAGCTTTTTTTCTCTCCTTCTAAATGAAATTGTGTTCTGCAGCAAAATATTTGCAAATTTTCTATGAAGAAAATAACTTATGAAAATTTTGCATAGCTGTATTATTGCACCATCTTTGATAATATAATCTTTATCACTGTTAAAAGGTACTTTGTACTAGCCCGAACAAATCCAGATCCAAAGTGTCCAGCAAGCAAAGCATTCACAGGCTTTGTTGTGGAACGTAGCACACCTGGCATCACTCCAGGCAGAAAGGTAATAATGGCATTTTGGAGAATATGAGTTTTTTGTATTATTACATGCTAGAGCCAAAGATTGGAGAATAAAATTTCCACAGCAAGTAAAAATGTTTGTTTTTACTGGGCATAATTTCATGATGGTTCAGAATTTGCATAAGGCAGTTAGATAATGTCAAAAAAAACTTAGCTGGCATTATAATCATTTACTGATTCTTGACTAAGATCTTAGCTAAGATGTAATTTTAGGTAATTAAATCTGTTTAAGCAGGATAACAGTCAATGAAGAATATTCTTGTTACTTTAAGAGCAGTATAAACAGTATATTGGGAACAGGTTTGTTTAAATACCATCAATAAAGGGGCTTGGCAGGTGCAAATGTATAGAGACAGACAAACAGGGCAGTAAGGAGATTGGACAATTGGTGCAAATGGAATCACATTTCTTTGAGAGAACTTTGACTCTAGCTGAATCTCCAAGGATAGTTGCAGATTGTAGTATTCACCTAAGCTAATTTGTACTTTGTAAAACTTTTCTTAGATGAATGAATGAATTTAATAATGCTCAATATAACAAATGCAAAATAAAACATAATATTCAGAATTACACAGTCATTCTATCATCCTATACTATTTATATTCATTGTATAATTTTCTATTAATATTTCTGCTTATTTTATTTATTTATATTTAATTTCTTTAACTTTTTATCAATCCCAAACCCTCTCTTCCTCACTTTCCCCAAATAACTTTCCATTTAAGATCATTGTGTGATTGAGTCAAACTAACACTCTTTTGCTTCACTTACTTGTTTAAATATATAGAACCAGTTTCACAAACCCTTTATTTACATCGTCAATCCCATTGTCGACTGGAAAATAAACCGTTATGCTATGGGTATGTGTAATCTGCTCTGGTGGAGGTGTGATGAACTTGAAGTATTTGTTTTCATCACCGGAAGTGTTGAAGTTCATTAGACTGTCTTTGTACTTGTAAATGTGGATCTTCTCACATGTTGTTAATTCTGCAGGTCCTTGCATTGATTTTAATAATTTTGTTTTTTCCATATGTCATGGTTTCTGTCCAGAAATGCGATGCCACTGCTGATTTCTCCAACTGCTTGTATTTTATGTTTCTGAAATGTTCTTTTAACCGTGTGCCTATGTTTCTCTTTGCTCCAATGTAGATACTTTCACACTCTGCACAACTTATTTTATAAATATCACAAGGTAAAAAGGTAGGTATTTATAAAATAAGTTGTGCAGAGTGTAAAAAAATCTACTTTGGAAAAACAAAGAGAATAGACACAAGTTAAAAGAACATTTCAGAAACATAAAATACAAGCAGTTGGAGAAATTAGCAGTAGCATTGGCATAGCATTTCTGGACAGAAAACCACAACATATTGGAAAAAACAAAATTATTAAAATCAATGCAAGGACCTGCAGAATTAACAACATGTGAGAAGATCCACATTTACAAGTACAAAGACAGTCTAATGAACTTCAACACTTCCGGTGATGAAAACAAATACTTCAAGTTCATCACACCTCCACCAGAGCAGATTATACATCCCTACAGCATAACGGTTTATCCTCCAATTGACAATGCGAACGAAAGGCTCGCGAAACCGGTTCTACATATTTAAAAAATTAAGTGGAGCAAAAGGGTGTTGGTTCAACTTAATCACACAATGATATTAATATATGATTAGCTTGACTGTGCTAATGTTCCAATTAACAATTTTAGTTAACTTTCCATTTGTTTACATTTTTTAACTTAATTTTTCCTAATGTTATTGCCAACCATTTCTGTTAGAAGATTACTCCATTTGTCCAAATGTGATTTCTCTGTCAAAAATCTAGTTTCTTTACATTCTAATTAACTATGCCAGATATTATCCTTCTCTCCACATATTGGACATATCTTTATATTGAACCCTGTGCCTATTCCTTTCAACTTGTTGGCCGTGGTGGTCTAGTAGTAACCATATTTACTCGTAGACCCAAGATCACACGTTCAATCCTGACCAGGGTTGATGGATTTTTTTGGGCATAAATTCCCTAAGTATAGTTTCCTTCAGAAGAGAAGTAAAGCCGTGAGTCCCATGTCATAGTTCAATTAAGTGTACTTACGAAGCTGTTGACAATGGAATGGTATATATATATAAACAATTTAATACAGTTTTTTTCACACTAACTCCATACACTTACATGTCATAGATTTATAGCCCATAAAAGAACCTCAAGCCTGAAAGAAGAGGCCTCTAAGCAAAATTTATCAGCCATTTCAAGTCCTGAATTGAATGGGATGCTGATGACCTGAGTTGGTAAAGAGCATCCGTAAATAAATCAAGTCAACAAATCCTTTCAACTTGACAGTTCTGATGCATGCAGATCCTTCTGTGTTATCCTTTATTACAATATTCAACATATTTTTATCTACCAAATATCCTTAGTTGTTGTCATAGTGGTAGTATTTATTTCTCATACATTAACATACAAAATTTTTAACAAAATAAACACAAATAAAAAAAAAGGAACACTACTTTTAAATATAACAATGAGGAACAGTGCCTTCTGCAATTCCAGAAGGCACTAACTCCAATCAAAATGTATTCCAATTTGATTGGCTCAGCCCCCAGTTCCCGGTTCATTAGCAGCTACCTACTGGAATATCCAGGGGTCCAAGCTCTGATCCAACCAAAAACAAAACACAGCATTAAAAGTAATTTATACATTCAATACAGTAATAAGTTATATTTCCTACAGTACTAAACCTTCCTGTCTTTTTAATTAAGCCCATTTGGCCAAATTTCTATCCTTGCCTGGTTATTGGTATATAAGGATCCTGTTTAACTAATCCTAGATAACTAGTCTCCCTACTGATTTCATCCTCCTTTCACTATCTGACAATTCTATACCATTTCTCAAGCACCTTTCCTAATTACTTTACACCCATAACTATTATTGTCTTACTTTCCCTATGTAATTTCACAGTTCCTTAATGTTTTCATCTGATTTTAAATTTAAAATTTATGTCATCTGATAAGTTTTTCCCACTTTCTTATTAGGCACTGTTCCCTCCAAAACTTGGTTTGCTTACATTCTAGTATACATTCCAAGTACTCTCTGGTTCTTCACACATAGGACATATCCTCTTAGTGTATCCATTTTTAATCCACTAAAATATTTTACTCCTGTTCTAAACCATGCGAACCCATCCCATCCTACCTTATTACAAATTTCAATATATCTTTCTGTTCCCCACAAATTTTTTAGTGTACTACATAATTTCAGAGATTTTTTGGTGTTAAAATTTGCCCGTATTTCCTGTTTTTCAGTATCCTTAATTTTTATTGTTATCTGTTTTACAAATTCCTTTACTGAATCTTTCTTCCCTTGTTCCCATGCCTGCTTCTTGCAGGATATTTTGGATTTTAGAGATAACCAAGTTTCTCTCCCCTTAATTTTTCCTTGTGCTACTAAATGCTGGTTAATGATATTCCCCTCTTCAGTCTTCCTATTCTATATCAATATTTCAATAGTCTTTCTGTGACCTTGCTTTTATAGTCCAATCTACCTAGTAATATCCTTAGTTAATAAACCTAGCCAGTCTTAGCTTAACAGGCTGAGCAATGTGTTGCCAGAATTACTCACCCTATAATCTTCACTGAGCTAATTCCTGCATACTATGATTGGTGCAAACTGTAGTTTATAATTTAGCTGGTAAAGTTGGTGGTTTGTACCATGACTAGATTTGCCAGATGTATTTTTGGAGGAAAAATTGTGTCCCTTTTGGAAGTCTTATGAAACATCAAAAATCCTGTATTTCATCTCTTAATTGATTTTTGCATTCTCAAATCATGCAGAACACGTTATGTTGATATGAGATGGCAGAGAGTTCCAGAGATGAGGATAATATGACATGGCATGGGTGAACCAGCAAGCTTACAAGTTCTGGTCAGTGAACTTGTCTCATGTTATACTGTAATTTGCCTGTTTAATACTGTTTTCTGTTAATGAGGAATTTTGTATATTTCATGACAGTTTAATGTCATTGATTGGTCTAAATCTTCAGTCAGAGGAAAATTGGTTTTAAATTTTTCAGTATTCACTTTCCTGTAGATATTCCCAGTATGAACATATAATTTCTTACTTTTTAAGCTTTCTAGCCTTTAATGCATTTGTACAGAAAGTGTTTTCAATATTAAATAAAAAATGGAGGAATGAATGGTGCAGAAATTCTTTAAATTTAATTAAGAATGAAATTAAAATAAATTAAAATTTTATTACTACATATCAAGGTTTACATTCCCTAATTTTCAGTGGTACGACTGACTAAATAATGCAAAGAAGAGTTAAAAACATGTTTGCCCACCATGTTTATGTTATTGTATAAGAGATGCCCAAATGAAACAGATTTTTGTCATGGCTCATAGCGTAACTGTGCAAGCCATATATATATATATTCACAGTCAATACTCTTTGTATATATTAAGTGTACTGATAATGAATAATTAATGCAAATTAAATGTAAGTATTGCGTTAACTTAACTGGCTGTCATTTTTATGGTTAGAGAACGATCCCTTCCAGTCTTTGAAAGAAAACATTGATGTCCCTTATTGAAATTCTGAAAAATAGTAAAGTCAAACCATAAATGATATCAGCAACTCTTCTCTACTCCTCAGAGTAGGTAAAAAACTTGATGTCCAGGGAACTGTACTTTAGTGAATATCACTGCAACAGTAGTAATGTGAATATTTTGTTCTGAACATATTGAATGCTGAGGCTGAGTTCTATCTGCAGAGCGAGGCTTGAAATTTCAAAATTGCCTGTGTATAGACTTGGGGTCAAAAATCTCATTGGATTTTGGATCCTTATGACCATTTCTGCATAGAGAGAAATTCCAATTATGGCAATCAAGGCATATTTGTAGTCCTGAGGCAGTTTTGAATATGAAACCCCCCCCATCTGAAGAGCCCCAAAAGGGCCAGTTTTTGAATTTAATGTGCTGAATATTTCTGTACCTCTAAGATAGATTTCTCTGTGCTGTACATATTTGTAATACTAATGCCAAACTCATCTGTAAGACACACCAGTTTCTTTTATTTTAGTTCAATGTGCATTTTAACAAGGCTTGTAATTTCAAATTGCCTGTTAATAAGACTAGCCATATTTTGGCGGTGAAAAATCTGGACATAGAATTTTGCATTCTTATAGCAATTTCTGCATAGAGGGTTAATTGTATTTCCAGTATAATTTTTAGGGCAATCTAGGCATGTTTGTAGGCCTGGGGCAGTTTTGAATATCAAACCTCTGTCTTGAGAGTACCCAACAGGCCAATTTTCAGGCCTAATTTGGTGGGTATCTTAGGCAGATTTTTTGTTCTGCACATATTTGGAGTCAGTTCTGGTGTTCTAGTGGTAACCATACATGTCTCATAGAACCACCATTGCAGGTTCAATTCCAGCCAGGATCATTGGATTTTTTCTGGTGTAAAAATCCTACATATGGCTTCCTTTGGAAGGGAAGTAAAGCCTTAGGTTCAGTGCCGTGGATTTATGATATGCAAAAAAATCTCAAGCCTGAAAGAAGAGGTCTAAGCAAAATTTATTTGCCATTTCAAGCCCTGAATTGAATAGGACGTTGATGACCTGAGATGTTAAATAACGTCTGTTAATAAGCCAAATCAACATCAGCTCATATTTGGAATGCTGGCACTGAGCTCTATCTACACGGCAAACCAACTTCTTTCATTTTAGTTTTTTGTGTATTTTAGTGAAGCTAGAAATTTTAAAATTGCTAATAAATAGACTTTTTGATTGACCAAAATCTCAACGTCAAATTTTGAATTCTTATGATCATTTCTGAGTAGAGGGTTGCTAGTTGTATTCCCAGTATTATTTTTATGGTCAATCAACACAATATTATATTGGAATTATTTGGTTATATGAATGCTCCATACAAAGAGCCCAAAAAGGCCAAATTTCAGACCAACTTTAGTGAATATCTCCATAACCGTATGGCAGTTTTTTCTGTTCTGCACGTATTTGGAATGCTGGCATCAAGTTCTTTCTGCAGGACACACAAGCTTATTTTATTTTAGTTTACTGTGTATTTTAGTGAAACTTGAAATTGCAATAATGTTGATCTATGTATGGACTTGCAATTTTTGGGGGTCAACAATCTTGATGTTGGGATTCTTATAGCCATTTCTTCATAGAAGGTCACTAGTTGTACTCCCAGTATAATTTTCAGGCAATCAAGGTATGTTTATAGGCCTAGAGCAGTTGTGAATATGAAACCACTATTTCCCTATAAGGCCCTTTTTCAGACTTACTTTGCTGGATAACTCTACAACTTTAAAGCAGATTTTTCTGTTCTGCACATATTTAATGCTAATGCAGAGATCCATCTGCAGAACACATCAGCTTCTTTTATTTTAGTTCATTGAGTACTTTAGCTAAGCTTGAGATTTCAAAATTGCTCATTTATTTGATTTGCCATCAAATTCTCAAGACCTCGGTCTGGAGAGCCCCAAAAAGACATACTTTTTTTTACCTACTTTGGTAAATATCTCCCCAATAATGAGGCAGATATTTATAATTCTGCACATATTAGGAATGTTGGAGTCCAGCTCTATCTGCAAGGATGCATTAAATTTCAAACTTGTAATTTGTTTATTCTTAAGCCTATTTTTGCATAGAGGTTTGCTAGTTATATTCCTGGTATAATATTTAGAGCAATTGTGGCACATTTGTAAGCTTGGGGCAGTGTTAAAAATAAGACCTTCCTCCAGAGAGCCCCAAAAAGCCATTATTGGACCTACTTTGTTGAATTTCTTCGCAAACACAAGGCAATTTTTTTATTTTTATGCATATTCAGAATGCTGGGTCCCAGTTCAATCTGCAGGGCACAGCGCCATCTTTTATTTTACTGTGTAT
Source organism: Metallyticus violacea (assembly GCA_030762175.1). Lineage (NCBI taxonomy): Eukaryota > Metazoa > Arthropoda > Insecta > Mantodea > Metallyticidae > Metallyticus > Metallyticus violacea. The sequence goes on along the minus strand of CM060840.1, from coordinate 18,317,044 downwards.
TTAAGAGATGCTTTTATGCAGAACAAATAAAAATTATTTAATTAAAAAAAAATAGGAATGCTCAGCATTTCCATGGCTTGTAAGTATATATTTTAAAACACCCAATTTTAGGATCTAGGTCATTAAATTGCATTAAAATAATATTACTTTGAGAAACATTAACATAAAACATTTAAATATTGTAAACAAAAAGTTCTTTTTTCAGGAAATTAACATGGGTCAGAGGTGCTCTGACACCAGAAGTGTAACATTTGAGGATGTTAGAGTTCCAAAAGAAAACATTCTCAAGAGTGAAGGAGAAGGCTTTAAAATTGCAATGATGGCCTTTGACAAAACACGTCCACCTGTAAGTAATGTAAACAAATAGTTGCCACAATCATCTAGCATACAACATTTGTATTTAGAGAGATACTTTTTGCATGCAGTGTGTGTGTGTGCGTGTGTGTGTGTTTTATGGTGTTTAACACCTGTTTTTTATTACTGATGCACCCGGGCAGTAGGGTATATATACTTGGTTAAATTACAAATACTTGATATTGTTAAATATAAATAGATAACTTGAAGCAGAGCTAGGGTTTTACTACAGTGAGTATTGTAACAATATGGCACCAGCCATGCTGTTGAGAAACACTACTAACTGGAAAATAATAAGGGCATGTTGCATGTCTAGGGATTATAATTAATAAAAATGTGATCTTGTTTCAATAGGTTGCTGCTGGTGCTGTTGGTGTGGCTCAAAGGGCTCTGGATGAGGCCACAAAGTATGCATTGGAAAGAAAAACATTTGGTGTACCTATTGCTCATCATCAGGTTAGTATATAAACTTTAAGGAATTGGCTTTGTCTGTATCATTTAATGCTTAGGAGCATTATTTAGTTTTGGAATGTTGTACTTTTATTTCTTGTAAGTAAGTTGTATAAAATATAAGCACTGTTAAAAGTGTATATAAAAAGTATATAAATTCATTACAATTTTGAAATTTCAATATAAGTTGATATATAATAGTTCATTTTGTGATTAATTTTTTTGCCTTTTATTCGCTCTATATAGAAAATTTTCAAATAATTCTTTGGCACTGATGTGAATTTATTTTATGAAGCACATCTTCTGTAAGGACATGCCCTGTTAGAAATCTGTTCCTTTGTTAGGGGTCTTTGCATGTGATTTATTGAATTGCAGCCTATGTAATCAGTTGTATAGGCACTTTATTAATGCATGGAATTGAAGCAGTGTAATGTATTTAAAAAATTGTGCACATTTAATTTTATTTTGATGAAATGTAATATATAGGTTTAAATCAGTTCTGTGTTATGAGGTATTTTGCAAAATTTGTTCTTATTTCTACTGTTATGAAAATAAAAATTACAAAGTTAGTAAGTTTCACCATTTTTAATCTGAAGAATAATCTACAACAATTATGAGGGTTGTTTACGAATGATTTAAATTTGGTCTGGTATGCAAATCCTGAAAGCTGCATGCCAGCGACAATTTAGTGGTACTTACTTATTTACATGTAATGCTGAGAACCTGAATCATTACAAAGTTAAATGGTTTCAGTTGCCTAGCTATTTTATCCAATTGCTCAGAATTAAGAGCTCTGGCTACCATGGCCAGATATACTGCTGGACTAGCCAACTCTTCCATCAATAAATCCACTAACACAGGACTCTGTGGGATTTATGTTTGGGATTATCCTAATACTTTTTTAAGCAATGGAAATACTCTTTCAAAGTGAGTCTTTGCACAATTACCTCAAATTTAAATGCTATAAGATATGTGTGGTTGAATAATCCCATTATAAATCATTTTAAATAACTGCTTACCATCTATTGGTTTGAAATATCTGAGTGTATAAATTGCTATACTAATTTTATTGCATATAAATTCAGTGTGATCTGACTAAGGCAATCTGTTATTTAGATATACAGGTTAAAAGTCCCTCAGCACCTAAATAACTTTTTGAGCGTTGGTTCATTGGCATGAAACTTGACATGTGGGGATAGCCATATATTGAGAACTTAAAGATGATACAATGCACTTTTCCTACTAACTGGAAGTAACTTCAACTCTCTTATTTTAAAAGGAATACCCAATATATAATGCTCAATAAGAGCTTTTCAAAAAATACTCACACTAGATAATTTCTATACAAATTTATTGTTGCTAAATCAAGAAAACAAAAATGGGTAACAAATAATAAAATGTCCTTTTTTTTTTTTTTACTGTGTTTTGTCAGTATCCTTATAAAATTTAATGTTTGCAGGAACTTTCAAAGGAAAATTGTGATAAAAGAATGATGTTTTGTAAATTAATAATGAAGTGTATTGACAGCAATTTAGTTTTCTTAGACAAATGTATTTCCAAATGAAGCCACATTCTGCCTGAATGGATTTGTCAACAGACACAACTGCTCATCTGATCCTATGTAAATCCACAATGGATGGAAGAGAACCAGATGCAGTATCCATGAAAGCTTAATGTTTAAACTGGTATTATTGGTAATCATATCATTTGTCCTTTCTTCTATAGAGAAATGTTAACTGCTAATAGATATTTGTATTTGCTTCAAAATGTAGTATCAGCTGTTGTAAATTTGTTTCTGCATTCATTCAACCATGTGCTACCCAGAGATGTCATCTGTTTCCAAGAAGATGGTGGAATCTATTGCATTATGGACAGAAGGTTCATCAGCACTTAGACCAGATTTTTTCTTAATGATGAATTGTTAGGCATGCTCAAATAAGAGTTGCCAGCAAGACCCCCCAGATTTGTTGCCTTTGGACTTCTTTTTGTGGGGCCATATAAAGTCAGTAGCATATCAAGAAAGACCCAACAACTTAAAAGAAAGATCTGGAGTATCGAATAATGGAAGAGGTGCAAAACATTCCTAAAGCCTGATTAAATTATTCCATAAATGCCTTCTATAATTTTCTGGCACATTGTCAAGCAGCTTAGGGCTACCAGTTTGAACACAGAATTTAGACTTTGAGCAGGTTTTGTTTAGTTTATGTTAATGAAGAAGCATTTTATTATTTGTTCCACTTTTTTGTTTTCTTGATTTAGCAACAATAATTTGTACAGAAATAACTAATTTGGGTACTTTCTGAAAAGCTCTTAATGAGTTTATCCAAAAATGTAAAAATATGCTCAGTATTCCATTTAAAATTAGAGAGTTGGTTACTTTCAGTTGAACCAGAAATAGAAAAAAGGTGGTAATACCATTTTTGAGTTCTTAGTATATGCCTATCTCCAAATACCAAATTTTATGTTACTGGACCACATGCTTCAAAAATTATTTAGGTGGTGTGGGACTTTTAACTAATTCTGTATTCCTAAGAATTTATGTATTTTTGTGTCTGATATGGAGTGTATATTTATGGGTAACTTAAGATCTATATGAGTTCTGTTTGATGAGCATATATATAATAGTTTTGTTTGGTTTTTATTGCATTGAGGTTACTTGCGCTGAAATAGTTTAGTAAGTTGACCATTATCTTATTCAAATTTTGCATAATATTTCATTATTTTTTCCGCTGCATAAAGCGGTTGTGTTAGTTGCATAGGTTGTTATTATTATATTATTTGGCATAGAAGGAATGTAATTTATATACATAATAAATACAATGGACCTAGAACCCTCACATGTGAAACTGCATACTTGAACAATTTTATAATTTGAATCATAAGGTAATAAATTGTTTCCTTTTTGTACATTATTTTCTATCTGTTAAATAAGAAGAGATTAGATTTTTAATTATTTCTTTTATCCCTTGATGTTCCAGCTTGTGGATCAATAAGTTGTGATTTACACAGTTTAATGCTTAGGTGGTTGAAAAATAGTGCACAAGTGTTTTTAATTTGTTTCTAATTTTGGTAGAGCTCTAGGTATAAATTCTGATGTTGTTGTGAGGAAGCCTTTTTGAAAGCTATTTTGTATACCTTTAATAATGTTTACTGTGAATAAATTTAGGGGCCTAGCTACTATTAATTTTTCAATATTTGAAAATAAATAATCTCTTCTTATGTCTTTAAATATCTAGTGAGTCGATTTGATAATCTTATGCTCCACTTACTGTTGAATTATGCAAAACTAGTTTCGCAGGCTTTTGCATGCATCCTCAGTTGCGAGTTGACTGTCGGCTTCGTTGTTGGTTGGCTGGACTTGATGTAGCTCTCGTGGACATTTTATGAACTTCTGGATTAATTTGTCTTCTGTTGGGATCTCAAAGTTCATAACCTTATCCTCATATTGTTTTATATAAATTTTTTCCCATATTCCCAGCTCAAAAGGTCGATCTACAAATTTCAACAATTTCACTCCCATTTCTATATCATTTTTATCTCTCCAAAAGTGATGTGCAACCGCTGATTTCTGTAACTGATTGTACCTTATGTTTCTCCAGTGTTCCTTAAGCCTGATTTCAATGCTTTTTGTTTTTCCAGGGTGACACTGTTATGGGTACCTGGACATGTGGGACTACCAGGTAATGAGGCCACAGATGTCACAGCTAAATCTGCCCTTTTAGACCCTGCTGAGTACGAGCAATGTTTTTACTTCGGGGATTTTAAACATTCTTTACGTCAAGGCATTCTCTCGCGCTGGCACGATGAGTGGAATCTAATACCCACCAATAAGATTTGCAAATGTAAATCCGCCCCTTTTAACTAGTTGCCTTCTTCTCGCGCAGGTCGTCGCGAAGAAGTACTTTTAGCTCATCTGAGAATTGCCGTTTTAGTCACCGTCACCTTTTTAATGGTCAACCAGCTCCAGCTTGCCCTCACTGTAACCACCCCTTTACAGTGCGTCACATTTTACTTCAATGCCACCACCTGGCAGCTTTTAGACTTTCCCTACGTTTACCCTCCTCTATTGAGGACTTACTTGCAGATGATGTGTTTGCTGTTGAGCGTGTGCTCCATTTTATCCATGTTTGTGGTTTTTGGAGTAAGGTGTGAGGTTATATTATTTTATTCATAACGGCATTTTTAGATTATTTTAAGACTGTTGTGTTTTCAGCTCTTGCTGATGCGTTTTAGTACCAGTCTTTATTTGTTGTGGTACATATTGCCCTTGTTATTTGTTATGGGTTTTTATTGTTACCATTTTAGACCATTAAATGACTTGTGTTTTCAGCTCTTGCTGAAGCGTTTTACTATCAGTCTTTGTTTATTGTTGACCATATTACCCTTGTTGTTTGTTTTGGGGTTTTACTGTTACAATTTTAGACCGTTATAAGACTGTTATGTTTTGCGCTCTTGCAGCTGTGTTTTAGTACCAGTCTTTTGTTTGTTGACCATTTTACCCTTGTTATTTGTTTTGGAGGTTTTTATTGTTACAATTTTAGACCATTATAAGACTGTTGTGTTCTCAGCTCTTGCAGCTGTGTTTTAGCACCAGATTTGTTCATTGATGACTTGTTATTTGTTATGGGGTTTTATTTTATTGCACAAAGTGCTACTGTTACTTGTCTTATGCACTGATTTTGTGCTGATTACTTTTTTTTTTTTATTCTGGCACAGTTTTTAGTGTGATTGGGTGCTAATGATCTTACCAGTTTTGCATCCTTTAAGCAATAATCATCATCATTATCTTATGCACTGATTTTTATGCTGATTACTTATTTATTTTTTAATTCTGGCGCAGTTTTTAGTGTGTTTGGTTGCTAATGACCTTGACAGTTTTACGCCTTTTAAGCAATAATCATCATCGTCGCCTATAAAATTATGTCATTCTATCTGGTAGAACATTTTGTGAGCAATTTTTCAATTTGAGCTATAAACAAACACTCCAGCTGTGCACTAGGGGACCTGCAAATACCATACTCGTTTTCCAGATGATTCATATGATTGAGCAAATAATGTAATTGTCAGTGAGAAGCACTTTGAGAAACTTAAAAAACATTTTTCAATTTATAGGTGTTTGGAAACAAAGACTTTTGTAGGTTGTAAAGCAATTATACAGTAATTTAAATGCCTTTATATGTTCTTTGTTTCAGGCTGTTGCTTTCATGCTTGCTGACATGGCAATGAACATAGAAACAGCACGTTTGGTATATTTAGCAGCAGCATGGCAGACTGATAATGGCATACGCAATTCATATCTTGCATCCATTGCCAAAGCTCATGCAGCAGACATGTGCAACAAGTGTGTTTCTGATGCTGTTCAGGTAACTGAATTTAACTTTCAAGATTTTCACGTATGAAATACATATTGACACAAGTCTTGTACTTTCAATCAGTAAATAAGCTTTTAGTCCTTTCAGAGGTACATTGTTCTTTCCATTAAAAATATATTCTGCTACATTGAGTGAATATGTTGGTGAACTGTTTAATTAATGTTATCAGCAATGTTCCTGTTTCTAATACAGGCATATGATATGTGGTTGTCTCTTCAATTACTTCAACTGTGTGATGGCCTTATTTATAAAATACCATGTTAATTCTCCCTACACAAATGATATCTTTATAAACATTTTGTTTTGTTTGTTATATTTGGTAAATGCAACATTGGCCTTCAATTTATAGTGCTGTACAATGAAAACTTGATTATCGATCCAAATGAAGAGGAGGGGAGGAGCAGTTAATCAAAAAAAAAGATGGATAATCTGCACAAGTATTCTTATCTTATTTTTATATCTTTTTGGAGAAGTTCTCACTTTTTTCTGAAGTTTACTACCAGTAATTTTTTTTCTGATGTCCGTTCTAATTCTATGAAGTATAAGGGACATTTGAAAAGTTCTCAGAATGACCCACAGATTACAGGAGCAGTTCCAAAGCAGTTTTATATCACAGAAACAGTTGTGCAATAATACATGAATCATAGTAGCTATAACTGTTTGTTGCAATGTGTGTGTGTGTGCGCGCGTGCGTGCGTGCGTATATAAGGGGAAAATGCCAAATATTGAACAACATGCAGTTGATAACTTCTTGGTAAAGAAGAGTATGAATATAACAGAACTTCACACATATATGACAAACACTCTAGGGGGCTGCACCATCATTTTGAATTGTTTACAAGTGGACCACCGAGTTTAAATATAGAATGTGATAACTTGGAAGATGAACCATGCAGTGGACAACCAAAATCTGTCACAAAATCAGAAATTATCAATAAGCTGCACAATCTGGTTCTAGAGGCTCACTGGTTAAAGATGACTGAAATTTTCTGAAGTGATGGGCATATTCAGGGAAGAATTGTGCTTGAAAAATTATTGGCAAGATGGGTGCTGCAATTGCTGACTCAGAATCAAAAGGGAATGAAAGTGAAAATTTCTTGAGCAAAGTTGGTCTGTTTTAAGAGAGATTCCACTGACTTTATGCATTGATTTGTGACCAGTGATGAAACAAGAGTGCGTTACTATATACATGAAACAAAAGCAGTCTAAACAATAGAAGTATCATGATTCTGCATTGCCAAAGAAGGCCAAGTATGTGAAATAGGTGTGAAATGGGAAAATGGTGACATCTGTTTTCTGGGATCTCAAGGGTGTACTGCTAATTGATTGTGGCGTCTGTTTTCTACTGTTAATTGACTATTTTCCAAATGGAACATCTATCACTGGACTATTATGCCATCTTTTGGACCTATTGAAGATAAAAATATGGGAGAAAAGACCAAATTCAAAATAAATTTCTTGTCAGAACTAAAACAGTGGAGCAATTAATTTATTCTTAATTAGACAGTGAGTCAATTTAATACCCTTATGCTCCACTTATCATTGAATTATATAGAACATGTTTCACAGGCCTTTGCCTGTATCATCAGCTGTGTATTAACACTGCTGTGTGATGATGCAGGCAAAGGCCTGTGAAACATGTTCTGTATAATTCAATGGTAAGTGGAGCATAAGAGTATTAAATTGACTTACTGTCTAATTAAGAATAAAAGAAAAGACCACGTTTATCAAAGAAAGCCATCTTGCATCAAGACAATGCTTCTTTGACATATGTGTCATTGCAATGACAAAAATCAATCAATTGGAATATGACTTGCTGCCACATGTGCCTTATTCTATTGATTTAGCTCCATCTGACTTTCATATGTTCCCTAAACTGAGAAAATTCCTAGCTGGAAAGAAATTTTTGTCCTATAAAGAGCTTAAATCATCAGTTGAGGCATAACTTGCAGGCCTGGATGCTGATGAAATAAAGGCTTTGGAGCATTGCTGTACAAAGTACATTAATGTCAATCAAAATTATGTTGGAAAATAAGAATCATTTCAAAAACTTATGGCATCATTTTGTGCTTTTATCAGAGAACTTTTCAAATGCCCTTGTAAAACAAAGTAAGAATGAAGTGTCATCTTTTTCCTCCAAAATCTGTATGAAGGTCACTGCTGATTCAAGAGCTGTTTCCTAACAAAACACTTGATTCCAACACAATCTCTTCTTTGCCACTGTCACTGAACTGTCATCAGTACCACAACCTCACATGAAGATTAGCGTTTGACGAATGCAATGGTGAGATTTTAAATGCTATAGCCTGCAAATAAATGTGGAAAATGCTTAATAATAATAGATTGCTTGTGGAACACTGTGCTTGTTTAATTGGCATAGGTCCATTTTTAACACTGTCCCTGTTTCTACTGAAATACTTAAATAAGGCATCTAAAAATGAGGCAGCTTCATGCTTTTTCTTTCTTTCTTCTTTTCTCTCTCTCTCTTTGTAATATCCTCTACTGTTGTGACACTGACATCAAATTCAAAGATCCATAATATTGAAGTGCACTGATTAAAGTTTAGCAGGGTTATCATAAATAATTATGAAAAAAATTACTGAGTGGGAAGACCATCAGATAAACTGACCATTGATTGAGATAAGGATGATTGAATTCTGTTGTATTTTTTATGGAAAACTGTGACTGAAACCAGACTTTTGACTCACTTTCAGTAACACAAATATATTCTTAATATTCAAAATTCATTAATTTGTAGCATAGATACAGTTATTATGCAAGAACAATTTAAGTTTCAGTAATGTAAAACAAAAATAACAGTAAATCATTACTTTAGGAACAACACTTCTTAACTGATATTTCCATTGAGAGTAATTTTTTTAAGTAATTGACATCTTTGGGTAAACTTTATTCTGCAGAGTGGAAAAATTTCAATATTAAAGTAATTCCCATATTTACTTGCAAATAGGAACCCATGTCCTATACACTTCTCTATAGATTTTGTCATACTTTGTATACAACTTCATGATTGATTATTATACTTTCCATTTTTAATTCTGGGGAAAAAAATCTATCTGCCTTGTATTGAAGAACAATTTTCAGTTTTAAATTCTTGGGACAATCTAATCACTGTATGTGAATATTCAACATTACATTCACTAGTCACTGCACATATGCATGATAGTTTAATAACACATTAGTAGCTTAGATAAATAAGATAGATACTTTTTGATCCTGTGAATCATACTTTACACCAAATTGCACATGATATAGGGACACATCAAAGGCAAAAATTAGCTTACAGTCGTCTAATTACTGTTACATATACATGGTCTTTTATACATATAAATTAACAATAATTATAAAAGCAGAAAAATTAACACTAAGAGAAAGTCATACTTGTAATCGCTATATTTCGAACTACTAGAGTTCTATGGCAAGAAGACAAGTCAATATACACGCACACACAGTCGAGATGATAGATGACATGAACAACCTGGTGGAACTTTCTCTGGAAAGTTTCATAAGTGTGATGGAAAAAAGCGGAAACTGTAGGAAAGACATAAAAGAACTCGTGTTGTCTTTGGTGAGTAACTTAAGGAATGCTTTTGCAGAACTTAGGCAAATTCTAGAAGATAAGCAACCTGAAAACAATGTTCTAAGAAACAGGTTAAAAGAGAGGGAAATAACGGAACTGAACCCAACAAACATTGTGGGACAATCTATTGGCTAAAAGAGCAACGTTACAGGTGCTCATGGAGACCTTGCTACATCATCTAATGGACATAATTGGAGAACTTATGCCAGCATCGTTAGCTCAACAGATGACGGCTTTGAGAAACGGCACAAGCTACTGATTATGCCGAATCAAAATTGTTCACTAAACAGGGCCAGGAACCTTATTAAGGCTAAAGTGAATCCAATAGCAATAAAAGTGGGAATTAAAGCTTTCAAATACCTCAGGGATGGAAAAATCCTTATTTAATAGAAGTAAAGAAGAAATGAAAATACTAGGAATGACTATAAATAGCAATTGTGGGGATATACTGGAGGTAAAAGTTCGGAAACTGAGAAATCCAAACTTAATTATCTACAATGTACCAGATGATATTAACATGGAAAATGCGGCAGAAGTAATCACAACACAAAACTCAGAAATGAATTTACAAGGAGACGTGAAACCTAATGCATCAAATGTTTGATTCATATATCAAAATAGGAAGAAAATCAGAAACCTAGTGATGGAAGTAACCTCACAAGCAAGGAAAAAGATTCTGCGCACAAAACTCAAAGTAGGATGGTTAATATGCAATACAATAGATTACATAGCGGCTGTTAGATGTTTCCGATGCAGTCGCTTTAACCAAAGACATCATGGATGCCGATCAGGAAAAGAAATTTGCTCCTTGTGTTCAGGAGAACATGAGATGAAAGACTGCAGCGCCTCTCCAGAAAACTACAAAGCATAAATAGTGCGACATACAATAAGTACAATATTCGTGAAAAAATAAGTGAAAATCACTCATCCATAATAAAAACTGCCCTAGCATGCTTGCTGTTTTATGGAAATACAAACAAAACACTGACTACTAAATGGCTTCCAAGACTAGAGTAGAGCAAAAGGAAACAGACACGTAAGAGAATTACCACCAATACGATGCCTACAAATTAACTTACAACACTCAATGGCAGCAACACAGAATTTAATTAGCCTCATCACAGATACAAACTGCTATAGTATTTCTACAGGAACCGTATGTTTACGGAAGTAAGTTATTAGGAATACTAGCAATTTAGAGAGTTTATACAATGGGGAAGGGTAAAAGCAGAGCAGCAGTGATAATCTTCAATAGAACTATGGGAGCCATAATGATTCATCAGCTCTCAGATGAGAACGTAGTAACAATAGAAATCAACCATGGAACCCTAACAATAATTGCAGTGAGCATTTATTTGGATATAACACAAGATATTGAAAGAGACTTAAATAAAATAAAGAAAGTCCTAAATGTTGCAAAGGGAAAGAAGATTATAATCGCGATGGACATTAATTCAAGGTTGAAACTTTGGCACAATCGAGTGACAAACGAAAGGGGCAGAATCCTAGAGGAATTTATAATAGCAAATCAGATATATATTCTGAACGAAGACAATAATCTACCAACCTTTGAAACCACCAGAGGATCTAGCAATATTGACTTGACGTTGGGCAGTAAACATATTTTGCCACATATAGACAATTGGGAGAATGCCATAGAAGAAAGCAGCTCATATCATAGAATTATAACCTTTTCCATAGGGATACAAACTGCCAAGGAGAATAAGTTGAACTTTCACAGGATAAGGTATATAATTAAAAAGAATAATTTTGAAAAGTACATTAAATACATCAAAATGATAAAACAATTCAACATTCAAGCAAATCACTCAAGGAGATAGATGAGGAACTGTATAAAATGACAACGCGACAAACTGACACAGATGATCTAATCGACAAATTTCAGCTTATTGTAACCACAACCTGCAGGAAATGATTCAGATTAAGGAAAGCAGCTACGAAAACACATGGTAGCAAAACAATTCCCTGGTGGACAAATGAATTAACAAATATGAGGACAAGGCTCAATGCCTTAAGAAGGAGGTTTCAGGGGACCAGAAACTATGGAAAACTATGGCAGCAGAGAAAAGTACAATATGAAATAATAAAAAAGCATTACCAAGCAAAAATATGGCAAGAAAAAATTAAACTGTCGAAGGAGTACTGCACCTTAACTACAACAATGAATCCTTGGACTGCGGCATACAAGCTAGCATCAGGAAAGCTTAAGAACAATACCATACTGACAACGCTCAGGAAAAATGATGGCACACATACAAAGGACATAACTGAAACAATAAATGATTGATACCTTCATACCAGAAGATGACAAGGAGGAAGATAATGAGTACCACAAATAAGTCAAGAGTGGAAATAAAGAGTGGAAATGACAAACCATTCACGAAAGACGAAGTATGTAGTATCCTGGAAGGCATTAATTACAAAAAAGCTCCAGGAAAAGACGGAATTACAGGTAATATACTATTAGAAATGTTCAAACAAACACCAAAATTCATGACAGCATTATACAATCACTGCTTAAAGACTGGAAGCTTCCCCAAGTTATGGAAAAGAGCACAGATCATACCAACTGTGAAACCAGGACAGGAAAATAAAGCAGATATCACCAAATTTAGACCCATCAGCCTTTTAAATGTTGCCGGGAAATTGAAAAACTCCTCATGAACAGAATAATGCACTATTTGAACACTAATGACCTGCTAAATAAGAACGAATTTGGGTTCACTCTGCAAACCGGAACAACTGACGCAATAATGACAGTGAAACACTTTATGGAAAAAGCTTTGAGAATCAAGCAACATGTAATTGATATCATTATATGATTCAGTTAAACTACACACTCTTAAAGCTTCACTTACTTTTTATAAATGTATGGAACTGGTTTCTAGAACATTTAGTTCCCATCTTCAACCAGGCTAAAGTTCAACTGTCTGATCATTCGTTGAACTGTAGGAATGTGTATTCTGCTCTGGGGGCAGTGTGATAAACTTGTAGTTTATGTTTTCATCTCCAGCAATGTCAAAGTTCGTTAGACTGTCATTGTATTTGTGGATGTATATTTTTTTCCAGGTTTCTAGTTCCGTAGGTCCTTGTATTGATTTTAAAGCAAAATTATTAAAATCAGTACAAGGATCTATGGAACTAGAAACCTGGGAAGAAATCTATACCTACAAATACAAAGACAGTCTAATGAACTTCGACATTGCCGGAGATGAAAACATAAACTACAAGTTTATCACACCGCCACCAGAGCAGAATACACATTTCCACAGCTCAACGAATAATCAAACAGTTGAACTTTAGCCTGGCTGAAGATGGGAACTAAATGTTCTCGAAACCAGTTCCATATATTTATGAAAAATAAGTAAAGCTTTAAGAGTGTGTAGTTTAACTGAATCATATAATGATATCAATTAATATGATTAGCTTCACTGTGCAAGTTCCAATTTACATTTTAATAAGCAACATGTAGCTATGATGAGCCTGGATGTTCAAGGTGCTTTTGATGCAGCTTGGTGGCCCAGTACTCTTAAGTCACTGAAGAATTTTCTATGTTCCAAGAACCTTTACCTGTTAACAAAGAGTTATTTTAATGGGAGAAGAAGCACGTTATCAGCAGGCAGTATAGGAATTGAAAGAACCATGAGCAAAGGATGCCTGCAAGGATCTTGTTGTGGACCCGGGTTGTGGAATATCCAGTATGATTCATTATTAAATCTCTGCTACAAACAATGCACAAAGGTGGTTTCTTTTGCAGACGATGTTGTTGTTTTGATTAGGGAGGAACTAAACTAGAAATTGAAAACTACGCCAATATGGAAATGTTAAAGATCTCAAAATGGGCTACAAACAACAAAAAACATTCAATGAACAAAAATCACAGGTTATATACATATCAAGAAGGAAATCCAACATAAGCCAACAGTTAAACATTTACTTAAATAACAGCAAAGTAGTACTACTTCAACTCATGTATACACATTCTTACACTAACTCCATTTTTTTTTTTTTTTTTTTTTCACTTACTCTTAAGTAAGACGCGTTTCGGGAGAATCTCTCCCATCTTCAGTTGCTGACTCTAGTACTAGTTAATACTATAAAATACCTTGGAGTGATCTTTGACAATAGACTGAAATTTAATCAGCACATAGACTACATAACCGAGAAATTTACCAAACTCATACACTCTCTATCCAGAACTGCCAAATAAAATGGGGTTTACGATTTGATGCGCTGAAAATAATATACAATGGAGCCATTCTGCCTCTTCTTTCTTACGGGGCACCTGTGGATAGATGCTATACAGCGGACTTACAATGCAAGGAAACTGAGAAGAGTACAAAGAATTATTAACATCAAAATAGCCAAGGTGTTCAGGACAATATCAAACCAGGCTCTCTGTATTATTACAGGTATAATTCCAGTAACGATAGCACTTAAAGAAATCACCAAATTATACAACTTCACAAGAGGAATTTAGAGAAGATCAATCATAAATGGATGACAAGCGGTAGACAGTGAAACACGGTACAGGGAATGGCCTGACCCTGCTAATATACCTAAAATAGTGGAGAAACAAAATGACAAAGAGTATACATTGATGGCAGCAAAAGCAAGGCAGGTGTGGGGGCAGGAATAATAATGTCTATTAATAATATGCCAGTTAACCAACTATGGTATAAGCTGCACCAAAAATGCTCAAATAATCAAGCCGAGCAGTTCTCTATATTGAGAGCCCTGGAACAGTAGGAAAATATAGACAATGTAACCTGTAACAAACGACAGCAGCAATCTACATGGATAGTCGAATTATACTAGATTAAATTAACCATACAAAACATAGGAACCTCTGTGAAAGAATAAGGAAGAAGTTAAAATCACTGCAACAAGAACACTGGAAAATACATTTTACTTGGGTTAAGGCCACATTGGCAATGAAGGAAATGAAATAGCAAACCAACTCACGAAAGATGCAGCCAAAAGCAACGACCTGCCAGTGGATTATCAACTCATCCCAAAATGTGAAGTGAGGAATGAATTAAGAGAAGAAAGTCAGCGACTAAGGGAAACAGAGTGGCTAATGACAACGAATGGAGCAATTACAAAATCATATTTTCCAACTGTAGCTAAAAGGCTAAAAACCAACATCCTTCTAAGCCCCAATATTACAGCGATCCTCTCAGGACATGGGAGATTTGGAGCCTACTTTCATCGCTTCAAAATAGAGAACCCATCATGTATATGTTAGGAGGGTATATAAACGGTGGAACACATCTTGTGGGACTGCAAAATCTTGAAGAAAGAGCGAGAAATATTCCGGAAAGATGTAGCAAAAGTAATTAGGCGATGGTCAATAGACAATAGTGAACTTGTTTTAAAATATAATAAACAGTTTAAAAATTTTGTAAACAGTATAAATTTTGACAGTTTTCAAATTAACACAAATTGACTAATAAGACAGAAAATGTGGTGACTGAGAATGATAATGAAAATAATGTAAAAGAATACATATATAACCAATTTCTGTAATCGTCAAAATATGATTAGGTTAGAATAAGAATGAAACAGTACTCAAAAATAGTATTAAGGATAACACGTAACAATGAAATGATAGCAATGCATGTAGTATTACTAATTATTATAGTAATGGAGTATGCAGTAAATGAAGAAGATACACACATGCACAATTAATCCAGCATAGGCTTTGAGGTTTGAGGAGCTTAAATCTAAGCATTTTTATTTTTGTATGGTTGTATTTTGTAAATTACATAAGACTGAGAATTAAAATGAACTGTGATAAAAGTATTCATTTATATTGTGATGAAGTAGAAAGGCCATCAGTGCTGTTTGAATTTTTTTTTTTTAAGTAAGTTGGTAGTTTACTATGTAATTTGATACCCATTTGGTTGTGCTGTTTTGAAGGGCTACTACTGTATTGGTTAGTGATGTGCATATCTGTTTTGGTCTTGTATATGACGTGTATAGCATCATTGGCCATTAAACTCTTGGAAAAATAATATTGCAGTCATGTTATCTCATAAGTGCATTATTATTATTATTATTATTATTATTATTATTATTATTATTATTATTATTACAAACTATAGAATCTACACTTGAGTTTCAGTCATTATCAGAAAAATTGATAAACCAAACAATTTAAAAACAAGAAGTATATTTCCATTTATACTATAAACAAAAACATTCAACCATTTTTATATACATATTTACAATTCATTTATCATATACAAACATAGAGGAAGAATTCTGAGTTTCTTAATCATTTATTTGTAAGAAGTTTTGTATGTGACTCAGTCATTTGTTTAAGTTCTTTCTGGGCTATAAATAACTGTTTATATCTTATCTTATTTTAGTATAAAGTGGGCATATGCAAAATTCTAAGAGTTTCGGCATACACTTTGTACAAGCTGTCTAAAGTTAACAAATGACATTTATTCATATTCATATGAATTGGTGGACAAAATTAACAATGAAATGATTTCACTGAAGACTCTCTGATCTCTTTTGATGCATCTTTGTTCACTAGTGTTCCCACAAAAAAAACTGCTCTTGAATCTCCAGAATTGGCTAAAAAGTATAACAGTAGAGGAAATTGAGGATTATACAATCTCACTAAACTTTTTCACATTCAATGGGAAAATTTACCAACAAATCTCTGACTTAGCTATGGGCAACCCCTTTTCTCCATTTCTGACAAAATTTATTCATGAGTGCAGTAGAAACATACATTACTAAGGCATTTCCACCCTTTATATCATGGTTTCGTTAAGTGGATGACATTTTGGCAATAATACCAAAAAATCAAACTGAGGGTGTCTTAAAATTACTAAATCTGCAAGATCAAAGTATTAAGTTCAATATGAAATTGTAGGAGGAAAGCTGTTTGTCCTTCCTGGACCTAAAACAACATAATTTTTCCCTTACTTTTTAAAAAAATTCTGCTTAGGGTTTGGAGTTTTCTTTGGTTTTTGATAAAGCTTACTAAATTTTCTTTTTTGATTGCTGACTATTTTGTTTACTAGAAATTGTATATCTTCTAAGGCTGTACCAATTAAATTATCCCATATTATGCAACCTAACCTGTTTGAAATCTGTAAGTGTTTTCCGTATAGTTTAAGATCAATATCTGCCATTTTAGTGTAATGTTTTGACCTTTCAATTTGAATAACTTTTTTCTCGGCAGCTAACTGCTCGCGACTGTTGTGGTTACATTTAACGGTTTTTCGGACGAACTTTGGACACACTTTATGTTTTAGGCAGCGGTTTAAAAAATTTAAAAAATTAAAAAAATTTAAAGTAAGTGAAGCTTTAAGAGTGTGTAGTTCAACTAATCATACAATGATATCCATTAATATGATTGGCTTCACTGCGTTTAAGTTCCAATTTTACATTTAAACATAATTTTGTTTGGCATATATAGGAAGCCCACACATATAAAGCACCCCAACACACCATTATAAATAACCTTGCTCATAGATTGGTAAACATCCCACTGAAAAAAGAAGAATATACAGCAGAATATTGTTACATCATCAAGACAGCCCTGAACCATGGATTCAACAGTTCATTAGTTGATAAGAAGATCAGACATTTCAAAAGACAGAATGATACTAAAAACACCACCACTCTCTCCATGATGAGGAAGGACCTAGTTTTTAAAAAATTCACATATCCATGGGCAAACAGGGCATTCATGAAGATTTTTAAAAAATGTGATATTGTTTTGGCAGCACAAAATAAATTTAGCATCAGAAATCTTCTGAACAGAACCATAAAAAATGTTATTCCACCTAGCAAAAAGACAGGAGTGTATCAGATAGATTGTTTGGATTGTGATCTGATATATTTAGGCAAAACAATGAGAAATTTGAAGACAAGGACCAAGGAATATTTCAGAAATGTAAGATATAAACAGGTGGATAAATCAGCAGTTGCAGACCATTTTTGAACTTTGCTGCCAGATTTTTGCATCTTGTATTTGACTCTTCAGGCTGTCTGCGATTCTGTAGCTGTTTGTCTGGCAGTTTGGTGACAGACAATCATGACATTGCAAAAGAAACCAAACTGTTGACAGCTAATAACAATCCCAAGGAATTAGCAATATGGGAGATGATTTACATTTTAAAGAAAATAAACATTGTATTACGAACTTTGACATTCCATCAATGGACTTCCTGTTCCGTTTACTTATTGGAAACACAGAGGGATTATCTGGTCAACTGCCAGTGTTAGTCAGCTTCCAGCTAAAGATGATAAAACACCCTTGAAACATGTTCTGATGAATTAACTAGTTAATGAAGTTAGTGTTACATAATGCCAACTTATTTGTATATTTAACAAACTTCACTGTTCCCAACTTCTTTTTAAGTTTTACAAAATGACATTTAATGTTTTCGAAGTAATGTACATGTTTATCCCATTTTAGACTGTTTTCGGTCCAAATACCTAAGAATACTATTAGTTCTTTGAATATTTTGATTATTAATTGTTACTATTGGCTGTTCAAAATTATTTTGTTTGAGATAAAAGTGGAGAAATATAATTTTATTTATATTAATTATTAGTTTAATAATCTCTTGTAAGTCAAACTATTTAAAAACACTTTTTGTGCCTTCACTTACTGGAGATTTAAAGAGGACATCTTTCATGAACTTTTTCCCACATTTTCTGCTGTTAAATAACTGTCGGATGGTTTGTTAAAGTTGAGTTGTAAGGTGTATTAGTTGACTGGTGACTGTCCAGCTAGCAAGAATCTGACACTGGAGGATCATATCATCTGCATAAATGCTGATCTTTAAATTAGCTGTATCAGATTTTATTTGTTCATATCACTGGAGTATGATGATGTGTATGTCATTAATGTAAATATATTTCAAAATGAAGCTAACATCATAAATATTTCAAACAAAACAAACAATCATAAAATTACATTCCCTGTTGCTTTTCTAGTAGTTTGGTGTGTGCTTATTACATGCTGCATTTGGTGCTTATTACACGCTGCATTTGGTATGAAATTTAGGTTGAAAAAAAGTTCTAATTATGTGAATAAATAAAATATGTTACATGCTAAAGGGAATCTTACAAATTACAAAGTATATCTTCTCTTATATTTTGTGAAAATCCTTAAGCAATAACAAACAATAAATAGTTGGGTGCAAAGTGAGCAGTGGAAGAAGAAGGAAGTATTTATGTTGAGCTCCGGGTGTGTGTGAAAAAAGTGGCACAAGCAACAATGGGAGAGGAAATTTTGGTATACAGAGCAAGGATAAGAATGTTTTGACAAAGAAAATTGAAGAAAAAAGGGAGAAGGAGGAAGCAAGATGATGGATGGTCTAATAAGGGGAATTATAATTTTAAAGTTGCTAATTATAGGAGAAATTGAATTAAATCCAGGCCCAGAAGAATTGCAGGAAATTTTGAAAACATTGGATGGTATGGAGCAAAGATTAAGTAATAATCTGAACAAAATAGCTAAGGAAATAAAAGATGAGATTGGAAAAGAAATTCAAGGAATCACAATGAAAATGAATCTAGAGAGAGCAGACAAATGGAGAAGACTTAACCTTGTATTTATAGGAATTGAGGAGAGAAGAGGTATTTGGCCAGAGCAAGAAGTAGCCAAAATACTGGAAAATAATTTAGAAATAGAATTACATGGATGGGAGATTGTGGAAGCATACGAAACAGGAAGGCACACGGAGAAAAGATCAATTATATTTTGATTTTCAATAACCCAAATAATTTGTAAAATATTATGAAAGGCAAAGATGCTGAAAGAAACAAACATATTTATTAAAAAGGATTTAACACCAGATACATAAAACAAAATTTAACGGATGTTTGAAGGGAGAGCAGCAGGAAAAATAGCATACATTACAAAATTACAACTGTGGATTGAAGCAGTTAACACATCGTATACGATCAAGAAAGATGTATGGAGCAGCAGACCAATTCAGGAGGAAATGAGTCAGCAAAACCCTAGCCATCAACAAGATAAAAGTTGAAGAGATTACAATAAAGGACTTTAAATATGTAGAAGAAAGGCTGAAATGTTGGCAAGGAGGGGGAAACCATCAGGAGGGTTAGGTTTCTTTGTTAAGAATGATCTTGAGTAAAACAATTAAAGAAACTTGGTCTAGGTGCAAGGAAGTACTTGTGTCATATTGGTTGATAAAATGATAGATGAAAGTACAATATGTGCAGGTATTGTATATAACCCACCAACCACCTCACAGTTCCATAACCCAGAAGTGTATCATATGCTAGATAAAGATTTTGAGAGGTTAAGAGATATTTGAACACAGAGATTTCAATATTCAGACACTTTAATACAAGAATTGGTGAATCTGACATAAATCTAACGAATAGGTGGGAAAATAATGATAATGCAATAGAAAAACATGAAATATTAGATACAGTATGAATAGGGTGGAAGAGAAAGGATGCGAAAAATTTATTAGCTTCTGCGAACTAATTACACGCTTGTTATTCTAAATATCAAGTATGGAGAGGATGAGCATGGAGAATTCACCTTTATGAATAAAAATGGCCAGAATGTAATTGATTTTATATTATGGTAATATTAGCCGCATGGTAAGCAACTTTAAAATGTCAAATATAAGTACAAGTAATGGCCACTTTCCAATAATAACGGATATAAGTATTAAATTGCAAATTGTAACTATTAACCAAATAGGGGAAAATAACACTGAAAAAGAGAATATGTTAGATATGAATGGAAGGATGAATGTAAGATTAACTTTGATTTTGCTTTAGAATCAGAGATAGGAAAAATATGCCAGCATGGGTTAGTGTATAATTCAGAAACCTATGAAACTGAAAAAGCAATCAACATGTTGAATTTTAATGGATATCATTGTATGATTAGTTGAACTACACACTCTTAAAGCTTCACTTACTTTTCATAAATGTATGGAACCGGTTTCGAGAACATTTTGTTCCCATCTTCAGCCATGCTAAGGTTCAACTGTCGGATCATTCGTTGAGCTGTGGGAATGTATATTCTGCTCTGGTGGCGGTGTGATAAACTTGTAGTTTATGTTTTCATCCCCGACAATGTCGAAGTTCATTATGCTGTTTTTGTATTTGTAGATGTAGATTTTCTCCCAGGTTGCTAATTCCGTAGGTCCTTGTACTGATTTTAATAATTTTGTTTTATTTATTATGTCGTGATTTTGTGTCCAAAAATGATATGCTACTGCTGATTTCTCTATTTGCTTGTACTTTATGTTCCTGAAATGTTCCTTTAACCGTGTGCCAATGTTTCTCTTTGTTTTCCCTATGTAGATTTTTTCACATTCTGCACAGTTTATTTTGTAAATACCTGATTTTTCTTCTTGTGGAATACTGTCATTAACATTATCTATCAGCAAATTTTGAACATTAAATCTATTAATCGGTGCCAACCTGATATTAAAATCTTTAAGAATATTCTGAAATTTTTTTGTGCCCCATGGATGATATGTGAATTTTTTAAACATAAGTTTATCTTTTTTTGCTGAAAGTGTTGTGGTTTCTTTGATATGTTTTTGTCTCTTGAATTTCTGCACCTTTTTATGTACTAGTTCTTTTTTAAAACCATTTTTAACTGCTGTTTCTTCTATTTGTTTGTATTCTTTAAAATATTCTTCTTTGCTAATTTGTAGGTTAACTAGCCGGTGTGTTAAACTGTTAATTACTGCATGTTTGTGTGCTGTAGGGTTTAAACTGTCAGCTTTGATGTGATTATCTGCATGTGTATTCTTTCTGTATATTCCAAATTTAAGTTTTTCTTGGCATTTTATTATTTTAATATTCAGGAATGGCAGCATGTTATCTGTTTCTATTTCGTATGTAAATGAAATGTTTTTATCTTGAATATTTAGAAGTTTTAAGGCATCGTCAATGAGTTTTTTGTCAACTATGGCAAATATATCATCCACATATCTGTACCATACCTTAAATATGAATAGAAACACTGTGTTGATGTGTGTTTCAAATCTACTCATGAAGAGGTTAGCTAGAAATGGAGATAAGGGGCTGCCCATTGTAAGTCCTGCTTCTTGTTTATAAAATTTTCCTTTGAAAGTGAAAAAGGCTTGGTTTATGCAAATATTGCTTTAAGAGTGTGTAGTTCAACTAATCATACAATGATATCCATTAATATGATTGGCTTCACTGTGTTAAGTTCCAATTTTACATTTAAGTAAATGTTGAATTTTATTTTTTATTGGAGAGAAAAAGAGATGAAAGTAAAAAACAAGAACAATTCATTTAAGAACTTTCGAAAAATAAGACATTTTTTAAAAAATTCTTTTGGAACTCACACTGAAGCTTGTTAAATGTAAATTATAATTAATCTGTTGTCTAACACACTCTTATGCTTCACTTACTTTTAAATACAGTGGGACTGGTTTTGAAGAGACATCCTCTCCACCTTCAACCAACTTGACAACTCAAGTTGTCTCTTCGAAACCGGTCCCACCGTATTTAAAAGTAAATGAAGCATAAGAGTGTGTTAGACGACGTATTAATTATAATTTACATTTAACAAGGGCAATATTAAAAGAGATATCTGGTTTGACAATGAATGAATGTAAAATAAATAAATGCATCATAAAGGCAGATTTAGTAAAATGAAGGGAATTATGGGATTGTAAATCAGAGGAGGAGTATTTACAAAGTACATTACTATAATAAATTATTAAAAAGTAAGAAACGTTTATGGAGGGAAAGGAATAAAAACAAATGAACTAATGTTATTGCTGATAATAACGTAAGCAAAATATGAAAGGGCACTAAGACACTGTATAAAAAATATATACTTAAATCCAGTATAACTCAGGAAGAATGGTTAGCATACTTTTCAACTTTATATGCATGTCAAAGCTCTGTGAAAGGGAGGATAATTCCAGAAATAGAATACAACTACGTAGAGATTTTGGATAGAGTCATAATGGAGAGAGAAGTAGTGAAACAGATTAAAAGTATAAAAAGAAACAAAGCATCAGGAATAGATGGTATACCAGGGGAATTTCTTAAAGAATGGTGTAGAGACATGAATCAAGTTAAGGTACTAATGCTGATGTTTAATACAATGAAAGCTGAGGGCCACAATCCGGAAAGTTCGAGAAAAGCAATTATACAACCAATAAAGGTAAAGGGAACTTGAATAAACCCAATAACTATAGGGGCGTAGCACTGTTGTCCAATATGGGGAAAATCTATGCAGGAATATTGGCAGATAGGTTGCAGGAATGGGTAGGAGAATATAATATTCTTTCAGAATTTCAAATGAGCTTTAGGAAAGGAAGGCAGACGGTTGATAATGTATTTGTTATAAGAGCTACAGTGAACAAATATTTAAAAAATAAAAAAGGCAAAGTTTATGTGACCTTTATTGATTTAGAGAAAGGTTTTGATTAAATAGAGATGTACTATTGTGGCATAAGTTATCAAAGAAAGGGTCAGCAAACAAATGGTCACCATCTTAAAAGGATTGTACAGGGGGAGGGGGAATATATTTTGTATAAAACATGAAGAAAGGGCAATAACGAGGGAAGTACAGCAAGAAAAAGGGCTGAGACAAGGTTCTAAGCTAAGTCCGATCTTATTCAATTTGTCTATTGATATATTGAAGAATATAAGCAACAATAATAATCTCTTGCAGTAATAAATAAATTGCAAATCCCTGGTCTTCTCTTTGCAGATGATTTGGTAGTAGGCTGCATTACTATAAATGGGCTAAAACGATCATTACAATAATTAGATAAATGTTGTATAGAATGGGGCTTAAAGGTAAACAGAGAGAAAACCCAAATTCTAGTATTTAAGAAAGGTACTAAATTGAGTAACTATGCCAGATTGCAATGAATTGAGTGATCTGAGAAAATCAAATGGTAACAATTGATAAGGTAACTGTAAAATTGAATATCAATCATGGCTCTGTACAGCATATCATTCACAATGTGTTATATTACTACAAAATCCAAAGTAACTCCTGAACAAAAGAATGTGGATGCTTTGAAGCTAAAGGAGATGGTTTCTTAAAGCATATGATCACTGGTGATGAATGCTGGGTTCACTACCTCTGGACAGATGAAATGAGCTAGCAAGGAACAGTAGCATCCATTACTGCCAAAATCAAAAAAGTTCCAACATCCATATCACCCAATAAAGTGATGCTCTTGCTCTTCTGGAATTGTAAAGGTGTAATCCTGGAGCATTACATAGACAGAAGGTGCAATGTTAACAACAAATTGTGTCATGATCTGCTTCAGAATCACTTGAAACCTACAATCAGGTCAAAAGTCTGAGTTTGCTCAGTTCTAGTGTACTCTTACAAGATAATATTGCAATGCCTCACACAGCTCGTGCAACATCACTAAAAATTAAGCAATTTGCTTTCAACTGGCTACTATATTCTGCATAATCACCACACCTAGCATCGAGGTACTAAGAAGTAAAAGGTTCTGCAGTAAGAATAATTTTTTCTTTGGAATCCAGGTATTAATGAAAGCTGGTACACCTACATTGAATGTGATGGTGACTATGTTGAAAAATGATGAATAGTTTTCAATTCCAATTTTGCATATTCTATTAATAAAGAAATTTCTTAGCTCTTTTTGACAGTACCCCATAATATATAGGGTGTTTCATTTAAAACACAAAGAAAAGAAATTACTATAACTTAAAATATATACTCCAGAGAGAAATAAATGTTTCCAGATTTGGCAGTGCAAATCTTACAATTTATGTAACAATGTTGATTGTATATATTTATATTGAATAATGAATAAATAGAAAATCTGTTAATTCTGTAAAGCTAGAAATATGTGGGTTATTGAGAGGAAAGTATATTACGTACTTGGGTAAACAGAAACAAAGTCTTTGAATCATGTGCAATGCCAATTTTGTTGGGAATACAATTTTCAAAGACATGATTGCATTTCTGACTTTAAAAGAATAATGCTCTGAGATACAAAATTCAAGCAAACAGGAAGCTTGTTCCCAAAAACTGGTAAGCTTTCAAAGAAAAAAAATTCTGAAGATAACATTGAATGCTTTTGAATCTGCTTTACAAGAAATCCAGGAAAAGCAATCAGAAAAGCCTGCTTGCCACTTCATCTTCCTTGTAGCCTGGCTCATAATGCTGTGTAAAAAAGGCTCCATCTGCAAGCATATAAAATTCAGATAACAGCAGAATGAAGCCCAATAATAAAGGCAAAAGGCTGATATATGTTGCGAGTATCATGGACAAATTAACAACAATTTGTGCTTGGTCATGTATGTTCCTCTGACAAGTCAACTATTTACCTATCAGTAAAAGTTAACAGACACAATTGCAGATTTTTTTATTTGGCTTATTTATAGATGCTCTTTTAATATCTCAGGTCATTAACATCCCATTCACTCCAGGCATGAAATGGCCAACAAATTTTGCTCAGATGCCTCTATTTTCAGGCTTGAGGTTCTTTATTGTACTGTAAATGTACAACATGGACCTGCGGCTTTACTTCCTTTCGGAAGAAAACCATACTTAGGATTTTTAAGCCCCCCAAATCCATCAGTTCTGGCCAGGATCGAACCTGCAATCTTGAGTTTAGGAGGTAAGTATGGTTATCACTACACCATCAGGACCGACACATAATTGCAGAATCTGGGGAAGCAAGAATCCATATGTTGTGTTTAAATACAAATGTAATTCATTCAAAATTAATGTTTTTTGCAGCTTAATGAAAGATCTTGTAGTAGGTCCCTTGTTTTTTACTGAATCTATAGCACTGTCACAATCTTTGCCTTCTATCTACTGTGCCACAGCTTCCTGCTAGAACCACATCTCACTTCATGTCCATGCCAGGTATGCAGTTTTCTTAATTACAACTTTCCAACACAGTAAATTGGCATAGAATCAGAGATCATAGCTTGGCCACCAAGGTCACCAGTTCTAACATCCTCTGACTTTTTCTTATGATGATTCATAAAGGATCAATTGTATAGAGCACCCATGGCTGACTGAGATGATTTGAAGTGCAGAACGCTTCTTATAATTCAAAACGTCACTATTGATATACTGAGGAATATCTGGATAAAGACTAACAACAGACTTGACATCTGCTGTGCTACAAATAATGTCATTGCTGAATAGTGCTTAATGCCTGTTTTTACTACTGAGGCACCACAGGTGGTGGACACGGATGATACATAAGGCGAAATGATATATTGGGAAAGAATATTTTTTAAGGAAGGAAATGTTCCAGGCCCAAGTTTAGGGCACCTCTCTGGAATCTGCCATTTATAAGGACTGAGGAAAACCTGGAAAAAACCCCAGTCAGGGAGGATGATCCTGGTAGAATTCGAACCCTAGACCTCCCGCTCACGAGTCCACACCTTAACGACCTCAGCCACTGGTGGCAGTAAATAATAGTCATGTTTTATATATTGAAGATTAAAATTGAAACTCTTAGTGTATCAGAAAATGTTAAATTTCAGTTAAATAAGTGTTTTATTTAACAGTTGACTATTTCTCTTTATTGTTCTAAGCTGGACATCCTTTAAGTATAACCCATTAGTATTGGGACTGATGGAATGTAACACATGCTATGAACATATGCTCTTGCAAAGAGACCTATATGTTGCATTAACTTGTTTCAGATATTTGGAGGTGCTGGATACAACAGTGAATATCCAGTTGAGAAGCTAATGAGAGATGCCAAAATTTATCAAATTTATGAAGGAACATCCCAGATTCAACGGCTCATAATATCCCGGCAGCTCTTGGAAATGGCTGCACAGAAAGCTTAAATGAACTTGGGGCCATAATAGTATTCTGGGTGAATCACTTTAAGATTGGCCGCTTTTATGTACAGAGCATATAAGGATTGTATTTTTGCCCAAGATGGTGGTTTCAGCAAGAACATTAAATTTCTAATCAAAGGTGATGCACTGTGCTTTCTATTCAGGGGAAGATAATGTAAATATTACCTGCTTTTAATCCAAGAACACAGAAATAAATTTTTTCTAAGGAGCAAACAGGAAAAGAGTAATATATATCAGGTGTAGTTTGAGTATCTTTAATTTATTTGTTTCTGTATATGATTTTTTAAACCAAATGGTCAAAATATCTGCCTTGCAGATCCACAAAGAGTTACTGGTTTCATCAGGAATTCAGAAACCCAAGAAAGCATTCTTAGGGCTATTGCATCAAATGTGATTCTGATCATCTGTCCTGTAAAAATCTTGATAAACATAATTCCTGACACAACCCAATAGTAATAATGAGAAGGAGGTGGAGGAGGAGAAGGAGGAGCAGCCCATTGGAGTTATTAGAATCCTGTGTCCCATGAAGGTCTATTCATTGTTTGTAATATTCCTAGCCAAAAATTGCATGGGCAACTGCAATATTGGTACCATAAATAAAGTAATTTTGCCAAATTTGTACTTTCTCTAAGACAGAGGTGTCATTTTTCTAGGAACTGAGTTACATCGGATAATTTCAGGGCCTAGCAACTTGTCTTGTATGACACCACTCCACATCTTAATGTTAAATGTATTCTGAATGTGTAGCTTAGGGTGGTCTTTGTGTTTCTACTTTCGTATTTCATTGTACACATATCCTAATATTTTTCTTTTGTTTGTTAGAAGAACTTTAACATCTACTTTATTGAAATGAAGATAAATTCATGCTGCATTCAACTGGAAGTTGCACATATTGTTACTGCATGTAGGTGCTTGTTTATACTTGCATGAGCATGCAGCCGATACTATCCTACCTTCAGTTCATTGTAGGTTTTTCTTTTTTTTGAATGGTGTTTAATGCCCGTTTTTACTACTGAGGCACCACAGGCGGTTAACACTGGTGATATATGAAATGAAATGATAAATTGGGAAAGGACTTTTTTTTACAGAACGAAGTGTTCCAGGCCTAAGTTTAGGGTACCTCCCCAGTATTTGCCAGTTATGAGGACTGAGGAAAACCTGGAAAATACCTCAGTCAGGGAGGACGGTCCTGGCAGGATTCAAACCCCAGACCTCTCGTTCACAGTTCATTGTCAATTACCACTCCATAACTAATTGCTTATCAATAACATAATGAGCACTCTAAGAAATAGGATTATGATGATAATAATAATACTCTTATTGCAGCCAATAGACTCTTACAAGAGCATCTGACATTGTCATGATTCTATACATCAGTTTATTAATTGTATATACATATCCTTATATTTGTAAGTAGCAATATTATACACTCTTTTCCATTACAGTTCAGTAACAAACACTATACAAGCATTTCTCTATTAGGAATAGTTTTAGCACAGATTTAAATTTTAATATGTGGTATACTTAATTGATAATGGTAATTTATTACATAATATAGCTCCTATTTTATATAGGTCCTTATTGGTTTGAGCTTTGTTCATGTTCATCTTGCTAATTGCTTGCTCTTCTTGTATCATATGTATGGCAGTTTTTATTGAGCATGTTAAATTCCTTTTTTTCCTTGACTAGCATAATAGTTTTGAATACATATAGTGAAACTACAGTTAGGATGTTTTTTTTAATGTTTCCCTACAAGACAGTTGATACTCAAGATTATATATATTTCTTATGCACTTTTTGTGCTTTTAATAACCTGTCAATATTGGTTTCACTTGTACCTCCCCTCCCCCAGATTGCAATTCTATATGCTAAATGTGTATAAGTAGTGCCATAATATGCTGTATTTCGGGTATTAATGCTCCCATATTTGTTAGTTTTCGCAATAGGTGTAGTACTAAATTCATTTTGTTATATACTATTTGTACATGTGTGTTGGAAGTTAAATTTTCATCAATATATATGCCAGGAATATTTAGTTTGTTACCTGTTCTACTGCAATATTGTTAATATTTTAATATTTACATTTAAGTTATCATTTTGAAATGCTATGAATTTTGTTTTACCTATGTTTAACTTTAGTCCATTGTTTAGTAAATACTGTAACATTTCACCAGTTGCATTTTCCATTTGTCTTTCCAAGTTTTGCTTGTCATCACTTCAACATATAGATGCATCGTCAGCATAAGAATCACCTTGCTTTTTTCATTTGGGGTAAATAAAGATTAAAAAAACATGGATCCCAGCACTGATCTCTGTGATACCTCTGATTTCACTGTATTATAGTCAGATTTAACAGTGTGTATAAGGTCATCTTTTTTCAATTTATTTCTGTACATTGCACAAGATTTTTTTTACATATGCTGCTAGTAATTTATTGATTTGTCCTCTAAAATCATAATGTTCTAATTTTGAAATTATGTGATCATGAGATACAGAGTCAAAGGCTTTAGAGAAATCCTGCTGGTTTTTTTTTTTTATGGAGATCTTTCAATTGCAACAATTCATGCACATATGCTGCTATAGCTGAGATGGTGGATAATTTATTCCTAAAACTATGTTGAAAATTATTAAGGATGTTATTGGATTCTAAAAAACTATTTATTCTATTCATTAATGCTTTTTCAATTAATTTGCTGAAAACAGAGGTTAGAGCGATTGGTCTGTAGTTACTAATATCTGCTTTTGATCTTCTTTTTTTTTGTGAATTGGTCGTAACATACTGATTTTTAAAACTTCTGGAAATAAACCCTCATCTCCAGTAGATAAAATATTTTAAAATGCTAAAAAAATTTCTGTGGCTTCATTTCCAATGAACAAGGAAGCAGTCTGAGTTAAAAACATTTAAAATATTGATACAATAATAAAACACTCTTAAGATTTCACTCTCAAAATTAAAAAATTCAGGACATGTTTTGTGAGACCTTTGCTCACATTGTCAGCTGTTAAACGACTGGTGCATGGTGGATCATGTTAGGTTTGAAAAGGTAAGCAATGTGGTGGATCTTGTGGTCTGTTGATGAACTTGTACAAAATTTTATCTGCTTCTGGAATGTCAAAATTCATCAGTATGTTCATATTTCTTTATAAAAATCTTTTCCTATATGTCAAGTTCCTAGGGATATTGAACAGTTTTAATAAAGATAATGCCTTTCCTTCACATTGAAGGAACACTGCAGAAATATCCGTTACAAACAGATAGAAAAATCAGCAATAGCAGCACATTTCTGGAATGAAAAACTTGAAATAGGAAAAGCAATTCAGGAATACTTTAACTTATGTATTCACTTTTTTACACTTTACTCCATTCACTTACCCAAAAGTAAGACGCGTTTCGGGAGAATCTCTCCCATCTTCAGTTGCTTACTGAACCGCTGTTGCTCGAAACTATGGCTGGACAAACGGATGTTCCTGGTGGCCTCTGTTGGTTGATTGATTGGAATACTTGTTTGCAGTGTTTTAGTACTGACATTCCATCCCACTCAGAGGAATGTTAATTTTTAAAACTGTTTATTATTATGTGAATTTCATCAGGATTTGTCTCATGCAAATACATGCTATTCATAACAATTTCACTTTTAGTTTTATTATTGTCTTTGTTCCTAATTTTAACATTGTCATTAGAATACTGAAAGCTGTTAAATAGCTTACAGATATCGGAAGGATTGTGTACTGTCTGTCCATGTTGACTCAAACTTGTATTTATGTATAGTGGGAATTTTCACAGTGAAACATAGTATAATATAACAAATTTTTATTGAGTGGATTCATGGTGGAGATGAAGGAAGGCAACAGCCTTTGAAACATGTCCAAGTAAGTGGAACAAAATTACTGAAATTTGGGTGATTTCCTCAATAATAATTTGTTATTTTTGTGTGCTCATTTATTTGGGATTTAGCTTTTTTGTTTATAACATTCCACATTATTTTTGTAATATTTATGGAAATTGTTATTTTCTTTCCTATTTGCTCTGCCTTTAAATTAAGCAGTGCTTTTCTGTGTAGTTTTTATACATATTATAGGTATTATTGTTAAGTACTCAGTTTAGTGGTTTGGAAGAATTCATACATTTCATTTTACTTTTTAAATTTGTTAGTTCGGGTGACAAAGTTAAAGTGTCTTCTTTGGCAAGCATGTGTTTTAGTTTATCTAGGTTACAGTTTTGTGTGTCGCTAACATACCTATAAGGGATGTCTTTTGTTTGGCTATGACACTTGTAAATATCTATAATTTGTTCCCTATGATCTGATACATGAAATTCATTATATATTGTAGAAAATCTGTCTTCATTTAGATTTGTTATTATGTGATCTATTTCACTAATTAAATGATCTGTATTCTCATGGGCCCTTGAGAGACAATTTTTAAATTGAAGCCACCAAGGATGTCAGAGTTCCATATGGTCCTCAACAAAATTAAAATCACATTGGATTAGCATATGTTGGTTAATTGTAATTTTGTGCATGTTTTCCAGGTGAAATAAGAACTCTTGTATACATGAGTTAGGGGATCTGTAAATGCCTATAATGAATGTTTTCTCCATTTCGGTGTTTAGTTTTATTGTAGCTATCTCAAAATAACCTGTAAGCTAATGATTTCTACCCATTCTATCCTATTGCTAATAATATCATTCCTGGCACACAATAAAACTTCTCTGCTTCTATGTTTCATATGGCAATATTGGGAAATTAGTTTATAATTGATAAGTTTCACAAAATGTTGCTGTTCCTGTCTTAACCCATGTTCTGAAAGTACTACAACCTGAGGATTTGTATCATTCTGTACTGTTTCTAAAATATCACCTTTATTGGAGACATACTGTGTGTTCTGGTGGTATACTCTTAAGAGTGAAGAGGAATCCTATGATATGCATGCTGCTATATCATAGGATGAGATCAAATTTACAATTTGCCATTAAACATTAACTACATTCCCTGTAGAGTTAAGCCCATGTGGTTTTTGATTGACATAGTTTTCTTATTTGCTCTGAGAGAAGTGAACTTAAGTACTCCTTTCCTTTATTGCTCAAATGTAAGCCATGCCTGGTATGGTATTCATGCTTGAGGTTGCTGATGTCCACTAAATTTTCATTTGAGTACATTGAGCATAGTAATTTCACCTTTTTATTTGTGTTCTAAATTTCCTTGTTAACACATGAGTTATAATTAAGATCGAACCTGTCAGGATTGTTCAACACTATTATGTCCGTTTTCTTCATTTCTTCTCTTTGCAGAAAATGTTATATAGTATAATATAACAAACAATTATTGTAGAAATCATTCAAATTTCTAATTTTGAAATGGAACAAAATTAGTGAAATTCACTGTGAAAATTCCTGCTATTCAAAACTACTTGTTTTATGGTGTTTATGGCACTGGTTTCTTCATTTTTGTATACATCATTTGTGCCAGCCAAAATAATTTTCGCTTCTTTTCTTTCACTTTCATCACCATTACTACATATATTCTACGTAGCATCTATGAGTTTCGCATTAGAGTTTACATAACCTCTAACTTCACAATGTCAGAATCACTAATATTTTCACGTATTTTCTGAGCGAGGCCTCTTTTATGACTATCCCCATAAATTGAGATATTCTTTCTCTTTTGTCTCGTTGACTTATTTTCTTTTGTGGTTTTCATCCGAAGGTCTTCTGGCACTGTTCTTCATTTGTTGCTAGGGTGATGATTTGTTTTCAACCACGAGCACATGCTACATCTTAGCACTGTTCAATTTTCTGCCCATGGTATTTTGCTTCCATTCTGCTTCATGATGAATTTGGCTTTTTATCTGTATGCTTTCTGCCGTGAGTTCATTATTTCTGAATGAGCTTCATTTAAGTCTTTGTTTAATATATATGTCACCTTGTGCAGAGATTTAATGCGTTCACTCTCGCATTGCATCATTGTACAATTTTCACCAGTTGATATCTTGAGATTCTTTTGTTGCCCACGTTTACCTTCATTTATAGTATTTGTTGCACTCTTGTTTAAGCTCTTTTTGTTCATTTTTTTGGACTCTACCATTAATTTTATTAGGTTTTTGCAAATTATTTAAGGCACTACTACAGAGAGTTATACTGCCAGCCAACATCCTGAAATAAGGCTATCAGAATAGATACTTTTGTTGGGGAAGTTAATCATCAGATAAATTGACACAAATTAACATTTAATGGACAGATTTTGTCAGTATTGTTATATAACACAGACAAAGTAAAATTGACAATTAGTGAAAGCACAAGTTTAGGCACATGTAAGGGCTTAATGTTTTGGAACAGGGTTAGGATTCAGACTAGCTTTATCTCATTATACCAAGAAAGTAAGTAACAGATATACATTAAAGTGTCACAGTATGCAAAAAAGTTCCTACAGCATAACAAATGCCCAACAAGAAAGAGAATGATATAGGTTTGTTCTAAATTTAAATAATCTTCCTTGTGAATTTATTAAAATTATTAACACTAACTCTACTTATATATACATTACATTTGAACATGTTTTCAGGGCAATTACTCTCACCATACCGCCACAGGTGACCCAGGTCATTAAGGCGCGGACTCGTGACCAATCCCACCAGGACCATTTTCCCTGATGGGTTTTTCCAGGTTTTCAGTCCCCATAAATGGCAAATGCCAGGCAGGTACCCTAAACCTAGGCCTGGAACGCTTCTTTCCCTAAAAATATACTTTCCCAATTTATCATTTCATCTCATGTATCATCAGTGTCCATCATTTGTGGTGCCTCTGTAGTAAAAATGGGTGTAAAACACTACTCAAAAAAAAAAAAAAAATCCCACCATCAGCTGTTGACAATCTACTCAATATAGTGTCAGGATAATGAGGTGTTTCTGTGGAGACATTGGATGATTCAAATTGGAATTTGCTGAGTTTGTCCACACCTGGAATTTCAAAATTCATTAAATTTCTTCTGTTTTTTCAGGATGAAAATTTTTCCCAGGTAGCCCTTTTTGGGTTGTGAAGTTCTTTCAGCACATTAGTCTCTAAATTAATTTCATGATTTTGATCCCAAAAATGTGCTGATACCATGATTTATCTGTTTTAAACAAATATTCCTAAAATGTTCTGTACTCCAAATTCCTTCTTTTTGTTTTTCTATGTATTTTTAATTACATTCTAAACATTAAATTTTGTAAATTTGATTTCTGTTTAGTTGGTACGATATGAAATTAAACCAGAGGCTAAAGAAAGAACTTCACAACCCAATAGACTGCCATGGGTGGCCGAAGTCATTAAGGCACGGACTCGTGAGCGGAAGGTCTGGGGTTCGAATACTGCCAGGACCGTCCTTCTTGACTGAAATTTTTTTCAAGGTTTTCCTCAGTCCTTATAAATGGCAAATGCTGGGAAGGTATCCTAAACTTATCCTGGAACATTTCCTTAAGGGGGAAAAAAAAAAAAAAAAACTTTCTAAATATATCATTTCATTTCATGTATCATCAGTGTCCACTGCTTGTGGTACCTCAGTAGTGAAAACGGGCATTAAACACCATTCAGGGAGGGAAAAAAAAAAACAATAGAGCTATAAAGCTTAATGGTTTTATTGGTATTCACCATAATTGAGATCGTGTCTATAAGCTCCATATTAGAATATAGCCTCTCCATAACAAACCTCAAACTCTTTGTGTTTGCTATGACTTGATATTGAATTAGATTGGTACAGACAGAGGAGGGATTTTTTGGTACTTTAACCATATTTGAGGGTGGGTTATTAGTTTACACGTGCCCAGTAGGTGCGTGTTCTAGGAGAAATGGGGAGATGAGGAAGACACCTAGCAGCCAGGATCTAGGAAGCAGAGCCTCTGCATGGATGTAGACAGGTTCCCAAATATTTTTCCAGATAGTGTATTGGGATGCCAGCAGAGTCCCTCAGAAGAACTTCCACACCAGATGGCAGTGCAGAAACCTTTGTAAAGTGCAAGCCACTACCACACTGCACACAGCACCAATCCATTTTTCTGGTATTTATAACTATGAAACAGAACTGATGTAATGAAATGGTGAAAGAAAAAATTCATGGAAAGGAAAGATCTCTCCCAGCATTTGCCTAAGTAACCAGGAAAAATCATGAAAAGACCCAAGGTCAGGATGGCTAACCTCAAATGATTTGAACCCAGTATCTCCCGAATGTCAGTCTTAAGCATTACTGCTTGAGTCACCAGTGATAATAGTGTAGTACAGGGTGCTTTATTTACATCTAATCATATCCTGAATTGCAAATGCTGGGGTCATTAGGCAACTCATTTTACTGACTGATCTTACAGTGAATCATATCAAAGAAGCACTACATGATTTGAGCAAAATCCAAACAGTGGAAGTTCCCTGGAACAAATTGGTGCAGGTTTAACAAATACTATATACAGTTGCAATGGGTTAAAAGTTTATTTTACCTAATTGCACCTGATTTCTTGATTAGGATTGAATTATATGCAGGCACACACTGATAGCCTGAGAATTGCTTTAAATCAACAATAAGACTGATTATCCATATGCCTTTTGAAAATTTCTGCGGCATAAGTTAATACCTGCAGCTATTTGGCATTATATTTCGTGCATGTCTTGTAGGATTTATGATCCCTACAAGTATGCTCTGATACAGCTAAGTACTTTGCTATGTAGTTGGCCGACTTCTTACTATTGCTGCTGAAATTTTAATCTCAACAAGTATGCAGTGCATACTTGTTGAATGAATGATTTATTAATGGATGCTCTTTAACAGCTCAGGTCATCAGCGTCTCATTCAACTCAGGGCGTGAAACGGCCGACAAATTTTGCTCAGAGGCCTCTCTTTCAGGCTTGAGGTTCTTTTTCGTGCCGTAAATGTACGACACGGGACCCACGGCTTTACTTCCCTTCCGAAGGAAGCCATACTTAGGATTTTTACGCCGCGAAAAAATCCATCGGTCCTGACCGGGTTCGAACCCGCGATCTTGGGTTTAGGAGGCAAGTATGGATACTTGTTGAGATGCACTTGTATAACTCAACTCAGATTCAAAATAAATCTACAGTGGAAAACAATAAGTTTTTAAACATGAACATTATTGATGCTGTTCTATCTGGTAGAATGTTATATTCCATTTTCCTTTGAAACCGAAATATACTTTCACTGCTTTTCTAATTTGCTAGAGCAGTTCTACAGCGATCAGGAACTGCCACTCTCATATGTACATTATTCTCATACAGTAGATAACTGAATCGATCTATTATAGTTTTGATGCATCCTCTCTGTTATCTATTTAAAGCAGTTGCTCATTTTAAATATATTGTAGTTTTGATATAAAATTTCCAGAGGTTTACTAATTTGTGATAAAACTAATTTGAAAAGTAATGTAAATTCTATCTAATCTGTCGTCTAACACTCTTATGTTTCACTTACTTTTAAATATGGTGGGATTGATTTTAAAAGTAGGTGAGCATAAGAATGTGTTAGACGATAGAATTTACATTGATTTTATTGTTTTTGTACAGTACAGAGCTAAGAAATGTCTGCTAGTTTTTCATATTTTAGTCTGCTTGTTAATGGAAAATGCTTCTACCTGTTAAGGTGAAGAGGGGGGAAAGGAAAAATGGTTAGAAGTATGAGGATGAATAAAGTATAAACCAAAATTTAGATTTTACTGCTCATGAGTAGTACTGAGCAAGAAAAACCTTTAAAAGTTATGTGCAAGGGTTTTAAGCGTGGGAGGGGTACTGGTTCACCTCACACAGCCATTTCATTTGTCAGTAGCATCACGTTCGAGCAAGAGGTACACTTGCCAATTTTGTAACACATTGAAATGAAGTTTTTTGAACTGAAGAGAATAAAACCAGTCAATATTTTGCAAAGATTAAGGCACAGTTTGGTGATAAAGAAGCTGTCTAAGATATAAGTGTATGAAAGGCATAAAAGTTCACAGAAGGGTGAGAAACTGAAAAATGAAACCCACCAATGTCAATCTTGAATGAGCATAATGGAAACAAACATTTGGGCTGTTCGGAACATTATTGAGTGTGACTGACATTTGACAATTTCTGAGATTCTTTTGAGGTGAGATAAGCTATGGAAATGTTCAATCCATTATATCATATGACTTAAATTAACAAAAAGTCTTGGCAAGATGGGTTCCTCAAATTCTCACTGAGAATCAAAAGGCTGCAGTGTAGGAATGTGTTGGGGGCTTTTGGCTCAATATTGGGACCAAGGAGAAATGATTCTGTATTTAATCATAACCTGCAATTAAACATGGGTACACCACTATACTCCTGAATTGAAGAAAACAAGCAAAGAGTGGAGAAAAAGAGGGGAATATGCTTTTGTCACAGCAGAAACTTGCCTGTTGCCTGTCAATTTTCTGGGACTCCCATGGTATTTGTTCATTGATTTGCTTCATGAACTTCAAAGAGTCAATGCAGCTTATACTGCCAGCTTCTGGTTGAGCAAAACATGCTTATCAGTTAAAATGAGATCAACTAATTCAAGAAAATTTTCTCTAAGGTATTGTCCATCCACATAAGCTGCTTTGACAAGGAAAAACTTGAAATCCACTGGACAGAATTGAAACATATACCCTTTAGTCCAGACTTATTCCCTTACAATTACCATATGTATGGATCATTGAAAGAAACATTTGGAGGTGAGCTATTCAATGAAGGTGTGGAAGTATTCATGTTCTGGCTGGTAACTCATATGTACTCTATCTTCCTTAATAGGATTAGGAAGCTTCCTATCTGGTGGGGAAAAAAGTGTTTTTAAATTGGGAAATTTTGTAGGAAAATGAGATATATCCAAATTTTATTTCAATAAAATAATTTTGCTTTTACCTTTTTTCCATTATTGTATATTGTTAATATACAATTAACACTACTATTGATTTCACCATTTTTGACCAGCCATGTAGGCAATTAGAAATTATTATTCATATATTCATATCATTCATTTGCTTTGGCCTTAATATATCCAGCATTCTGGAACCAAGCACTGCTCACTGCCCAAACATTGTCAACAAGTCATAGTTACTATCAGTAAGCTGTATAGCAGAATAGATATTTAATTTTTGGGATTTTACTAAATAGAAGACCATAGCTCACCATCTCTGCCTATTTCAATTTGAAGTAGGCTCCTCCACTCTGTTGCATACACCACTCACACCACTGCTTCCCAGGAATCCAACCTTTCTCCCCTAGTGTTTTGAAGAAGGTAGAAGATGATTCCATATTTTTATACACATCTTCTATCCAACTTCCCTCAAAATCAGACCATGTTTTCAATTAACCCCTTAACCTCTCCACATTTGGCACACTTCCTTCTTTCTAGCATGTTTATTATTCCAGTGTACATTTTTATCACTTTGTAAGACATACTAGGTCTCTTCAAAAAGTATCGCGAATTTTGAATTTTCGCGGGGTACGTATATTCGATTGTTTTGTTGCGTTATGTTGGTACGCATGTCCCTCACTTATGTTGACTAACTCAGCCATTTTGAATGTTCATTTAATTGTTGACAGCTATTTTGCTTGGACGTGTCTTCGATTTTTGCCTATTCCAAAAACTGGAACAAAGAATCTGTATCAAATTTTGTGTGAAAAACAAAATTAAGTGCGCGGATGCATTTCTAATGTTGACTGTGGCATATGGTGAAGCTATCTTGGACCAAAGCAATGTTTATCGCTGGTACAAAATGTTCTCAAGAGGGTCGAGAAGATGTGAACGACGAAGAGCAACGGACGCCCGAGCTCGTCAACAACAGACGAAAACATTGAAGAAGTGAAGAAAATAGTATTGGCCAATCGTCAAATCACCGTTAGAGAAGTTGCTGAGGACCTAAACATATCGATTGGCTCGTGCCATTCGATTTTTACCAATGATTTGGGCATGAGACGGGTCGCCGCAAAATTCGTACCAAAGTTACTCAATTTCGACCGAAAACACCATCGCATTAACGTTGCTAAGGAGCTGTTAAACTCTGACCGCGACGACCCAAATTTGCTCAAGAGGATCATAACTGGTGACAAATCATGGGTTTATGATTATGACGTGGAAACTAAAGCTCAATCATCCCAATGGATGCTGCCACACGAGCCAAGACCGAAAAAAGCGCGCCAAGTTCGGTCGAATATGAAGGTTTTGCTTACAGTTTTCTTCGATTGCAGGGGTGTGGTGCATCACGAGTTCTTGCCAAAGGGTAGAACGGTCAATAAGGAATATTACCTGCAAGTTTTGCGCAATTTGCGCGAAGCAATCCGCCAGAAACGCCCGGATTTGTGGAAGAACAAATATTGGCTTTTGCACCATGATAACGTCCCAAATCACACATCGTTGCTTGTGCGCGAATTTTTGGGCAAAAACAACATACTTATGATGCCGCAACCATCGTACTCCCCAGACCTGGCTCCCCGTGACTTTTTTTGTTCCCAAAACTGAAGAGGCCCATGAAAGGACGACGCTACGCCACGATTGAAGAGATAAAGACGGCATCGAAGGGGGATTTGAAGAAGAAGAAAAAAAAAGATTTTTTAAAGTGCTTCGAGGATTGGAAAAAACGTTGGCACAAGTGTATAATATCTGGTGGTGATTACTTTGAAGGGGACAAAATAGATATTCATGAATAAATAAATACTTTTTGAAAAAACACAAAATTCGCGATACTTTTCGAACAGACCTCGTATTTATGATTTTAAATGTTTTAGAAGGGAAAAGAGATCAGGCCTGACCTCCATGTTGACATATTTATTTTGTAAAGATAGTTCGATCACTCTCGCACAGCTAGACAATGTCTAAATCCAACTACTGCCCTACAATTTATGAGAATCTGGCAAGTGTAGCCAGACACTTTAGTATTTCACATGTCTGCTTCAAATCCCCGAGTTGCTTGAAAAACTATATAAGACCCCAGAGGTGATCTTTTGGGGGCACACAAGACATAGAGTATGTAGAGAATATGACTATAAGTGACTTGTATGATAAAGGGCATCCTTGTCTTCAAACTATTTTTACTTGGATATTTAAGTATCACATCCTGAATCCTCTCCTAGGGACTTAGCAAAATTTCTCATTTACCTTATCATTTGTTTTGTAATCTCTTTTATTATTCTTCTGTAAGTAAACTCTTATTAGAAAGGAGTCAACATTGGTTTTAACACTAAGTGACTGGCCTATCCTCGCATCCTCTGGCTTACCGCTTGGCCTTTAAAGATTTCTTGGTACTGCTCGCCCTCTGCCAATGAAGTCTCTAGGGACATAATAACCCTCAATAAAAGTGCATTCTTTGGAACAAATTATGGAAGCAGTAATGCCATTTTTCTATAGTGATGGCAATGACCTCTTCTTTGTAGGATGCAACAATTTCTTAACTCCCAAACTGGTAGCCCTTCAATTTTTCTATGACAGTTGGAAATGGGAAATAATAATGGGGAGCCAAATCTGGACTGTACAGTGATAGTTTATCCTCATCAGTTCTAATTCTTATGGAAATGCCAATGTTTTCAATGCAGCATGCACAAAAGCTTCGTTGTGATGAAGCAATAATCTTCGCAACTCAAACTTCGGTCTTGTTTCTATGAGCACTCTGAAGACTCTAAGGAGGTAAACTGCAGTGTCCTAGTTGGGAGCGACTGTTTTTTGTTCCTGGAGTGGAATGGTTGTAATAAGGCCACTTCCTGAAAAAAAAACTGATAACCATCTTCTGGTTTACACTTCTCTGGAGGGGCTGTCATTTGGGAAGACCTAGATTGCCAACTGCAATTTACATAACACATATTAAAAAATAGGGGAAGTCATGTTTTAATTTTATTTATTTCTCTTTTATTACTTCCATTATGATTTCTAATCAAGACATGCTCTTTCCAGTGATCCCAGCATCTCTTAAATTTCCTCAAATCATGAAAATTTAATAGTGGCCCTCATACATGCACATTCTTGCAAATCAAGAGCACACAATATAAATTTTACAATTGATTGATTTAATGAGACTTAACCAGTAGAATGGTTTTGCTATGTAAAACTTGTGAAATTGTCTGCTACTTTTGTAAATAAGATTTTGAAAATGTTCACATATTGTTGGGAGATAGACATCGTAGCATCTAAACACATTTTGATAAAAAAATAGCTACTCTGATTCCAAAAGGCATATTATTTTTAAAGTTCATCCAACGTTCACAATTTTGATTTACAGATTCAGTCATTTAAACTGTCTCAAAAGTAAACATTTCAGAGTATTGGGCAAGCCATAAACTCATTAGTAATTTCATAGGCTTTACAGTCAAAGTCAACAGAATGAAAGATTTCTGGAGCTTGTAGGTTGTGGTTCACTAGAACATCTCTTTCCAGGTGTTTCAATTACAACCAATGAATATCTTCAGTAGTGGGGCCAAAGTCCTTTCAAGGGATTCCAGTGATATCTAATATGGAGCTTGTCAGTGTTGCATGGTTTATATAATCTAATTGGAATGATTTTGCTCCTGATTGGTTTATGTGATGTTCTGCTTGCTGTTGATTGGGTGAGAGGCTCAGAGGGTAGGACTAAGATGAGAGATGTCTTAATAACTAGGTATCAGAAAAATGCTGTCCTTTTATTGTTCTAGCTCTCTGCAGTATAACATGGTCTTGGTTGGGTTGTAACACATATGTAAATGAACAAAAATATTTATGAAAGGAGCTATAGCTGTGTGCCCTCCATCATTACTGACTAACCTAAATTTAAATAGGTTCATAACTTGGAAGTCATCATATGAATGCAGAAGATTAAAGATTTTTATTTCAAATGAGTGCAGTAAACTAATAATGTTGATCATAGGCATCAACTTCTGCAATTTCAATGACATCAACCAAAAAAGAAAGATGGTAAATGTTCACCATCATGGAACTAAAAATTATTAAAACAATAAAAGCATTTGTTAAAAACTTAAGAATGACATATTTTAACAAAAGCCTGGCAAATGTCTGCCAATGCAACTCATTTTTTCTGATAAACAGTTTGATGTACCATCAAGATCAAAATAACTGGTTATGTTTTGATGGCAGTTAAATATGGCAATTGCATTAAAATGGCTCTCTTTCTCTAGTGATCTTAAGTACATGATTCTTCAGCCTTCACTCAAGAATGATCTTTCATTTGCACAAGTTGACATCAGCACAGTTAAAACCAGTAATACAAATGTAATTAACTCCGGAAGAATTTCAGGAGCACAACTATCACTTTTCAGAAACTATACAACTGAGGAAAAGTTATCTAGGAAGTTTGTTCTCCTTTGATTCCAAAATTTCCTCATAAAGTTGCAATGCAATATCAATGTGTCAATATTAATATTCTGTTTAAAAAAAATTATATCTGTAATACCATCACTTTCCTTTATGATGAATTGTTATATTTTAACCAACAGATGAGAAACAAAACTTTCAATCTAGACAGAAGACATTGAAATGAAACAAAATTATTTTAAAAGCATTAGACAGTACATATCTTTAGGTTTGGGGCAGAGGGAAAGTCAAAGCTATGAGGACCTCTTCCAGAATCTACTCTTTTTGCAGTGCATCTTTTGCATGCTAGCTGTGGCTCTTGTAAATGAAGAGATTGGATACTTTTTATGATTTCTTCCCAAAATGCCAGAAGCGAATCTTATACGTGAGATGCTATCTGCCAGGTGCTGAACCATAGACTATGCTTTCTGAAATCGCAATGTGTTCTCCTGTAGCACAATGCCAACTGCATCAATGTGACAAAATAGAATAGAAATTAAATGA
This sequence comes from Metallyticus violacea, assembly GCA_030762175.1. Classification (NCBI taxonomy): domain Eukaryota; kingdom Metazoa; phylum Arthropoda; class Insecta; order Mantodea; family Metallyticidae; genus Metallyticus; species Metallyticus violacea. The sequence continues at coordinate 18,274,619 of CM060840.1, read as the reverse complement.
CAGTATTTGAAGACCAAAAACCATTGTTTTAGAGCTTGTATCTGATGAGTTCTTCAAGAAAATGAGTCAATTGCTCTTAATTGAAATAAAATGATCAATGATGAAAAATAAACTGCTTATATAGTTGATTAGAATGGCATCATCTTTAATTTAATTCAATTTATTAATCCTCTAAAATCAATGCTGAAAACAGTACTTTGATACAGGATATGTCAATAGTTCAATTTATACAATTTAGATATATTAACCTAAGTTTATTTACAATATATAATATCTTGAATATGACTACAAGAAAGAAGGATAATGTGATACAAGCTAGTTAACACAATGACTTATGTATATGGATATTTATTAAATTACAGATATTCCTTTACTGTATAAAAGCAGTGCTCCTACAAGAAAGCCTTTGTTCTAGACTTAAATACCTTATAGTTTTCTATATTTTTAATGACACTGTGAAGGGAATTATATATCATTATAATGGCTTGAAACACTCCATTTTTACACATTGTAGTTCTGGTAGAGGTTATGTGAATGTCTTTATTATTTCTAGTTTAATGTGTATGAATATTTCTGTTATCTTGGAAAGTAAATCTATTCTTTTTTGCAAATAAGACTGTCTCTAATATGTAAGTACACGTCAATGTAAGTATACCAAGTTTACTAACTAGAGGTTTACATGAGCTTAACTTCTTTTCACCACATATAATAGGAATGGCTTGTTTTTGTTTAATAAATACATCTTTAGCTTCTGGCAAATTTCCCCAAAATATTATTCAATTAGTCATTACCGAATGTATATGAGCATAATAATCTATTAAAAGTACACGAAGGCTGACATTTTGGCTTAAAATTCTTAAGGCATATATATTCCTGCTTAATTTGCTTAGAAGGTATTTAATATGCGATTTCCATTTTAAATTATTCTGAATTCACAGGCCTAGAAATTTTGTTTCCATTTTGTATGAGATTAATTTGTTATTCAATTTCACTTCAGGAATATTATTATTATTATTATTAATATTTGAGCTATCAGTAATATGAAACTTAAGACAAACTGTTTTTATCAGTAATATGACAAATTATTGTTACGAAATCACTCAAATTTCACTAATTTTGTTCCACTTACTTGGACATGTTTCAAAGGCAATTGCCTCCATCTTCAGCTTGGTCCCACTGGCCACTTCCCACTGTTTTATCAGTGTTTAAGACCAGGTTGTTATTAGCTATCCACAATACCAAACTGTTACAGGTATGTCTTAATGAGTTATTTAACATATTGGTATCTGTTATTATAAATTAGTATCATCAGCAAATAGTACAATGTTATGCGCTTGAATATTATTTGTTAGGTCATTTATATACAAAATAAATAAAAACGGGCCGAGAATAGAACCTTGTGGGACTCAGTATGTTATATCAAGTAAATTACATCGGACTGCTGAGAGTGTAATAGTGTTTGGGCCTGCATATGTAATTTCTGTTATTTGTTTCTGGTTTGTGAGGTAAGATTCAAACCAATTATATGCTGATTCTTTTATGCCAAAATCAAACAATTTCATTAACAAAATTTGAAGGTTAACAGTATCAAAAGCTTTACTTAAATCTAAATATGCCAATGGCTTTATCTTTATTATCTAAGGCAGTTATAACATTGTTTAAGAATGTGTATATTGCAATCTCAGTAGATTTTTTTGTGTTGAAACCCATGCTGTGAGTTAGTAATTATATATATATATTTTTTTTCTTCAAAAAATGAAAGTCTCCTACATATTTTTTCCAATATCTTTGAGAATATTGAAGAAATGGAAATTGAACAGTAGTTTGATGCCTCAGTCTTTTTCCCTTTTTTGTGTAGGGGTATAACCTTAGATGTTTTAATATGTCGGGGAATGTTTCACTAGATATGGATGCATTACACAGATGAACAAGTAGTCTATGTACGCACTGCACTTTTTTTTTTTTAAATTATATTTGGTATGTCATCACCACCTGCAGAATATGTATTATTCAATCCATTTATTATATTAATCATTTCCTCAGTTATACCGTCATAAAGATATATAGAATTTATATTATTGGTAGTACTAGTCTTTACAGGGGTGCTGAAATGTTCATTATTGATTTGAAGCAATTCTTTAATTATTTCTGTGAAATAAGTGTTAAAACACACAGCCACTTGAGTTGCATCCGTAATCTTTCTATCATTATAGTCAAGTTCTATATTACCTTGTGTATTATGCATTTTATTAGTGTTTTGGTTTACTATTTGCCATATAGCTTTAGTTCTATTATTAGAGTTTTTAATGTATCATTGTTATTAATTTTTACTTGTTTTATTACTTTATTTAATATGCATTTATAGTTCTTAAAGTAATCATCAAATGTTGTTGTTTTAATAACTTACTTAATTCATTCAATAACTTTTTATATTCACGTGACTTTCTTACCCCCAGAGTTATCCAATTTCTATTTTTTTTTTTTTCCCCATTGCATGTTCTTAATATTTTGAGAGGGAAGGCAGTGTTAAAGCAGAACATAAAACTATTTACAAACAATCTAAGTTTCACATTAGTATTAACTGCATTATACACATTAAGCCATTCTTCTTCGTTTAAGAGATAATTCATATACAAAATACTATCAGTATTAAATATTTGTTTTTTAATTAATTTTGATATAAATGTCCTGGCTTTATTAGCTTCATGATCACTAAAACCAGTGTTTATCACCTGTGCTTTGTATTCACAATTTTCATTAATTATAATTTGGTCAACTGCTGTTTTTGAATAGTTAGTTATTCTTGTAGGGGATGTTATGACATGAATTAAGTTATGGCAAGTTTTTTATTGGCTTTCATGAGTATATTCAATATTTCCTCCAGGTTTTTTGGCAAAATTTTAATATTACTATCTGGAGCCCAGTATAAAGCGATCACACTAATACCTAGTTCTGTCAAATTCCACAGCTGCCACTCCAGTCACCTTCTCAACACAATGTATGGCATGTACTTATATTTATGAAATGAATATCTATTTTAACAAATATGCAGACCCCACCCCCAGTTTTAATTGTTCTGCAATAAGCACTTGCTAATGTATAATTTGGTATCTGTATGTAGTTAATTTCATCACTTTTTAAACCGCCACAAGGTCGTTAATGCGTAGATTCGTTAGCGGGATGTCTGGGGTTCGAATCCCGCCATGACTGCCCTCTCTGACTGAGGGTTTTTTCAGGTTTTCCCCAGTCATAAATGGCAAATGCCGGGGAGATATCCTAAACTTAGGCCTGGAACGTTTCCTTCCTTTAAAAAAAATCCTTTCCCAATTTATCATTTCATTTCATGTATCATCAGTGTCACCGCCTGTGATGCCTCAGTAGTAAAAACGGGCGTTAAACACTAATCAATCAAAATCACTTTTTAACCAATGTTCTGAAATGCACATTATACTGTCCTCTTTCATACGTTTATCTAGTAAGATTTCAATATAGTTTAATTTATTTTTAATAGACTGTACATTTAGATGAAATATTGTTAGACAAGGTCTTTCTTTAGGCTTCCTTGTAGGAACACTTACCTCCAACAGTTTTATTTGTTCTGTTCCATCTGCACAGTTGATCACTTGATCCATGGAAGTAACATCAACCATCACCTCATTTCTCTTTAGTACTTGGCCTGATTCTAGTTCTTCAGTGTGTTGGTCCCTTGAAACGTTCACTTCTATAACACTAGTTTCTGTTCTGCATATCTTGTTAAACTCTTGTATACTTCAATCATTATTTTCAGCCACTAAATTATCATCCACCACCCAGTTTATTAGTTTCCCTTTAGTACTGAACTAAGTGACATCGCACAGCAGCATTCCAAATATGTAAGACCCCCTGCGATTGAAATGAACACCATCTCTTCCAAACTCATTATCTGCCAGCCAAAAGTTTCCATCTACAAAAGTGCACTGTTTAATGGAACAGAACCAATTTAGCTCTTTATTGATCCTCATTACCCTTTTTCTCGACTTATCACGCCACTGATAATTGCCTTAACATTAGGTAACTCTGATTATACATAATTTATGTCCATAGTATCCCCCATAATTTCCTCGATATATACACCTGGTTTTATATTGTTGGATCCTGCATGCACGACCATGATGTCAGGATTGCGTTCCTTTAGATTAATTACTTTTAATTAGGTGTTTTAAGTTAGCTTAGCTTAATACCTGGGAAGCACCACATCATGACCTCGGTTTTTACACAGTTGTCCTGCAAATTTTATCATGCAGTCTCCTAGTACCAAGACTTCCGGTGATTTGTTTCTTTCGGCGGCATTAGTCTCCGGGATCGCGCCGATTATTGTACTAGTTGAACTCTCCTGGTTGTTTTCTACCAACACAAGTGTGCTTCTCACGTCTACCCTATTGCTGCCATATGTTGAGCTCTATTGTATTGCATTGGATCCGAGTATCTTCGTTTGTGTTTGCGTGACACTTCGGTGTATCCATCATCCGTACTTACAATCTTCGCTTGTATGATAGCGTTTGCCTCTTTTTACTTCAGCGATTTTTTTTTTCCAGTGCTTAAATTTCATTTTTCAAGTTACCAATTTCTGCTGTCCTTTTTTATTGCATCCTGCACTATTTTCAAAGCATTGTTCTCGCTTCGGAGTCTTGTTATTTCCTTCTGCGCGTCTCTCAGGTCTTTGTTCAAGATGTCGATAATTGTATGAAGCGACGACGCCATTCCTTTTCGCGCACACCACCGATTGCCGATCCATTTATGCACAAATTATTTGTTGGTTTCTCCGCGTTGGCTTCATCCCCCGTGCTCCCTACATTTAAACCTCTTCCTTTATTAATGCGGCACGATTTAAAATTGTCTTCATATAACGCATCATTATATTTATCATTATTGCTTTATTTGAGATGCACGCTCCTGGTCACTACTCCACTTACCGCCATCTTGGAATATAATCTGATTGAAGAATGAAGATCTTTTAGAGGAATTCCTCACAAACAAATTTATATATTCTGTCAAATTTAGCACATTCAAACAAAAAATTAATTATGTGCGCTAATACTATAAACACCCTATGACAATATTGGAGAGCTCCACTCCCTCAACAAAACCGTTGAGAGGACCCTTAGGAATATATACATATGAATAGTGTTTAACACCCGTTTTTGCCACAGAGGAACCACAGGCAATTGACACTGGTGATACATGAGATGAAATGATATATTGGGAAAAGATTTACTTTTTTAAAGGAAGGAAACGTTCCAGGCCTATGGACCCTTAGGAGTTGGCACCTATGACGGTGGTTGTGAGTTTAATGTTAGTAGTTGCTATCGCCAATTAATTTGCCAATCTGAGTTGGCAGATTCGCACATGGGCAGAATAGGGCAGTGGTGTGTTGGACAACTCTTAAGCCACTGAATGGAATTCGGGCAAACCTTGGCCAGACAACTTTGAGCTGGATGGTAAACTGAAGAAAGCAGTTAGAGAAATGATTAATAGTGGAAACCGGAATACTCTGAAAAAAAAAAAAAACCCTGCTCAATGCCTTTCGCCTGTAAAACTCCCCAGTGTTATGAGCGCTATATTGTACCATGCTCTTCAAATATTATACTTTGTTCATCAAAAATGGAGAAATATGGCAATGCAACTGAGATATTAAAATGCAGCGCCAGGTTATATATATATCAATGACAATGGCCAGCTTAAAAGTTTTATCTCGAAAGGAAAAATATTCACAAAAGGACAAAATATAAAATACTAAGAAATATGTTTTATTAAATAGTAATGGTAAAATTAGGTTTCTGAAAATATAACAATAAATAAAGGTAAATATTAAACATAATAGCTCCAAAGTTCAGGGTTTTTTGTTTTGAGCATTGCAATTAGTGAGTTTTTTTTATGCTGGTGTTGGTATGACTGGTAATTATTCTGTACTGAAATTTCGTTTGTCAGCTAAGGATGATGTGACTGAAGCAGTGTTGAAATAGGAATGTTTCATGTATTTTGATCGTGAAATATACAAATAGATAGTTATTGAGTGCATAAAGGCTAATGCTAGTTCAGCGATGAAGGTGCGCTGAGAACATTTGAAATAAAAAGTTACTGAAGTGTTGTTTGTGTCAACACAGTACTGTGATATCGGCCATGGTTTAAATGCCTATAAAATTATTATTATGGTAAATACGATGCTCGCCGACTCTCTGAGTCAGATAATGGATTCCCATTTAGATACTAAGGCCAAAAAGGAACATGTAAAGAAGCTACTATCCAAAAACCTGGAAATAGATACTAAGGATTGTGACAAGACCTTCCAGCTGACAGTGCGGTTAGTAGACCATTTTTTACGTGTCACTAGTACGTTACTGGGAGCTTATTTATTATTTTTATTTTAAATCTTTGTTTGAAAGTTTGGTTGCTTTGAACTGGGTAAAAATATGTGATTGAGGTAAGTGCTCTAAGTTTTCTGTTGAACAATTGCCGCTAAAATAGGATTTTAAAAGCTATAAAGTACAATTTGCAGGGTTCCAGAAAGCCAATTTCCAGAAATTCTGGCACTTTTGTGCAGGCAACTAATAGACTTTTCACCACATAATTTTTATTTGGAAAAAGTGCAGAATATGGGAGCATGACAAATTCTAACTATGAAGTCATCAACTTAAAAAACAAGACTCCTTTCACCGTTTTTATTTTATCACTACACCCTCCCATTTCACTTTTAACATACTTTCAGACAACCATTAATCCTGTACTACGTACACAATTACATATTAACTACTTACGACACGCCGGGATTTGAACCGTTGATGAGCTAAAGAGCACTAATCTGTATTCACAGTTTTAACCACTATAGAGGCATGCTACTAGTAACTCAGCTAAAGCCACTACAAATTCTTCCAATTCTTCTCTCTCAGAAACCTGGATGAGATGAGGTAAAACCAATCAATCACTGTAGCACACCTGCCACAAACAACATTGCTCGCTGCTCAAACCATCTCGAACACTACAAACTGCCATTGACTGCAATTTCCACCATGACAAGTATAATACAAGCTTTAGTTTAGATTAGTATAAGCAACAAACAAATACAAAGAGATATACTACACACCAATATCATACAATAAACATATGCTGGAAAAACCAAACACTGTCAACAGAAAATTTCTACCCCTCTTCTTAGCAGATAAAGAAATATCTAAATTTTTACAGAGAACCAATCTCATGCCAAACAGTAAAACAACACCATTAACAACATTAGAGAATTAAACTTGCAAAACACCCATCATAGGCTGGAGAAACTTTTCATAGATATATACCAATACAATTCATAGAAAAAATATTAGAATCAATAGGAGGACTGGGAAAACTTTTTGAAATAGACAAAAGAAAATGTGGAGAGAGAAAATGCTACTGAGGATAATTTGTTAAAAGGTTAATGGAATGTTGAATGTGCAGTATAAATCACAAGAAATTCTTTTTTGTAATGATAGAAAAATGAACAGAAAAAAGCACTAGTTAATATACAGAAATGGGTATTGCCACAAACAACCATAATTGCAGACTGTTGGATAATTTAACAACCACCTTAAAAACAAATATACAAACATCTGGCAGTCAACCACTCTGTTACATTCATAAATAAAACTACAGGAGTACACAGCAACATTTTAGAAAGCACATGGAGACATAAAGACTATCATTCCACATTATACAGAGGAAAATATTTTAAAAAAACCAAAGAAGTTGAACATTTATTACCATTTATAATACTACATAATAATAGCATGCCATGCAGCATAATGATCTATTACTTGCTAATTATAAAAGACCATTTAAATACTGACCTACTGTAATAACGTGCTGCATTTATTATTTAAGCTCTACTGGGATTAAATTATTCATCCACATTATAGAAAGTGTAATTATTTATATTTTAAAACATTTTCTTGAAAAGTTTCACATTAAAGGTATTAGATAGTAACTTCAAAGAAGATGGAAAACCGTAATATACTTGCATTACAGAGTAATAGCTGCCCTTCTGGAAAAGTTTTAGTGAATTCGTTGGTCTGTTCAAGTCAATAGCATGCCTAGTATTGTAATTATGTAATAACTTCATTGTAAAGTTATCAAAGCTATCAACAACAACATGTATGGACTCTCCAGTATGAGTAAGAATATTGAATTTCATAAATAATGCCTAAATGAAAAATGAACATTTTCTTACTAGAGACATAATTATCCCCCTTCTCCTCCCCAAAAATTATCCTATATCTCAAAATGGAATAGAAATATGCTATGCTAATCTTGAAGCATTTTGACTTGCAAGATCAAAGGCAAGCAGAATGCCTTTGGAACTGCAATCTTCATCTGTTTTTTCTGATTTAATTCATAACTTTTAACCCCAAGAACTTGGCATGAGAAAATTTTCTGATGTGTATTTAGTGTAAATAATATTTCTGATATCTATTTGTAATTAAATAAAATATTCTGAGCTTTAGCCCCAAGAATTTGCTATAATGAATTTTCTTATAGTGTAATTAGTGGAGCAATTCTATCTGCTTGTTTTTAGTACTAAATTATATAAAATTTGTTTTCTCAAAATTTAATGGAAGCTTGATAGTTTTGAACCAATTATTTAGTTCTTCAAATGCACTTGTGTCTAATTATAAGTTTGAAAGTTGAGCAGGTGTTCTCCCAGAAATAAACATCGATATCATCTGCAAAAAGTATTGTCTTAGATTTGTTTGAAGAAATTCCCCTACATTTAAAAAAATATTTATTATGCCAAGGAGAATACTGTGAACAATGGTTAATGCAAAGCAGGTGTTCTCGTAAACCCCTCTTTAAAAAAATTCAAAATTCTCCCCTCCTCTGATATACATAAAGAATACCTCATGGCTAGAACTGAAAGCTTTATTATAAATTAAGAAATTCATCATAAAACAAGGCATAAAACAGGTTTTCATTCAACCAGAACCATTACTAAAACATATCAAAATGGTTTCACTTATATAGAATACACTATTGGCAACTTTGATAAAAGCTTAGGATAAACTAACAAATCTTAAATCAACAATGGTGGCATACTTTTTTAAACAGTGCTTGTGTATGATTGATGAGTTTCTGAGAGAATGATCCTACATGATGTTTTACATGCAACAAGCATTAGATTGATTATTTATATTTGCAGTTTATATTAAAATTAATGTATATGTCAACCAGGTTTATAGATTGCAAACTAAAATTAGCTGTGACTTGCCCTAAATGAGTTACACATCAGTGTAATATATGACGTATATGGACCAAATAAAAAACTTCGTAACTTTCTAGCCCAAGAACTTCTGGTATAATGAGTGTAACAACAATGATACCTGTTTGTTTTTAGTTCTAAATTGAATAAAATATGTTTTGTCAGAATTTAATGAAAGCTTATTAGTTTTCAACCAGATATTTAGTTCTTCAAATGCTCTTGTGGCTAAGTCTGAAAATTAATTGTATTTATTTACCAATAATATATCTGTCATTTATGAATTTTTAGTAATTCAGTTTACATAAACAAACAAAATACCTACAAATTTACAATACCAAAACTAAGGTTTTCCCATAACTTATATGCATGATAAATAAACTCCTACAATAAATCATTTTCACTACTGTGTGTGTCCACAGGATCATTCCTTAAACTTCTCCACTAATCCCTTACCTTTCGGAAGAATTCCCCAATTCTTGTGTATTTTCTCTGCCCTCATATCTGACAACAGTTTAATTATATAATATTGTACTTTTTCATTCCAGATACTATCCCTCTACCTTTTTTAACCATTTCACATTCTAATAGACAATGGAACACATTTTCCACTTTTCCGACATAATACACCCTTCTTTATACTTTTTTCTTAATACTTTTAGAAATAATACCCTTGTACACATTCATGCAAGACCTATTCTTCCAAATTGATCACAAGTATCTATGTATTTCTCCCATCCCCAATTCCTTTTAACTATTCTACATAAATCTAAAGATCTTTTATCCTCTAGGCTAGCCTAAATCTCTTTTCTTCTCTATATCTTCTACCCTCTATCTTATTTCTTTCCAAAATCCAATGATGTTACTTTCACTCACTAACCACACATCTTCTAATAGCTTCACCACCTCCCCAAACCAACTCTCACTTCCCAGTACATTTCTTGGTACATAAGACATTCTTTTAGTACATTGTTATTATCTAATTCTAGACATATTTCAAGATTCTCTCCACTATTATACCTTTCCCTCCTACTTTTCCTAGTTCTACCAAACATAACCCCCCTTGGTGAGCTTTATGGTAAACCCAGAACTTCTTTACAAAACATTCTATGTACAACAACTTTTGTCCACCCCTTTGACACTCCCCAAATTTCTACTGCATACATCTTTGACTCAACAACAACAACAACATTATTCTAGCCATTTCATTGGCATTGTGGGAACTTTATACCTTTATTCTGACAGCTTTCATGCCTAATTTACCTTTGTGCACATTTAGACTGTACTTCCTGTCTTCCATTACTTGCAAATCTCACCCCTAAATAGACCACCACGAGTGGCTGAGGTTAAGATGGGGACTTGTGAGCAGGAGGTCTGGGGTTCAAATCCTGCCAGGACCGTCCTCCCTGGCTGAGGTTTTTTCAAGGTTTTCATCAGTACTCATAAATGGCAAATGCCAGGGAGGTACCTTAAACTTAGGCCTGGAACGTTTCCTTCCTTTAAAAATAAAATCCTTTCTCAATATATCGTTTCATCTTATGTATCATCAGTATTCACCACCTGTGGTGCCTCAGTAGTAAAAACGGACATTAAACACCATTTAAAAATACCCAAAAAGTAGATTCTTTCAATACCTCTGTTGGGTTTCTATTTGTAAACCTCTCATCTGTCCTTAATTTTGATCCTTTTTTTTTTAACATTATTATTTTTTACTATTTTTTTCCTTAGAGCCCAATCTCTGCAAAATCTAGTAATTTCATCAATGGCATGTTGTAATCCTATCTTAGTTACTGCTCCTGTTATGAGATCATCAGCAAAGAGCAATCCTGTTATTTCCTTCTTGGACTGTACCTGTTATTTTTCAGTGTCCTATCTAGGATGCCATCTATAAACAAATTAAACAATATTGGGCTTAATTTACATCCTTGCTTCAAATGCATATTTTGGCTCTTATAATCTGTGGTTCTACATATTACCTTCACATCTGACACAAAATCTGATTCCTTCATATAATTTTTGAAGTCCTTGAATAAATTCAGTACTGATTCCCTTGCACCTCAATTTGAATGCCAGTGCATCCCTGATTATTGTATCGAATGCTTTTTCAAAATCTGGAAAGAAAATATATACCCTATCCCATTTATTTCTTCAATATTTATCTACTATAGTTGAATTATAATAGTATCTAATATCATATTTCCTTTTCTAAAACCTGCTTGAAATTATGATAATTTACTTTTCATTTCTGCTCATGCAACCTTCTTGCTAAAACACCAGTGTATATTTTACCTAAAATTGATAATATGATAATTCCTCTGTAGTTGCTTGGGTTATGTATATCCCTTTTCCATTAAATAGCAATGCGGTCATGCTTACTTTCCAATTTTCAGGTATCACCTTCCTCTTCTAAATTCTATTTGATGACTCTGTTAGTATACATCCTTCCATTTCCCTAAAAGCTTTCTAAAATTCTCCTGGAATTCCATCTATTCCTGAAGCCTTTTTCTCTTCAATATTTTTATCTAATACCCTATCTCATTCATGGTAAACCCTTTATCTAAACATTCTATCCTGTTTGCAGTACTATCTAAATTTAATTAAAAACTCAGAACCTTCCTGCTACCTAACAGGTTTCTAAAGTAATATTTCCATTCCATTGGCATTATCTTATTTCATACCCTTTTCTTTCTGAAAATATCCTTAACTGCTGACCATATATATTTACTATCTTTAGCTAACACAACTTCCTTGAATTTTTTACCCATACTCTTGCTGCCACTCTTTCTTTTTATCCTGCACTAGACACTTATATCCCCTCTTTTTTTAACAAAAATATTTGCCAATCATCTTTCTCTTCTGACCTTCTCTACCTTGCTGAATCCTTTACACACTCTCCATCAATCCACCCATATATTTTGTTTCCTTTGATTCACTTCCATCTTACTTGGGTAAGTTTCACAGTTGAGCATGACTCCCCAGAAATAAACACACTGGTATCATCTGCAAAGTTACTTAGACTAAGAGGAAAATCATTGGTAAATATTAAGAATATAGGGCCCATTATTGAGCCTTGCAAAATACCAAGTTTAATAATTCGAGATAAGAGTTAAATCAATTTAAAGATAGCTTGTTAGCACTATGTAAATTCTTCTTTTTTTTTTTTTATTGGTTTATTTATGGACGCTCTTTAACATCTCAGGTCATCAGCGTCCCATTCAACTCAGGGCGTGAAACGGCCGACAAATTTTGCTCAGAGGCCTCTCTTTCAGGCTTGAGGTTCTTTTTCGTGCCGTAAATGTACGACACGGGACCCACGGCTTTACTTCCCTTCCGAAGGAAGCCATACTTAGGATTTTTACGCCCGAAAAAATCCATCGATCCTGGCCGGGTTCGAACCCGCGTTTTGGGCGTAGGAGGCAAGTATGGTAACCATTACACCACCAGGACCGACTATAAATTCAACTTCTGTAATAACAGTTCATGGGTTATACTAACAAAAGCTTCAGACAAGTCACAAAATATTCCCAGTAGAAATTTCTTTAGATAATTAACAATGCAGTTATACATATCCTTTTCAACATTCTTTGAAAATGCAGTTAAAAGTGAAATAAATTTCTAACTGGAGAGCAGTGTTTTGTCGACTTTTTTATGTAGAGGCTATATTATAGCCTCCAGTTTTTTTTATGAATATTCCTGCTAAGAATGATTGTCAGACATGACTCAGAGGTTCAATTATGTTAGCAGTGCTTTAACATATGGTGCCTATCTCGTCCCATCCATGTGAATACTTGCCCTTTAATAATATAATAATTAACTTGAAATAGTAATTGGAACTTGTACAGTGAATCCTACATTAATATGTTTAACATCTGCATACTAACTCCACATACTTACATTGCACTAGGACATGTTTCTGAAGCAGTTGCCCCATCATCAGCTGTTGACTGATTGTTTAATTGCACAATGAAGCTAATCATATAATTAGTTCATTGTATGATTGAGTCGAACTATACACCGTTATTGGCTTCACTTGTTTAAATTTAATACATGTTTTGCAGATAATCGTCCGACATCATCAGTTAACCGTCAACCACATTATAATTCGTTATGCTTTGGGGATGTATATTCTGTTCTGGCAGAGGTGTGATGAACTTAAAAGTTATGTTTTCATCCTGGGAAGTGTTGTTCATTAATCTGTCTCTCTGTCTGTAGATTTTTGTTAGCTCTGTAGGTTCTTATACTGATTTTAATAAATTTGCTTTATTCACTATGTCATGATTTTCTGTCCAGAAATGAGATGCTATGCTGATTTCTCCATTTGTTTGTATTTTATGTTCCTGGAGTGTTCTTTAAACTGTGTGCTTATGTTTTTCTTTGTTTTTCCAATGTATACTTTTTGCATTCTGCACACCTTATTTGGTAAATACCTGATTTTTTTTCTCTGTTGGAATACTGTTATTAATGTTATCATTCAGGAGATTTTTAACATTAAATCTGTTTATAGATGCCAATCTGATATTAAAATCTTTCCAAATATTTTTAAATATTTGCATAGCCAGTGGATGATGTATGAATTTTTTAAAAATTATCTTACATTTTTCCTGCTGAAAGTGTTGTTGTTTCTTCAATAAATTTCTGCCTCTTGAATTTCTGTACTTTTTTATAAACTATTGTCTGTGAAACATGTATTAAATTTAAACAAGTGGAGCCAATAAGAGTGTGTAGTTTGACTCAATCATACAGTTATCTAAATTAACGTAATTGTTCAATTTCTAATGGAGCTATGAGATTTACATTAAATTTGCATTGAATTTGTTCCGTATCCTTTCTGCATTAGATTGACAGTAATATTCAAGACAGTTCTAGTTGTCATTCCTTCAGCTGCAGTTGAGAAATATGAATTGGAGCAGTGTTGCCAATGGATATTGGGAAAATAATGTTCTCATTAACCATTCTGTTTCAAGTTGTACTATTTTCCTAGTTGTTTTGATGTTTTATGACGTTTATGAATAGTCTGAGACAAATATCTTCTTTTAGCTGCAGTTGAGAAATGTGAATTGGATAAATTTGCAATGTTGCCAAGGTCTTTTGGGGAAATTTTGTTCTCCTTAACCAATCCTGTTTTAAGTTTATTATTTTCCATGTCGTTTTGAAGTTTTTATTAGGTTTATCAATAGTCTGAGAAAAATATTTCCTTTTAGCTTCAGCGATTACTTTACTGATTATTTACAGTGTAATTTATAATACCTTTTAAAACCTGTATATTGCACTTGAACTTATGAAGCAGTATGAATATTTATTATTTCTAATTCATAAATATAAATGAAAGCATTACTTTTTAGCATGTGCCACCATACTTTTGTTTTTGTTTTTTTTTTGATTGAGTGTAACCTTGTGTATTGCCAGTGATGTTACATATAATCTGCAGACATTATTTTAACATTTATGCAAGAACTATTCTAGCATTTTTATAAACACAGTATATCACTTCTGTGATGTTAGAATGCTGATCTAAAGTATTTTAAAACAGTGGATAGATATAAATTCAAATTGTATTCTACATTTATATTTCAATTTGTGGTCTCCTCCTCCTCCTCCTCCTCCTCCTCCTCCTCCTCCTCCTCCTCCTCCTCCTCCTCCTCCTCCAAGCCCACAGGATGAATATCAGATAGTATTAATGCTTCATATTCTCATGGGAATTAAGAATGAATATCATTATTCAATTCACCCTTCATAATTATTGAAATCATCATTATGGAGATATAAGCCATTGGCATAGGACATTAACAATCTTAAGAAATAACCATTTTATACTGTAGGCTGCCAGAAATTTGAAATAATTTTTGCATTATTGGAGCCTCAGTGTATAACATTTTTTTTTTTCCTGGGAATCTTAAGTGAATAGTTTTTAAGGCAATTTCGTTCACTTGGGTTTTCATCTTTGTTAATTTGTTCAATCAACCCTTTGTTAAAATGGATTTTAATTCTAGTGACGGGATAAAGGGGAAGAGATAATTTTTCTATATTTTATTTCTCTAATAATAAACTTTGTTATTTTTGTAGAGCTATAACTTTCTATTTAAAACCTTGTGGATGTGTAAGGTTCTAGGAGTATCTAAATAGGTTTCCCAGATCTCCATTAGATAAGTCTTTTAAAGTTATTTCATTTTAGTCAGTCCACTTAGGGGCCATTTTTTCCCCCACTCCACTCAGTTTCCCTCTTGTAGTAGCAGTAGTATTGTTGTGGCAATGGTAGCACCAGCAATATCGGTATTTCTGTTGAGTGAATAGTATATGTTTCATAATACAGATGAATTCAAGTATTAGTCGAAAAACATTTACAGCATGTACAATTTCTGTAATAGAAAATAGCCAAGAGAAAGTTAATGGCTTTTTTTAAGAGATGCACAAAGAATAATTGCAGAAACGTGTAATGTAAAAGAGACATATATAAAGGAATAGTGGGGATTTACATGCATGGCCTTGACTGGGCTGGTCAGAGTGAAACCACTGTAAGCCTTTCATAGGATAAAGCTATGTTGATCTCTATCTGATTTAAAAGGTGGTGTTTGTAAATCCTTGCAGAACTGATATAGGAGTAAATACAACTGAACCTGTAATAATGCATAATGCTCAATTTAGGACACACTCATCTTTATCTAAATTTGAATTAATTTCAGTAATAATTGTTTCACAGTTATACGGGAGAATTGGTTTGAAACCAGTTTTATATACCTATAGTGTTCAAGACTGTCTGGAACATTCCTATTTACTTTAGGCAATTCGTTTTAAGATGGAAAGTGTTCTGCTAGCTTTCTCTGTTACTGTATATGTGTTATGTTTTCAATTTCAGTTTCAATATTCATTAAAATTGGAATCTTACAAAGTGAAGCATGCATTAATCTATTGTGAGTCAAACTATTTGGAAACAATCTTTCTGCCTCACTCATTTTCCAGTAAGTGAAACCAGAAGAGTTTCAAAATAGACTCACAAGAGAATATTAAGGATCTTTCCAAGTTAACATGCCAAGTGTTACAGTTTTTTTTTTTTATGTTTGGTTATAGGTAATTGATACATTATCCAATAGCAGTGAGACTGTTGCCATCTAATGAAATAAAGAGAATATTTGATAATTTGTTTTGTCCCATAGTCATAATAAAATTGTATAATGAGTTTAATAATTCTACTAAGACAGTTATTTATATAGAAGGCTTGATATAGAATGAATGGGCTTTTGTGCAATATGCTAACAAAGTGGCTTTCTCTTATTTCACAATTGAAAGGCTGCTAAAGACTTTTGAAGCTGCCAGGTATTATTTATTCTCTTTGACAAGAACATAAACTTAAAGCTCTCAATTATTTTTTGAGTTGAACTTGTTCAGTACTAGTTAGGGTTTCTTTTAAATATTTTTTTTTCAGCAAATAAGGTTAAAAATGCAATCAGAAAACTTAGAACTCTTTTTCTATATTGCATGATTAAAAAACAGCTTTATGAATTGTAAGGCTGAGCAATCTATGGGTCTATAACTACCTCTATTATTTTCAGTTCTTGTGTAGTCTGCTGGAGGAGGAAACACATGCTTTTCTTAATAACAATTGAATGTACAGAGAAGTGGTTTAAGTTTGTTGGCAACAGGCCTAGTCATTTGTTACTTTTGTCTTTGTGAAATCCTAAAATGTTATCTATTGATAATCACTGATAAATTGTGTCTTGAGTTCCAAACTCCTGATATAAAAATATTTCTTATATGAAGTATAACTAGCTTTGAAGAAGCTTACCTTTGAAAAAAATAAGTATAAAGATTTTTTGTTTGGAGGAATGCCAAAAAAGAGTGCAGTTTTTTATGAATATGAAGCTCCTCCTTCGGGGAAAATTGTTTCTTTTGTTTTCCACAAGCAGTTTGAAATATAGTGATATTTATGTGATTTTTTAAGTGTTTTATCTATTTCTGCTTCTCTAGTTCTTGCTATTTGAGTTACATTGTTCCAAGAGTTACTTTATATTTCATTTTATTATACATATATTTTTTTGAAAGTATGAAATACTTATACATATATAATTAAAATGATAAATACATATTGGGAAATTACAACATAAATTTCTATAATTTAAGAAACATAGATGATTATTTAATGACAGATAATGCACTATATGGGTAAAGCACCTATTGTCATGTATTGATTTATATTCACTCTCAATCTACCTAGTTTTCTAGCAATTATCTTTAAAACTTGATATGGCTCTGGTGGTTTGCCTGAACTGTGATCAGGTTTACTGGTTGAGAAGTAATTTACTTTGCATCAGAATTATTTTTATAGTTATTCATTTGAGATCACTATGAACCAGGAAGTCCAGAATGGTAATATTTTAAATTAGCAAGAAGTAAAGCAAATCCAGTAAGTTGTAGGTGCATGTTTTGTGTTAAGCAGATGGGTGCTCCAGAGTGAGGAAGCAGCAGTGGTGGCAATGGGATGGCTGGTGATTGATCACCTAGGAAAATTGCAGAATGGTATCCTCTCAGATCACCTAAACTCTGCATTGCTTATAGAACTTCTCAGCTTGGGACCTCGGGTTGTGAACATAGAACAAATGCCTGCACTCATTGCTTGGTGTCTGAGAATGAAACCTACTACAGGTAAGATATACATATGGTGAGAGTACAATTCATTGAGTGAAGTTCAAATCTTTATGGTGTTCCACACAATAGTGTTTAATGCTCATTTTTACTACTGAGTCACCACAGGCTGTGTTTCACTTTAACTGTCATGTGTGATTCGAATAAAGCATTTGGCAGTATGACACATAATTTGATTTCTAAACTTAATTATTATGATATAAGTAGGAATGAATTATTTGGTCGGTCGGTTTTGGAATTTTGTTTGGGCAAATTTTCCCTCCTAATATACAAATTCTTGCTTCTCTGCTTTTATTGGAAGGTTTGCTCTCTGTGAAGGAACTGCATAGCAAGATAGTATAAGAGCATGAAGTAGGTTTTATTTTAAATATTGTACTTACGAAGCTGTTGACAATGGAGTGGCAATATAACCTCAACTTAGGTATTCATTTTTTACACTAAACTCCATTCACTTACACAAAAGTAAGATGCGTTTCGGGAGAATCTCTCCCATCTTCAGTTGCTCACTGAAGATGGAAGAAATTCTCCCGAAATGGGTCTTACTTTTGTGTAAGTGAATGGAGTTTAGTGTAAAAATGAATACCTAAGTTGAGTTCAGTTGCTCACTGAAGATGGAAGAGATTCTCCCGAAACGCGTCTTACTTTTGTGCAAGTGAATGGAGTTTAGTGTAAAAAATGAATACCTAAGTTGAGGTTTTATTTTATTTGTATTTGTGTTCTATGATCCTATAGTAGTGCATAGATAAAGTTCTCTTTCAAGAATATATTTTCCCACACAGATAATTCTATGGGTTTTTGAAGAGCTTTTAAGAGTTTTGGTTTATTTTGGAACTCATGGTTTTAAAGTTCTCTTTATTGTTCTAGACATGGAAGAAGCTGTAGTATTCAATATAACAGATTTTGTTGAGAATAAAGTAGAAGGTAACATCACAGCACTGGTTGGTGTAGCAGAATTACTTAAGGAGCATCCGCAATGCATTCCAAAGAAGCGAGAAAAGCTATGTGAAGCCGTAGTAGGGTGCATAGCAGAGGTTCCAATACCAGAACCCACACCTTTACAACTCAAGATTCTTAATGAAAAGGTAAGTAATGCTGTTTATATATAAAAAGTGGGTTAGATTTTGATATTAAATCAAATTGCATCATTGGTGTTAACTGACATAGTGGGTACCATAATACATATATTTTTCTCATTTAAATCAATGTTAGAATTTGGGGAATAATTATTAATATTTTAAGCTCTATTGTATTTAACTATTTAATAGTTATTAAAGAGAAATAATTATATTCACATATTATTTCAAACCTATGATGTACAATAGATGCATATTTTAAAATATTATGTAATGAAGTGAGAAAACGTGCCTGGAAGAATATAAATGAAGAAAAATGTGAAAAAAATCATCCTCTTTATAATTTAAGCATCATAAGGCAGAAGTGTTGTTTTAAATATGTGACGGAGTGAGGGTGTTATTACTTGGCAGACATTCCATAAAATATAGTCAAGTTGGTTGAAGATGGAGAGGATGTCTCTTCGAAACTGGTCCCACTATATTTAAAATTAGGTGAAGCATAAGAATGTGTTAGAAGACAGATTAGATAGAATTTACATTTAACAAACTTCACTGTGAGAGTTCCAATGAAATTTTTTAAGAATTTCTTATAATTTTTCAAAAGTTCTTAAATGAATTAGGATGTACTGCATTTAAGGAAAAAAAAAATTGTGTCCCAATTGCAAGCATAGGAAACATTGAAAAGCCTGCATTTCATCTCTTGATTGATTACTTAAGAGCTCGTGAAATATTCCACTAAATTTCTGATCATACAGAAATCAAAATTGAGTGCTAACTCAATAGTTTGTAGATGGGGTTAAGAATCTTGAAGGGATAGTGTGGCATGAGTTAACTGGTTAGCCATTGTGTGCAATTACCTTATGTTATGGTGGTATTTGCCTATTTGATAGTGTGTGTGGTCTCTTTATGAGGAATTTTATTATTTTATAACAGTTTAAACATATTGAAGGACAATAATTTGTCTGAATAATTACAAGAAAAATAGTTTAATTTTTTTAATATTTATCTTGCTATAGATGTTCCCATTATGAGCATATTCATTTCCTACTTTTTAAGCATATCAATGATTATGTTCTGGTTAAACACAGGTGATGACTGATCAGCTGTCCATTTAGGCAAAATAAAAATTCTAGACAAAGAAGAATACACACCGTGCAGACTTCAAGACACAGAGATGATCAAGATCACCTGCTAATGTATTAAAATCTAAATAGAGGACTTCAACAGTTGAAGAATTTAAGTGGGCTTTATTGGGAGGCTAGGTGCAAAATGGGCTGTATGATCCTAACTATGAGCCATTGAAAGCTAACAGCCAAACCATAGTAAAGGACATTATATTTTTGCAGTAATCTTTTTCTGTACCATGTTTGCATTGCAGAACTCCTAGCCTTTAGGTATTTCCTATGGATTCCATCTCCCATTTATGCCTGTATCTCTTTTATACCATAAGCTCCTTCAAGATTACTGAGCTAAAACTACTTGCAGAAATAGTGCAGTTTCTAAAAAGATGAAACATTAATAAAACATGTGTTTATTTGTAATTTCAATGCTTGCAACTAACATTAATGCTCCCTCACTATACCCACTAACATTTCAGTTGGTCCCGGTGGTGTAGTAGTAACCATACTTTCCTCCTAAACCCAAGGATGCAGATTTGATCCCGGCCAGGACTAATGAATTTTTTCGGGTGTAAAAATCCCAAGTATGGCTTCCTTCGGAAGGGAAGTAAAGTTGTAGGTCCCACGTCGTACATTTACAGCATGATAAAGAACCTAAAGCTTGAAAAAAGAGGCCTTTGAAAAAAATTTGTCCTTCATTTCAAGGTGATTTGAATGGGATGATGATGACTTGAGATGTTAAAGAGCATCAGTTAAAAAAAGCACTTAACATTCCAATAAAGTTGGTCTAACTTAAGCCTATTCTAAGGATGGCTAAATTTATGTGTCATTATCTGGGAGTGAACTGCTATCATAACAGAAAAGGGAAGTAAAGCCGTGGGTCCCGTGTCGTACATTTACGGCACGAAAAAGAACCTCAAGCCTGAAAGAGAGGCCTCTGAGCAAAATTTGTCAGCTGTTTCACGCCCTGAGTTGGATGGGATGCTGATGACCTGAGATGTTAAAGAGCGTCCATAAATAAATCAATCAAAAAAAAAATCAGCATATTTTGGTAGCAAAGAAGTTTAGCATACACTACGCATACTTCACGATTCGAAATGGATGAATATACAGCTAGTTTAAGTGATATGTCTGACAATCTTGGAGAATATTATTGCTCCGGGAATAAAACCTTTGTAAAATAAATATTCCTGAATCAAAATTCATTGTAAATTACTTATACAAAACTTTATAGCTGCTTCATTTATAAGACATAATTGTAAGATGAGATATAAGGAAATCTGAAAAGTTCTTGGCCTAACAACAATGGAATGAGTTTTTAACTTTATATTCTTTTTATTTTTGGCATGATTGCCTTGAAAGTCAATAAATTTATTCCAGTAATGCTCCAATGATATCATTCCATCTTTGAAGTGATTTTCTGGAAGGTTTGCAAAGGTTTCTCCGCAGCTGCAATCACCCCTTAATTTTATGAAAAATGTTGACCGGTGAATGAGAGTTTTAGTTGGGAACAGATGAAAGTCAGAAGGAAGGCTAATCTGGGGAGTAGGATGAATGCTCCAATTCATACTTCAAATCTCTGTTTTCCTCACACTTTTGTGAGCATGTGCATTGTCTTGCAAACTGGTCTTTGACACAACAGTTTTCATTTGCAGGAGTTTGGAACTAGAATGAATTCAGAATAGGGTAAATAGGAGGAGATCAGGTCTCTGAGGCTGGGTTTTTGGAATTGCAAAGGTTTCAAAAGGAGTTTGTCTTTGGGTTTTTTTCATTCATTGGTTGTAAAGATGCATATATTTACATTAGTTGAAACATAGTTAGAGACTAGGGATGAGATTAAAATGGCAGATTTTGAATTTATAGATAAAAGGATCTGAGAAGAAATATTAAGGGAAGAACTTCAGGTGGCTTGGGACTATTATTTAGAAAGGAATGGAAAGGCAAGATTAAAGAATGGAGCTGTAGGTTGGAGGGTGTAATGTGGGTAATATTGGTGAAGTTAACAGTGTGTTTAAGGATAGTTTATAACTTGCCGAGAAACACGGCCACTGGTGGCCGAGGTCTTTAAGGTGCAGACTCATTGGCAGAAGGTCTGGGAATCCTGCCAGGACCGTCCTCCCTGACTGAGGTTTTTCCCAGATTTTCCTCAGTCCTCATAATGGCAAATCCTAAACTTAGGTCTGGAATATTTCCTTCCTTAAAAAAAATCTTTTCCCAATATATCATTTCATCACATATATCATCAGTATCTACCGCCTGTGGTGCCTCAGTAGTTAAAATGAGGATTAAACACCATTAAAAAAAAATCACCCAGAAGCTGCTGGTTTCACAGCCCAGATCTCTTCTACCAGTTAGGATATGACATTGAAGAAATTAGGCAGGCATTTCCTATGATAGAATTTTTATTACTGGGAGGTTTTAACGCAGGGAATGGGAATTTGCAAGCAAAGGATTGAGATGATTTAGTTGTAGAGTAAGATAAGGGAAATGTATAAGGAGGAATAAGGATAAAGAATTGAATGAAGAAGGTATAAAATTTGTTCAATTTTGTGAATTCAGTTGTTTGGTGATTTTAAATTTGGGGGGGGGAGATAACGATGGTCAATATACACTTGTTAGTGCAAGTGGTCAAAGTGTTATGGATTTTGCTGTATGTGGTTGGGAATCATGAGGATCAGTGATAAATTTAGTAATAGTGCTCATTTTCCCTTAGTGGTTGAATGAAGGGGTGAAATTAATGATAAGAAGGATTTATATGTAAATAAAAGGAAATTGGGTGAGAAAATGAATACTTAAAAGTGGAACCAGGTTCAGGGTGGAGAGTTTTATTTTATCTTGAATTCTGCAATGTTAAGATTGTATGTCTATGGAATTAATTTGTATATTGAATTAGATGTGGGGAGGAGCATTATGTTTATTAGAAATGAATTTAAAAGGATAGGAATAAAACTAAAAGTTATTATTGGTTTGATAAAGAATGCAAGGATTCGAGAAGTTTAGTAAAGAGTGCTATAATTAAGTGGATAGAAAGTATATGATGTAAGAATAAAGGAAAACTGGTGGAGTTTTGGAGTATTGTATAAAAGGTTAATAAAATGTAAGAAAGGAATAGGGTAAGAAAAAGGCCGTAGAAATAGAGGCCAAAATCAAATCTGGAAAGGCATAACAAATATGAGAAAATGTACAAAAACAAAAGTGGGGCAAACGTTAATTATAGCAGAGCTATGGGTGGAGCATTTTAAATGCTTATTTGAAATAAGAGATTTTGAGATCAAGGGTTGGAATTTGGAATTAGAATCAAGATATAATAAACTCTGGACAGAGAGTTTTCTTGTTAAGAAGCTCTAATGCAGGTTCAAAAGGGAAAGAAGAATAAGGCAGTAGATAAAGATGGGCTGCCAGTGGAATTTTTCCAGGTCTGGTGTCAGAAGCAATACCAATTAGAATCTCAAATAAGTGTACTTACGAAGCTGTTGACAATGGAGTGGTATATATATAAACAGTGTATACAGTTTTTTTCACACTAACTCCATTCACTTACATAAATTTGGAACATATGTTTCGGGAGCGATCCCTCCCATCTTCAGCCTGTTGACAAACTGTTGTTAAACGTGGCGGTTGGGTCTCTTGATGTTCTTGTGGCGGCATCTGTTGGTTCTATTAGGAATTTGCTGAGTTCATCCAATGGAGGGATATCGAAATTCATCAAATTATCCTTATTTTTTGTAATGAAAATATTTGTTATTTGTATTTGTATATTTGTTATTAAAACAATGATAGATAAGCATTTGGCGAATAAAAGTGGTAGGTTTTATACAGTATTTGTTAATTTAGAGAAGACATATAATATAATTAACAGAGAGGCCTTATGGTACAAATTATGGCATGAGGGAATGAGTAAGGAGATGATCTAAAAACTAAAATTGTTAATTGGAACATTGCACAGTGAAGCTAATCATATATTAAGATTGTGTTAGTTCGACTCAATCACACAATGATCTTAAGCAGATGTTCATTTTGTTGAAGGAGGACAATATATTTTGTGTTGATTGTGGGGATGGTTTTGTAACTGAGGAAGTAGCCCACAATTGGAAGCTTGGACAATGATGTAAGTTGAGTCTTATTCTTTTCAATTTGTTTATAGATGAATAATGGTTGGTTTACAGCAAAGTAATTTACACAAACCAATAATAAAAAAATTGGAAAACTTTATGCATATGATTTAATGGCAGCAACAAATTCATTGGTAAGATTGATATACCTTATTAGAAATTATGAGATTATGTAAAAAATGGAATGTTAAAGTGAATCAGGAGAAGACAAAAATAATGGTATATAAAAAGGGAAATAAACTGAGGAAGTATGAGAAGTATTTTATGTTGTGGAGAGAGATACAGATTGTGAAGGAATTTTCATACTTAGGTATGGTTGTGACTCCTCCGATTAATGGGAGAAACAAAAGAAATCAGTATTAACTAAGGACTTATTTTCTTTGAAGCTAATTAAGCAATGTATGTTTGATGCACCAGAGATGAAGATGAATTGGTTGGAAAGAAAATATAGAGCACTGTTGGAGTCAAGGCCGACATTGAATGAAATATGGATGATGAAGGAAAGTTGGAAAATGGTGGATAGAATATTTAGTAGGTTTTCTAAGATTGTGGTGGAAATTCCATAAAATTTGCAAATGCAGGGACATTTTTGGAAATGGGAGTGTTGGTGTGAGAGGATGGGTAATAGAGTTTTGAAATTTTGGATTAGGATACAACAGATGTCAGAGGTTTTTTTTGGTTAAATGAATATTTAAAATTTCAAGAGTCTGGGGTAGGGGATTTCTATTGGGTAAACAGTTGGGAAAGAATTAATAAGAAATGAAATAGTAGATGTATGGCTAAGAAAAAATAATTTGGAGGGAGGTTTTTGGAAACAGATTAGGGTAAGGTTTGAGGATGTAGATGACAGACAGATACTACATTCTATAATGGAGGGGAAGAAGTCACTAGTGTTCTTTCAGGAGATAAAAGGGATGTTAAAAGAGATAGATACATTGTTAAGTGTGATAGCAGGAGAGAGAGAGGGGGGAGGGGGAATGGCGCAGCTTAGATTAGGAGTCTGGAACTTATGGGATTTTAGAAGTAATTGTGAGCATGGAGTTTGCCTTATATGTGGACATTTAGAAAGTAGAACATATTTTGTTTCAATACTCAGGAACAAGTGAATGGAAACAATAAGCAAAGATGCTGTTGATTTGGTTTATTTACTGATGCTGTTGAACATCTCAGATCATTAGCATACCATTCTATTCAAGCCGTGAAACATCCAATAAATTTTGCTTAGAGATCTCTTCTTTCAGGCTTGAAGTTCTTTTTCATGCCATAAATCTACAACAGTGGACCCACAGCTTTACTTCCCTTCCAAAGGGAGCCATACTTACGATTTTTACACCCAGAAAAATCCATTGACCCTGGCTGGAATTGAACCTGTGATCTTGGGTTTAGGAGGTAAGTATGGGTATCATTAGACCACCAGGACCAATAAGCAATAGATGGTAAATGGTTGAAGTTAAATAAGCAAATTGCAGCAAAGAAAATGATGATCAAAGACAAATTAGGAATCTTTGGAGAATATTTGTATAGAGTTAAAGAACAAATGTTAATGTCAGTGAGGAGAGTGGATCTGTGAATTTGATCGTTTTGCCTTGTGTAAATTGGCTGGTAGTAATATTGTGATTGTGTTCATTAGATTAAAGGTTTAAATGTGCATGGACTTCAGCTAATTATAGATGAGGGTTTCTACAAATGAGAATAGATTTATTGCTAATTTTGGGTGCTTATTGATTGGTATAAAATGTTTTAATTTGTTATCATAGTGTTTCTATGTTTTGTAGAGGGGGCTGTGCCAAAGTCCTCTGGATATTCCAGTAGGAAGCCACTGAGGACTGGGGCTTGGCAGACACTGTAAAATATAGTTGAATGATGGAAATTTTTGTTTCAGAGTGATATAAAATACTGACCGAATAGAACCTGAGTTAGTACCAGGCCACATTATAATATTTGTGAACTTAGTGTTATTTAAATAAACAAGTAAAACATTTTTCATCTATGACTAAAATCATGTGATATATGTTCTATTGCTTCACTTACTTTATGATATATATCACATGATTTTATTCATATGACTTGGTCTCACTGTGTTAGTTCCATATATTTTTTAAAAAACAAGTTTCTTTTTTTCAAAAATGTTTTAATTTTCATCTAGTTGGTTTGAAAGATTGGAATTATACTCTGCAGTTATGATTTAATCCTTTTGAAGATAATCAATTAATAAAATTCCTTTAGCAGCCCAAAAAACCGATGCCGTAACTTTTCCTCTGACAGAATGAGCCTTGTCTTCATTTATGCTGATCATTTGACTTCTGTCCATGTTTTGACTGTTGTTTTGATTCTGGTGTATGTTGGCAGATCCAAATCTTATCCACTTGTAAATCGACACACAAAATCGATTCTTTTGCTGTTAAAAAGCTCCAAATACTATCATGACTTTTTGTAATGTATTTTTATATGCAATTCTTCATATAAAATATAACTTACCCATCCTTTGAAATGCCTGTAGCCTCAGCTTGATTTGAATATCCTCTGGCATTGAATCATCTTTTACAAAGAACTTTATCACAGTATAATATTTAATTTTATTCATTTTATGGAATACTCGCAACATATCTGCTTTATTAAGCTGTATTAAATAAATTATTTAAAACAGTTACTTGATATCTAAAATGAATACTAAAGGACTGATATGCCAAAGTAAAAAAAACAACTATGTGTCTTGCTATTTATATGGCCACATATGGTCAAAGCCGAGAACCTTTCATACGACTTTTATAATTGTTACAAATCTCAGCTGAAAATGAATGGTAGAAATTTTAGTCTTTACCACTTTTATTCCAAGGGGGCCAAAAAATATATACACACTTTCACAGTAGATATCTATTTAATATATTTCAAAGTTGAACCAAAAAACAACAGTAATGTGTAGTGTGATGTTCTGTAAACAGATGTGACTCATATTATTTTATGCTAGCATTGCTGCAACAAAATGGAACCAAGATTATAGTTTGAACAGTGGAAAGCAATTTTGAAGTGGTATTGGAAAATCAAGAATGTTGTTGAAGTTCAAAGGCAATGGAGACATGTGTACAGAAATAACCGCCAACGCGAGTAACAATTGCACGTATTCAGGACAAATTTGAGACTCATGGTACTGTATACTATAGAAAACCAGCTACACTGGCAGCACTTGCGGAAATTGAAACGGCATGTGCCTGCAATCACTAACATTGCTCAATCAGTAGTTACAATATACTCAGAAGTGTATCAATGCTAATGGTGGGTATTTTGAGCAACTGTTTTACCTGTAAAAGTATAAGATGATTAGCGCCGATCATTTTCTGTTTGTCTGAATTCAGTTTTGTTATGTTAACACAGTTTTTTCTTTGCTTGGAATATGTATACATTTTTTTCACACCCTCTGTATATTGATTGATACCATCTAGAGGGTGAATGTGTGCTTGTACTTGACATATTGACATAAAGTTGTAAACTATAGGCTAATGTCTTTTTTTTTTCCTTCTTTTTTTGTTTTTTCCCCACGCTGACTATTTGGTTTTTAGAGAATCAAAGCAATAAATAATGCAATGTTCTGTTTTTTGGGGAAATATCTTAAATGCAAAAGACAAAAGAAAATGCCCTAGGTCTATTTGTAGATCTTATTAAAGCCTTCGATGTGGTGGACCATGATATCTTGTTAAAAAAATTTAAGCTTATGGTATAAGAGGTATTGAGTTGTTTGCTGTGTATTATAAATTTAGAACCCAATTTATAGAATTAGATGGAAATGAATCTGCTACTTATTGATCAAGTTCTATGTACCACAAAACTGAATATTGGCACCAGTTTTATTTATAGCCTATATAACGATATCCCAGCATTAACTTCATCTGCAAATTGATTCTTTTGCTGAAGATACCAATCTCAAAGGAGTCCAAATAAAGATACTTTGCAATCCTATATCATTGATGCAATGCAAAATTTATGTAATTGTTTAAAGTCTAATAAGCTAATATTAAATATCAACTAGACTAAATGTATAAATTTCAGTAAACATACTCTTCTTAATGATTTCTACATTATAGAAATTAAAAATAAATCTTAAATTTAAGAGCTGTAATAGTACAAAAATTTTAGTTATTATAATTGAACTTACCTTGGAATGAACACATTTGTACCTTATATAATTAATTAAGCCAGATATTGTATGCAATGCACATATTAAGTAGAAGTTGTATGAAATATATTTTGAGAATAAGTATATTTTGGTTATGTATCGATTTTAGCTTATGGATATCCTTTTGGGGGGAGCTGCTAGTTTATCATGTATGATCTTTAAACAGCAAAATATAATAATAATAACAACAACAACAATAATAATAATAATAATAATAATAATAATAATGCAAATTACATTCCCAAGGACCCAGTAAACCAATTTTTAAGGAATTTAAATTTCTAACAAACTGCTGCTTTTGTTGATAATAATACACAAATTTTTAGGAATAATGAACATTATCATGTGCATTACACTAGATCAACTGGGCTAATTCATTTACAGACTTAAAAAAAGCATCACTTATGTGTAACATAATGGTGCAGTCCTGTATAATAAATTACCAAACTCATTTAAAAGCACTTCAAGTGCAAACTTTAAAAAATGTATCCTATTAGAATTTGTTAAACACTAACTCCACTTATACAACATTAGGATATGTTTGGGGAGCAATTACTCCCATTATCAGCTGTTGACCAACTACTGGATGTATGACTGGATCCCAAGGTGCTTCTGTGGCGGTCTCTAGGTTTGAATAGGAACTTGCCGAGTTCATCCATGGGAGAAAATGTCAAAATTCATTTATTAAGTTTTTTTTTTCTTTTTTTTTTTTTTCTGTATTTCAGGAAGTACCTTAGAATCCATCTACCACATCAGTCAACAGCTGATGATGGGAGCAATTGTCCCAGAAAATGTCCTAATGTTATATAAGTAAATGGAGTTAGTGTGAACATATTTAATAAATTTTAATAGGATATAATATCACTCACTTGTCTATCACTTCCTAAGTACAATTAAATAATTATAAACACGTGTTACAAACCTATTATTAAAACAGATTGTTATGCTTTGGACGAATTCGTGGAAACTAATTTATAGAGTTAGATGCGTATATATGTATATAAATTTGTAGTTATATATTATTATAAACTGCTGATTTATAAAAATGGGAAAAAAAGGGTCTCTAATGTGTAGGTAAATTCATTATTTGTATATTTAAGAAATGAATATTATCCTAGAAATGTAATTGGATTTTATTTAAGAAATACTATTTTTTTGTCAATCGAAGAAGAAAACATAGCAATGAAAAAGAAAAAGTTGTTTCACATATTGGCTTCCTGCATAAATTGGCCAGTGTAATAGAAAGGTTTTGTATTGATCATTGATATGTTGTTGTTTTGCAGGTGTCTAAGGTAGAGGAACTTCTGTTGAAGCTATGGGAAGATGAGAATAGCACAGAGCTAATATTTGCATCACTAAAAGTAATACATAAGGCACTGATAAGAGCAGATCGCAAACCATGCCCCATCCTTGCTTCTGTGATACAACGGGTGGAGCCTTCATTGATTCCCCAGGCAGTGAAGGCTATTCTAAAGACTGATAAGGGTCATGCTCGCACTTTGCGATATTTGTGTGAATGGCTGATTTGGACTTATGCCAAGAGACTTCCCTGCTGGGTTCAAGCCTTTATTGATGGACTTGAGGCTGAGCAAAAGTTTGATGTCCTGATAGAAGTTGCTCTGGAGGTTTCAGATAGGATGTTCATGGGTCTCCAACTTCCTGCTGTGAGACCAGGCATGGAACCAGTATTTTGGCGTATTATGGTGTGCATGAGACACAATCCAGCTGTCTTCCATAAAGTAGGTGGTTTATAGAAGATATCAGAGCTCTAAAAAATAAAATTTTAGTATGAATCATTAGGTTTGTTCTGAAATTTAGGTGATAAATATCTTAAGAACTTAAGCCATTATTTCTGAAAGATCATGTGTTCAATAGGCTGTTAGATAGATAAAGATTTCTGAAATGTAAGGAAATGTTTCTGAAGTCAGATAGCAGTTATGAAACAGATATCCTTTCAATAACTTATATTTAGAAAATTCACCAGATATCTCTAATTAACCTATCAGAATGTGAACTTGTTGTGCATGTGTGGTGTAATTTTAAAAATAAAGGAATGAGATAAATCCATTAAGAAAATAATGTAATCATTTGTTGTATAATTTTTCCATGAGAGTCGAAATCCAAGTGAAAATCCTAAATAGTTTGGACTTCCCAGTTCTGAATCTTCAGGTTAATATGCGTTACATTTTGAATGTTTTATCCAGAATTTGATCTTTGTGTTGCTTAAAACTTCTTGCTGTTTATTGAATGGATACTGCATCATTGCTGTTATCGTTATTATCCACTGATGATGAAGAAATAATTAGGCCTATACAACAGCAATAACATACATTTCATACAAGAAATAATCCATTAACAATGATTATGATGATGAATTTAGATAAATGTTTAGGTTATCCAAATAACTAGTGATGAGCCTATGGATGAAATAGGAGAAAATTTAGGACTAAATATAAATATGGTTATCCCAGATTAAACCAGCTTTTAGTGTTGTTAAGGTTTTATGCTTGTATATTTCAAGTTGTGGTAAGTGATAATATAAATGTGCATAAACCTACTGCATGCAGAATTATTACTCATTTCATTGCACTTTTAGGGCAGAATTATATTAAAAAACCACAAAATAATGAGAGATGACAAATTCAAAAGATTTTTTTAAAAAAAATTTTCCTAAACAAAACAGGTTTTTCTTGTGTAGATAGTAGTCAACCATGTGCACATAGTCTCCTGGTGGGGAAAATGCAGAACTTTATAGAATAGAATATTTATTTTCACTCTGTCATTACAAATAGTTTAACAAATGTTTTTACATATTTACCATTATTCTAAGAGTTTTTTTTGGGGGGGGTATCTTATACATTTATTTATTATGGTTATATTTCAATATTAATTTAATTTGGAATTGAACACAGTGAAACACCCACTAATAATCTCGTCTGAGTTGGAATGTTAGAACACTCTTTATGGTTGCACTTAAATGAGATTTACTCAGAACATATGTTTCGTGAACCTTTTTTCCACATCATCAGCTGTTCATGACTAATGGATCATTTGTAGAAGTGGGGTAGGTAGGAATCTGGGTGAAATCTGGTGGTCTTGTGATGAACTTAAATAAAGTGTTGTCTGCTTCTGGGATATCAAAATTCATAAGGTTATTTTCATGTTTTTTTTATATAAATCCTTTCCCATATATTTAGTTCTTTTGGTTGTTGAACAGTTTTTAATAACTTGATGCCTTTTTCTATTTCATGGTTTTCATTCCAATTGGAATGAAGTTCATCACAGGATCACCAGAGTCCACCCAGATTCCTGCCTATCCAACTTCTACAAATGATCCATTAGTCGTGAACAGCTGAGGATGTGGAAAAAAGGTCCACGAAACATATGTCCTGCGTAAATCTCATTTAAGTGAAACCATAAAGAGTGTTCTAATATTCCGACTCAGAAGAGATTATGATTATATTTATTTATTTGAATGCTACGAAAATACTAACTATAAGGAGCCTCCAGGCCAACCATGTATGTAAATATGTATTAGATCCTATATATATATATATATATATATATATTTATTCCTTAACTTTAATCACTCCTTTTCACCAGTTTCAAAAATTTTTAGTATCACAATTTCTACCTGTAAATTGATCCCATTACTTAATCCATACATCTTCTCTCCATTTTTTAGTTTGTGAACATTGAACTATACAAAGAAAATCCTTCTCTATTTCACCACAGAGTGGACACTCTTCCTTTTTTAATTTTAATACACTTAACCTTAGTATACCTATTCTACCCCAAGTAAATCTCTCCCTTCTCCTTTTGTTACAAATATCTACATATTTTTCCTGCTCCCATTCTTTCTTCAATTTCCTATAATGTTTCAAAGCACTCTTGTTTTGTAAACTACTCCATAATTCTTGCTTTCCAATATCACCTATCCTTTACTTCACTTAATTCCATAGTCCTGGTCTATTCATTAACTGTTGTTCCTCTCCTTCACCTATTCCTCTTTATCGATGATTGTTCTTATTATGAAAATGTTATTAATGGTAGATCTCCCTCTCCTGAATCTAGTCTGTAATGCAGGTATCTTTCCTTCTTTCTCCACTCAATCTTGTAACCATTTATCTAGCACCCCTGTAATACTTTCCTAATCAGAGTGTATAAGGTCCTAAGGAATAAGCAACTCTCAAGGTTAGAAATTTGGCTGAATAGGTTTAATTAAAAAAGAAGGAAGGTTTAGTATTGTAGGAAATATAAGTTAATATCGCATTGAATGTATAAATTACTTTTAATATTGTGTTTTGTTTTTGGTTGGATTGGAGCCCGATCCTCTGGATATTCCAGTAGGTAGCTGCTGATGAACCAGGGACTGGAGGGCTGATCCAATCAAATTGGAATAAATTTTGATTGAAGTTCATGCCTTCTGGAATTGCCAAAGGCACTGTTGCTAATTGTTATATTTAAAAGTAATGTTTTTTTTATTTGTGTTTATTCTGTTAAAAAAAATCTGTATGTTGAAGCATGAGAAATAAACTTGCTGCTGCTGATAATCATAGATAACAGGCTGATACCTCTATAATTCGCAGAATCATTTTCCTCTCTTTTCCCCTTGTAAATTAGCACAGTATTCCCGATTTCCAGTTCTGTAGAATCTTCCCACTTTCTTTTATTACATTAAACATTTTAACAAGCAACATTTTTATTTCTTCTTCCACACACCTCATCTTCCAATATTCCCTTGGTATGCCATCTATTCCAGTAGCTTTATTATTTATTAGTTGTATAAGCTGCTCATTTATCTCATTTTGCCCTATTTTCTGATTTAATTCTCTGTATATAATTATTAAACTCCCCTAATATTTTTGGTACTGTTGTCAGATCCTCTCCCAATGACTCCTTAAAATAGCCCCTCCATTTACTGGGTCCAATTGAATTAATTTTTCTCTTCCCTCTGCCATACACCCTTTTCACAAATTTCTATATTCTGTTACTGTCCTCGTCCATTTCCACTTTATAAATATGATTCCCGATTTTGTCACTATTCTTCCTTGCCTCCATTAGACATTTGTAACCCCATCTAGCTATTAAGAATTGTTCCCTCTCATAAGTCTCTTCTGTTTGTTTCCAACTTTTTAACTCCATTTCTATCTTTTTCTTTGCTAGGCAACACTCATCACACCAGCCCCTTCTCCGGACTGTCATGCTCTCCCCCCATTTTACTTCCTGCTCTTTTCATCAGCCCCTCTAAGTGTGCCATTGCTTCATCAGACTTCCCTTCTACAATTAATTGTGTAGCTATTAATTCTCCCTTCATCTGACCCTAATTTTTTACAAAATAAATCTCTCCTCTTCTCTCCACCTAAATTTTTCAAAGGTTATTTCCTGCTCTAAACTATCAATTATGTCATCCTCTGTCACTTGAAATTTGAAATTTTGCTAATAAGGAAAAATGGTAGCTACTCGATACAGTATTAAAACCCTTAAAATCTACAATATCTTTATCTAGTTTTGTTGAACACAGCAAGTAATCAATCACAATTTGCCCATTTTGATTAGTGAAAATAAAATCTCCACATTTATCTGATCCCTTAACCCATTAATAATACAGATTATTAAATTGTTTACCTCACAAAATTCAATCAATTTACTACCTTCTCCATTATTTATCTTGCCTCTACTACACCTTTGCATAATTTGATCACCATATCTTAATTTGCGTTCACTTGGGATGGCATGTAGTGATTCTTCTCCAACCCTTCTGTTAAAATTGCCCATTATCATAAAGTCTGTCACATCATACTTCTATTTTAAATACTCCATGTCTTTATCAAGTGCTTTGTATAAATTGGGATCATAAAAATCTGACACATTTGGTAGGTTATGTACACCCTCTATACTTAATATTTTTTTGCTCATCTCTTGTCACACTATGTAACATTACCCTTAACACTTTATCTGAACCTATACCCTTCTCTTCTTTTGCTCCAAACTTCTTATCTTTTTTAACAAACAATCCAATCCCTCCCAATACTCTCCTTTTACCTCTCTTTTTCTTTCCATCCCTACCAAAATAATTAAAACCATTTCTGCTTATCTCAGCACTGTTCATTGCACACATTTCTACCACTGCCACCATATCATCATTTGCATCATTTCACCTTTATTTTATCTAGTAATCCTTCCATATTCTAACATACTACCACCAGGTGTCTTCCCTGTTCTAATCTGAACTATTCACTCTAAACTGTTGCAACTTTTGCTCTTGTTCTTGTCAATCTTCCCTCTTGTGCTGTATCTCTTGTGTGATCTTCCAGTTGTAAAGTACTTCCTATCTTTGATGAGACCCCTTCTGAAAATTCTTACTTTGTCTCCATAGTCATCTGTCATCACCTATTCCATCTTTTTTCTCAATTGACCCTGGTCTTGTCTCGTTACCTGCTGTTCTTCACCTCTCTGTTGCGTAGTTCTAACATTCCTAGCCTCTTCTTTGCATCCTCTTTTTTCCTTTCCATAGTAACCAATGTTCTTATATTTGACTACAAAAAGTCTTCTTTTCAGAGCTTTATAGAATAAGGAAAGGCTATTTTTCATTGAACATTCAAATAGTGTCTAATGCAAAATTGAAAATGTTGATGAAACCACACCTTAACTAGACACTATCATGTGCATTTTTGTGGAACAGTTAAGTTTTATGAGTCTCCTTTTACAAATATTCCACAAGTTTTCAATTGGATTAATGTCAGGGGGAGTTCCTTGGCCACTCTAACATGAATGTTATTCCGACTGAAGAATGTCTTCACTTTCTTTGAAGTATGGCAAGGAGCCAAATCTTGATGGAAAATTTTGTCACCATCTGGAAACCTCTTCTGCAGATTTCCAACAACTCTCCTTTCCAATATTTGGAAGTACTGATCAGATTTCAACATCCCATCAACTGGTACTGAGGGTCCTGGTCCTTCATGCATGAAACATCCCCAAAACATCTTTTTTGCAGGATGTTTTATAGTCTGTTGCAAATGTGCTGAAGTTGCCTCATTTTTTGTTTGGCACATAAATTAAAACCTTTCCTCCTGCACTTCAAAGTGACTCTCATCAGAGAAAAGAACTTTCTTCCAGTGTTCCCTTGTCCAGTCCTGATGACAACATACAAGAGTTGTTTCCCGTGCTGTTCTTCTGTTAGATAATGTTTCTTTACAGGTTTGTAGGCTTTCCTTCCAATTGCCAGAAGTCAACGATGAACATTAAAAATGTGCAGATTCACTTCCCTTTCTCCCAATTCATGAGCCAAGCCTACAGCAATAAGCCCGAGCTTTGATTTACTTCTTCTGAGGGGAAAACGTTCATCGGTTGGCATCACTTTCTTTTTCCTGCTAAAGTTTGCCTTTTTCTTCTGTGAAATGAGCCAGTCTGTCTGTGCCGCTGAATAATTCTATTTATAGTGCCTAAAGCAACACCAAATGTAGTAGCTAACTCTCTTTGTGTCATGGAAGTATTCTGATATAACCCTACAATTACACTATTCTCCCTGGGGATCAAATCCATTGAAGACATAAATATTACTATTACAAAGGAAACCTCAAAATTTCTCAAAAGTGACATGCATCAAAATAAATACTCTTTTATCATAAAACAGCCATCACACTGTTTGATTAATTAACAATGAATAACAGTGCAAAGAATGCATAGAGAGCACAGGATCTAAGAATAAGTCATGTGTAGCCCATCATGGGGAAAGCTATGAAAACTACCTTATTCCAATTAATTTGCATGGGACTGCATGTGCAGTAAAAAGCAGTTGCAGGAATTCTTAAAATTCCAACAATTGTTAACAATTCCAGCCTAAAGCCTAAATTTTTGCAAATACTGCTCATCCTCCATATCTAAACTGTAAAACTAAAATAAACATGACTCAATTTGACAATGGTTTCATGTATGCCATTCATGCCATGTAGCATCCCACCACCCATCTCCTTCCACCACCAAACTTGTTACTACACAATGAAATGTTTTGCTCATAGCTTACTTGTTCACTAATAGCAGTGAGAGTGGCATCAGTTGCTATGAGGAAAAACTGAACAGAATACACAGAATGCAAAGAATTTTACACAAACTTGCAATAGCTATACAGGTTCAGAGGGTGTGCAAATAAGCTACATATTTTAGCTATTTTTGAACATAAGAATCAAGTTTCTTGAGACATTTTTCCCATTTTGGCAGGAGTTTTAGCATTGCAGTTAGTGCTAGAGCATCTAGGTTAATTATTAAGTTTTTATTTTTATTATTAATAATAATAATAGTAATTTATATCTTCCAATTCCAAACTTTCTTGAAAATATCCAATTTAGTAACCAAGAGCACTTGAAAAATGAGCACATGTTGTGAAGGAGGCTGACATTCCCAGTATCTTATCAGGGCATTTGTAATGAAGAATCTGATGTATCTTAATCAAAATGTTTAAGTAAATCGTGGACTTCAAGTTTTTCTAGTTGGAAGAAACTGCAGAAGAATGCCATGCATGTCCTGACACATTCACAAGAGTTTTTTCATTGAGGTTAAGTAAAAGAATTTCTGGTAAGCAAGACTTGGTACCCTTTAAATTTTTCCAATGAATAATCAATTCTATGTCCAGATCTCATTGTCTGCCACTAAAGATTTCAGAAATTCATGCCTCTCTTTAGTGTAATAAAACAATAAAACAAGTGGTCTAAGCATTTTTTAATAGTGTTTGTCAGTTTAACTACTGAGGCATCACAAGCGGTGGTCACTGATGATGCATGAGGTGAAATGATAAACAGGGAAAGCTTCTTCTTCTTCTTCTTCTTCTTCTTCTTCTTCTTCTTCTTCTTCTTCTTCTTCTTCTTCTTCTTCTCCTCCTCCTCCTCCTCCTCCTCCTCCTCCTCCTCCTCCTCCTCCTTCTTTTTCCCTGCCAAAGAAGGAAATGTTCCAAGCCTAACTGTAAGATACTTCACCAGCATTTACCATTTATTAGGTTTGAGGACTGAGGTAAACCTAAAAAAAACTCAGTCATGGTCCTGGTGGGAATTGGACCTCGTACCTTGTACTGATGAGTCCACAGTGCCATAAACTGTACCATATGATATGTTGAACTGTTCTTTAAGTTTTTCAATTGTAATATGCAAGTAATGAAATGTCTGTTCAAAACCTCCAATTATGATGGGTATTGAGGCCCTAACAGATAGGCTGAATAGTAACTCATTTGCAATGACAAGGTTTACATAGCCCTTTTGAAGGAAATAGCACCATCTCCAGATGTTAGTATGGTCAAGGCACTCCCATTTGTTTCCAACATTTCCTATTAATTTCATTTCGATTTTTGCATTTTACCAATAAAAATTAACTATCATTGCTCTTCAGGGACTGGAACTGAATTTTTTGCTAAAAATTACAATACTAATGTGTTTTAGATTAATACATATGAGTACCTATCAACCTTAGAGATAAATAAATTAATAGGTTTTTGTTTTCCACCATTTTTAATACTCCAGCACAACATTTAAATGCTAAAAGAACACTGCTTTAAATGCCCAGTATGTATGACCGTGTCTGCTTAATCATATAATAGATCTTGAGCTCTTAATCACATCATATATTTACATTTTTATGTTGTTCTTTCTGCAAATTGTATTGCAAACAGGTCTGCTCTCCATTGTGCTGCTACCTAGTGGCAAGCCACGCAGTTATGTACTATATTTTGAATAAAATTTTATATCCCTGTAAGTAATTATCATAATGAAATGATTTTGCACGGTACTTTCTAATAACATAATTATATTGTGTACTAGTTCTAACTCATAGGTTAACTATAGAAATTTTAGTCCAAGAGGCCGTTTAATTGTGGACTGTAATACTAAACATGCCAGTTAATGCTTCTTGCATTATGGCAACAGCTAATTGAGCCACTCAGGCTTGTAGTGTAATATTTTAATTAGTCCGCCACTTTTACAATGCCCAGCCAAGTATTTTGTAGAAACTGTTGTATGTTATGTTTTAATTCATCCTCATACAAGGATTTTATATAATGTTAAATAAAAATCAGTAATAGATGGGAAGAAATTAAACTTCCCCTGTAACACACATGTAATTGTGAACTTCTCTCGTTGTGACATAAGGTGGTGGATACTGACTGCATAGAATTTTTTTTGTTGGAAACTGAACAATGCTGATCTTGCAGCTGCATCAATTTATGAATTGAAAATGTGTTTTTCTTGAGACTTCAATTCAAATGGTTGAAATTGCGGAAATAGCATGGAGTTCCTCTAAGAAGGAATGTTCTGATATTTCCAAACAAAACTATTTCATTTCAATCCCTGTTCTTTTAGCAGCATGAGGCTCACCATGTTGTGTCATTATAGGAATGTGCATTGATCTTTTGATCATGATACAGAAATGTTGCTTCATTGGATCTTAATAGCAATAAAAGGCACCTTTCTTGAAGATTTCTTACAGGACTTTTTCTTTTTTTAACTTGATATATGTGATTCTGTTGCCTTATTCTCATAGTTAAATCTTATGGTTAATAGAGAAACAACACAAAGTTAGCAATAGTATTCTTAATTAGCTGGCGAGTTGGATTAATACTCTTATGCTCCACTTACCATTGAATTATATATGCATGTTTAACAGGCCATTATCTGCAGCATCAGCTGTGAGTTGATTGCTGGAATCGTTGATGGTTGAATAAACTTGTAACTCTCATGGACATTTTATGACCTTTGGATTAATTTGTCTTCTGTTGGGCCTCTAAGTTCATGACCTTATCTTAATATTTTTTTTATGATTTATCTATTTGATTGTAACTGATGTTTCTTCAGTGTTCATTTAGCCTAATTCCAATGCTTCTTTTTGTTTTGCCAATATATACTTTGTTGCATTCCAAGCAGTTGATTTTATAGATTCCTGGTTTCTTCTCATCAGGGATTTTATCATTATCACAAGAGTATTAAAGTGACTCACCAGCTAATTAAGAATATATTAGTTGCTTCACTGTATTATTTCAGGCACAAAATTAGTTTTAAATTTAGTACTAGCTCATGGAGAATTGGGTGAATACTTCTATGGTTGATATCAACTATAATGCAATGAATTTGTTTATTTATTATTCTTTTGTTCTGTTATATATGGTGTTGATAGCTCTGTTCATTATACTGATTATAAATCTCCCTTTAAAGACATTAAATTGAAAAAAAACCTTGCACACCAATCTTCAACACCTGATTTCTCCAAATAATTCTCTTCATGTACCTCAATCATTCTGTGTACCTTAATCATTCTATAATGGATTACTTCTGGATTCAGAAACAATTGTAACACATGTTCATATTTTGTTGCTCCCATCTTGTACTTTGCAAACTTCTTTTTTCATGTATTCAGATAAACGGTGACACGGATGTCCCCATATCTACTAAAGGAACAGTGTAAACAGTGTGAGACGGCCACGGTTGGCCAAGGTCATTAAGGCATGGGGTCTGGGGTTCAATTCTCACCCTGACTGGGTTTTTTCCAAGTTGTCCTCAGTCCTCGTGAATGGCAAATGCTGGGAAGGTATCCCTAACTTAGGCCTGGAACCCTTCCTTCCTTAAAAAAAATACTACTTTCCCAGTTTATCAATTCATTTCATATATCATCGGTGTCCACCACCTGTGGTGCCTCAGTAGTTAAAATGGGCATTGAACACTATTAAAAAAACAGTGTGACCAATACTTTTAAATAGAACTGTGGGTGATGTTCCTGTAACATCCATAGAAACCTGTTTAGTTTTTGAGATACTGCTGGATAGAAGGGCATAACTGAATTGGTCTTCCTCAATCTCAATAGAAAGTTGTATCCTCCAGAAAGAGTCGTGGGAGCAGTCACATTCTTCTTTAGAGATGGCACCATCCTCCTCTTCATAGGACACAACAGTTTCTTCTAAATACCAAACTGATAGTCCTTCAGTTTTGCCTTGACAGTTGAAATCAGGAGGAAGTCTCAGAGAACTTGATCTGGGTTGTAATAGGTGGTTTACCAGTATCACTCCCAATTCTTGCAGAAATTGCTTTGTTTTCAAAGTGGTGTGTAGAGGCATTGTACTGAAGCAACAGTCTGCACAATCCGGATTTTTGTCATCTTTCTGTTTGTTCTGAAGTCCCTGGGGAGGCAAACTGTGGTATCAGTGACTTGTTTTTATGTTCCTGGAGTGGAATGGTTGCAATATGGCCACTTGCTTAGAAGAAACTGGCAACCATCTTATGATCTACACTTTGACATTGCTTAATCTTCACTGGAGGGTTGTCATTTGGGAAGACCTAGATTGCTGACTGCCTCTTCAATTCCAGGTCATATTGATAAATTCAACTTTTGTCACCCATGAAGATATCATGGACTGGTTAGGATGCTATTGGAAATGATGCACATTTCCTGACACCATTCTGCTCTTGATGCCTTTTGCTCTTACTGACATGAAAATATTTGTGCAGAATTTTGACACCTACAGTGAGTGAATGTTTTAAGACTCATATCTTCCCGAAAGTCACAGATCATTCTTCACAATGGCTTCTACACGAGTAATGGATTTCATTTGTGACTATTGTTGCCAGATGCCCCATGTGCCTCTCGTATTTCATTGTTGTTGTTCCCATTTACAATTTTACAATTATAGATTTTTGCACATAAAGAAGCAGTGTTTGGAAAAGCTCTCATTAGATTTTCCAGGCATCCTTATTGCTCAGGCTCCATTTATAATCATAAAATATCATCTAATGAAAATGCTCTCAAATCTGCAGCTGTAACAGTGAGTGCCGCATGCTAACTTCTACTGTGTTTACTGATCAATGCACTCTCTTTCCAGTATTGCCAACAGAAAATTTATTTTTCAGTTTCTTCAAATCCCAAATATTAAGTAGCCATATTGTAGGCCATAGCTTATTTAAGTTTATCTGTACTGTATATAATAAACTCTAACAAAAGGCATAGGAATGATTTAATTATAAATATATTAATGTTTGCAGATTTCCAGTTCCATTCCCAAGGTTGTAAGCTATCTCCTTCGAGAGGATTCTGAGGCAA
Organism: Metallyticus violacea; assembly: GCA_030762175.1. Classification (NCBI taxonomy): domain Eukaryota; kingdom Metazoa; phylum Arthropoda; class Insecta; order Mantodea; family Metallyticidae; genus Metallyticus; species Metallyticus violacea. The sequence continues at coordinate 18,233,181 of CM060840.1, read as the reverse complement.
GCAAGGAAACAGTGCAGAAAATTGTCAATATGTGCTGCTATATGATAAATGCATTTCCAGGATGTGAGAGTTTCAGTGTTCCAGTTACTGAAACATTACAGGTACATATGACGGATTTAGTTCGCTTGTTTGTTTTTTTTTTCTCTGTCTTTTTGGATAATTATTTCAGTATATAAAGCTCAAATTGGAGTACCAAAAAATCATAGATATAGCACAGAAAAATGGCTACACAATAGATCTTGTCAACAAGAAAATAGAGAAATTCAGAAAGAAAAAACAAATAAAGGACATCACCACACTAAAAGGCTAAAAAGAGATCATACATAAATAATTCACATTCCACCCATGGGCACACCAAAAAATCCAGAAGATTTTTAAAGAGGCAAACATCATTTTGGCCCTAGTAAATAAATTTAATTTAAAAAACCCTTAAACACCAACACAAAAGACAAAATTCTGCCAGGAAATCAATCAGGCATTTACAAAATCTGTTGCAAAGACTGTTACATGAAATACATAGGCAAAACAAAAAGAAATATTACCATATGTTTTAAGGAACACATGAGAAATATAAAATATAAATGCACAGAAAAATCAGCAGTGGCAGACCATTTTTGGCACACAAAAAAAAAAAAAAACACAAATTCCAAAAGTAACCAAAACTACTAAAAGCTCTTCAAAAACCCATAGAATTAACAGTATGGGAAAATATATTTATAAACAAAGACAAAAAATTTTAGGTTAACTTAGATCTTCCAAACAACAGTTACCGCATCAGTCAGTTCATTAAAGCCACAAAGTGACATCTTAATACCATACAGGGAAGCAGCCAGTGGGACCAGGCTGAAGATGGAGGCAAACGCCTTTGAAACATGTCCAAGTAAGTGGAACAAAATTAGTGAAATTTCAGTGATTTCATAATAATAATTTGTCATATTATACTGATATCTTGCTTCTGAAACTGTTTATTGCTTTACATAGATTGTTGCCTGGCTAATATTGCCATCCAGCACTGACAGCTGCAGAAGCCTCATTCATAAATATTTGCTATTTTAATTTGTAACATACTTACTGGCTTACTCTTGTATTCACAGAATTCGCTGTTGATCACTGTTCTCTCAGGCAGTACAAAATTTTTAACACATATCCTGTGGTGATTTGTTGACACAGGGAATAGAGGACAATGCTATCTAACCCTTTGTTAGAACACTTATCTGTAGATATAGAAATTTTCTAGAAATTGTCAAATACTGGCAGTTTCTTTTAACATAAAACATGAAATATAATTTTTTGAAAAATGTTTTTAAAATGAATAATTGAAAAACCTAAGGAAGTTTAATAATGAATTAATAAGGAATAACCTTATTTGAGAATGAACACAGTGCTAAAATGTAGTAACTTCAAAACTGGTGTATGTATGGGCATAATTCCTTAAGCATTGTAAATTTCTAAATCATATTGAAATATTCCTTGGCAATTAGTCAGTTGTCTGAATCATTGAAATGCAACAATTAAACTGATAATAAAAGCCTTCTGCTTGATCTTCCGTTGATATCAAATTAACATATTTTTAAGTTTTATGGGATCATAGCCAGCCAAGCTTGGTACAACCCATTTCAATGGTGACTTGATAAAGCATCCATTGTTCATTCACATACATTTGCTAGGATCATTAGCTTTAGTGGAGATAACTTAATTGAAACTCTTTCTTGGATATACCAACCATTCTTGTACTCCTGCTTAAAAACAAGAGCATTTTATAGTATTTGAGTAACATTAGACAATGTATTATTTATTTCCATATACAGGTGTTTTATTTTTTTTTATTGAAAAAGGCAGATTTTATTGCAAATTTACATGCAGATACAATATATTAAAAATTATAAATAATTCACACATACTAATTTTCTATTACTGCTTGTGGGTCCAGAGCCTTCAATTAACCCAGAAGGCACTAGTCCGCTTCTAATGCACGATTTAGTCTTAGAAGCTACTGAAGAGGAAAACTACCTTTACTTCCAAATCACCGTTAATAATTCAATTTTCTAATCTACTGATACCTTGATACTTACTGTCTGTCCTAAAGAGCTTCAATACCTTTCAAGACCTCATTATACCTTATTACCAAGGTGTAGTGTATTAGGATCTAATTGCAAGTGTTAGTTCTAATTTACTTTGGGACAAAGTCTACTATACAGAGAATTTAAAAAGTCCTTATACATGTATAGTTCAGCTATTCAGAGGTTAGACCCTCTAGTATTATTTTCTTGCATAGACTTGCAGTGCTCAAGTGCTTCATTATTTTAAAGCTTAAGTATGACACATTAAACAATTGATTTGGTAAAGTATATCTAATCTGTTGTCTAACACACACTTATGCTTCACTAGAGTCATCAAGTTGGTTGACGATGGAGAGGATGTCTCTTCGAAACTGGTCCCACCGTATTTAAAAGTAAATGAAGCATAATAGTGTGTTAGACGACAGATTAGATATATAAATATTGTACTTACAAAGTTGTTGACAATGGAGTGGTAATATATCCTAAACTTAGGTATTCATTTTTTACACTAAACTCCACTTACTTATATAAAAGTAAGATGCGTTTTGGGAAAATCTCTCCCATCTTCAGTTGCTGACTGAACCGCTGTTACTCGAAACGATGACTAGACAACCAGGTGTCCTGTGGTGGCCTCTGTTGGTTGACATGGAAGTAGCTGAGTTCATCCATAGGAGGAACCGCCACGGGTGGCCGAGGTCGTTAAGGCACGGACTCGTGAGCGGGAGGTCTGCGGTTCGAATCCCGCCAGGACCGTCCTCCCTGACTGGGGTTTTTTCCAGGTTTTCCTCAGTCTTCATAACTGGCAAATGCCGGGGAGGTACCTAAACTTAGGCCTGGAACGCTTCCTTCCTTTAAAAAAAAAAAAAAAATCCTTTTCCAATTAATCATTTCATCTCATGTATCACCAGTGTCCACCGCCTGTGGTGCCTCAGTAGTAAAAACGGGCGTTAAACACTACTCAAAAAAAAAAAATCCATAGGAGGAAACTTGAAATTCATCAGGTTTTCTCTATTTTTTAATATGAAAATTTTTTCCAAGTGGATAACTCAATGGGTTGTGAAGATGTTTCAGCAGCTTAATTCCCAGTTTTATTTCATGAATTTTGGTCCAAAAGTGAGCTGCTACTGCTGATATATCCACCTGCTTAAACCGAATATTCCTAACTCCGAATTTCCAAATTTCTCTTTGTTTTGCCTATGTAGTTCTGTTCACAATCTGCACATTTTATTTTATAAATTCCTGTTTTCTGTTCTGTTGGTATGGAGTCTTTTACTGTGCAACCTAATAAATTCTTGATGTTGTGTCTGTTCTTTGGGGCTAACATTATCCAATGTTCTTTGAAAATTTTCTTGAACTTGTTGTGGTAAATTTGATGGTAGGTGAAACTTTTGAATTTGTACTCTTCTTTTGTGTTTTTCGGTGTGGAAACTTCCCTTATCCCCTTTTGTCTTTTAGATGTATTGATACTTTTTATCACTGTGTCTTTGTTGAAACCATTGATTATAGCTGTCTTTATTATTTGTTTGTATTCTATTTTGTACTCTGCTTCCATGAGTGGAATATTCATCAATCTGTGTGCCAAACTGTGAAACACTGCATATTTATGTGGAATGGGGTTATAACTCTCATTTTTTATGTAAGTTTTCTGTGTGTGTGTTTCTTTTCTGTAAATTCCAAAATTGAAACTATCTCCATTTCTTATAGTTTTTAAACCTGGAAATGGTAACCACCCATTTCTTTCTTCTTCTGTAGTAAATTGTATAGATTCATGTTGCAAATTAAGAAGTTTTAGGACATCTATTGAGTGTTTCTTCGGTATTATTGCAAAAATGTCATCCACATACCTCTACCATGACTTGAAAATTAAAGGGAAGGCTTTTGTGATATGTATTTCAAATGAGCTTATGAATAATTCTGCTAGAAAAGGTGACAAACAGTTTCCCATAGTTAGGACTGAAACCTGTTGGTAATATTTTTTGTTGAAGCTGTACAGATAAAGTAGTTAATCTTTCAAGTACCACATTTTCCGAAAATTAAATCAATCTCCTAAACAAAGGCCTAAAAACTTGTATAGATTTCTCAGATAATATAGAAGATTACTTAGGCGACATGGTGGTTCAGTGAGCAACTGAAGATGGGAGAGATTCTCCCGAAACGCGTCTTACTTTTGTGTAAGTGAACGGAGTTTAGTGTAAAAAATGAATACCTAAGTTGAGGTTATATTGCCACTCCATTGTCAACAGCTTCATAAGTACAATATTTATACACAATCCTTTATTTGATTGGTGTAATTTTTCTTCAAAAGTTGATTTTTGTAGAGAACAGACTTAATTTATCTTGTGTGTTTGCAGAAAGCTTAACAAGAATGATCTAACCTTGCAATTTTCTTGAATAGATGTGCTCAAAGTTCATGCCACCAAGAGAATTTGCACCTGAAGAGGCAAAGAAATGGAAATTTGAAAGTATTTTTGAAATGCCAATGGACTACAAACTCCCAGAGCGTTCTCCAAAAGGTCGTGTGGGGCTTGACAACCTTGGTAACACATGTTATATGAACAGTGTTTTGCAGGCGCTGTTCATGACACAAAAGTAAGTTCACTCTGACAGTAGATGTAGATTTTTAGAATTAGCCTATAGCGTTTGTAAATTTTCTTTTGGGTTGTGAAAATAATGAATTAAGACCTGAAGTCAAAAGCAATTTAATCCTTAATATGAAGAAACATACAGGCATTTCAAATAGAAAATCTAGGTTTTTTCGTATATGCTTTGCTCTTTTTTATGTGCTTTGTACATATAGTATATGCTCATTCTCAACAAATGTTGGTGTTACCAGATTATAAATGCAGAGTAATTAATTCTTTATATGCTTATATGTAATGAAATGGTAATTGTTAGTGTTACAATGAAAAGAAGTTAGCATGACATTAATGTCATTATTGTGCTGCTAAATCCATGTACAATTTTAATTGTTATCTCAGCCTCTAGCTTCCTATCTGAGATTAAGGCAAACTAATGATTACGTTTGTTAATGTCTTGTCTTTTACTTAGTTCTTGGAGCAACTAGAATGAATTTTATTACTACAATGAGAAACATTATTAATGAAACTAATATTAATAATCAGACCTAAAAGTGTTAAAAGTAATAAATTTTATAATCAGGAGTGATAAATGAGGAAATATGCCGACATTGTGTCTGAATGAATAAGAATAGAAACTGGATGAATTAGAATATATTCATCCAGATTGTTGTTAACCACTGTATTTACCAGAATATAAGATAATAGAAACTGGATGAAATAGCAGAACATATTCATCCAGATTGTTGCTAACTATATATTTACCTGAATGTAAGACAAAAGAAACTATATGTAGTAGCAGAACATATTCATTCAGGTTGTTGTTAACAACTATATTTACCTGAATATAAGATAAGGTAAAAGAAAATGGGTGAAGAAGCGAATATATTCATCCAGATTGTTAACTACTGTATTTACCTGAATATAAGATAAGAATAGAAACTGGATGAAATAGAACATATTCATCCAGATTGTTGTTAGCTACTATATTTACCTGAATATAAGATAAGAGTAGAAACTGGATGAAGTAGCAGAACATATTCATCCAGATTGTTGTTAACTACTCTGTTTACCAGAATATAAGGACCCTAAGATGAGCCCCTATTTTGGAAAAACTTCCTAAAATTTTTCTTTATCCACTTATTGGTACTATTCCATGCGATCACTATCTTCATCACTACCATCAACACACATCTTCACTAGTGCTGCTGCATTTTTCATTTTTAGCAGGATATCATCTTCAAATCCATCCATTGAATATGCAGCACTTTTTGAACCCATTTACAACATATTCACAGGAGATCCTCCTCCATTACCCCATGATGATTATTGATGGTCTTAAATTTCCCACCTGCAGTGAGGACATGATTTCCTTGAAGAAGCCAGTCATTATAGAACTGCCATATATATTCTTGAAGGGGTTGTTCACAAAAATATCCAGTGATGTCATGCCAGTAGGAATTATAAAAAGATCAAGCCAAGGTACTCCAATCTGCCAGCATAAAATGGGAAGAGATTCTGAGTATCGGGTTAATTGATGGGGTCAGCAATAAAGAGCTGAGAAGAAGGAGGGAAATGGAAGACAGCTCATCACCTAAAATGATGATGGAGAGGTCATCCAACTAGAGTGCTTCAGTCTTTGTCTAAATGAAATAGTACCTGAAAATGGGAGGAGGAGAAACAGACACTCGAGACAGATATTGGACCAGCCTAGGACATTGGCTTGTCTTAAATGGACCAGAAGAGCCAGAGTCAGAGAGATTTAGAAGAGAATATCTTCTCTTTTTTTTTTCTTTCAGTCTGTCTGTAATTTTTTTTTATGTCTTAAGGTGTACTATATATAGTGATACAGAGTAGAGCACATATTGGAAAGCAAAGTAGAAAATTATGCTGAACTAAATGCTGTAGCCCTTTTGATATAAGATGTTGATGTATAATACTTCATTTTCACTGTAAATGAGAATGAAATTTATATTCTCAATAAGCCTGCCATTAAAATAAAACCAAACATTAGCAGATAGTATCTTGATTAATTTTAAGTAGGAAATTCAAATTCACTGTACTCCATGTATTAGGTAAAGTGAAGATCTGGGCCTTGTTTTGCAAAACAACTAGTGTACTAGTTTACTAGTTACTAGCCGTAACTCCACCAGTTCTAATAAAATCTGTTTCATGATAATTTATTCTACAAATGATAGAATCCAAAAATTTTGTCTGTAGTCACATGTCAAAATTACTAGTGTAGCAACTGTATCCAAGAGTCGAGAGGGCTGTTTCAATGAAATTTATTACTCCATGGATATTTGTTAATGCAATAAGCATACATTCAAGTCAAGCCAATAAATAGCATTTTGTCTGCCACATTGAAAAGAATCTCTTCTACTCAAAACAAAGTAACAGTGCTGCATTTAATTAATGAGCATAAAGTAGGTACTATTTGGGCAATTCTACACTAGTGCTACACTACACTAGTACTAGTGCTACACTAGTAACTAGTAGTGCTCATAATTTCTAGAAAATACACTTGTAAAATAAACAAGTAATACTAGAATGGAGACTAGTTTTACTCGATTACAAGCTTTGTGAAACAGGGCACTGATTTGATGTAAGGTTTATTTTGTGTGGTAGATTCTGCAGTTTAGTGCTTGAGAGTGATACGCAATCCCAGCCATTGCTGACAGAACTACAGGCATTATTTGCTCTGTTGCTACACTCACGACGCAGATCAATTGCCCCAACATCTTTGCTTGCTGTCGCTCGACCTCCAGGATTTCAGCCAGGACATCAGCAGGATAGTTCAGAATTTTTAACGTAAGTCACATAATAGAACTGTTTAGTGTGCTAAAGCATTGTACTTTTTGAGTAAGTTGGAACCACACACAGAGATAAAAAAATAAACAAATATTTACAATAATTAAGATCAAAAAACTATCACCTTATTATTACTGCAAGCAAATAAATTCTGAATATTTCCTCTCTGTAGCACTATCATTACTATAGCTACTTCTTCTACCATTAGTGAAACATATTGACAATCCCAAGAGGCAATACTTTCAAAATTTGTACTATAATCCTATGAAACAATGTGCTGACTTTTATCATTGATATAGTACCCCAATCTAACAACAGTGTGCATTCTTAATATTACTTTATTATTTTTCTAGCAAATCATAGAAATACACAAGATACAATGGTCATATATGACAAAATTCCAACTATGAATATTATATTTAGATCATTGTGTGATTGAGTCGAACTAACACTTTGAGCAAAAGAGTATTAGTTTGACTTAATCACATAATGATTTTAATAACTGATTAGTTTCACTGTGCAATGTTCCAATTATCAATTTTTAATAATGAATATTATGAGGAGTTACATTAGCAATATTTGTAAGATACAATAGTAATGCCTACATTTTTCACAGTTATAAGCTGATGTTACATAATTATTAAGTGCATATTGCTGTGCTCAAACAGGATAAAGCTCAAGGTTGTGGGTTCAAACCCGGCCAGGGTCGATGGATTTTTTCGGGTGTAAAAACCCTAAGTATGACTTCCTTCGGAAGGGAAGTAAAGCCGTGGGTCCTGTGTCGTACATTTATGGCACAAAAAAGAACCTCAAGCCCGAAAGAAGAGGTCTCTGAGCAAAATTTGTCAGCTGTTTCATGCCCGGAATTGAATGGGATGCTGACGATCTGAGATGTTGTAGAGCGTCCTTAAATAAAACGAACCCCCCCCCCCCAAAAAAAAAAAACTGGATAAAGCAACATAGAGGCAAATTATTATACAAAACGAAAATTAACTGTGATTGTTTTCATGAAGGCTTAACCTAGCATTTCTAAAAAATTATTTTACCCTGCTTATTTTTCAATAATTGAAAATACATGGGCTACAAATACAAGTATATGTGATAAATAGGTATAGTCATAAGAGAAATATGTTATTCCCTTGATATAAAGTTGAGTTATTGTTCCAAATGATTTTTATGTGACACAACCTTGGCTTTATTGATGGTGTTTTTATATATACACTACCATTAATCATGGACAATAGCAATATGTATGGAAGTGTACAACGAAAAGTCTTTTACCCAGATTAAGTCATACAGTGGGAAAAGAAAATTCAAACTATTTTGCTATCATAATGGAAGAACAACAATAAAATTAAGTACAAAATGAAAATTCTTAAGTCACTTAATCCTATTTATATGCCAGATTTTTCTAGAATGATTTGTAATTAGAGGAATGTGTCCCAAAATGCAAAATATCATTAGATCTTTTTCAAAATGTAGTTTTGAGTTTTTCTTCCAGGGCCTTCTTTCACAAAAGTATGGTCTAATACATACAAATGTATCCTAAACTTAGGTATTCATTTTTTACAATGAACTCCATTTACTTACATAAAATAAGACGCGTTTCAGGAGAATCTCTCCCATCTTCAGTTGCTCACTGAACTGCCATTACTCGAAACCACTCAGTGAGCAACTGAAGGTGGGAGAGATTCTCTTGAAACACGTCTTATTTTATGTAAGTTAATGGAGCTCAGTATAAAAAATGAATACCTAAGTTTAGGATATATTTCCACTCTATTGTCAACAGCTTCGTAAGTACAATATTTACCTACAAATGTATTAGGCAGGTCCTTGTAAAGCATGATCTTATAACTTTCTGTTCTACGAAAGAAATGCTACACTGGTAAAGTATTAGTAAAAAGTTACAAGTAATATCATATAAAAGTAAGATGAAGGAACAGCTGTTTGCCTTACACTGCCATAGCTTGAATTAGGTTATGTCCACTTTTTAGAGATTTTTAATGCACAGAACGTATCATTGTCATCCCTGCAAAATGAATCTTGTTTTTTTCTCAGACATAATGATAATTTAAATACTTTATTATGTGTAGTTAAAAATGGTAGACTTTCATAACAATGATGTTTAATAGTAAGAATTTAAAATGATTGAGTGGAATTTGTAACACTCACATCACTAATATTTTTAAAAAAATAAAAACTAAGTTTCTGGAACTAATCATTCCCATCATCATTTTCAGATCGATTGCCGGCCTTGTTCTTCTTCAGAGACAAACCTAACCACCACGAAGAACAAGGCCAACAATCGATCCGGAACTGATGGTGGGAGTGATGAGCTCCAGAAACTTAGGTTTCCTATTTTTAAAATATTAGTGATGTAAGTCTTACAAATTCAAATCAATCATTTCAAATTCTCACTTTATTATTTGTTTATCGATATTCAAGTATAATAATCTACTTTTGAGATAAGAATCCCATAAAGCTACATTTAGGAGCATCATTTTCAGCTGTTGAGAGATGGCAGAAGAATTGAGCTTCCTGATTGCTCTTTGTCATTTATTTTATTAGTCCATTTGATCCTTTATATTTATTTATTTCTTTATATTGCTTGATAAACGTATTCATATGAGGAATAAAACTAGGAACATTGTGCCAAAAGAGATTATTTTAAAAGAGAATGAAGAATGAAAATAAATTATTTTCATGGCATGTAGCAAGAACCTTAAAACTACATTAATTAAGATGATGGTCTGAAATATACATTTGGAACAGGAAATGCCAATATCAATCATAAGCTGACTTTATTTGCATTTTACCTAACTTTATCATTATACACAAATACTTATTTATTCTTTCTTTATACATATTCCTACTGATCATTATCACCACTTTTGCTAATACTTAACACATTTGGGCAATTGGCTCCCAAAATCATTAAAAAGGTAATAAATTTTGTGCTAGTATTTGAAGTTACCAATATTCCTACACTTGTAGAGAAATTTATACACATTACTAGTGCCCAATTAATACTAATACATCTGTGGAACAGAACAACGAAAAACCACCTGTATATTTTTGTAAGTATGGAGTAACAAAGTACAAGAGTAATAGGAACCTGTGTGCAACAGAATTTTACTAATAACTACAAGTTACAAGTTCATACACATATTATGTATTAGACCATAATATTTTTGTGGAACAGGACCCAGGATGTCTTCTGTACAAGTAAAATCTTAGCCTGAACCTGCTTAGTGTCATTTTAATTGATACTTATTCCATCTGTATCTTTCAACCAGTCCTGATTATCCAGTTAAGTCATTGAAGTATAGTATCTTGGGAAATTTCTTCTACATTATATGTCTTTCCTTTCACTTTCATGTTTCTGATTAGCATAACTTGTTAATTGGGATTATATACTGAAATTCCCTTACAGGCCTTTTCTGTGTGGGCATGTACAGAGCCATCTTATTCTGGGTATGTTCCTTGTGAAGGAACCTGTATGTCATGCTGATTGAAATTTTCTTGCCCATTAATGAGAGCATGAAATATACATTTTGTCCACTACAATTAATCAGAAAAAAACAAAACTCTTTCAAAAACTTACATTTTTTTTTATTTTGCCTCTCTGATTTATCATACATAGTTAAAATAAACTCATTAATTTGTGAAGTCACTAAATTTTTTTGCATAATAAGATGAGCAACATGTACTGACAATCATCAATTCCCCTTAATTCTTCTTCTTCTTCTTCTTCTTCTTCTTCTTCTTCTTCTTCTTCTTCTTCTTCTTCTCCTCCTCCTCCTCCTCCTCCTCCTCCTCCTCCTCCTTCTCCTTCTTCTCCTTCTCCTTCTCCTTCAAAGGCTTTAATATGTTTCAAGTTTCCTACAATTGAGAATGTGGCCAAACATTCATTTGTTCCTGGCTGATGGCACAGTTTGCACTCCTCGAATGTGAAAATCCATATTTTACAAAGATGTGCTGCAAGACAGTCATAGTCTATCTAATGGAAAGTTGTCACTGCTTCCTTCTGTGATTTATGTTAATTGACTGTCCATCCTTTTTTTTATTTTGGCCCATGGTTTGTGCTTGGTGTTATTTGAGGTGATGTATTTATGATTTTTGAGAGCCCTTTTCCTAAAAATTGCCTTAATTTCGTGTACATCTACAAGATCTACTAAGAGTTGTTCTTTTTATGCAAATAATTTGCCATTTCATTACTATGGATTCCTAAATGAGCTGGAACCCATTCTATTGCTATGCTTAAGTTTTGATATTTGGCTTAAAATTTTATTATATTGTGCTTGTTTTTTATTTTTGCTTGGAAGAGATTGCTTGTGTAACAGATTTTGAATTGACTGATATAACTGCTTTTTCAAATAAATTCTATATGTAAAGGAGTTGTGTGAGAGCAATTGATTTGATTTATTTATGGACACTCTCTAACAACTCAGGTCAACAGTGTTCCATTCTATTCAGGGCGTGAAACGGCCGACAAATTTTGCTCAGAGGCCTCTTCTTTCAGGCTTGAGGTTCTTTTTCGTGCCGTAAATGCACGACATGGGACCCACGGCTTTACTTCCCTTCCAAAGGAAGCCATACTTAGGATTTTTATGCCTGAAAAAATCCATCAACCCTGGCCGGGTTTGAACCCGCATTCTTGGGCATAGGAGGCAAGCATGGTAACCACTACACCACCAGGACTGACAAGGAACTAATGAAAGTGGGATCTAATACATATATAACCAGAGTGTTAAGTGTATAAAATCCCAAAAATATATATACTGTAGGAACAATGGTGAAAATGAAAAACCATTATTTAAACTTTTTGTAATGACAGAGTGAAAATAAATATCTGTCCTATGCTACATGTTACTATGGATGAAAATAAATTGAATTGACATATACCAAATGAAAGATAAACACATTCCTAATACTGTGGATATAACTCTATACCCCCAAAAGTAATTACAATGTTACTGCTTGGGACTGTCAATATGGGTTCTGCCATTAAATATGAAGTTGAATAAAAAAAATCAGACTCATTTCAGAAGCAATATGTTTCTCTTTTATTAATATTCATTATTCTTGTGGATCATGTAATCTGTGGTATTCCGTTTCCCTTCCATCATCTGTTCTATAATAGTATTCTGATTTGCAGTTCTCCAAAGTTCTTCATTTGAGTCATGTTTGGCTACCAAATTTTCATAATACAGTAAAACCTCTTGGAAGCGTAATTTAATTTATGCAATTCCAGACATAATTTAATTATAAACATTAGGAATAAAACTCCTGAAGTATCATTTTCCTGCATTGGTCAAATATATTTTTTTATTTATATAACTTGTGTCTTTGATTGATTATTCTTTAATCATGAATCATTGTTTATGAGAAATTGCAATAAGTATAGAACAAGTTTTTAAAACATATTGTACTGCGAGGCACACATTCTTCTCTCATGTGTGAAGTGACAAGGTATCACTATTGGCATGTGTTTGTGGTGGAGTATCAAAGATGCACAAGACTCTTAACAGACAAAGCAATGAAGAACTTGCGCAGAAATAATCTCATTTTATTTTGTCTTGCAGTATGCATGTGGCATGAAAAGAAAATTGATTCTGGTGATCTAGTGGTAACCATAGTTCTTGCCTTAAGATTGCAAGTTCAATTCAAGTCAGGGTCAAGGATTTTTTGGACATAAAAATTCTAAGTATGACTTCCTTTGGAAGAGAAATAGCCATGGGCCCCATGTTATAGATTTACGGCATGTAAAAGAACTTCAAGCCTGAAAGAAGAGGCCTTTGAGCAAACTTTATTGGCCGTTTCACACCCTGAATTGAATGGGATGCTGATGCCGAGAATTTAGAGAGCATCTGTAATTTAACCAAAAAAAGACAAACAATAATGAAGCTAAAGTTTTATTGTTGCTAAAGTCGTGACATGCCCTATGAAGCATGTGAGGACACTTGATCAAGACCGTAAGGTTATTTTAGACCATTGGTGTCTCTGTCAGGGATGTAATTCCCCTCAATATTTTGATATTTTAAAGTGAATACAGTAGCATATATCTATGTTCTGCAGGCTTTCTTTCACTTTAGTCACTTTCCCACATATCACTTTCTTTTGCTTACCCCGCAGGATATGATAGATCAAGGTTTTACAGTGTATCTCAGGCATCTATTTATAAATGTCTGCACATTCTTTATAGTACCCTTTTCCACCTTTCATGTTTCACATTCATATAAGAGGACAGATTTTACATATGTTTCAAATATCCTTAGTTTCATATGTCTGAAAAAATGTATTTGATTTCTTATGTTTCTTGGCTGATGTGGATAAAGATGAGTAAATACTTTACACACTTGCTGCTAGGACCATCCTTTCTGACTTACATTTTTTTTCCAAATTTCCCTCAGTCCTCTTAAATTGCAAATGTTGGAGAGATACTCTAAATTTAGACCTGGAACACATCCTACCTTAAAAAAAATACCTTTTCATAATTATTCATTTCATCTCATGTATCACCATGGTCCACCACCAGTGATGCCTCAGCAGTAAAAATGGGTGTTAAAAACTATTTAAAAAAAAAGTTACACTTGCACTCCTTGACACCAATTCGAATGGTGGGAGGCAAGCACTCTACGGCTTAGTGTCTGCTCTGTTTTCATATGCATAAGAATGTAGTGGGTGAGATTATACTAGGTCAGCAAGTTTGCTGTGCAGGTAACTCAAAGGAAGCATAAGAGCAAAATCCCAATGGTGAAATATTAAATAATACGTTCTGGGGTAAGGAAAATTTATATAAGTCATAGAGACTTTGATATTGATGATTATACAGTACTATATAAGTTTATAAAGAAAATGTGCAGTAGATGTTGCAGTATTTTCTGTACAAAAATTGTGAAATGAGAGCTGGATTACTTTTACTAATGAAGAAAAAAATTATAATTTTTTGCGCTACATTGGTGATCCTAGGTTTCAGAGTGGAGTGGCTGAAGATGGCACACATCAATATGACATACGTTTTCTGAAGTTTCAATTACAATTAAATCTAAAGCTATGCATGATAAAATTTTGGATGATAGCCCAAGCAATGATGCCATAGTTCAGAGACAGTAGAGGTATAATTTCCGATATGGTATAGAGGCTGTTTACTGTACTTGTGCTTATTAAAGCCACATTTCCATGGTAATGATTATATTAACAGGCTCATCATACTGACAAAATAGCAGAATTCTGCTACTTTTGCATACCAGATCCATGCAGTGTCAATTTAGGGTTATTTCAATGATTGAGACATATTTATTTAATTTTCTTGGGATTCATTTTAAGGTTAATATTCTTGGCTTCTACTCTCAGTTATATAATTTCATCCCCATATACACATTCTGGGCAAGGGGCACAGATCATCTGCAAAATCTAGCTTCTCTGATAGGAATTAAGTCCCCACTGCATACCACAATTGCAATTAGTTGCTTTACAAAGCATCTCGTGTAAAGTCATGATGAATAAAATTGTGGTAGATATCGTGTTTAGCTCCAGAGCAGTCTAAATCACTCCAAATTATGTTTCGCATTCCAAGAACATATTTTATCCGGAACTGTTTTTTTCAATCATTGTTTAATTTAAGATCATTGTATGATTGAGTTGTGCTACACACTCATATTGCTCCATTTACTTGTTTATAATATGTAGAACTAGTTTTACAAACCCTTTATTTCTTGTGTGCTCATGATGCGAACAAAGGGTTCATGAAACTAGTTCTATGTATTATAAGCAAGTGGAGCAATAAGAGTGTGTAGTTTAACTCAGTCATACAATGACCTTAATTATATAATTAACTACATTGTACAAGTTCCAATTAACATTTCTAGTTAATTATTTAATTTCTTTCATCAGGTACTTGTTGGATGTGCTTCATGAGCAAGATAAGCAAACATTGACACCATATGTAGATAACTTAATAGGCTCCAGTGGTGGTGGAACAGGAGATGAAGGTGCAGAGGCAGATGTTGCTCCAGATGATGAATCTGGCAATGTTGTAATGACTCGTTGGACAACTGAAGAGGATCTTTCCAGCCAGAATATTCTGTATAGAAAGGCACGCTCTTTAGCTGATTTTACCCAAGGTTTGTAGCAGAAAAAATTTTGGATGGTGTTTTACTGATAAATTATATTTAAAATTTGTATGCAGAATATGTATTAGGGTTAGATTGGTCTTTTAGCACAGGAAAGTGGCAGATAAATAGCATTTGTCTTTTCATGTGTACTTGAAATTACAGTAAGACATATTAATTGCATTTTAAAATTTTTTAAAATCATAAATTTTAATTTAATCCTTTTTCCTAGTAAGGAGCACTGAGACAAGGACAAGAGGCATTGCTTTTTTCGTGATTTAACAATCTAGTGATGTGCCCCAGTTTGAAACATACATTTTTATATTGTTTAGATTTTTTTCCCCCTCCAAAATATGGTTATGTGTTTTGAACAGATGTACTGTCCCACACCTAAAAGTTAATCTGTTTTTTAAAAAATAACTATAGTATTTTCCCTCTGTATCTAATCTGCAAATACTTTTTAAAACACCTGGGAATTTCCGTAAAAGCAAGAACAAAGAATGCTGCTGTTTGGCATCATCGCTCAGTCTCTTTCTACATCGTACCTTGGCAAGAAAGTTCATGAATTACTGTGATTATTCCGCTTCTGCTCCTTCAAATTTTCCTTAAAATACAGGCCTTTGATTGGCAGCTCAAGTTTGGTTATACTTCTGCTTTAATTTAACCATTTTGCCATTTCAAGTTGCATGTCTGTCTTAAGAAGCTGAGTTGTGAGTACAGTTCACAACAGTTGCAGTATACAAGTGTTCATCTTGCATACTATCAAGCAAGAAACAAAAGTATGTTTCAAAGATACTGAGTGAAAAACTGAAAAAAATCAGGGAAGTGAACAAAAAAGAAAAATCAAAATCTGAAATTGCGAAAGCTTATGGCATTCTATTATCTAATTTGTCTACCTTCCTGCAACAATGTGAGAGTATTTAAACCTGGAAAATTCAAGGATCAGAGGTAAATAAAAGAAAACTAATCAAAATGCAAAATATGATTGGTTGGTTGCTAGTGGCCATCTGGGAACTCATATTTATCTTTTTATCCCCTAGCTTCCCAATAAAGAGCTTCCAAATTATTTTTCATTTGTTTGTAGTTCTCAAGTTCAGTATATGTTCTGTGTTTAGTATAGTATTCCCGTCCTTACACAATAGGCAGTAGCTATCCTGAAGAGATATTCTGATGGACTGTTAAGCAGATTGGACAATCCCATTTTTCTTGGTTTTAATAAAAGAGGGGTGCAAAATACAGAGATTTAAGACAAGTTTAATGAGTGATTTTGTCATGCTCATGCTAATAATATTCCAATTAATGGAAAATAAGTGAAGAAAAAAGCAAGTGAACTGGTACTGAAATTAGGAATAGAAGATCTCTATCGTTCAAATGGTAGGCTACAGCATTTCACTCTGTAAAAATGGGTTTCTCCCTAAAGTTCAAAGTGCAAAAAAAAGAAAGAAAGGAAGGAAGGGAGGGAGGGAGGTAGGAAGGAAGGAAGGATATTACTGTGATAACAAAAACTGAAATTACAGCAGTATATAAAAAAAAAATGACAATCTGTCAGCTTTTACCTGAGCTTTTCAAAATCCCCCTTATGGTGTTCAGGTTGGATGACCGTGTAGTCCATATCACAGGACCCCTTCTGCCAATTCAGTATCTGGGAAATGCATCATCCAACCAGTGGCATACAAAAGTTGCACAATGAGTGTCTTGCCTCAAAGAGCTTTGCTAGATCTCTGCCAAAATAGTCACTATTCCATCTTGTGTTATGTCTAATTGCTATTTCGGTTTGTTAGTTAAGATCTCTTGCGGGACATATAATTGTGCATAAATGATGCTATTATGAGCCAATATATGTTTGATATGCATACTTTTAAGAACTTAAGATGCATACTTTTAAGAACTTAAAACTACATTTCTTTCCTTAGAATAAGTATTAACACTTGCACAACCAGCATTGTTACTTTTCAAAATAATGTAACCTAAAGTGCAGTAATAGAAATAAAAACATAAACTAAATTGAGTTAACTATATCCTTCATTAAATGTACTAGCAAAACAAGTTATTCATTTTATTTCAGTTTAACATTATTTCATGTTGATGTATTTCATGCTGCAGGACATCTAGATTATTTAATTAAGATCATTGTATCATTTAATCAAACTATACACTCTTATTGGTTCCACTTGTTTAAATTTAATACATGTTTTTCAGACAATTGCCCACATCATTAGCTAACCTTCGACTGCTGATAATTCGTATGCTTTGGGGGCATGTATTCTTCTCTGGTAGAGGTGTAATAAACATAAAGTTTATGTAAATATTGTACTTACTAAGCGGTTGACAATGAAGTGTATTATATCCTAAACTTAGGTGTTATTTTTTACACTAAACTCCATTTACTCACATAAAATATGACACGTTTTGGGAGAATCTCTCCCATCTTCAGTTGTTCGCTGAACTGCCGTTATTCGAAATGATGGCTAGATACTGGGATGTTCCTGTGTTGGCATCTGTTGACTGAAGTAGGAAATTGCTGAGCTTATCCATAGGAGGAAACTGGAAGTTCATTAGGTTTTCTTTATTATTTAATATGAAAATTTTTTCTCAAGTGTATAACTGCATTGGGTTGTGAAGATGTTTCAGCTGTTTAATTCCCAGTTTTATTTCATGGTTTTTGGTCCAAAAGTCAGCTTCTATTGCTTAAGCCGAATATTCCTAAAGTGTTCTTTCCTCCAAATTTCTAAATTTCCCTTTGTTTTGCCTATGTAGCTCTGCTCACAATCTGCGCATTTTATTACATAAATTCCTGATTTCTCTTCTGTGGGTATGGAGTCTTTTACTGTCCAACCCAATAAATTCTTGATATTATATTTGTTCTTTGGGGCTAACATAATCCCATGTTCTTTGAAAATTTTCTTGAACTTGTGGTAAATTCGATGGTAGGTGAAACTTTTGAATTTGTACTCTTCTTTTGTGTTTTTCAGTGTGGATACTTCCCTTATCCCCTTTTGTCTTTTAGATGTATTGATACTTTTTATCACTGTGCTTTGTTGAAACCATTGATTGAAACCAGCTGTCTTTATTATTTGTTTGTATTCTATTTTGCACTCTGCTTCTGTGAGTGGAATATTCATCAATCTGTGTGCCAAACTGTGAAACACTGCATATTTATGTGGAATGGGTTTATAACTCTCACTTTTTATGTAGTTTTCTGTGTGTGTTTCTTTTCTGTAAATTCCAAAATTCAAACATTCTCCATTTCTTATAATTTTTAAATCTAGAAATGGTAACGCCCATTTCTCTCTTCTTCTATGGTAAACTGTATAAATTTATGTTTCAAATTAAGAAGTTTCAGGGCATCTATTGACTGTTTCTTCAGTATTATTGCAAAAATGTCTTCCACATATCTATACCATGACTTGAAAATTAAAGGGAAGGCTTTCGTGATATGTATTTCAAATGAGCTTATGAATAAATCTGCTAGAAAAGGTGACAAAGGGTTTCCCATAGCTAGGCCTGAAACTTGTTGGTAATATTTTTTGTTGAATGCAAATATTAGTAAGTTTTAATAAGTCTTCTATTTCTTCTGTTTTTAAATTTATTGATGTTAACCATTTCTTTAATATAAGTTTCTCTGTTGGTACGCTCTGGAACAAGACTTTTACATCAAATGATACCATTATATCTCCAGCTGTAATTGTGCTATTTTTAAGTTTTTTGACTAGATATAAAGAACAGATATAATATCAAGAATTTATTAGGTTGCACAGTAAAAGACTCCATACCAACAGAACAAATCAGGAATTTATGTAATAAAATATGCAGATTGTAAACAAAGGCAAAGGCAAAGAGAAATTTAGAAATTCGGAGGAAAGAACTCTTTAGAAATATTCAGCTTAACCAGGCGGATAAATCAGCAATAGCAGCTCACTTTTGGACCAAAAATCATGAAATAAAACCAGAAATTAAACTGCTGAATCATCTTCACAACCTAATGGAGTTATTCACTTGAGAAAAAATTTTCATATTAAAAAATAAAAGAAAACCTAATGAACTTTGAGTTTCCACCTATGGATGAGCTCAGCAATTTCCTACTTCAGCCAACAGATGCCAACACAGGAACATCCTGGTGTCTAGCCATCGTTTCGAGTAATGGCGGTTCAGTGAGCAACTGAAGATGCGAGAGATTCTCCCAAAACGCGTCATATTTTATGTAAGTAAATGGAGTTTAATGTAATAAAATGAATACCTAAGTTTAGGTTAACGCTTATATTTTCATCCCTGCAAGTGTCGAAGTTCATTAATTTGCCTCTGTTTGTAAATGTACATTTTCTCCCATTTGCTGTGTAGGTCCTAGCACTGATTTTAATAATTTTGCTTTATTCTAGTCATGGTTTTCTGTTCAGAAGTAAGATGCTACTGTTAATTTCTCCATTTGTTTATGTTTTGGGTACTTGAAGTTTTCTTTTAACTGTGTGCTTATGTTTCTCTTTGTTTTTTCAGAATAGACTTTTTTGCATTCTTCACAACTTATTTGGCAAATACCTGCTTTTTTCTCTGGTGGAATACTGTCCTTAATATTGTCATTCAAAGATTTTTAACATTAAATTTGTTTATAGGTGCCAATCTGATATTAAAATCTTTTAAAATATTTTGACATTTTTTTGATGCCTACAATTGTCCAAGAAACCTGTACTAAATTTAAACTAGTAAGTGAAGCCATTAAAAGTGTGTAGTTTAACTCAATCATACAATAATCTTAATTGTGATTATCTTTACTGTACAGGTTCGAATTAGCATTTCAAATCTAGATGTTTATTTGCTTTGTTGCAGGAGATGAAGGACAAGACCTTACAGATTCGCATTCCAATTCTACAGACAGTGGAATTCAGTCAGTATGTGGGGATGAAGGGAATGTCCCTACAAATATGGATACTGCTCCCCCTATTTATGAAACTTTGGTGCAGAAATGTTTTGAAGGTCGTATGCAGACAAGCTACAGGTGCTTGGAATGCCATATGGAGTCATGCAACATTGATCACTTCCTTGACATACAACTTGCTTTCCCTCCACAGAAGTCCAATGATGAACTAAGCATTCAGGTTAATTAAATATTTTGCTCAGTTAATTGGTAACAATTGAACCATTTATATTATATAGTTATTCATCTACCTGACTATGAAAATAAACTTTGGTAGTTATGCACCTTTATTGTGTTCATGCCACTTTGCTTAAAACGATTTAGACCCTGTGGCAAAGTAGGATTCTGCTTGAGCTTCCAGCTGTTACTGTTTTCTTGAAAGTATTATTTCTTGCTCTTGCAGAAGAGAAAATAATGAAGTAAGGGCTAGATCTAATAGTAAGGTAGGGTGGATAATCCCATAAAACACGTTCCTTGATAGCAGCCTTGATCTGCCAAACTTGTGGAATGTTGTGAAGCAGTAACACTGCTATCAATAGTTTCCTGCAATATGTTGGCTTAATGTAAGAACTTCATTTTGGATGCAAAGACCTCTCTAACAGTGGATGTGCGAGTTCCAACAGAATTTTTAAAAATATCTATGTATCAAAAATTCTTAAATGAAGTGGATGACTTGTTGGTTTTAATTCACACAGCACAAGGCTTTGCTATGATCTATCCTGTTAGTTGTTTATAAGGATTCTTGCTTAATTTTGGTGCTGGTGATGAATATAAGTTTCATTTTAGGTAACAATCCATATAAAGAAATCTAAAGAATTTTCTGAAAGAACCCCAAATTCTCCTGACTGATCCAGCATACTTGTAAAGGACTGATAATCATTAAAGGGTCATTATAAATGAGGTGACCAGACATCCTCTTTTGTCTGGACATGTACTCTTTTTTAGACCTCTGTCCAGGATAGTGGCATATTTTTAAAAAAAATACATGAAATGTCCACCTTTTCTTAATTTGTATGCCTGATATGTTGAAAGTATCTGTTTTGACACCTTTTTAAACTAATTTGCCTGTAGATGGCAGCTGTATCAACAGAATAATATATTCTTTGTTCAGATGCAGATGTAGCTCCATTTCCATGTTTTCATTCCGCTTTGCGTGCACTAAAGATTGGAAATGTGAAAGTGTTCTCTTGTATTTCCTCCCCTCCTTGACCTAGTATTTATGAAATTAGACATTATCATTTGTGCATTCAAAATGCCAATATAAAGTCCAATGATGTCCTAGCCAATTTGTGTTTAGAAATGGAAGAAATTACTTCAGGAAAGGTACAAAACAATATTAAACTCACTTTTTGTTTTTCAATTATTTAATATTTATCATTTTATTTCCCTTGGCTTTTATACAAAATTATTATTAGTAAGTTGTATTATAAAACATTTCATATAAAATAATTTTAAGTGTAAGTCTAAATCTAAGTGGATATTTTGTCCTCTTTTTTTCTAACAATGTCCTCATTAATTTATGTGTATCTGGTCACCCTGATTGTAAAGGTTTTGCACTCTGTGTATAAATGGTGCTTAGGTTGGTATTTCGTTTTCCAGTGTTTGTACCAGTTGTGAGCCAGGATTTGATTTGAAACTTTTTGTATGCTCAGAATGTATCAAAGTATATATTGGAAAAACAAAAAGAAACATTGGAATCAGGCTGAAGGAACTCTGGAGGAACATAAAGTACAATCAGATAGAGAAATCAGTGGTTGTACATCACTTTTGGAGAGATAAACATGATATAGAAATGGGAGTGAAATTATTGAAATTCGTAGATCCACCCGTTGAGCTGGGAAAAAATATATACATAAAAATATTAGGATAAGGTTATGAACTTTGAGATCCTAACAGAAGACAAATTAATCCAGAAGTTCATAAAATATCCACAATAGCTACACCAAGTGCAGCCAACCAACAACAAAGCCAACAGTCGACTCACAACTGAGGATGCAGGCAAAAGCCTGTGAAACTAGTTTTGCATAATTCAACAGTAAGTGGAGCATAAGATTATCAAATCGACTCACTAGATAATTAAGAACATTTTTGTATGTATTAATTTGCCAACACTGCCTTAAAATGAAAGAGGAAAATAAATCAGGTAGATCTTATTATTGAGATAATTGTATCATTGAGTCAAACTACACACTCTTATTGCTCCATTTATGTATTTATAATATGTAAAACCAGTTTCAAGAATCCTTTGTCCACATCATCAGCTAACTGTTGACTGCTGGACAATTCATTATCATTTTACATTTAACATTTCTAGCCAGATAGATCTTGCTTAGTGACCAGCAATCTTACATTCTCAAAGCTTTGCAAGGAAAACAAAACTTAACAAAATTCATAATGTTTTGCTTGAAGTTTGTGACAATAATATAGTGAGTCATAGTATGGTGTGACAGTGGGTTTCTCATTTCTGTGAAGGTCAGGTAAACATTAAAAGATGATCCAAGAAGTGACTGACCAAAGTCAAATAAGAAAGTGATTTCAAAGTTCTATACAGCATAGGTTTTCTCTTAAAAATAATTTGTTTTATGAAGTACATTGATAAATCTCCAAACATTCATTTCATTTTACCACAGTGCTCAACATTTGAGTAAATCTTGTTTTCCTGTTGGTACATCTGTCATATTGAAACTTACTGTCATAATCAATATTTACCTTTTTAGATATCTATGCAAATGCAAATGAGGAGCGGTTCTTTTAAATTTGCTAACAAGCAATAGAAGTAAGGGGAACTTCTAAAGAATGGTTGAAAATTGATTTAATTCATAGGATGTTTTGTTGAAAGGTATTGTGATTGCCTAAAGCTTCACCAAAAATAGTAACATTAGCCAAGTTAGGGAGGATGGGAAGGAAGAGTTTGGTGGTGTAGAGAATTTTAAAATATTGTTACAGGATTTTAACAGTGACCTCGTAAGCTGTCAACTTTAAATATTCTTCATTTAGGAAAATAAATTGATACATATAAAAGGCTGTTTTCAAAAAATGCCAGAAATATGTAAGAATGCATTTCCAGCATCTCCTGCCATGAGGTTTCCTGCTTATTTTTATTATAGTTGTAATTGCGATCAGTTGAATCCATTATGGATATATCAAAGGGAACTAATGAGAGGTACCAGTTGGATGGGAAAAGTGGGGAAAATATTGCAAGAAATTGGAATGGAGGAACTTTGGGAATTTGGAGATAAAAGTACATAAGGGTTTTGAAAGGGAGTAAGGCAAAGAATTGAAGACACATAGAGGGAAGAGATTTGGGCTAGTTTTAGAAATAAAAATTCTTTAAAATTGTACAGAATAATAAAAAAAAAGGTATTGGGGAAGAGAGAAATATGCGGGTTGTTGTGATACATTTGGGAGGGAAGGAAATAAATTACAGAAAGAAAATATAGCAAACAGAATGTTGACTGATATGGGAACAAAGAGAAGTAAAATGATATGGGAATGCTTAGGAAAAAAAAGGGAAAAATGGATTAGAAGGATGAGCCATTTAACAGCTGAAGATTTGGATGAGGGTCCACGAAACATGTCCTGAGTAAATCTCCAATAAGGGAAACCATAAAAAGTGTCCTAAATATTTCAAATTAGAAGAGATATTAAGGAAAAGAGAATTGGAGTATGATTAATAAAATAGTGATAACAAGGGAAATATAAGAAGTGGGGGGTTTTATTTTGCTGATAACCTAGGGGTTGTGTGTAATGAAGCCTCATATAGATGGATATTAGATGTACTAATAGTATAATGTAGGTTATGTTAATTTATTAATTGATATCATTGTATGATTCAGTTGAACTACACACTCTTATGTCAATTTGTTAAATATTTCTAAATGTTTACTAAAAATTGGTAAAAATAAGGGTTTTATTTGTATATATTTATGAATATTGTATATAGCTGGACCTGAATCTTCAGGAAACCGAAGTCCAAGTTATGGTGGGTAGTGAATTGAAAATAGTTTATTTATTAGGGATATTATTGGTAAATAAATTCAGTTCAATTCAGCAAGCAATAGCTAAATGGAATTGTGGCAGAACAGCAAGACACAAAGTTCATATAAAGCATTTTCATTAAGTATTTTCCTTGCGCAAAGTTTATTTTCTGATGTATGATTGATAATCGCTGCAAGCCGCCTGTGGTGCCTCAGTAGTGAAAACGGGCGTTAAACACTATTAAAAAAAAAAAAAAATCGCTGCAAGCTCCATCCTGATCCATTTTCTTCTTCTTATTCAAAATCCAATTTACCATGACAATTTTTACTCTGAATTTTATACTTAACTTTCCAGAATGAACTCAGACTTACAAAAGATTAAAGTTTAGAATTGCTGCTGTATTGTAAGAGCAGATATAGCACTTTTAAAATGACCCTTGTGATGAAGAAAATTGTTTCAAAATATATAGAACACTCTTTTTGGTTTCACATACATGGTTTACTTAGGACATGTTTCCTGGAACATTTGTTCACATCACCAGCTTTAAAGACTTTGAGTCGGTTAACTAACAGCAGATGATGTGGACATATGTTCCCAAAACATGTTCTGAGTAAATCTCATGTAAGTGAAACCAAAAAGAGTGTTATAAATATTTTGATTCAAAGAGATTATTAGTGCATGTTTTATTCTGTTTGATTCCAAATTGAATTATATTGAAATTCGTAATGTGTTGATATGACAATTTTCCAAGCCCATTTTCTGAAGTGACAACACCTTTGGATCATCTTCAATTGATGAGTTCATTGGTGTTTCTAATGGCTAACACTGAAAATTTACTTAATATGTCTTCTGGCATTCCAATACAGTTCAACTATGTTATATTTTTTGCACTCCAGAGATAGTACTTGTTCATGATTGCCACTCAAGAAATCATGGGTGTTGTTGATTCTTTTCTTGGTTTGTTTTTATTATTGTGCCATGAATCTTGTATGTTTTTCTGTGTTTTTTATTTGTGAACTGTCTGTGAGAAATTTATTCGTTAATTCTTTTTTAATTTAATCCTTTGTTTAATATAAGTTTTCATGATTTGGATGTTTGTTACTTTTTATGGCTGCTTTTTCTTTTCTGGTTTAAAAGTGGATAATTTTATTTAATTTGGAGTTTTATTTGTTGCATTTAATTAAGAAGAGAGGAAATTTATTGGATGCTATTGCCTCTAGTGCTAATGAAAGAATTACTGTCTTGTTAAGTACTTATGATCTGTAAGTCGGTTCTGCACTGTATCAATGAAGTTTATCTTTTTTCACCAACTGCAATATAGCAAGAAAATAAGTATTAAATACACTCTGGCACATTAGACGTTAATGAACCATCTGTGTGAATTCTCAGCCAGTCTTCCGGCGGATATCATTCTGCTGCAGCTAGGGCAGATGATAAGTATGTCCTTTTAAATAATTTGGCCCAAAACTTCATTTTACAGATTCTTTTTTGATTGGTTTTATTTTATATAAGGATGCTCTGTAACAGCTCAGGTCATCAGCATCCCATTCAATTCTGGGCGTGAAATGACCGACAAATTTTGCTCAGAGGCCTCTTCTCAGACTTGAGATTCTTTTTTCATGCTGCAAATGTACGACACGGAACCCACGGCTTTACTTCCTTTCCGTAGGAAGCCATGCTTAGAATTTTTACAACGGAAAATTTTTTACAGAACATAGTCAACCTTGAATACAAGATTTTCCCACTTGTGGTTTCTTTCAGCCTTTTTACTAACTTTCTTAAGAATGTAATGATGGAAAAATGCTTCAAATTGGTTAACTTCTTTATGGACCTGAAATCCTCATTGTACACAGACCTGAAATTATGATTAGCATCCCAAGGCATGCAACAATCTGCATTACAGACACAGTTCTGGAACATGAATGGATAATGCTAAGGTATTTAAATTATTGAACAAAGACCACTACATCATCAGAGCAATTTAAGAAATGTCCCATAAGAATCAGTAGGAAATAGATGATTGCATAATCAGATCAGGATCAATGGAACAAATCTGGAGTCTTCCAGAATGATCCTGTAAGTACTGCTGTTAAATATGGAGATTCTGTTGTCTGGGCTCTATCATGAGAGAAAGTATATGCTGAGCTATGCAGATATGGCTATGGTTTCAAGCTCAATAGAAGATCTGTGATAAAACCTAATCAGCTGTTAACTTGGATCTTTAGAAACAACATATAGATAAAACCTGCAAAAATTGTTAGGAAGATTGGGAAGATAGCAAAAGATGACAACCTGCATTCAAGAGGAAAATATGTAATATAACAAATACATATTTGGAAATAATTCTGCAGTAACAAGTCAAAACATTCATATGCTTTATCAGAGACAGAGTGATAAACACCATTAAAAAAATGCAGGTCATCAATCAGCCAGTTGCATGAAATATTTGTGAAGGCAGCAGTGAGACCTTCAAAGTGAAGATCATACAAGTTGTTTGATCATATTTCAAATATGGCCTATATATAATTGGGGAAGCTTGAGCAAAAACAACCTCAAATATGTAGAGAAAGTAAAGGCCACATTCCTAAAGAAAGCTATTCTGTCTATTGAGGTATTGCCTATTGTTCATAGATTTGCATGCAGAACAGTCATGCCATTTCCTAACCAATATAAATTACTATTTCTGAAGCTTCAAGCAAAGAAGAATGACATTACAATCATTTGTTGTTCCACAGCAACCATTATGTCTACAGAATGGAAAGGTGCATAATGTTGATTGAAGGGAAAAATAATTTTATTAGGTTAACAGGAAAATTCTTGGTTGAAGCAAGGGAAAAATTACTTAGGAAGGTAAAACTAAAGAGAGAAGTAGATATAATGATATATAATGGCAAATGTGGTGAACTCAAAATTTACTGATAACCCGAATATTGTCAATATAGTTAGTAATCTCTTCTGAGTTGAGCATACTGGCTGAACAGATCTGACTAAAATGTCCTGATTGGCACTTTCATCATGACAATGCATACCCTCTCATTTGCAACGTTGTTGCTCTACATTTGGCCAGAAAAAACATTTAAGCATGCTCCACCCTCCATACAACCTGACTCTATATACCTATAGCTTATACCTATATACCTAGCTTCCTATAATTTTTTTCTGTTTCCTTATCTCAAAAATGAGTTATGAGGCCAGCATTTTGGTTCATCAATGACTGTTGTGAAAAAGGTGAAGGCAGTTCTGAAGACTAAGTCAAAAATCGATTCCAGTATGTATTCTAGGACTGGTAGACACACTGGTCTAAGTGCAAACAACTCAATGGTGATTACTTTGAAAAAGACCATATCAGCCTTGACCCTGCCTAGTGTGCTTCATAAGTAAAAATGTCATTTTTAATCTTTATTGACATTCAATCTTATCCTAGCTTCGTGGTTATCAATATATTATATTATGGGTATTTTTAATGATGTATGTAAAATGAGGTAAATTATTTGGGGGTATGATACTGTCTGCTGAATCCAGAGGACAAGATTCTGCTGCTATTGATTGACATGTCTTGGGGGTTAGGCTGGTGCCTTCAGGGTTAGCCAAAGGCCCAGGCACCAATAATAGTAATAAAGAATTCACTTTCTGTTGGTTGATTTTGGTTATTTATGTAATTCATCTTTATAATTCATACATGAATAATGCTAATAATATATTCTTAATTATCTAGTGAGTCGATTTGATAATCTTATGCTCCACTTGCTGTTGAATTATGCAAAACTAGTTTCGTAGGCTTTTGCCTTCATCCTCCAATTAATAACTTATAGAAAGGTGTAAATTTGAATTATAATGCCTTTTGTTTGTGATAAAAAGTTTTTTTATTTATTATGGAAAGGTGCATGCTATGAACTTAAGGACAACAAAACAATTGATTCATAATCCTTGATTTCCCCATAGAATGTGCAAGACAAAAGTGTTGCAATCACATTCCTGAATGCATTTCTGAATTGTATATAAAATTTTTTATAGCTGTGCTCTTTTGTGCACCAAGAGAAGAATATCATTGACTGAATTCTATTATGAATAATCTGCAATATCTATGCTTATTACACATATTTCCCCTGTTATTTATAAATATTGAACACCTTCCATAGAAGTTTAGTGGCATTGCTCACTAATAATATTGCTCTAACATATCTGTACATATAATTAGTGTTCAGTTTAGTTCAGAATTACATTTGTGTGACCTGAAACTACAGTTGCCTTAATGATTTATATACCTGTTTTCCATTTTCTTTAACAGGAACTACTTGATTATTTCATTTCGCCAGAGCATTTAAGTGGGGAGAACAAATACCGCTGTGATACTTGTGGGTGCTTGCGTGATGCTCAGCGCTCAATTCAGTTGCTACAACTGCCGTCCCATCTGATCCTCACACTGAAACGCTTCCAGTTTGACTCCCATACAGGACAAAGGACTAAACTTTTGCACCGAGTGCGATGCACAGAAATGATTGAGATGCATAACCAGCAGTACAGACTGTATGCTGCTGTTGTACACAGGGGTCCATCAGTGGATTCAGGACATTACTATACATTTGCTCGTGATGAATCATTCTCCTGGAGTTTGTTTAATGATTCTTGTGTGAATGCATGTAGTGATGGAACACCTCCAATGGGTCCACCTGACACACCATATATGCTGTTCTACTCTCAACCAGAAGAATCACTCAAGCCCATACCTGGTAGTGCTTTACCTCCATTGAAATCGCATCTTGCAGAACTAGTGGAACAGAACCACAAAGAATGGCTGAAGGGAGAAGAAGAGAGACTTCAGCAAAGGCGTAAGTATTTACCTCGTTTTTCTCACAGCACAGACCATGATAGAGATGATGAAGGTGGAGGTAACCCTCCTGGAAGTTGTAGTGGTGGTGGTTTGAGCCTCCCTACCAATAGATACATTTATTGACAATAGGCTGAGAAGAAATGATAGAGTGAAAATGAACTGTAATTCAATCAATAACTGTTAATTTTAAAGTGTCAGAAGCGATATAAACTGATGCTCACGTTACAAAAAAACCTAGCTCTTATTATTTATATTATGAATTTTGTAATTAATATATATACACACATGCATACACACCTATAATTATAATTGGAAATAAAAGACAGATAAAAACTGCAGTGAATTTTTTATGTTCTCTTTGACCATCCTGTAATTCATTATGTGATGAAGCCTTTAGTAAATGTTTAAAATTCCCAAGTGGTATCTAAGACAGAACAGGTATCTACACATTAGAATGGAAACTGAATTGTGAGAGTTTCAGGTACCTCAAATAAAAGAATTTAAAACACTTAAATGGAGAGTAATTCAGGATTAAATCACCTCATTTTTTCATCTTTTCATAAAGAAAGAAAAAAAGAAGAAATATGTGTGAGCCATCAGTCTCTGTATTCACAAGTGTGCTTATATATTTTCTTTCCAAAATAAATTATTTTATGTAATTTATAAACAACTTATTTTCGGAGGCAGCTGTTTTATGAAACTTCTCTAACAGAAGCAGCTGAAACATTAAACCTGTGCCATATTTACTCATGAATAGGATCCTGTCACATATTAAATTCCTACATTTTTTATCATAAATTTTAAAAACCAATTTTTGTCAAATATTAAACCCCTCTTATTTAATTTTGAAAGAAACTTCTTTTCAAGGACAACATTCTTCTCAAAGTACTGAAGAATTTTAGTTATACATTTGAGTGTTAGAACAAATTCTGCATTCACTGATCAATGCACAAGTGTGATAAATTAGTAGATGGAAACTGTTTAAGCTGGAAAATTGGCAACGATTAGGGTGACCAACTACCCTTATGTAAAAAATGAGACAGAAAGGATAAAAATGGACATTGAACAAATTTTTTGGACACCCTGGAACACATTTAGATAAATTCCTACAATTAACAGTAATTTTTATACCTTGAATTATACTCATAGTTTCCAAAGAAGTATGGTGACTGAATTTACTTCCTGCTGCTCCTAGCATGTGCCAGAATATCCTTTTCTTAAAGCTTTTCGGGTAATGGCGGTTCAGAGAGCAACTGAAGATGGGAGAGATTCTCTCGAAACGCATCTTATTTTTATATAAGTTAAGTGGAGTTTAGAGTAAAAAATGAATATCTAAATTTAGGATATATTATTACTTAGTCAACTGCTTTGTAAGTACAATATTTACTATTATCTTCTATTTGTTACTTTAAGAAACTCCATTATGTTGTAAACTTCAATGGCTAGCAAGTAATTTATTTCAAGGCTTTTAACAATCTCACGTTACAACTTCAAAGTGATGTGAAAAATGCAATTAGCACTTTGTTAATAACATTTGATCACCATTTCCACCATCCTGGAAAAATGTATTTATAAAAACTGGATAGTCATCTAGAAATACAATATAAGACTTGACTGCAGGAAAGCATTACAAAAGTCTATCAACAGCAAATAAATAATCTCTTCTGAGTCTGATGTTTACTGAGCCACATTGTTGGCAAATGTCCAATTATTTTTTACATTCAATATCATAAAAATCAAAAAACTATTTTAATTCTTCCACTGTTTTGAATGAGAAAAACATTTATTATATAATTTAAAACTATTTTTGTTTCAGAACTAATACAGTGAAGCAACTACTATATTCTTAGTTAACTGATGAATCAATATAATACTCTTATGCTTCAATGACCATTGAATTATATAATAACTAAGAATTTATTGTATATTTTGGTTACAATCCTCTCTAAATTAAAAAGCTCAAATCTGTTAATTACATATTTAGGGCCGAACAAGAAGATCCTAAATATTGTACTTACGAAGCTGTTGACAATGGAGTGGCAATATAACCTAAACTTAGGTATTCATTTTTTACACTAAACTCCATTCACTTACACAAAATAAAGACGTGTTTCGCCCATCTTCAGTTGCTCAATGAACCGCCATTACTCGAAACTATGGCTGGACAAACAGATGTTCCTGTGGTGGCCTCTGTTGGTTGAAGTAGGAAATTACTGAGCTCATCCATAGGAGCAAACTCAAAATTCATC
Source organism: Metallyticus violacea (assembly GCA_030762175.1). Classification (NCBI taxonomy): domain Eukaryota; kingdom Metazoa; phylum Arthropoda; class Insecta; order Mantodea; family Metallyticidae; genus Metallyticus; species Metallyticus violacea. The sequence continues at coordinate 18,201,653 of CM060840.1, read as the reverse complement.
AGGTTTTCTCTATTTTTTAATATGAAAATTTTTTCCCAAGTGGATAACTCCAATGGGTTGTGAAGTTGTTTCAGCAGTTTAATTCTCAGTTTTATTTCGTGATTTTTGGTCCAAAAGTGAGCTGCTACTGCTAATTTAACCTACCTACTTAAACCAACTATTCCTAAAATGTTCTTTACTCCGAATTTGCAAATTTCTCTTTGTTTTGCCTATGTAGCTCTGTTCACAATCTGCACATTTTATTTTGTGAATTCCTGTTTTCTGTTCTGTTGGTATGGAGTCTTTTACTGTGCAACCTAATAAATTCTTGATGTTGTATCTGTTCTTTGGGGCTAACATTATCCAATGTTCTTTGAAAATTTTCTTGAACTTGTTGTGGTAAATTCGATGATAGGTGAAACTTTTGAATTTGTACTCTTCTTTTGTGTTTTTCAGTGTGGAAACTTCCCTTATCCCTTTTTGTCTTTTAGATTTATTGATACTTTTTGTCACTATCTCTTTGTTGAAACCATTAATTATAGCTGTCTTTATTATTTGTTTGTATTCTATTTTGTACTCTGCTTCTGTGAGTGGAATATTCATAAATCTGTATGCCAAACTGTGAAAAATTGCATATTTATGTGGAATGGGGTTATAACTCATTTTTTATGTAGTTTTCTGTTGATATTTCTTTTCTGTAAATTCCAAAATCCCTAACAATCTCCATTTCTTATAATTTTTAAATCTAGAAATGGTAGCCACCCATTTCTTTCTTCTTCTATTGTAAATTGTATGGATTCATGTTACAAATTAAGAAGTTTCAGGACATCTATTGAGTGTTTCTTCGGTATTATTGCAAAAATGTCATCCACATACCTATACCGTGACTTGAAAATTAAAGGGAACGCTTTTGTGATGTGTATTTCAAATGAACTCATGAATAACTCTGCTAGAAAAGGTGACAAAGGGTTTCCCATAGCTAGGCCTGAAACTTGCTGGTAATATCTTTTGTTGAAGTTGAAGTAATTTTGTTTAATGCAAATATTAGTAAGTTTTAATAAGTCTTCTATTTCTTCTGTGTTATTTTTGTGTAAGTGAATGGAGTTCAGTGTAAAAAAATGAACCTAAGTTTAAGTTTTAAGAAGATCCTATTCAATTTTTATTTTCTTTTTTCAGTAGTGTATACAGTGAGTGTTTTGAGCTAAAATTCATATTTAAACTGTCTGCTGAAAGGGCTGAAATATTTTACAGGCTTAATTTGTTTGATTCTAACCTGCTTTAAGATAGGAGTATATAGCAGCTGGAAATTTATGACTGTCATCATAATAATCTAAAAGAAAGTGCACAATTCTTTTTGAGCAATCAAAGTATCTGATTATTATGGAAAACATCTTAGTATGTCCATGATTAGATGTATCTGTAGCTACAGATAAAAATAAATTCCTATCAACAAGTTCCTTAGATCTTTGACTAAGAATGGGCAAGCACATAATTACAATAGCTGTTGCTTTTCTCCTTTCCAAAGAAATGTTTTTACCTATGTGCAAGTTCATAAGTAAAATAGATATCAATTGAGAGTTACAGTCAAGGTATATGCAGAAAAGATTATGAACATTATGCCGTACTTTTGTCAGTTGAGAAGCTGTAACTTTGTATTGTTAAGCACACTTGGTAGCACTTGATCTAAAAAAGAACAAGATGGTTTTGTTCTTGAATGCTAAATTGGCATTTTTCTGTTGATCTTGTACTATGCATACTTTACATCATTAAACCCATGATGGCCAGTATTAAATGATTTGTCACAAACTTTCAAAAAGTTCTGTTTATGTTAATATAACAAATATTTATGAGGAATTCACTAATTTCATTAGTTTCGTTCCACTTACTTGGACATGTTTCGAAGGCTGTGTCCTTCATCATCAGCACGGTTCCACTGTCAGCTTCCCAGTATTGCTTTAAGATGTCACTTTATGGATTTTATCAACTTTGTGATGAGTTTATTGTTGTTTGGAAGATCAAAATTAACTAAATTTTCCTTAACTGTAAAATTGGAACTTAAACACAGTGAAGCCAATCATATTAATGGATATCATTATATGATTAGTTGAACTACACACTCTTAAAGCTTCACTTACTTTTTATAAAAAGTTATAAAAAGTACTTACTTTTATAAAAAGTAAGTGAAGCTTTAAGAGTGTGTAGTTCAACTAATCATACAATGATATCCATTAATAAATTTTCATTGTTTTCATTTATGAATATATTTTCCCACACTGATAATTTAATGGGCTTTTGAAGAGGTTTTAAGAGTTTAGATTCAATTTCATATTGCAGTATTTGTAACTGATTTTGTAAATGCCTGATTGTTTTCCTGGCACAATTTTGCTCTCATTTTGGTTTTAGGATTTTAAACTGCATTTGTTTGCTGGAGTCAAAATAATGTTGGCATCATTAAAAACCTGAAATTTTTGGTGTGCCCATGAATGTAATGTAAATTTCTTATGACTACACAGCAGATATGGGCAAGAAGAAAATAGAAAAATTCAAAAAACAAAAACAAACAAAAGACATCAACACATACATATGATCTCCTTTGTAGCCTTTCAGTGTGGTGATGTCTTTTATTTGTTTTTGTTTTTTGAATTTTTCTCTTTTCTTCTTGACCAGATCTGTTTTGTAGCCATTTTTCTGGGCTATAGCTATGATTCATGTTCTGCCTTGCTTATTATATATTTGTTAATCTGAATGTGAGGCTATTGAATTGTGAGTTTATGTTGTTTTGATTGTGGCTGTTGTTTTTTATATAATTATCTGTATGGATATCTTTTCTGAATATGCCAAATTCCAGTATATTGTCATTTTTTATAATTTTTATATCCAGCAAGGGAAGAACTTTGTAATTTTCCATTTCCATTGTAAATTTAATGATGCTGTCTTGTAGGTTAAATAGTTTGATTGCATCCTCTTTCCATTTTTTATTTACTATTGCAAAGACATCATCAACATAATGGTACCAACATTTGTACATATGTGGGAAAGCCTCATCTAATTTTGTTTCTAAGAAACTCGGGTACATATCTGTTAAGAATGGTGATAGCAGATTTCCCATTGCTAAACCCTTCTTTCGTGTATGTGAATTTGAAGTAGGTTTGATTGATGCAAATTTTGGTGAGGTTCAGATATTGTTCTATTACTTCTCCAGGTAGATTTATTGAGATTAGCAATTTGTTTTACGATATTTGTTAGTTTTTCTTTGGTAATGCTAGAAAGAGAGAGACCTTGTCATAAGAAACTAGCAAATCCATTTTTCAGTTTCACATGTCTGATTTTTTTCTATTAATTATGATGAGTTTTTTATGCGCTTTTGTATTTTGGTAAATTATTGATTTTTTAAAAGGTACATTATATGTGGATGAATTTATTGTATTCAGTATAGCAGACATGTATTTTCAGTAGGCCATAGATTCTGGGTGTAGTAGAGTTGTCTGGTATAATCTTCTTTTTTGTTCCTCCTTTAGAATGGTTACATTTTTTAGTAAATAAAATATAGCGAAGAGTGTTAAGATGACAGATTCAAAATATAGTGAACTTTTGTAACAGTGATGTCAAATATTAACATTTAAAAAGTTGAGTCGAAATTGTAACATATACATCACTAAGATTTTAATAAAAAGGAAGACTAGTTTCTGGAGCCATCGCTGACATCCTGGTTGACCAGGAACTGACGATGGGAGCGATGGCTCCAGAAACTAGTCTTCCTTTTTATTAAAATCTTAGTGATGTATATGTTACAATTTCGACTCAACTTTTTTAAATGTTAACATTTTTTAGTAGTTTACTTACTGAACCAACATATATCTGGGTAGAATCATTTTTATTCTTTCATAATCCTGACTGTCTTATACTTATTTATCTTATATTATACTATATTTCACTTTGAAAATCCCCACTATTTAAACCTGTTTATGTTTTTTGGATGGTTGCACTCACACGATGCTTTCACTTCCTCTGTACTGGTGTGTTGGTCCTAGTGGTGTAGTGGTAACCATATTTACCTTCTAAACCCAAGATTGTGGGTTCACCACGGCCAGATTCGATGGATTTTTGCAGGTGTAAAAATCCTAAGTATGATTTCCTTCAGAAGGGAATTAAAGCCATTGGTCCCATGTTGTACATTTGCGACACATAAAAGAACCTCAAGCCTGAAAAAAGAGGCCCTTAAACAAAACTTGTTGGCCATTTCACGCCATGAATTGAAAGGGACGCTGATGACCTGAGATGTTAAAGAGCATCCATAAATAAACCAAAATCATCTCTCAGTAGTATTGTAAACAAACTTTTTTCACTTATTTATACTGGCATTTGTCTTCACTTTTTTCCCCCCCAGATCCACTTTTAGTTAAACATCACCATCAAATTCCATTTATTACCATTTCAAGCAGATAGTAACAGAAATAAAATATGCTGTTTGCAGATGAACCTCTAGTAACACAGTTAACACGGTTTGTTTGGTTTACTTCAAAGTTTGTAACCATGACTAATTTTACAATGCTACCACCAATGAGAAAATCAATATATTTTGAAACAGGAAAGCTAAATTGGTTCTCTTAAATGTCCCTAGGGTCAATATAAGCATATGATTGTAAAAATGTGCAGCAACAGGGCAGATTCTGTTCCATGAGGGACACTGAAAAACAATGAATTGCGGGATGGTCCTACAAAATTAGGGACATTTGGTCACCCTAGCAACAATGATTATTAGTAGGCTACTTAAAATGAGAGTAGATAAAGCAATATTTTGATGGCCAAGTTTAAATTAAAAATACTTGTGCGTGCAAAAATATAGATATGAAAGTGCTTGTGAGTTTTCTGTCAAGCCAGATAATGGGAATGTATCTACATGAATGCTAATCTTTAAAATGTGTGCATCATATGTTTGTGTGATAGTGTTTTATGTAGCATTAAATGTAAATATATTTTATAATGAACTTAATATAATAAATATTTTAAACAAAATAAGTGATCATGAAATTAAATATTCTACTCCTATTCCCAAAACCTTTTTATGGGGTATCCATCTATTAGGTCTTAATTGCTTCTTTTGGTGAGAAATTTATGTTAAAAACATAGGTTCTATTTGCGAATAATATGGTAATGAAAAGCAAAAGTTCATAAATAATGGATTTAAAATATAACATTTGCCATCTGAGATATTTGTATTTTGGAAACTTGTCGTGTATTTTTATATTTTGTCCATTGTACTGCAGTTTGTTGAATGAAAAAGTCATAAAAAATTAAATTCTTATAGCATATTCTATCTTTACAGATCCATACTAGTTGCTGTAAATTTTTGGAAAACGTGCTTAATATAAATTTTCTTGGAATAAGTGTTGATGGTGATCATTATCACAACCTCAAATATGAAAACAGGAATAGCTATTCAGGGAAACTATGGGATTTCATCCCTCTGAATAAAATTTAAAATTGAACGGATGAGTTTTATTTCAACAAATAACGTTACAATTAAATTTACATCCCCCCACCTTTATAACTAGTTTTATAACTTCATAATATATATCAATCAAAAAATGATACATTTTCAATAAATTGTCATTTAGTTTTGCCAATTTAACTTATTGCTGAATACTTGTTTTCAACTCATCAGCAGTTTCCTACTGGAATATGTGGAAGACTTGGGTTCAACTATTCTGTTTAAGTTTATTACAAATATATCTCAACTAACTACATAATATATTACACTCAAATATACGTACATTTGAATGAATTTATTTCTTAGAAGCAATTTCATGCAATTTTCGTTAACAAGTAAACCTGTTAAAATCAAAGTAATCAATTTAAATGTCCATGTTCTCAATACATGTAAACTAACTGCTATTCAAACATTTAAATTTCTCACATAATCACCCTGACTTTATGGAGTTGCATTCCTTTTGTACCCCTTTACAATTAGCACCAGATTTATAGTATGTAATATACATACTATATAGGATATTTATTCCTCCTAGGTAGTACAATTATTGACATTATTGTCCCCATTTGTCTTGCCCACTTTCCATAACCATTATTGTCTTACCTTGCTTATGTTATTTTCTAAGTTTCTTAATATTTCCATCTGATTTTAGATTTAAAATACTTCTACCTCATTTCATTGGTAAGTTTTCCCACTTTCGTAATAGGAAGTGTTCTCTCCAAAACTTGGTTTGCTTACATTCAAATATACAATGCCAAGTATTATCTGGTTCTTCACACAGGACACATTCCCTTAATATATCCATTTTTTATTCCATTTAAGTAAGTTACTCCTGTTCCAAAATATGCCAGTCCTTCCCTTCCTGCCTTATTGCAGATTTCAATATATCATTTTCTTCCCCACATATTCTTAGTGCTATATAATTTCAGAGATTGTTTTACATTAAGATTAGCCCATATTTCTTGTTTTTCAATATGCTCAATTCATTTTTTATGTCTATCCAAAATCCTTATCCCATTCTTTCCCCCTCATACCAATTGATCGCATACCCACTTCTTGTAGAATATTTTGTAATTTAGATTTTCAAGTTTCTCTTCCGTTAATTTTTCTACCAAACACTGATTAATGATATTCTCCTCTTCTAGTCTCTCTTTTCTATACGAATATTGCAGTACTCTTTCTGTGACACCCAATCTTCCTAGTTCTATTGGAGCAACCTTGTTACGTGAAGATCTAGATAAGCTTATGACAATTATACAAAATAGTCTATTTATCATGTTTATCTCTTTCCTTCTGGCCCCCAGTTTCTATTCCATAGATCTTTAGATCTTTCAGCTCTCCACTATTGAACCATATATTCTTTCTAACCATTTTACTTGCATATTTGCTATTTTAATTATACAAGATCTATTACATTCTGGCCGTTTTCCTTTCTGCTAATGCTTTTCTTTTTTGATCGCTTCATTTCCCATTATTAAACAATCTAACACTCAGGTAATCAATTTTCTTGACAGCTTAAATTTCTGTGCCCTCCCACCACCATTTCTCCTGTTTTTTAATTTGAAACCTTTTTTTCTTTAGTTTTGTTTATCTTGAGACCCCATTCTCTACATAATGAACCTATAGCTTCAAGTGATCGTTTTAATCCTACTTGTTAAAGAACCTCTTACCAGATCTTTTGCACAGAGCAAAACTGGTATCTCTGTGTTAATTATGTACATTACTTTTACTAATTTCTTCTAAAACATCATGAATAAATGAGATTGAAGAGAACTGAGCTTAATTTACATCCTTGTCTTAGACCTACATTGTTTGATATTTTTTCTGTAACCCTTCCCCTTTCATATTTAATAAAAAATTCATTTTCCTTATAAATATTTTGAATTATCTTTATAAAGTTCTGACCTATTTCTTTTTTTTCTTAGTTTGATCCAAAGTGCTTCCCTAGAAATTGTGTCGAAAGCTTTCTGTAAGTGAAAAAAACAAAAACAAATATATTGTACTTCTTTTGTTAATAAGATATTAATTAATAAAGTTCAAATTATAAAAATATTGTCAACTGTTCTTTTACCTTTCATTAATCATGATTGAAATACTGAAATTTTCCTTTCTTTCTCTGCCCATTCTTGTAGCCTTTTTGCTGACACTCCAGTGAAAACTTTCCCAATAATTGAAATGATTTACATTTAAATATTGTACTTACGAAGCTGTTGACAATGGAATGGTAATATATCCTAAACTTAGGTATCCATTTTTTACACTAAACTCCATTTACTTACTACATTTGTAAGTAAATGGAGTTTAGTGTAAAAAATGAATACCTAAGTTTAGGATTTACATTTAATTCCTCTATAATTTGCTGGGTTTCTAATATCTCCTTTACATTTATAATTGGCATTACAATTCCCACTCTCCAAATTTTGGGTATTTTTCATTCTTCAAAGATTAAGTTCACTAACTAAACTAATATGTTTAATCTCTCTAAGTCTTTTACCCAAGCTTTCTAACATTCCCCTGTGATACCATAATTCCACATGCCTTGTTAGGTTTTAACATTTTGATTTGTTCCAGAACTTCAATTAAAGTAATTTTGCTATCTAACAGGTCTAATTTCCATGGATCATCAAATCAAATTGTTTTTCGTCACACTCTTCCTTATTTGCTTCTAATAGGCACCTGTATCCCCATATTTTTTTAAAATCTATATCTATCTCCTCCCTCATTTATCTCCATCTCTGTACACTTTTCCTTGTTTCTGAGCATTCTTTATCTGACCAGCTGTCATTCACTTTTAGCCTGCTCTCAAAAACTTTCTCGTTGGTCCTGGTGGTGTAGTGGTAACCATACTTGCCTTCTAAACCCAAGATCGCAGGTTCAAATCCGACCAGGATCGATGGATTTTTTCAGGCATAAAAATCCTAAGTATGGCTTCCTTCGGAAGGGAAGTAAAGCTGTGGGTCCCATGTTGTACATTTACAGCACGAAAAATAATCTCAAGCCTGAAAAAAAGAGGCCTCTGAGCAAAATTTGTCAGCCATTTCATGCCCTGAATGGAATGGGATGCTGATGGCCTGAGATGTTAAAGAGCATCCATAAATAAATCAAATTAAAAACTTTAATTTTGTTTCCTGCTCTTTTGATGGCCTCCTCTATACTAGAAATACTTCCTTCAACTTTTCTGTCCTCTAATGATATTGACAAATTTCTTTCCCACAAACGTTTCGCTTCTTATACAAATGAGTGAGTATTAGGTGACACTAAAACTGCACTAACTGGTTAATTCTCCAGAACATATTTATAAAGAGCATCCATAAATAAATCAAATTAAAAACTTTAGTTTTGTTTCCTGCTCTTTTGATGGCCTCCTCTATACTAGAAATACTTCCTTCAACTTTTCTGTCCTCTAATGATATTGACAAATTTCTTTCCCACAAACGTCTCGCTTCTTATACAAATGAGTGAGTATTAGGTGACACTAAAACTGCACTAACTGGTTAATTCTCCAGAACATATTTCAAGAGCATTCACTCTCATCTTCAGCTGGGGACCGACTAACTCTAGCAGGTGACATAGTGGCATCTGGTGGTTCCATTAGATAATGGAACAGAAATTCCATTGGTGGAATGCCAAAATTCATAACTCCATGTTTATTTTTCAAAATATAAATCTTTTCCCATATTGCCAATTCCTTGGGATAGGTGGTAGCTTTTAACGGTTTGGCTTCTCCTGTGATATCATGATCATAAGTCCAAAAGTGATTCTGCAACTGCTGATTTATCCACTTGTTTATATCTTAAATTTCTGAAGTGTTCTTTGATGCTTTTCTACAAATTTCGTATTGTTTTGTCTGTATCTATCTGATACACTCCTGACCTCTTGCTGGGTGGAATAATGTCCTTTATGGTGCTGTTCAGAAGCTTTCTAAGGAATTGGAACTTGAACTTGTGGTAAATTGGATGGTAGGTGAAACTTTTGAATTTGTATTCTTCTTTTGTGTTTTTCAGTATGGAAACTTCCCTTATCCCTTTTGGTCTTTTAGATTTATTGATAATTTTTATCACTGTGTCTTTGTTGAAACCGTTGATTATAGCTGTCTTTATTATTTGTTTGTATTCTATTTTGTACTCTGCTTCTGTGAGTGGAATACTCATCATTCTGTGTGCCTAACTGTGAAATACTGCATACTTATGTGGAGTGGGTTTATAACTCTCATTTTTATGTAGTTTTTCTTATGTGTTTCTTTTCTGTAAATTCCAAAATTCAAACAATCTCTATTTCTTATAATTTTTAAATCTAGAAATGGTAGCTAACCATTTCTTTCTTCTTCTATGGTAAATCGCAAAAATGTCATCCACATACCTATACCATGACTTGAAAATTAAAGGGAAGGCTTTTGTGGTATGTATTTCAAATGAATTCGTGAATAACTGTGCTAGAAAAGGGTTTCCTTTTCCTGGAACTTATTGGTAATATTTTTTGTTGAAGCTGAAGTAATTTTGTTTAATGCAAATATTAGTAAGTTTTAATGAGTCTTCTATTTCTTCTGTTTTTAAATTTATTGATGTTAACCATTTTTTTAGCATAAGTTTCTCTGTAGGTATGCTCGGGAATAAGGCTTTTACATCAAATGAAACCATTATATCCTTAGCCATAATTCTGCTATTTTTAAGTTTTTGACTAAATCAACTGAATTTTTAATGCTCAAACTATGGAATCTCTTAAAAGAATTGAAGACTTTGATCAATTTTTTTGCTACCTGGTATGTGGATGAATTGATATTGTTTATTACTGGTCTCATGCTGTTACATTTTTATGTATTTTACTTAGTGCATAAAGCGTGGGTAGTACTGGATTATTCTGTGTGATATTCTGTTTTTCAGTAGTGGATAGTGTTTTGATTAATTAAGAATAAATTAATTGTTTCACTATATTAGTTCCAACATGAAATTTATTTTGAATTTAATAACAGCTTCTGTTAAAGTTTTAATCGAAGTTCTACCTTGTGTACAGATGTATAAAGAGAAAACTATCAACAACCCCTGTTCCACCTAAGCCAACTTCTTGCTATGGCTATCTGCTGTCATTTACTATGTCAAATATAAAAATAGCATTAAAAATGCTGTAAATGACTTTGATAAAACCCTACTCATGAGATTTGGTCTCTAAAAGATAAGAATTGAACCTTTCTGGCCCAGGTTTCTAATAATTTATAGAAAAAGGGTAAATTTTATTCTTTAGAAATGGTTTTCAAACATTGCACATGTGTAGCCCAATGGTTTTATCATTGGCACAATAAGCTGAAGATGCAAGGTTCACTTTATAACTTTATTATACTTTCAAATCCTCATCCACACACAAGCATTAGGTGAAAAACATCTAAATAATTTAATTTAATATCTGAAATGTATTTTTTACTTTAACGCAGGAATAGAATATTTATTATGTAAATACAGGGGACTTCGACATTGCTGCATTGTTATATTAGCCAATTTGCCATGGTTATGAGGCAGTGCTATGCTCCGAGACAAGATAACTTCCCAGGTCTGCTTTAACCTTCTCTTGTATACTTCTGCATAACAAGGAGGTACAAAGTACAGCTTCACACCCTCGGGTAAGCACTTTAGGCATCTTAGTAGCTAGAAAGTGTGATGGACATAAACATAACATGAAATATCAGCTTCTTATTAAATTTATTTGCAGACAATAGTAAATAATTACATACAATGGATATTTTTTATACATTGCTATCTAGATGTATCACAGAATAATATTCTATGGAGATGGTTTGTTAATTCTGGGATAGCATGTATGTAGGATGAGTCAAAATAATTTAGACAATTAGACAGGAATTTTATAAACATTTACATAGCAGAAATCAACAGACCATCTTTTCAAGTTTTAAAGCATAATGGTTGGGCATGTTTACATCTACTTTCACTGTGCAGGTTCTTGCAATCAAGAGGCCATCTCATTCAACCAGATCTCAATCACTTTAACATTTTCTTATGGGGCATCATTAAAGACAAAGTTTATGAATCTTATTTAACAACTGGCATAGATGACTTGAAGATTCGCATCAGAACGACTGTAGAGACAATGAACATAGCCATGTTACATTTTTTTTTTTTTTTTTTTAAATTCTACCTAATGCCAGTTTTTATTACTGAGGCACCACAGGCAGTGTACACTGATGATACATGAGATAAATGATATATTCGGAAAGGATTTTTTAAGGAAGGAAATATTCGACCTAAGTTTAGGGTACCTCCCCAGCATTTGTCATTTATGAGAACTGAGGAAAATCTGGAAAAACCGTCAGGTCCTGGTGGAAATCGAACCCCAGATCTCCAGCTCATTAGTCTGCACCTTAAAGACCTTGGCCACCTGTGACAGTATGTTATACTATGTTTGGGGGGAGGGAGCTCGATTACCAAATGGACATTTATGAGATAAAAGATGCTCATAATTAACATTTATAACATGTAATATATATAAAACATTTTTTTTACACAGTTGCTGCTTATAAGTGTACATTTAGTTTAAGAAAATATTCCATAAAATTTAACAGTAAATTTTTTTAAATCATCTTAATTATTTAGATTCAACCTGTACTGTAGTACTAGGAAGAAAATTCAAGTCACTCTGCACCTTTAAGGACCTGCTCCCTCTTACCAGAATCTAATAAATTCAAATTGCCTTTTGCCACTCTCATCTATATGGACTTGAACTGAAGTATATTTGTAGCATCAGAAAATGAATTGCATAATAGCACTTGCTTATTTATGTATAAGCATACAAAGAAGAAATAATTAATAAATGAAGAAATAAAAGTTCCACCCTGGCAGCAGAAAAATTATTCTTCGCCAGAAATTCTTTTCGATTCACTTTGGTTTGTCTCCTCCTAATCCTCATTTAAATGCACTGCTAAGAGAAATTCCATTCAATTCGCTTCTGCTAAGTGGAGTGCTCCATAACCCTCTGCAACTATGGACTGGGTCTGCTCATCAAAGTAAGGAGCATCTAATGACCAAAGGTGCAAGATCTTTACTTCATGTAAAATGTGATGAAATAAATGCTAATTTCTGGTAAGGTTTTCTACAGTGTGATCAGAATGAATAATACAAAATTGGCTTCATATACACAAAACTTTATTAGCATGATAAGTAGATTATTCACTATGTTCCATATACAGAATCTTTACTTTGGTTCTGCATTATTACTTAACTTGTACAAACAATGATTAAATAGTATTGTTATATTTTTTCTGTGATTATGTATTTATAATATCTTAGTAAAATACATTCTGAAGGTTACCAGAAATATGCCTGAATTGAAAATCACATTTAAAAAATTAAATGCTAACCAATCTCATAGATATAACCATCTGCACACTTAAGTATTTTCAAAATAATTTAAAGTTAACTGCTCATAAGCTTACATTGATTTGTATATTGAAATTTACATAAATACTTTAATTGATAGCAGAATATAATTATGGTGTCCAGGTTTTTTAATTTTTTTAAATATTAGATTACAAGATCTTTGCTTTGTTGCATATAGAGCTGCCATCAAAGAAATTGCCAAGTTCTAATACTCATCTCATAATTTAGTTTTAATGTGCTAAACGGTGAACTACTCTCAAAATTTTCTTGCAACTGGGATGTAAAAATCTAATTAATACTTTTATTCTTTACCTTACTCTATACAAATGCAGAAAAATATCAGCACTTTCGAGGTGCTACAGCAATACAACACCAAATGACTCAAGAAAAGCCTATTCTAAAAGTTTAAGGAAAGATAAAACTATGTGAGCAGCTTGCCTGACTGTAAGCAGATAAATATCTTTGATACGGAATTTACAATAAGAAGTTTTAAGTGAAAAATATTTAAATTTTGTTATAACTAGCATAGAAAAATATTTTCAAACAGTTCAGATTATAGTACAAAGTTGCAGCACCATAATGTGATGTCTGGCAGATTTTCTTCTCAGTATTTAAGGGAATGTAATAGTAAAGCTTTCTGATATATGATATATAATGCCCTGAGGTTTTACAAGCAAATAATGAACAAGATTCAAAATCTGCCAAACATTACACTCTCCATGCATCTGATTTAATCTTAATAAAAATAAAAGAGGATTATCTTTTACAGACTTGTCAGCACTGTCATTTTGATTTCCACAGAAATAGTATAGCTTGTACTATTACTACTTTAAGCATTAAAATTCTCTTCTGGAGAATTAATAGATTAAAAACCAAGGCACACTTTAAGTTCCCAAGGCACTGTTTGAAAAGGGGAAAAAAAAGGTTACTCTAAGTGTTTGAATGATAGAACTTAATATAATCAGGACAAATTGCATTACCTTACATATACATAGCCATCATTTTATACATTGCGTGACATATATATATATGTCACATGTAAGATACAATATATTTTTTGTTTGTAAATATATTACTAAAATATTTCAACTCGTGACACTATGCAGTTTATACAAATTTATTTATATACATATAATCATGCAAAGCAAAACATTACAGCTCTACTATCTAACCATATCAAGTAAGATATTTACACTATTGTCTCCATTAATTTAATGGGCCAGATAGTAAAGCATTGTTAATATTCTGATGTAAATGTATCATTCGGAAATACATTATCTGCATTAAAATTTACTATCAGAAGGCACTAGTAGTTGCATTTTCAATATTCATAAATGCTTTACTAATTTCATTAACATTCAGTACTCCAAATACTTCAGTGTTATATTTAAAAATACTTTCTTTTTTTTAGTTATAGCATATTACAAAACTACATCACTGGTGTTCTTTAAAATAGATTAAGATATGTAGAGTGCAACATATGAATAATAAAAGTTCCCTCTCGCCATTGTAATGCAAACTGTTTAATTTATTTACCTTTCCCATGATTATATGGGATCCTAAAATATATACTGTTTTTAACCTAAATTTAGGTATTCATTTTTTACACTAAACTCCATTCACTTACACAAAAGTAAGACGCGTTTCGGGAGAATTTCTCCCATCTTTAGTTGCTCACTGAACCACCGTTAGAAATAATGGCTGGACAAACGGATGTTCCTGTGATGGCCTCTGTTGGTTGAAGTAGGAAGTTGCTGAGTTCATCCATAGGAGGAAACTCGAAATTCATTAGGTTTTCTCTATTTTTTAATATGAACATTTTTTCCCAAGTGATAACTCCACACTGAAAAACACAAAAGAAGAATACTAATTCAAAAGTTTCACCTACCATCCAATTTACCACAACAAGTTCAAGAAGATCTTCAAAGAAGATGGGATAATGTTAGCCCCAAAGACAGATACATCAAGAATTTATTAGGTTGCACAGTAAAACACTCCATACCAACAGAACAGAAATCAGGAATTTACGAAATAAAATGTGCAGATTGTGAACAGAGCTACATAGGCAAAACAAAAAGAAATTTGGAGGAAAGAACATTTTAGGAATATTCGGTGGATAAATCAGCAGTAGCAGCTCACTTTTGGACCAAAAACTATGAAATAAAACCGGGAATTAAACAGCCGAAACATCTTCACAACCCATTGGAGTTATCCACTTGGGAAAAAACTTTCATATTAAAAAATAGAGAAAACCTAATGCATTTTGAGTTTCCTCCTATGGATGATCTCAGCAACTTCCTACTTCAACCAACAGAGGCCACCACAGGAACATCCATTTGTCCAGCAATAGTTTCGAGTAATGGCGGTTCAGTGAGCAACTGAAGATGGGAGAGGTTCTCCCGAAATGCATCTTACTTTTGTGTAAGTGAATGGAGTTTAGTGTAAAAAATGAATACCCCAGTTTAAGTTATATTGCCACTCCATTGTCAACAGCTTCGTAAGCACAATATTTATATACTGTTTTTGTTACTATTTATAAACTGTGCTGAAAACAAGACAATAAAAATCACCAGTGATGTGTTTTACTTTAATATGACTAGGGGGAAATTCAAGTCCTTTTATAATGAAACAAGTAACTGTCTTTTGGTTCAAGAACCAATTTGATTATCTTCTAAGTTACTGGTATGGGTTTACTGCAAATTACTATTAGAAAGCTTGGATAACATCTTATTTTTATATGTATCAAAGGAAAAACAAAGTGAATTACACATTCCTCTGCAATTAGGCAGCACATTGAAGTTTACTGCAGCTCATTGCCTGGTACAGGAAATGCATTGAATAACAAGTGCGCGTCTTTATCGTCGATAGCGTCCGAGGTATGCTTTGCAGTTGGGACAGTTGTGGTGGACATCCATGCATTCATCGATACAGCAAGGGATAAGACAGCATCCTAACCAGCAACTGAAAATATAAACAATACAAAATATTTTAATATATTATAATTTAAATCTAAAAGCAGATTTTAACACACACACAAGTGGGCCCGATCTACCAACCTCAGATGTACTTTTCATAGAAACTCAAAATTGATGAAATATGAAAATTTGTTGCAACCTTTGTACATCTAATGTATTTAAAATAATTACATTTTTCCTTATATGTCTATGTTTGTTACATTTTAAACATAACTTAACATTACAGTATTATTTTTTTTATTTATGCTACAAGGAAATAGTATGCCAACTAGATTTAAATAATTCATTTGCTCCTAATATCAGCTCAACATAGATATTGGAGGACTTCAAGTTGATTACATTACATGAAGTTACAGTTTTACTTGAATACAAATCACTCATGTGGAATCAGCAGTTCCTGAGCAAAGTATTGGACTGTAACTTTTCAAATAAAATGTATCAGTTTAAACTGAAAACCAAATTGTGATAATTTTAGTTCAAACCAGTGTACAACTTTTCCCTGAAGTATGAGCTTTACTTTAGGAATAACATTTAAAATCAAATATATAAACAAACATATTCTCTCTCCAGTAGATAAAATACTCGTTTTATCTGTGTTGATTCCTGAATATTTTAAAATTGAAAATACATATTCTACTTACTATGTAATGTGATCGTCATACTGATCCAAGTAATTAAATGTGTAATTTTTTCCCAAAAGTAAGTTTAGAAACTTACTTATGGGTGAGTAAAATTAATACAGTTTGTGAATTAAATAACTAAGAAAATATTAAAATTTATAAAATATATTACTTTAATATTATGGAATTTCTGCAATGTTAAAATATTTATGAAAACTATTGCTGAGTCATCCTTTCACCCAATTCTTTAAAATGTATTGAAGGAATAAGCATGCAAAACAATTTTTTAATTTGCATTCTAATAAACTTTAATACTGTTAAATCGATATTTAATTGGAACTTTTACAGTGAAGCTATTCATATAATTAAGTGTGTATAGTTTGATTCAGTCATACAATGATCTTAATTATTAATAATTTTATTTATTTTCACAGGATGTTGAAAGGAATGCAGAAAAATTTGCACTTTTCCAGACTTAAGCACTTAATTCCCCCAAATTGCACCTTCTAGTATCACTGATTTTCAATTCATATTTAAACGTTCAAATACACAACTTACCCAAGTAATGCAATCACTACTCCAGATATGTAAGCAATGAGTCCTGGCTCTGTTTTTGTTGCAGTGTCTATTTCAGCATGGCAATAAGGACATATCATGTGAGTTGGTTGTGGACCTACAGGCACTACTGTTGTGACTATTGTAGGACCACCAGACACTGTTGAAAAGAAATTGAAGTTTATGCACTGCTTACTTTCTCATTTCAAACATGCTAAAACATTAAATTATGATCTACCAATTATGGGTGATAATTGATCATTTGGCCATATGAGCTTTGCTTAAGTCCCTTATAAAATTAATCTGAACAGTAACTGAGACTACTTTTGCATTGAATATATGTTACAAAATACATTTTTTGCTACAATGTGTGCAAGGTTTTCTGTCATGAAAATAACAACCATGTTTTCAATGGTTAGCATCAAGAAGCTTGATGTGCACAATGAAGACGGGGTTCAGAAATATCAACGATTGTTAGCCATTTCACATTGAAATTAAGTGATCATGTGGTATGCTCAAGGAAAATGTGGCATGTTGTCTTCTACTGTGTTGAAAATATATGCTATTTTTGGTTTTCCCATTTTTTGCTCCTCTCAATTGTGGCTTACATACTTTTGTGCAACTTTTATGTTATTTGTTACAAAATCAGACATTACGTTTTGTCACACTTGTATAAACTTAACTTACATGACTGTCCGGGAGTGAACGGGCTGGATGGTGGCACCCCTCCAACTGCTTGAGAATAACTTGGTGGTGCAGCTGGCGGTGGACCATATGCCGGAGGTGCTGTTGGTTTGCTCATTTTTAAGTCTCACCCAAGAAACTTACAATGCGATTTTTATCAGGAACAAAGTACGCGAAGGCAAAATACGTCCCTGTAAGAATAGTGTGTGTCATCATCACAATGTGGGCGTACCCAAATAAACCTCTTTTGATAGGTATATGTTTTCTTTTCAAATGAATAACTATCATATTGGCCATATTCCAAATACTATTCATTTCCTACATTTCCTAGAAATGGCAAACGCATTTCTTGTTTGCATGACTACGAGTTTTTTTTTTTATTATTATTATTAAATAACAGACACGACCAAGCCCATGTCCTAAATTTAGAACGGAATTTTTTCACAATTTTGTGTAACCTATGAAAATAATTACAGAGTTACAAAAATCTGATATTCACACACGATGCCTTACCTTCTGTTTACTGGACTTCCGTAGATATTACACGGACTTCGTGAAACCAAGTGTAATTTTTATTTGGGGATTTCCTTCTGCAGCTCTAATCTGTTTTATGACGCAATGCACCATCACACAAGGCAACCAACATATTCCTGTTGCAACACATAAAAAGGATATATATCATTGATGAGATTGACAATTATTTTAAAATGTTTTGTTTATTATTTAATTTATTAGACAATTTATTCTATTTTAATTGCTCCAGAAAAACACGTCCTTTACTTCTATGGAAATGTTTCTTTTTCTGCAAATGGCATTGGTCAACGTGTATAGCAAATTGGAAAGTGAAGTGCAAGGAGTAGTACACGAGAAGCTGTGATCGAAAGTGATTAATAAAGGAGGTGGAGTTAGATTTTGTTTAGCTAACATAAATTGAAAGGTATTTGGAAGGTGGAGCATTTTAAAGTTAATTTAAAGACACTCAAAGTGGCATTACTTAAGTTTCTTTTACGATCGTCTTTGAATTTTGATGTTATCATAAGTTTGTTTACGTTAAATGCCTGCTGCATGTGAAAATCCACGTCATGCTTTAGGAAGATACACTTGCAAAGTAAAAAGGCTTGAGGCACGATTACTAAAATATATCTGTGTTGTGTTGGATAAACAATTTAATGAGTTCGTTGTTTGGGTATATCTCTAAAGATATACCCTTGTGATCTCATATCGCTAACCATAATGCTTTGTTTAGTTCCTGGAGCGTTCAGTGAATTCGCGAAATCACAGATTTTTTTTTTTAATAAAAAAGATAAAATGGTGTTTAACACCCGTTTTTACTACTGAGGCACCACAGGCGGTAGACACCGATGATACATGAAATGAAAGAATTTTTTTTTAAGGAAGGAAACGTTCGCCTAGGTTTTGGGTACCTCTCCTGCATTTGCCATTTACGAAGACTGAGGAAAACCTGGAAAAAATCTGAGGGAGGATGGTCCTGGCAGGATTTGAACCCAGACCTCCCGCCCACCTCCGCGCCTTAACAACCTCAGCCATTAATGGCGATCAGTTATAGACCTAGGAACATAGAGCTTGTCATTTACAATAACCACAGTAGCATGCATTCAACATTTACAAACAATATTGTGTACATCTGCATAAATGGTTACAGTAAAAATGAAAAAGCAACACCTAGAACAACTCGGTCAAAACAATACTAGAGAAGCAGAAATAGACTAATCAGTCACAAATTTTACTGTATACCTATTTAAATATACAATGATGTAAAAGTATTACATTGTTTTTAAATCAATATATTGTCACTCATATATTCCTTTGCAGAATAATAGGCCTTTACACAGATGTTTTCTAAAAGCAGATTTGAAGGATTTACCATTGTTTATCAAGGATTTTAGGCTAGAGTGAAGAGCATATTGCACTAAAATGAATTTGTAATAAATTCCTTTTTGATGGCAAGAAAGTGTTGAAACTTGTGTAGATTTGATTTTTGTCAAGTATTCTTTTCATGTATATTTTGTACAAAATTTTCTTTATTATATTAAGTTCATAACTAACTGCTGATTTCAGTAAGGATGATCATGTTATAATGTTATAATTGTTGATGGTGCAGGTAATAGACTTGAGAAAGATAATAATCATCAGATTGAGCAAGATCTTGGCGACATCAGCACTAAAAGCAGGCATATCAATGAAGTTTCTGGGACTGTTAGATAGGCATGATAGGTCTCAGCTTCATAGGAGGGTGCGGAATATAAATCTGAGGCTTGAGGATGCATAAATGAAACCCACAAACTCCCACATTTGTATGATAGATGTAAATCACCTAGGTAGAGATAACTTTACTGTACATGGCCTGCATTTGAATTCTAGAGGCAAAAAGCAGCTTTAGCTTCTTATTGCTGACAGAATCAAGGATAGGATTCCTGTTGTTGTTAATAGTTCAAGGTCCTGTTTTTTAGGATAAAGACACCTGATCCAGGCCAGAAATTAATTAAGCCAAATTTAATAACAGTTAATGTTAATTCAAATGACAATCGTAACAATGATAATGATTGCACAGAAAATGAAGTAAAATTTAAGAGTATTAAGCAAGCAATAAACAATCTTTATATATTTCATCAAATAATTAAAGGACTGAAAAGTAAAACAGATGAATTATCAACCAGCTTAATTTGTGACAGTATAAAAACCATATTATCTGCATATCCGAACATGATTTGAAACAACAGGAATTATCACAATTGTCATTACATGGTTATTGTTTGGGAGCAGGAGCATCAAGGAAAAAACTAAATAATGGAGGAGTTTGCATTTATGTAAGGCTGGATGTACCATACAAAACATTAGATATATCAAAATTTAATTCAGAACAGAACATTGAATAATGCACAATCTAATTGGATAGTAAAAATAATTGTAATTGCTATTTATCTCTCACCATTAGGAAACTTTGAAACTATCTTGAACTATCTTCTTGAAACTTGAAGATACCTTAAACTTTTTATTTAAGCATAAGAATGAAATAATTATATGTGGGGACATGAATATTGATTACTTAATGCCAAGTATTGGAATGAATTGACTGAATTCCCCTCTTACTGCATATAATATGGTGCATACAATTAATTTTCCCACCAGGATTGATATAAACTCTAGCATAGCATTAGATAATATATTTGTAAAGTCAGACAAACTATCATAATATTCTGGTCTCTCTGACTGACCATGATGCTCAAGGAATAGTGAAAAAGGCTTCTACAATAAAACTCAAAATGTTATAGATATAGAAAATATAGAGATATTATGATGCAAACCTCAGTAAAATGGCGCAGACACTTTAACAAGAATCGTGGAATAGTGTCTTCAGTGTAAATGATGTTAATAGTAAATTCAACAATTTTTTACACATTTTAAAATTGCATTTTGAAGCATATTTTCCACAAAAAATTAAAAACAGTTATAATAGGAGCAGGGAATGGTTAATCCAAGGAATTAAAAAATCTTGTCAACATAAAGACAATTATATAAGACCCTAAATTAAAAATATATTTTAAAAAGTATTGTAAGATACTGAGGAAAGTCATAAAAGCAGCAAAAGGCCTCCATTATCAAACACTTATCAGTCAGTCAAAAAAACAAAATAAAAATTATTTGAAATGTAATAAAACAAGAAACAGGCAAAAATTTTCAACAAGATGATGCAATAATCTGAAGCATTAACAATCAAGAGATACAGTACCCTGCAGATGTAGCAAATGTGTTTAATGATTACTTTCTTAATGTAAGAAAAAATTTATATTCTGGTGATAAAAGAAAGGTATTAAACATTTTACAATCATCAATTTCCAATAGAAATTACAAGCGGCGTTTAATAAGTAATGCAACACATTTTTTTTCTTAAAGCAGGTTGGTTTTATTCAGGATTCAAATACAGCATGTTATTCCCAATGTTTTGGCTACAAAACCCTATTTTTCAACATAATCTCTGTTCGATGCTACAGCCTTATGCCACCTTGATGGGAGGCCCTGTATGCCTGCATGGTACCACTCTACAAGTCTATGTTGGAGCCAACATCTTGCTGCATCAACAACTTCCATATCATCCATGTAGTGCTTCACATGGAGTACATTTCATTGGGCCAAACAGGTGGAAGTCGGAAGGTGCGATATCCGGACTGTAGGGTGGATGAGAAAGAACAGGCCACTGAAGTTTTGTGAGCTCCTCTCGGATGCGCAGACTTGTGTGAGGCCTTGTGTTATCATGCAGAAGAGAAGTTCATTTGCATTTTTGTGGCTACGAACATGCTGAAGTCGTTTCTTCAATTTGCTTAGAGTAGCACAATACACTTCAGAGTTGATCGTTTCACCATGAGGGAGGACATCGAACAGAATAACCCCTTCAGAGTCCCAGAAAACCGTAGCCATGACTTTACCACCAGCTGAGGGTATGGCTTTGAACTTGCTTCGAAGGAGAGTGGTGTGGTGCCACTCCATGGATTGTCGTTTTCTTTCGGGTTCGAAGTGGTGAACCCATGTTTCATCGCCTGTGACAATATTTGACAAAAAATTTGTCACCCTCAGCCTCATAACGAGCAATCAATTCCGAACAGATGGTCCTTCTGTGATCTTTATGGCCGTCAGTTAGGCGTCGAGGAACCCAGTGAGAACAAACCTTCGAGTACCCCAACTGGTGGATAAGTGTGTCAGCACTACCAACAGAAACGCCAAGTTGAGCAGTGAGATATTTGATTGTGATCCGTCGATCACCTCGAATAAGAGAGTCCGCACGTTCTAACACTGCAGGAGTCACAGCTGTGTGCGGCCAGCCGGCACGCGGGAGATCAGACAGGTTTGCTCGACCTTATGTTGATGACCCATGCCTCGCTCAACGACTTACCGTGCATTTGTCCACTGCCAGGTCTCCGTTGACATTTTGCAAGTGCCTATGAATACCTGTGATGCTCTGATTTTCCGCCAAAAGAAACGCAATAACTGCTGTCTGTTTGGAACGCACCTCCGTTACAGGCGCCATTTTGAAGGCTAGTTATAGCGCTGCCACCTATCGGAAATTAATGAAACTGTATGAGGTGAAGTGGGAATATTTAAAGATGTCCTACACAACATATAAATTTTTTTTCAACCAAAATTGGCCAAGAAAAAAAATGTGTTGCATTAGTTATTGAATGCTCCTCTTAGTAATATTAGAAAACTAAAATCAAAAAACTCTTCTGGCTATGATGAGATCAACAGCAAAGTCATAAAGGCCTGTGCAAAGGAAATTAGTACTCCCCTTAGTCACTTGTATAATGAATCTTTAACATTGGGTGTATTTCCTGAGATGCTAAAATATTCAATATTGAAGCCTCTATCCAAAAAAGGAGAAAAGATAAATGTCTCTAATTATAGACCTATAGCTATTTCATCTAGATTTTCTAAGGTGTTGGAGAAAGTAATGTACAGTAGGCTTTACCATTACTTTGAAAGTAACAATATTCTAGTTAATGATCAGTGGATTTAGAAAAGGAATTTCAACAGAAAATGCAATCTGTAAACTCACTAATGAAATGTTAACTGCATTTAATGAAAGAGCACATGTAGGAGGAATATTTTGTGACTTAGCAAAGACTTTTAATTGTGTCAATCATGAAATTCTGATAGATATAGCTTTCTATGAAATAAAAATTCAATATTTAAAATGGTCTATATCCTACCTTGACAAAAGGAAACAAAAAGTAGTGATAAATTACTGTCCCTTTAAAAATAAAAACAGGGCATCACAGTGGGGAATGATTCACCATGGAGTGCCTCAAGGATATGTTCTGGGCTCTCTTCTTTATCTGATATATATAAATGATCTGTCCTTACCTATCCAAGATGTGGGAAATGCTGGTGCCATTAAACTAAATCTGGTTCTGAGTTCATTGTATGCTCAAAGCAAACAAATTGTCTGTAAATCTAGATAAAACAAATGTTATGAAATTCATCACTTGTAGATCTCCAGATCCACAATTACAGATAGGACATTATAACAGTGTATTTCTACAAACCAAATATATTAAATTCTTTGGTTTAATAATTGATAAACATTGAATTGGAAAGATTGCATCCATCTTATCATATCTAAACTTAGGAATGCATGCTTTGCAATACTGCATTAGTAATGATGGAGTCAATTAAGACTTTAAAACTAGTTTAGTATGCTTATTTCAACTCAATGAAGTATGGTCTAATATTTTGGGAAAATTCAGTGAACAGAGAACATGTCTTCATATTACAGAAAAAAGTCATGAATATTCGCTGGTACACAATTTGTACAGAAACCTCTTTAGACAATTTAAAATTTTAACTCTTCCTTGTGAATATATTTTATCCCTCATGAACTTTTATATAAGAAATAAACAAAAATTTGTTCAAAATCAAAATATGCATGACAAGAATACTAGACAAAAAGCAAATCTACATCGACTGGCTTCAACACTTTCATGCCATCAAAAAGGCATTTATTATGAATGCATTTTAGTACACAATGATCTTCCCTCTAGCCTAAAAGCCGTAATAAACAATGATAATTCCTTTAAATGTGCTCTTAGAAAATACCTATGTAAAAACACTCCATTGATTTATATCAATGCATATGTAAACAAGTATATAGTAAAATTTGTATGATTGTCTGTTTTTTGTTGTTTGGTTGAGTTGTCCAAGGTGTTCTTTTTCGTTTTTATTGTAATTACTTATGTATATGTAGAAAATGTTTTGTAAATGTAGATTGAATGCTATTTTGATAATTGTACATTACAAGTTCTATGTTCGTAGGTCTCTGTGACTGCTCTGCAAACTCACTGAATGCTCCAGGAACTAAACTAAACAAAGGGATAATATATTTCACATGGAAGAATTCAAATTTCAAATTACTTAAGAAGTTTCTGCATGAATGTTTGTTATGATACCAGCAATTATTTGTACGACTTTCTTCTGTAATAGGAAGACAAACTCACTTTTAACCGAGTTTCTCCAAAATATAAGATCATATTTCATTAATGAGTGAAAATATATAATAAACTAATTTTAAAGTCTTAATAGAATTATGAGCATATTGCATAGCATGCACTGCTAAGTTTAGTTGTGAAATAATTTTTACCAATGATTCTCATATCCTTAATCATTATGCATTTCAAAATAACCATTATCAGAAGTTCTGATTTCTGTTTAAAGCATGGCATACAGCAAGGATCAGAATTGCTAATAAACCAACCAGATTTTTTGCTTTACTTTTCCTCACCTTCTCTCCACTGTATTCTAAATTAGGTTATGTACAATTTGCAGCTTCCAGCCTCAAGTCCTGCATCACTTAATTTATTTTCAGGATGAAGCTAATACTGTGTGTGCTTATTGCTGTTTCAATCTTACAAGATGCTGTGAGTCCACCAGTATCACAGAAAAAGAAGGAAGAAGAGGAAAATCAGATAGATACTGAAGATCCAGATAACCCAAATAATCAGGTATGTTTAAAAATCTAGTTGCTTCAAATAGAAACTGTGGTATCCAAAAGGTTTCAGCACTTTTTATAACAATGCATTAGCCTGTCAAAGTCTAGGATGAATGATTACAATAGATTAGAGGGAAGAGGAAAAAAAGGAGAGAAACTTTTGTCATTACAATTACATTTATCAATAAATATTGGGCAATAGATGTTCGTCCTGAGAGTACAGTCCTTGTGGTAAAGAAGATGCTGGTAACTATTCCTCTGCAGAACTTCAGTGTCCCTGCCTAAAGCAGTTGGAGTATCATCTTTATGCCGTTTGGATGTTCTAAGGTCATGAAATGATCTTTAATTTGTGTTCCGTTGTAATTGCCAAAAAGGCAGTACACTTTAGAACACTTATGTTTAATATCTGAAAACAAATTTTTTTCAGGAAATTCCCCAGTGTTCCTGTACTTCACAGATATACTGCTTGTAATCTTGTGAATGGCTTTGGGGAAATAGGATCTGTTCTCAATAAGAAGCCAAAAGTAAAGCACCTTGTGCTTATTCAGGAGAGCATGATCCAATTGTAGATAGGTTAGGTAAAAGTTCAAATAAATCTCTGTGAAGGCTTGCACAGGAAACAGAATTTGCAAACCTTGACTTGGAATGCCACCAAACTTTTAAAATGAAAACTATAGAAAAGAAATGTTCAGGAATTGCTGCCATATAACATAGGTAGATTAAATTTCTGCAATGGTTTAGGTAATGTTAGGAATTAAATAATCCACATTTAATTTTTTCACAGATGAAGCATGGTTTTATTTAATGCAATGAAGTGACACAACACAGATACTGGAGTGCAAAATAACCTTATGATGCACACGAAATGCCACTGCATGACAAAAATAATGGTGTATGATACACATATACAAATGAGTCAGTATTAAGTGACACTAAAACTTCACTAACTGATTAATTCTTCAGAACATGTTTCAAGAGCATTCGCTCTCATCTTCAGCTGGGGACTGACTAACTAGCAGGTGACCTAGTGGCATCTGGTGGTTCTATTAGTTAATGGAACAGGAAGTTTTCTAATGGAACCACCAGATGCCACTACGTCACCTGCTAGTCCCCAGCTGAAGATGAGAGCGAATGCTCTTGAAACATGTTCTGAAGAATTAATCAGTTAGTGAAGTTTTAGTGTCACCTAATACTGACTCATTTATATATGTAACAACTTCACTGTTCCTAACTTCTTTTAAGATTACAGTATGATACACAGTTTATGCTTACAGAATTATAGGGTTTATATTTTACAAAAATACTTTGAATGTGCAAACATACAATATTACAATCACAAACTATGATTAACGTAATCCCCATATCTTACTGTATGTAATTTTTATTTATTTAGAAATTTGAAAAATAGGTAAATTGTATCACTGCTGCCTAAGTTGGAAGTACTGAAAGACAAGATAAGAAGAGAAAGTGCAGCAATTTCACAAGAAGTACTAATGTATGTGAATGCAAACTTTCTGAATAAGTGTCAGAGATATTTGTGCTGGCACAATCACGTGATTTCCAATGTCTCTGTCAAAGGTAGATGGCTATAGTAATTTGTTTGAGAGATCTTTGCTCTTGAATTCAGGGGTTACATATATTCATCTCTGCTGGCATACAGCATGCTTTCACCCACTATCATGGGAATGATGCTATAAAATAAATCATTCAAAAAGTATTACGGATAATTTGGAAACTCTTCCTTCAAAAGAAAGAAAAATTATTTAATCCATACAGAATAGATGATTTGTTAATATGGTTAATCTTACTATAAAATAAATTGATGTATTTTTATAGTATTTCAGTGCTGGTAAATTTAAGTTAACAAGACTGTAAGTTGTAGGATGTAGGCTTTAATGGCCAGTGTCAGTTATGTAACTTGAGTCTTCTAGGCTGTAAGATCGTGGTCCAATGGGATTCTTTTCCATCTTCCTAGACATTTCATCCACTACTGTGGTGGACATCTTCAGTGGTGTGCTGAATATAATCTTCTTGTAGACAAGGCAATGACTGACTCTTTGCTTGAAATAGTGGTGATATATATAGTAAGGGCTCTTGTGGAACTGAGCTCTGATTGGTTCGCATGGCTAAGAGGGCTGAAGCTCTGGCCCACATCCAAAAACTCCCTTGAGTGTCCCTCATAAAGAGTTATCGGAAAACTTGCACAAACTGTGTTAAGAGATTAAAAATGTGTGGCCTTTAGTATTTCAGGACAAAATCATTTGTGCCAAAGACTAGTGGAAGAGAAAGGCATTTGCTGTTATTCATTGAGTAAGAGGCCAAGCTAGTCATTGAATAACTTTTTATATTTAAAAATGTCATTAATTAGCTATTGAAATATTGTACTGGCAATATAGCAGTGCATGTTAACTAAGTTCCTGTCTAAGATACCAAGCTAATATTAAATATTCTAAAACTAGAAACTTCAATCTAATTTTGTACTAAAAATTATGTTTTATTGTTATTGGTTTCTGGGTTATAGATCTCTAAACTAGTTATTTTAATTCCCTAATAATTGTCAGCAGCAATGCCAATTTGTCACCATTGTAATTAAGATGTTTTATGTTAATACAGGATGTTAATGAACTACACTGAAATAATTTCAGAGGGTAGATATGACATATTTAAGCAATCTGAGATAGATAATGTGTGGTCCATAACTAAACATAGTGCAGTTTTATCTCGTTTATCATTTTTGCATCATATGCTGATAAGTCAATCTTAAAGTCAAGCTATTTGAAAAACTGGTTTAGAATGTCTTTAAAACTGCCTTGTGTATATAGAAATATTGATTTTCTCCAGCTTGTTACCAGTGTTTTCCAGATGTAATGCCATAAAAGTACCTAAAATCTTGAACTAATCATTTGACAGTGCGACACTGAACATCTATTAATGACCTTGTTGCATTATACAACTTACTCTAGAGGAAACTCTTTATCTGCTTGTGCGGCGTAATGCATAATGCAAGCTGATGCTCCAAAGGCCATGGGTTCAATTTTTGTTTTGCTATTGAATTTTTTTTATTTAATATGAAGTGCTGCGATAAGCTTACTAAAGAATTATGGGTGAAATTTACGAAATGCTTTCAAGTTTTATTCTCTTTCTGAACAATGAATGTATTATAACATACAATGACTAATAAACTTACTAATAACATGATGCCTAAAACTTAATTTACCTTACACTACTTAACTGCATTCTTGTATTATGTAGCCTACTCTAGAGGAAGCTCTTTAACTGCTTGTTTGAAGTAATACAAAAACTGATGTACCAAAAGCCACGGGTTCAATTCTTGTCATACCGTTAATTTATATATATGACAAATTAACAGTAATTATAGAAGCACTTGAAGTGTGACTTTATCTTAGTGTTTTATCCTTTTAAAGCTTCTATAATTACTGTTAATGTGTTACATTGCTAATAATGTTAATTAATTTTTATTTTTCTTTTATATTTATATATATCATATGAGGTGCTGCAATGTGCATACTATAGAATTATGAATGAAATTTAAGTAATCTTTGGATATACGACATCCATTTCATTAAGATTACCCATAATTCTCTTTTGGTAAACTAGAGTTTTAATTATATTGCTTGGTGTTATAAGATTTTATGTATAAATTGAAACACCAACTTCAAGCATAGACTAAAAGCTGTATTATTAGACCCTTGTCATAAGACAACAGAAATATAAAAAGTCATGAATGAAACTGCAACTCGAAAACAAATGACTGCCTCTTATTCGAAAGCTAATTTCATAACCATGGCGCCATAGAGATACGTTCAAAAACCTCCCTTTGTTATCATGTGTTATGCTTTCGAATAGCATCTTCCTCTGGCGCTTTATAAATTTATAGTCATAGCTTTGAAATTTGAACAGATAGGCCATAAGTTCTCTATCCCAAATTTCTTGTGTATGACATCTCTACAAAATTGAAATGAGAGATTGAGCTAATTAGGGATATGTGCTATTGAGATGTGCTCAAGCAATACAAACATATACTGTTATAATTTGGCATTGTTGTGTATGGAACAGTCTGCAGTATAGTTTATGGAAATTCATTTATTAATTAATGAACTGTTCCCAATTTTTTTAATGTAGGGATAATCTTCAGTGAACCCTAACTTCTTTTCCTGTACACATTTATTCCTATTTAATAAACTAAATAGAATTCCTCCCCCTCCCACACACACATGCACTTGTGTGCATTACTTTGCGTAAACAGGTAACAGTTTATATATCAAATATGAAACTAAAACTTAAATTTTTCTTTTCAGATGTTAACTCTGGAATACAATCGCTACTTGAAAGAAGTTGTTTCAGCCCTTGAAAGTGATCCAGAGTTCAAGGCAAAGCTAGAAAAGGCTGAAGAGAGTGACATCAGGGTAATGTATTCTTCCATTGAATTTTTAAAATCGCTTTTTAGGTGAAAGGCCATATAAATAAATACCTTAAAATAACAGTTCTCTGATTAGCACTGATGAAGATGTGATTAAAAAATTGTTGGTACGTTTCTGTTCTCCCGTGCTGACTACTTTAGGTCTATGATATCATTAAATAACTGAATAAATTATAGTTAAATTGGTATAGAGTATACTGACACCAAAGATTGTTAAGCATTTACCTTTTCAGAGAGAGGAAAGGTTCATAAAAAAGAATCTACTGTTATAGTTTGCCATCAGTAATTTTATCTAAATTTAACATGCAGACAATTATGTAATTTTTAACCTGTGGAACCATTATTAGTATATTTAAAAAATAATCACTAAAATACCCTAATAGTCAGGAGACTTAAAATATTTAAACAAAGTATTAGAATATGAATTAAATTGCTCTCCGATTCAGACTTTGTTTGATGATGTGAACAAAAGCCTGTGAAACATGTTCTGTATAATTCAATGGAAATGGAGCATAAGAGTAATAAATTGATTCGCTAGTAACTGCTTGGTTGCTGAACCGCTGCTCAAAATTTGTTTAAAATAAAATTAAGCAACTGCTCATTATCTTGTTGAATTAAACATAAAGCTTCTAAAATCATGTCAATATATTAAACTCGCTTGACGTTTCACATTAAAACTTTTTTTATTAAAAAGTACGTTGGGACTAGTTTCGTAAGTCACTTGCTCACATTGTCAACCAATTGATGACTAATGGATCTCTGCAAGTAGGATGTATACTTAGCTGTGTGCGCTCTGGTGGCCTGTTGATGAACCTGCATAATATGTTGTCTACTTCTGGTACATCAGAATTCATAAGTCTATGTTCATATTTTTTTATATAAATCTTTTCCCAGATACTTAAGTTCCTTTGGGTGCTGAACTGCTCTTAGCATTATTATATCTTTTTCTATTTCATGATTTTCATTCCAGAAATGTGCTATTACTGTTGATTTTTCTATTTGTTTATATCTGATATTTCTCCAGTGCTCTTTCAATCTAATACCCAAGCTTCTTTTGGTCTAGCCTGTATATACTTTATCACACTCCTTACAGTTGATTATATGTATGCCTGAACTATCTTCTTTTGATCTGGGTTCAATTTTGTTTAGATTCAGTAATTTGCCTACACTGTATCTATTTACTGGTGCCAAAGCGATGTTGTATTGTTTGAATACAACACTGCTCATTATTCAGACAGAGCAACTGCTTGTGTTTTCTTGAGGTACCTCATTTGTGATAATACTCAATTCTGATTGCTAAATATGACAGAGTTCATGATGGTGCTTCCTGGACAGGAAAGAAAATTTATACTAGATGCAAGGATTCTAATATATACAAATACAAAGAACTTTATAGGATTAAAAAAGACAATGTAGAATTGCTTGTTTTTAAAGTTATGTGGGCAATACTGGCTTTCAAGTCTGTGTCACAGAAGATGCTGGTGTTACTCAGGCTATGATATCAAATACTTACTGGTAAGTTGTAGATGCAACTAAGGGAAAAATCAAGAAACTGGATAGAATTTTCTAAAACTAGAACTGCCCTTCAGGATGCTAAGTGTAAATGGTCAGAACATTCATTCCTTGATGTGATTGATGCAGGAGATTAATAAGGAAGTCAAATGTACATGGGAATGAATCTGTAATTGAAAAGGGGTTCCCAGCATCAATCTGCAGACTATTTGCAACACAAGAATGCAAGAGAGAGATTCATCAGTGTACAATGGCCAATAATTCTACAAATACAATTTTACCTGGAAATGAAGGTAATAGAATAGTGCTATGGTTAATGATGCCATGTCATAATCCTGCTACCCCAGCTTGGACAGAGTACAACAAATGCATAAAGGAGAGAGAAATTATTGAAGATATTTTGGTCAAGTTACACAGCTGTTTTCGATTTGCACCATGAGAGTGCCTTCAGTGATAATGTGCTGCATGATTCTTCATAATATTGCCAAACATCATTAAGAAAATGCTTTGAAATTCTAAAGCCACAGAATGGATATGAAAATTTCCAAAAAAATTGTTTGTGCTTCACTATCTTCATGACAATAGATTCCTGTCTCTTGCTGGTTCAACAAACATATCTATAATCCTAGCCAATGCAAGAAACCCTCAAGCAGGCATGTCCATTAATCATGGCACACTTATTTTTTAACAGGCCTCTGAGCAAAATTTGAAACGCTCAAGCAGGCATGTCCATTAATCATGGCACACTTATTTTTTAAGAGGCCTCTGAGCAAAATTTGTCGGCCATTTCAAGCCTTGAATTGAATGGGACGCTGATGACCTGAGATGTTAAACATATTTAAAAAAAAAAAAAAGTCTTCATTGTTAATGACTGAGAAAATACTTCTAGTCACAAAGCAATCACTAAGTGGAGAGAGGAAGTTTTTATTTATACCAAAATAGTCGGCTGCTGCTTAGTTCTGGGTGTTATCAATATTCATCATTTTTTTCAACGTTTTGTTATCCTCTAATGCAGAATTATTCCCAGCATCCTCATTGAGTTTGATCCTGTCATGAAAATGCTAAAATCTTTTTTTACTGAATTTTTACGAGGAAAACTATAGAGGTGGATACATTTTATATTAGTGTCTTTTATGCATATATGGAGTTTAGTTTAGGGTGTACTTTATTATTATATTTTTTTAAGGTGCTTGTAAATCAAATCTTATTTGTATGTTTTGACAATATCCAACAGGTTCTTGTAACCTCCATAGATAATAAAAAAATTACATCAGCACTTTTATAGACACACACCACACACCACACACCTAGAATAAGAATTTAAAAAAAAAAAAAATAAAAAATGTGCACTCACAGAGTCTCTCTGTATAGAGATGAAATTTCAGAGTTGAAATGCTGGATATGCATTTTTAGATAAAATTAATCCTTTCATTGTAAAGATCTGATATGAAGGGTTCTAATCTACTAATACTAAAATAAACTCAACACAATATAGCTATGTTAATTATCCTAAAGTAATTATACTCACTTAAATCTTATTTTATTGTTTAAAAGAAAGATGTGATGATTAATTCAAAATATATAGTGTTGTAATATAACAAATTATTATTGAGGAAATCACTGGAACAAAATTATTGAAATTTGAGTGATTTCCTCAATAATAATTTGTTATATTAATATATTTCACTGTGAAAATTCCCGTTATTCAAAACTACATATAGTTTTGCATTTATTCTGAACTGATGTACTGTTTTGACAGAATTTAGTGCAGCAAGTTTAGATTTGTTTATATGATATTGTATTGATGCGCTGCTCATGCTTAAAATGCAAATATCTGATAACAGTCCAATCTGTAGAGAATGGTTTTCCACACTTTTACATGTCAGCTTGCTTGTTGATCCCTATCACATTTCTTCCTCACTTTCCCTAAATAACTTCTTTACATTTTTTCGTATCTTATTCTCAAATACTTCTGTTGAAACATTACTCTATTTCCATGAAAGTACCACCACGGGTGGCCAAGGAAGGCATGCACTCATGAGCGGGAGGTCTGGGTTTGAATACCGCCAGCACCGTCCTCCCTGACTGAGGTTTTGTCCAGGTTTTCCTCAGTCCTCATAAATGGTAAATGCTGGGGAGGTACCCTAAACTTAGGCCTGGAATGATTCCTTTCCCAATATATCAGTGTCCATCGCCTGTTAGCAAAAACGGGCGTTAAACACTATTCATTCCATAAAAGTAATTACTGTCTGAGTAATCTAGTTTCTTTAAATTATAATAAACTATGCCAGATATTATCCTCCTCTCCACACATTGGACTTATCTCACTATTGATCATTTGGCCTATTCCTTTCTCTTTTTTTTGATTTGGTTTATAATATCAGTAAGCTCTTTAACATCTCAGGTCATCGGCATCCCATTCAATTCAGGGCATGAAACGGCCAACAAATTTTGCTCAGAGGCTTCTTCTTTCAGGCTTGAGGTTCTTTATTATGCTGTAAATGTACAACACAGGATCCATGACTTTACTTCCCTTCAGAAGGAAGTCATACAGGATTTTTATGCCCAAAAAAATGCAATGGTGCTGGCCGGGTTCGAATCCGAGATCTTGGGTTTAGGAGGCAGGTATGCCTACTCTTTTCAACTTATTAACTCATATTCTGCTTAGCTAGTAAGCACACATGAGGCCTAAGTGCATGTAGAACTTTACATGACATTTTGACACTATCAATGAAGATTCATGTGTAAAAATCTTCTAACAATATATTTTAAAGAAATATGGTTCTGGAACATTGCATATAGGTGATACCCATTTTTCTCTGGTTTTGTAATAATGTTTTTTGCTTGATGATAATGTTGCCTTTACTGCTGCTTAGGTTGTTACATACAGGTTTGACTTTCAGTATAATCTGATTATAATAATAAGTTTTTTTTTGCAAGCCCAGAAAAATGATTGCCAAGTGATCAGGCATCTAGGAACACCAAATTCATTTGTGTCATCATTAATTATTTTATTACTTTTACCCAAAGACCTTATGGTACTCTTAAAATCCTTTTTTATATAATTAAAATTGTTGTATGATTGAGCCGAACCACACACTCTCTTGACTAGTTAGCTGAGGATGTGGATGATCGACTGCGAAACATTTTAAACTAGTAAGTGCATCCAATAAGAGTGTCTAATTCGACTCAATCGTGCAACAATCTTAATTATATGAATAACTTCACAGTACAGTTGCGATTAGCATTTCAAGATTTTTTTTTTTTAATACTTTTCCATTATAGTAGCACATGACATATGTATTTATTGAAATTTGCCATTACTTCTTACAGCTTAACTTTGATAAGAAAGATGATTAGCATTGTCCTTCAGCAAACAAACAAATCTTGTTCAGCAAATTAGTCAAGCCTAACTGTTTCCATTTACAGAACAATAACAAAAATAATTTTCTAAATTTGCAATAAATAAATCTGAATTTAATTAAAATAAGGAACATTTCTGTTAGTAAACAGAATGTACCTGCAGAAGTGTGCCACTGTTAGTGACATGACTACTATGTGGGATGCCTGGCTTACACTAATGGAGTTCCCAGTAGCACATAAAATTATTAAAGAGCATGTGCATTTATATTGCAGCTCTTATAACTAACACCAATACTTACCTGCTATTTATTCATCATTGCAATTAATTTCCCAACAACAGCAATAAATGTAATTGAGGATTGTAACAAAACACAATATAATATTTTCAGGCCAATTTCCTTGGTAAATTATGCTATCTTTGTAACATTCCTTCCCTAACATTGCCAGCATGTTTGGAAATTGAAAGTTTTATATTGTTCTTTGGAACAGTTCTCAGAGCACAAAATACAATATTCTACTAAAGCTCAACTAGCAATAATGACTAAAATTTAACCCATAAGAAAGTAAAAGAATCTTGACATACAAAATTACATATCTGATTACATACATCTACTTATAATGTTATTATCATTACATAATTAAAAAGAAGTAAATTTGGAAGCAATGTATTAGAGGTTTGTCCTTTTCTTTTACCTAAACTACAGCTAATTCATGTTTCTTTCCCGCCTATTGCTAGCCTAACCACTTATTGACAAACCCAAGAATTTTGTAATATTTAGGCAATGTACTTTTTAAGCAGTTTAATAAAAATGTGGTATACAAAATTATATAACTGATGGCATAACATTAGCCTTTGCTAACATCACTACATCTTCAATTTGGCTTGTTAACAGAAAAATTCAAACTAAAATCTATAATGCTCATACCAGTTTTCTTTATAAATAGCAATTTTCTCATGCTAATTACAGAAATGCTGTCAGTATATTCAAGAGCCATATTATTTCCCTTAAAACCTTCTTTTGTGAAGCAACAATTCTTTTTTATCTCTGAAGCATGCATCAACAATGAAAACCATTCTAAAAGCAGCAATAAGCACTAAACCAATCATAATTCAAAAGGGCCTGTAGCATATTAATTATATCATATCTCTAAACTTAGGTATTCATTTTTTACACTAAACTCCACTTACTTACATAAAAGTAAGAAGCTAAATGGTGTCTAGGTGTCCAGGTGTCTAGCCATCGTTTTGAGTAATGGCAGTTCAGTGAGCAACTGAAGATAGGAGAGATTCTCCCAAAATGCATCTTACTTTTATGTAAGTAAGTGGAGTTTAGTGTAAAAACTGAATACCTAAGTTTAGGATATATTTAGGATATATTGTCAACAGCTTTGTAAGTACAATGTTTATATGATATCTATTGAAAGTAGCATTTGTTGCAGAGAAAACATTTGTATAATATTGTTATAGAGTATTGACTATTGACTAAGAGTTGATTTGGTGACACTTTTGGTCAGAAAACCATGAAATTAATAAAAAAACAAAATTATTAAAACAAACTTGCAAACCTTTGGAACTAACAACATGGGAAAAAATTTACATCATCAAAAATAAAAATCACATCATGAACTTTGAGACACCATTGTTGGACATATTCAGTAAATTTCTCTGACTGCCTACAGAGTATGCTTCCACCATTTAGTCTCCAGCTATTGATGGAAGTAAATGTTGGTGAAATGTCCAATTGGTGAAACAAGTGAATGAAGTATTAGTGTTACCAAACCAACTGTGTATCAATGTTATTTAACTATTTCACTGTTAATAGCTTCAAGAGTATAAGTTCATATTGTATAATTGTTCATTTTGTTGTTGTAGTCTGGAAAAATTGCCCAGGAGTTGGAAAATGTGAACCACCATGTAAGAAATAAATTGGATGAATTGAAACGACAGGAGTTAGAAAGATTACGTCATCTTGCCACAAAGGAGTTTGAGTTACGAAATGGCATAGACACTGATCATCTCAAGATTTCACCTGAACATCTTGATCATTCAAATCCACATACCTTCGAAATTGAAGATCTGCGTAAACTTATTCTCAAGGTATCATTTTTCATTTATACTAATGTTTGGGTTTCTCAAGGAATCAGAAAAGTAATTTTAAAATATTTCATCTAACTGAAATACTGTTATATGTTGGAGCTTTATTCATAGAATAGAATGAAATAAAATAGTTAAAGTAAAAATACATTGAAAGCCTGATCCATCATTCCCAAGGGGTAAGCAAAAGAAAAGAAATGATGGAGGAAGGGGTCCAAAACATGACTTCTCTGTTAAAACTGGGGAGAGGGCCTATTGACGAAATCTAAGAAAACCTGCAGAAATACACAAGTTTTTATTTTAATTTTAAAATAGCAAAATATTGAGGGCTTTGCCTTCCCCCTGTCAGAGGCACAAATGGTATAAAAAATCTTAGGTCTTCATCAAGTGTCTCACATGTTTCATGGGGCACTCCATAACTGCAATAAAAATAAAACTTAAGCTTCTTTTTCTCACCATATGCATACTGCAAGAGCTTGAGATAGACAATAAAATTGAGATTTTTTGCTGCAAGAGTTTAATATGGCTGTGTCTGTTATCTGTCGTGTGCTTCTTTAATTCTATTTGTGCTTCCCCAATGCAAACACATGCTGCTACGATACATCTTTTGTCTTCATGCACTTTCTTTAGTAGTGCCTTGTCTCTTCACACATGAGAAAACAATGTGTGCTTGCTACAGCATGCTTAAAAACCATTGTACTGCACTTGTTGCAATTTATCAATTATTGTGATTAAAAAGATCAATGCAGATATGTGAGTTATATAAAACAAAAATATGGTTTAATCAATGTGGGAAAATGATACTTGAGAAACAATCAAGGCTGGTTTTAATTTCTATTGTTTATAATGAGATAATATCTGGAACTGCATAAATCGAAAATGATGCTTCCAGGAACAATGGATTGGGTGTCACAGTATGTATTTTAATTCAGTTAGCTTTTCACAGTATAATTGTAGTAATTATAGTTAACAGCTGTTTGGAGGATTGGAGCTTTACTCATGAATTGGGCTCCCATTTGCAAATTAGTTTCCCATGGCTTTTTGGTCATAAGTAAAAAAAAAGTAAATAATTGAATTGAAAGTTGAATATTGCATTCTCCAAATGGAGTTTTGAAATAAATTATGTCTTCTCTCTCTCTCTCTCTCTCTCTCTCTCTCTCTCTCTCTCTCTCTCTCTTGAATGGTATGGGATTTTCACAGTGAAATCTAGTATCATATAACAAATTATTTATGAGGAATTATTTGGGATGGAACCGTGCTTATGATGAAGGAAATTTGCCAAAAACATGTCCCAAGTAAGTGGAACAAAACTAGTGAAATTTGAGTTACTTCCTCATAAATAATTTGTTATATGAAATTATTATTATTTTAAAGGCAACTTTCTCTTGCTTAATTTGCAGAAAATTCTGAATGCCACAAATAGGAGGCCTGAAAATGATAACCTTTCCAGCTCCTGCATCCACATAATGCACATTTGTGATGCCAATAATGGTGTCACTTGGAAGGGCCTTACATAGGACCACTATGTTACCTTTAAGAGCAATTTTGTAACAGAATTACAATTAAGCAACTTATGTTTCTTAATTAGATGGTGAGTCAATTCAATATCTACATGCTCCACTTAATTTAACGGTAAGTGGAGCATAAGAATATTAAATCAACTCACCAGCTAATTAAGAATATACCACTAGGTTATTTAAAATGAGTTGCCAACATATTTTTTTTATGACCAAAATTTTAATTAAAAGTACTTGCATGAGCCTAAAATATTAATGAGAAAGTGGCATTTTTTGAATCTCCAATATATCACTAGGTTATTTCAAATGAGCTGTCAATATATTTCTTTTATGACCAAATTAATTAAAAGTACTTGCATGAGCCTAAAATATTAATGAGAAAATGGCATTTTTTGAATCTCCAAACTGGGGAATTGTACATTTGAGCTCTGATCTTCAAAGCAATTGTGTTAAATTTTTGTTTGTGATTATATAAATGACAGTAAATGTGAGCATATGTTAATGAGAAATAAACATAATATTTTAATCAAAACAAGTGATTATGAAATCACTCAACTTATTCATGTTTCATTTTTATGAAATGCTAGCGTATATAAATGAAAATGAAACTCTTATATACAGTATACTGTGATAATATACATTTTTGCTACTATTACAACTAAGATATTTTCAAAGACTTTCCAGTAGTACTTGTTACCAAAATTAGCAATAATTCCTAAGGCATATTACATTTTTTTAAAAATTAACTTTTTTCACTTGAATTAATTCATACTTTTTAAGCTGCAATTCATAACATTGTCTACAGACAACAGCAGATTTGGCAGAAGCAGACCGGAAACGTCGTCAGGAATTTAAGGAATATGAAATGCAAAAGGAGTTTGAGAAACGTGAAAAGTTAAAAGCTTTGGATGAAGAGCACAAAAAGCAAATGTTGCAGGAAATAGAGGAAAAAGAAAATAAACACAAGAACCACAAACCAGTAAGTGATTAATTATTAGAAGTGATATTTGTTGGGACAATAACGAATGTATATTGCATGAACTATAGCATGGAGTATGTGTAAGCTTGATTTATTATAATACTTTTCACATGGGAAACAGTTTTCCTTAAAAAACTTTGTTTTGGTATGATAAAAAACTTGCATACAGAGGAAGAGTATGACAGCATTACCTTTTCTTCAATCTTTCCACATAAATCTCACCTCTAAAAAGATTTTTTCGTTAACTTAGAAGTAAACCTGAATTGTAGTTTTGACTTGTTGACAGCCAGAGTTGCCAACTCAAATTTTAACTGCAATATGATAATTATGATGATAAATTTGCTCCTAGACTTCTGAATACAAGTATTAAGCATGGTCGGTATGTAACTATACATAGTTTATACGAAGTTAATTCATCAGATCAGTTAAGTATTTTAAATATACAGTTGATACATTATAGCAGTCCTAATATAGAGTCTATGTTATCTACAATTTTTGGCAATATACCATTCCTCTTTTTCAAATGGCAGTCACCAAATTATTATTATTATTATTATTATTATTATTATTATCATCATCATCATCATCATCATCATCATCATCATCATCATTATTATTATTATTATGATCATGATCATGATCATGATACTTCATTTACCATTCTTGTAAACCTTTCAACAGACTGAAAAGAGTATTGGTGTAAATGGGGGGAAAATGTAAATCTTAGGAAATTATATGCACATGTAAAAATGTTGTGGAAAAAAAGGTAAAAACATTTTAGTTCTTCAATTTTAATTCCTAAAATGTACCTCAAATAAAGGTCCACTGCATATTAATTGCTGATACTACGCTGGCTTTGTAATTTTATTCACCCACTAGGAAGGATTAGGATAGTTAAAATATCTGTTATATTCAATATTAGTTCAATTTGGAATCGACAACAGTGAAACACAGGCTAATAATCTCTGTGAGTTAATATTAAAACACTCTTTTTGATTTCACTTAAATGAGATTTTACTCAGGACATATGTTTCGTGGAAATGTTTTCCACATCATCAGCTGTTCACAATATTATCTTTGCACCTCAAAATAGATACAATGTAAAAAATTTATTGAAATTAAACAAAATCGATTCCAGACCCAAAGAGGAAAAATCTGGTATTTACCAAATTAATTATTGTGAAAAGATATATGTTGGAAAGACAAAGAGAAATATAGGCATTAGGTTGAAAGAACATTGAAGAAACACCCGTTACAAACAAATAGATAAATCAGCTGTGGCAGCACATTTCTGGAATGAAAACCATGAAATAGAAAAGGGCATAGTTATTAAAAACTGTTCAACAACCAAAAGAACTAAATATATGGGAAAGGATTTATATAAAAAAAACATGAGCGTAACCTTATGAATTTTGATATCCCAGAAATGGACAACACTTTATTTAAGTTTATCACAAGACCACAAGAGTCCACCCGGATTCCTACCTACCCAACTTCTACGAATGATCCATTAGTTGTGAACAGCTGATGATGTGGAAAACATTTCCACGAAACATATGTCCTGAGTAAAATCTCATTTAAGTGAAACTAAAAAGAGTTTTAATATTCGGACTCATAGAGATTATCATAGAGATTATTTAATTCTTGTTGAATTAAAAGTAAAACTACTAAAATCATATTAAAACTCTGTTGATGTTTCACATTAAAACTTTTTTTTATTAATTTATGATAGCTTAATAGTGTGGATTCCCACCTTCATTTTTAATTGAATTTTATGTGAAATATATTCTTTTAATTTTCTTATCTTACTACTATGGGTATGGAATAAAACAATATGCAATAAATTTTAATTCTCTGGATGATACATTTTAATTTTTTGAACTGCTATTGCATTTACAATATTTATTCCAGATGGAAACCAACAATCACTGCTTCCTACTGAAATGTAGCGTTAAGTGCTTTTGTTTTCTTTATGTCAAATTGAAGACTGATATTTGCTATGGTATTCTGTTCTTCAAGATACACATGCATAGTGTTACATCTACCCTATAAAATGCAACTTCAAAATAAATAAATTGATTTCGCTATATTGTAAATGTATATGATATTAGTTTATTCTTGAAGTGTTAAAATATTTACTTATGCATGACTTAGCAAATATCTGTACTTTCAGCTTACTAGCATTCTTATCCATTTATAATAGTAAAATAAATTAGTACTCTATGTAAGTATTACATATAAGTACATAATGTGTTTTTGCATTCTCTGATAATACAGATGTACATATATTCCTTTACCCAGATCATATGTATTAATTATGGTATATTTGTAGCTTCACCATCCTGGTAGTAAACAGCAACTGGAAGAAGTATGGGAGAAGCAGGATCACATGGAAAACCAGGACTTCAATCCAAGAACTTTCTTCCATTTGCATGGTAATTATGCACTAGAATCACTGATTATGCAGATGTACCTTAATGATCAATGAATTTAACTAGAAATGCTAATTGGAACTTGTACAGTGAAGCTAATCATATAATTGAAATTGTTGTATGATTGAGTTGAACTAAACACTTTTGTTGCTCCACTTACTTGTCTATAAATGTAGAACTTGTTTCATGAACCCTCGTTCGCATTGTCAGCTAGAAAGTCAACTACTGGATACTTTCTTATGTTGTGGGAATGTGTATTCTGCTCTGGTGGAAGTGTGATGAACTTAAAAATTTGTTTTCATCCCCAAAAGGGTCAGAAGCTCATTAAACCATCTTTGTGTTTATATATGTAGATTTTTTCCCATGTTGCTAATTCTTTAGGTTCTTGTACTGTATTAAATTTCAAAAAAAGAGTATAAACAATTCTTTGCAGTTAATAGAAAAAGTTAGATGTAAAATTGCAACTTCTGACACATTAATATCTTTCCACATACAATTGCTGTTTCCAAGCATACCTAATGAAAAACTCCTAATTTATCTAAATGTTGGTTAAGAAATGGAATTAATGATGCACACATAAAGGAATATATTAAACTCACCAAAATTTGCATAAACCAATCCTACTTTTCTTTCAAGGGCAAATTTTATAAATAACAATCAGGACTTACTATGGGCAACCCCTTATCTCCATTTCTAGTAAACCTCTTTATGAGCAAATTTGAAACACACATCAATTCAGCATTCCCATATATATAACATTTAATTTCGTGTCGAAACAAATACAGTGAAGCGACTATTATGTTCTTAATTACCTAGTGAGTCAATTTAATAATCTTATGCTCCACTTACTGTTGAATTATGCAAAACTAGTTTCGCAGGCTTTTGCCTGCATCCTCAGTTGCTAGTCGACTGTCGGCTTCGTTGTTGGTTGGCTGGAGGATTTGGTGTAGCTCTCGTGGACATTTTATGAACTTCTGGATTAATTTATCTTCTGTTGGAATCTCAAAATTCATAACCTTATCCTCATATTTTTTTATATAAATTTTTTCACATATTCCCAGCTCCTTGGGGCGATTTACGAATTTCAATAATTTCACTCCCATTTCTATATCATGTTTATCTCTCCAAAAATGATGTGCAACTGCTGATTTCTCTACCTAATTGTACCTTATGTTTCTCCAGTGTTCCTTCAGCCTGATTCCAATGCTTCTTTTTGTTTTTCAATATATACTTTGTTACATTCTGAACAGTTGATTTTGTATATTCCTGGCTTCCTTTCCTCCGGTATTCTATCAATGTCATCAGAATTGAGCAGATTGTTTAGGCTAAACTTGTTCACTGGTGACAAAGTAATCCCAAACTCTCTTGAGTATTTTTTGGAATTTTTTGTTGGCCAAAGGATGATAAGTAAATTTCATATGGATGGTGGATTCTTTTATTGCTGTCAATGTTGTAACCTGCTTTAGTCTCTTCTTTTGTTTGAATTTCTTGATTTTCTTATCTACAATTTCTTGGTCATATCCATTGAATTTTGCTGTTTGTATAATATGATGGTATTCTTTGTTGTATTCAAACTCATTCATAGGTATGTTGATGAGTCTATGTGCTAAGCTATTGAGTACTGCATGTTTGTGTGCTGTGGGATTGAATCCACTTGCCTTTATGTAATTCTCAGTCTGTGTGTCCTTTCTGTATATTCCAAATTCCAAATTGTTGCCTGTTCTTATAATCTTTAAGTCGAGAAAGGAAATCATGTTGTTTTGTTCTGTTTCGGAAGTGAATTTAATTTCTTTATCTTGTAGGTTTAGCAATTTCAAAGCATCATCAAAGAGTTTCTTGTTGACCACTGTAAAGATATCATCCACAAATCTGTGCCATACTTTGAAAATGTATGGAAATGATTTGGTGATGTGCATTTCTAAACTACTCATATATAAATCAACCAGAAAAGGTGATAATGGATTCCCCATAGCTAAAGCTGCTTCTTGATTGTAAAATTCACTATTGTACTTGAAGAAATTATGACTAATACATACTTCGGTTAGTTGGATGTATTCCTCAATCTCCTTGTTGCTAAGTTTCACTGACTGTAACCATTTTCGAAGAGATGCTGGAAGTTTGCATTTTGGTATGCTGGGAAAAAGCGACTTTACATCGAAAGACACTAAAAGAAAATCCTTTTGAAGAGACAAACCTTTGATTTTCTCCACCAGCTCTTCAGAATTCTTTACACTTAAGCTATCAAATTTTGGAAATTTTTGAAATCTTTGGAGGAGCCATCTTGCTAGTTGGTAGGAAGGTGTGTTTCTATAATTGATAATGGGTCTCATGGGATTTCCTGGTTTGTGTATTTTTGGTAGACTGTGTATTCTTGCTAATGAGGTGTTGTTTTGAAACCAAAATTAAAAGCAGACAGCTGAAACCCCAACTTGTGCTAATTTCAATGGTGGTTTTATT
This sequence comes from Metallyticus violacea, assembly GCA_030762175.1. Taxonomy (NCBI): domain Eukaryota; kingdom Metazoa; phylum Arthropoda; class Insecta; order Mantodea; family Metallyticidae; genus Metallyticus; species Metallyticus violacea. Next base: position 18,157,673 of record CM060840.1, on the reverse strand, counting down.
GGCAAACATTCAAGATTTGTGCCAATTTCATCTTATATGTCTTTTTGTGCATTTCTTGTTTTGCATTGAACCAGTATTACACAAGTTTGAAGTTGCAGTTTTGAATGGAGACAATTGCCTTGTGAACTTTCAAAGAAATTTATCATGAACACAATGGCCTGATATGTATTTTTAACAACATTACACACAAATATATGCTGCTCTAAAGTCATTACGAACCAATGTAGACTGGTGACTGTGCGAAAGTTCAGGAAAGGAAGGCAGGTGACCATGAGTGGAGAGGGGAGCCAGCCTTGGCTGAGATGCAAAACCCTTTGTGACTGGTGAAGAGATGTTCTGGAAAATGGTACATAAAGTAAATGTCAACTTCTGATCAGATATATATTTCTTATAGACCAATACAAATTTCTTAAATTATTAATCAGAATTAATGAATTACAATTTTTAATATAAATTCCAAAATCTTCTCTCTACCTTATTCTTGTGATCAGTATTTCTGTTATTGGCTAACAAGACAGAAACACTGCTAATCTTCATGTTAATGAGAGGAGTTGTTCATTCGGCATACCAGATGGTGATCCTCTTCTCTCATCTATCCTTTCATAAAATTCTTAAGCAAGTTAATTATGTCTATTACATCCATTAATCAGCTTCCTTTTAGATTTGTGTTTAAGTAGCCCATTGTTTATATCCTTAATACTCAATCTTTCATTAGGCTAGATGTGTTTTCATGAACTTTACTATCATTTGTTACTAAGTTCATCAACATTTCGGTTAATGTTTGTTGATATTTATCACCATAGCCTACTTCCTCTATCTGATCAATCTTGTCTATTGACCATTTCCATTTCAATTTCACTTTTCCTAGAAATTCTCCTAATTTTTCCTATTGTTTTTATCAGTAAAAATCTTCATCAATATAATTTCGCTGCTTCCCTTTAACAATTTCCGATCAATCAACTTCGTCCTCCATTTATTTGCCCCCTTATAATCAAATAATGTATGTACTTCATGCTCTTCTTCCGAACAAATTCAGCAGAAGCTCTTCCTTTATAACCTCTCAATTTCCATGTGCCTAATTGGAACCAATTCCTTCCTCCTTATTTTTATTACAGAGTTTCATGTATTTTTCTATGTCTGGAATCACCTTTAATTCTCTTTAAAAGATTAACGATCACTTCTCTCTAATTTTGGAAAATAACTCTTGCCTATCCACGTCTTCCAATTTTTCCCTGCTCAAATTATTCATACGGAAATCTCCTAATTCATTCTTAATCAACTGGGCTCTAATTTTTCCTAGCCATGAATTAATTTCCAATTTATTTTCCTGATATTCCAGGTACACTTTCAGGATATATTGCTCAGGAAGTTGCTGAATCCAAATCATATACTTTTAATATTCTTGATTTTTCCTGTAACACTGACCATCCCTAATTACAGTAACATTCCAGCATATGCAGCATTCTGAGGTACTCTCAGAATCAGCTTACAAAATATTCTCTGAGCTTAATCCATACTCACCCACCTTTTATCAATTCCCCAGATTCCTACCCCATATATCCAGTGAGATTCAACCAAAGCATGATAATTCACTCTAATTTCACTGCCCAGATTATTCATCTTGTCTTCCATTCCCTGCAATTTATGGTATTTAAAGACTAATACATGCCAATTTCTACAAACAAATCAAGTTAAAAACAAAGATATCTAATGAATTCAAGAAATTGCTAGACGCGTAATGTATATACAAAATAATAATAATAATAATAATAATAATAATAATAATAATAATAATACTACTTTTATTGTAGGCCATAGACTCTACACTTGAGTTTCAGTCATGGTTAGAGAGTACATTAATCACAAAATACATTGATAATTCAAACAGTTTAAAACAAGAAGCAAATTTACCTCATATAATAATGGGGTATTCCATTTATATTATAAACAATTACATTCAACTATATTTTATATACATATTTAGAAACCATTTATCTATCAAGAAGTTTTTCAATTCTGTTTGAAAACATGTACCTCTTTAACTTTTAATCCTTAGTAGCATTTTATTATACAAAATTGTACCAATAAATCTTGGATCTCTTCAGCAGCTTATTTGTTTACATTTAAATAACAATTGTTCTGAGTCCGAGCACTATAGAGATGGCAGTCCTTGTTTAAGATCTTGTCTTGTTCATTGTTAATAAGAAGTAGAACTACCTTGTACACATATAATATTATAATTAACATATTAGATTTCGTAAAAATACTTCTACATGATACTCTCCTATTTATTTATTTATACATCTCAAACAACTTTTTTGAAGAATTAGTAGTTTATTCATATTTATACCATATGATCTTCCCCAAACCTTAATTACACAACAAAAATATGGATAGATTAAACCGTAATATACTAACTTTAGACTATCTAAATTTAAATATTGACATAATTTTCTTAATAAATGTATACATGTGCTCACTTTGTTACAGATATAGTCTATATGGTCTTAGAAAGTTAATTGATCATCAACAATGACTCCCAAGAAATTTATGTGATTAACCTGTTCTATTGCTTCTCCATTATTATAACATTTATGTCTACATCCTCTTGCCTATATGTCATGTGCAGATCTGGATGGCAATGGAGTGTGGGATGCTGATGAAGTGAAGGCGCTTTTCCTCAAAGAATTAGATAAAATGTATCAGGCTGGTGCCCCAGAAGATGATATGCGTGAGCGAGTAGAAGAGATGGAGAGGATGCGTGAGCATGTTTTCAAGGAGGCTGATACCAATCATGATGGACTAATAAGGTAAAGGTGTAGGTTTGCTTCTGCTATATAAAAATAAATTGCACTAATGGTTTGTCACAGTAGTCAAACTATTTCTGAACTCTTATATTTTATTGTAATGCTCTTAATGCTTGTAGAATGGTAATAGTTTGAAATTAGCAAAGTTGCTAGCAGATATTGGTCATTCATTAAACCTTGTGCAAAGAGAGATTGGAATAGTAAATTAGTAGAACAAACTTTCAATAAAAGAAAAAAAAAGCTGAAATATTCATATTATCTCCTAGGACTTTTCCATCAAAAAACTATCATTGTTTCCACAATACATGGTCTCAGTGAGCATTGACATGGTAAGCTGAAGATTTCTGGGTTAATTCCCATTAATCTCGACAGATTAATTATAATCTATCTCTTTCACATTTTCAGACAAACTATGGCTGTAAACTGAAACTAAGCCATGATCCTTTGCCTGTAAGTGTAAACATTTGCAACATAAAACAATATTTAAACACTATGCGAGATTGTTCATAATCTTTGGAAATGAATTTCATTTATGTCTAGTCTTAAGAAGATCCATTTCTTTATGATCTATCATGCTCTGATGTCCCTGTTCTTTATGAAGAAGACATTTACGTAATGTAGCCATGTCCTATTTTTCCCCTCCTTGCATCTTTCTGTAGACCATCTATAATACAAATATATTTTCCCACATACAAATGAGTCGGTATTAGGTGACACTAAAATTTCACTAATTGATTAATTCTTCAGAACATATTTCAAGAGCATTCGCTCTCATCTTCAGCTGGGGACTGACTAACTCTAGCAGGTGACGTAGTGGCATCTGGTGGTTCCATTAGATAACGGAACAGGAAGTCCATTGGTGGAATGTCAAAATTCATAACTCTATGTTTATTTTTTAAAATATCTTAATCTTTTTTCATATTGCCAAATCCTTGGGATTGGTGGTAGCTTTTAACAGTTTGGCTTCTCCTGCAGGTGACGTAGTGGCATCTGGTGGTTCCATTAGATAACGGAACAGGAAGTCCATTGGTGGAATGTCAAAATTCATAACTCTATGTTTATTTTTTAAAATATCTTAATCTTTTTTCATATTGCCAAATCCTTGGGATTGGTGGTAGCTTTTAACAGTTTGGCTTCTCCTGCAATGTTATGATCGTAAGTCCAAAAGTGATCTGCAACCACCGATTTATCCACTTGTTTATATCTTAAATTTCTGAAAATCCCAGTATTTAAAAAAAAATATACTTTTTAATAAAGGAAATAGTTTCAAAATAATTCTAATTAAAACAGTTGCTGAAAGCACACAAATAGAGTGGAACTTTGATCTATTATTCCCAGAATTATTGTTTTCCCAAATGTATCGTTCAGTTTATATGGTCCCAAATGTTTTACCTTATATCTTATGTAAATAAAATTTGCATTCATGGTTCCTCAAAGTATCTTTTTCTGTATTTTTTGTTCAAAAAGCTCAGTCCCAAAGAAATTCTGTCTTTGAACGATCATTTTCAAACTGGAATAGTGAAGCAGTGATCATTGCATGTACAGTGTGTTATGCTTGATCTGAGAAAGCATGACTTGAACTGTCGATAGTTGCAGATACTTTTGGAGCCGCAGGATGATGATGACAACGATGATGATAGCTGATGGGAAAAATGGGCAAGAGTTGCCGTTTTAGTCAGTTTTGACATCTACAAGGCAGTAGGCTAGGGTGTCTCATGGCATTCAATGTGTTGATGAAGTGTGAGAAGAAGTGGGAGAAGTCGCAGGGTTTATGATATAGGTGAGGAGAGTGAGGAAGAGGAGGAAGATGATGCAACAGCCAAAGCCATGCCAATGTTTGCTAAAGCTCTGAGAGCATGTGAAACTGTATAAGAATATAATTTTATGCCCATGATGATGGTATGGATGGTAGCGAGCAACTTAATGCACTGAATGTGCAAAATTCGTTGTTTTGCATGTAAAGAAAAGCAGCAAAGAAGCAAATGTCAGTTAATGATCTTTTTCAAAAGAAAATGACAAACGTGCTGATTGTTGAGTTGTTTTATTTACAGATGCTCTTCAAGCTCTCTAGTTATCAGCGTCCCATTCATTTGAGGGCCTGAAATGATCAATAAATTTTGCTTAGAGGCCTTTTCTTTCTGATTTGACGTACTTTTACATGCTTTAAACCCCCCTTAGCTTTACTTCCCTACCAAAGAAACCATACTTATAATTTTTAAGCCCCAAAAATTGATCGACCTTGGCTGGGATTGTATCTGCAATTTTGGTTCTACGAGGCAAGTATGGTCACTTACTTGTAAGTGAAACGTTAAGAGTGTGTAGTTCAACTAAATCATACAATAACAAAATATAGTGTTTACTTATATATTGGATTTATTTATTTTTGCACATGATTTATGTACTTTTCATATTGTTTTCCCTCATCCATAATTTGTTTAACCTGGTCCCTCCCAAAAACGACGAATCAAGGTTCTACTGTATATAATCTGGAATGAGTTGTAATGTATTTAAATATTTGGTCTCAGACAACCAGTGAATTGTGTAATAAAAAATTGTATGATAAAGTTATAGCATTATTGTGGATTGGTGATTGTGACATACCTCACTGACCTTGTTTAAATTCAAGACATGTTTGGAAAATATTTGTTCCCATTATTGGTCGATCTTGCTTCATTTGTATGTAGGTTGGTTGTTTCATGCACTTGTAATTTTGAATGAATGAATAAGTGAATGAAATTTATTAATATGCTAAGAACAAATACAAAAAAATATCAATACAAACTACCAGGGTCCTCCAGCTGTCTGGCCCAGGCCATTTTGGGTATGCCCCCTCACAATTGCAAAAAATGTAAATACAATAATTGGTTTTATACTATCACCTTTATCTAAGTTCTAATATATTAAACAAATACAATATTTCCACCTTGATTGCATCAGTTCCCAGTTCATCTCAGCAGCAACCTACTGGAATTCCAGGGGACCAGACTCCAACCCAATCCAAGGTTCTAAATAAAAAAGGGAGAAATGGTTGGCTCTGATTCCTAGATTTAAAAATCATCAGAAATGGAGATTGTTTAAACGGAATTCAAAGAAAAGAAACACACACAGAAAATTAAATAAAAAATTATAGTTATAATCCCATTCCATGTAAATATGCTGTGTTTCGCAGCTTGGCACAGACTAACCAACATCCCTCTTACAGAAACAGATACAAAATGGAATACCAACAGATAATAAAGAGAGCTATAACCAATGGTTTCAAAAAAGACAAGAGTAATAAAATTACAAATAAATTTAAAAGACAAAAACTATAAGGGAAGTTTCCAAACTAAAGAACACTTAAGGAAAGATACAAATTCAAAAGTTTCACACACCATCCAACTTACCACAACAAATTTATGAAGATTTTCAAAGAACATGGGATAATGTAGCCCCAAAGAACAAGTATAATATCAAGAATATATTATATATATTGCACAGTAAAAGATATCATACCAACAGAACAGAAATCAGGAATTAATGAAATGAAATGTGCAGGTTGTGATTCAGAAATACATTTGAAAAACAAAGAGAAATTTCGAGAAAAGAACACTTCAGGAATATTCGGTTTAAGCAGGTTAATAAATCAGTGGTAGCAGCTCACTTCTGGACCAAAAATCATGAAATTAAACCAGAGATTAATCTGCTGAAACAGCTTCACAACCCAATGGAATTATCCACTGGGAAAAAATGTTCATCATAAAAAATAAACAAAATTTAACAAACCTTTATTTTCCTCCTATGAATGAACTCAGTAATTTCTACTACAACCACCAGACACTGCCACAGGAGCATCTGGGTATCTAGCCACCATTTTGTGTAACAGTAGTCGGTCAACAAGTGAAGATGGGAGTGATTACTCCCAAAACATGTGTTAGTTTTATGTAAGTGGAGTTTAGTGTATACAAGTTGAATATATAATTGTAGGATATAAAATTTTTTCCATTACTCTACCAAAACCCTTATTTTATTAGCTAGCTACAGCCTGTACAAATTACTAACGCCTTTATTTCTCAAATGCATACTAAATGCTACATTTATACACTTTCCAGTCCCAAGTTCAATAACTTAATCAACTGTAATAAAAATTTAATCCACTCCAAACCGTTATCACCTTTATCTAAATCCTAATATAATTAAACACATGCAACCCTTTAAGTTATTTAATTTACTTCCCTTCACTTGTAATTTTATAACACAACATTAAGATTATTTTATACTCTACAAGCACCTGTTTGTATAAGATGCTTAAAATTAAAATTTTGTAATTATAGCTATGAAGAGTTCCTTGCACAGACTCAAAAACCAGAATTTGAGAAGGATGAAGGTTGGGAGGGGCTGGACCAGCAAACTGTATATTCACCTGAAGAATATCAAGAATTTGAGAGAAGGCGGCAAGAAGAAATACAGAGAATGATTGCACAAGGGCTGGTGAGTATTTATATGCTAGACTTCTTTTTTCATCCTCTTTTGGTGGTTCTACAGTAAAAAATGTACATGTTTTGGTAAAGGACATAGACTAGAATAGGGGTCATCAATTAATACATCTTCATCCATCTTGCTGATTCATAGGTTATAATTTGGTTTGAATTTTAATTTATTGATTGCTAAGAAAGAATTTTTAAAAGTATCCATATAACTCTGACCTTAACTATTTTCAAGGTTAATCTATTAAATATACAAATGCATAAAAGCAATTTAAATCATTCATAAAGTTAATTCCATTTTAATATAGCAGGTGCAGTAATCGCCTGTAGCTTGATTCAGTAAGCTTCGAACAGTGGTACATTTATATTACTCTCAGGGCTGCACATGTTAAAAATGTGTGCAATTGAGAACCCTGATTAGTGATTGGTGCAAGGCAATGGTGTCGTGTTAAAGCTGGATAAACCAATGTCCATGATGGGCAGAGAATTGGCTACAATTCTCAAACCATAAAGCTTCAGCTTATCATACCAGTGCTCTTACCATCTGAGTACCAGCCCTCTTCAATCATAACCACAAATCTTCCCTATTGAGTCAGTCCTGGTGGTGTAGTGGTAACCATACTTGCATCCTAAATCCAAGATCGCAGGTTTGATCTTGGCCAGGAATGGTGGTTTTTTTTTGGTGTAAAAAGCTGAAGTGTGGCTTCCTTTGGAAGGGAAGTAAAACCGTGGATCCCATATTGTACATTTATGGCAAAATACAGAACCTCAAGCCTGGAAAAAGAAGCCTGTAAGCAAAATGTGTCGGCCATTTCATGCCCTGAATTGAATGGGATGCTAATGACTGGGGATGTTAAAGAGTGTCCATAAATAAAACAAATAAAAAAAAACCTATTGAATCAATGTGTCCTGGAGATCTTGAAGGTTATCTCATTGCAGAGATTGTATCTCAAAGCGACATTTGAAAACTTGGAGTATTTATGACCAGACTTCATAGTTAATTAGTGTAACTAATTAACTGTAATAGTATGGAAGTTTGGGATAAATGTACTTGAAAGTTTCGAGTTCCCTCTTTGGGATAAAATATGGGCAATGAGATAATCTTAGAGGTCTCCACTGTTCATAGATAGGGAAGATTCACTGTTGATATTATTGTATGATTTAGTTCAACTACATACTCTTAATGCTTCAATTACTTGTCATAATGTACAGAACCGGTTTCGAGAACAATTGGTTCTGTACATTATGACAAATAAATGAAGCATTAAGAGTGCGTAGTTCAACTAAATCATGCAATAATATCAATTATATGATTGGCTTCACTGTGCAAGTTCCATTTTACATTTTAATAAGATTCACCGTATTTGAATCCTGCCATAACCATGAATTTTCCTGCCTGACTCTTGATTTAAAAATTAACAAATAACTATGATTGTTGGTAATTACATTTCACAAGTCTGATTCACATCTACTTGTACTTAAATTGTAGCACCATTATTATTGCAAGTAAGATTAGAACTTATTTTATTAAAGTATTGTGAAATATAAGATAAAATTTTTTTTCCTTCCGTTTTTACATTTTGAAAACTAGATCATCCTAAATTTGCATATACCATCATGGGTGGCCAAGTTTGTTAAGGAGCAGACATGTGAGCGGGAGGTCTGAGGTTCGATTCCGGCCAGGACCGTCCTTCTTGACAGGTTTTTTCCAGGTTTTCCTGTCCTCATAAGTGGCAAAAGCCAGGGCAGTTAGCCCTAAACGTAGGCCTGGAATGTTTCCTTCCTTTAAAAAAAGTCCTTTCCCAATTTATCATTTCATCTCATGTATTATCAGTGTCCACCGGCTGTGGTGCCTCAGTAGTAAAAACGGGCATTAAACACTTACCCAAAAAAAAAGTTAAAAAATAAAAGTCAGTTGAGTCATTGTTTTCATATTGCACTTATATAATTAATTGTCAGTCATGGCAATGTCCCTTGCCATTTGTCGCATAATAGTAGCAGAAAAAAATTAATAAAGTAAGAATATAGGTTGTCCAATAAGAGAATTCTTTTGCTGTACATATATGTTATATGTGATAACCATTATAATTTTTATTATTAGCTAGAATAAACTTGCTAAATATATTTTTCAATTAATTTGATAAATTTTACCTACGAAGCTCTAGACAATGGAGTGGTAATATATTCTACATTAATGTATTCAGTTTGTTCACACTAAGTAAAAATTAGTGTGAAACTGAATCATTACTGTAGGATACATTTTTAAATGATTATTAATTGAATTCAATTTTCTGAGAATATTGTATCCAGTTTATTGTGCTCGTTTACTTGCAGCAGTTCAGAAGGTGTTTCCTTGCCTCAAACAAATGACACCAATGTCATTCTTCCATAGCATTCACTCACTTGCAGTTCACTTGTTTTAAGCAGTTACAACTCTTTACAGTGACATACTAACTTACAGCTCTTATCACAGAATATATCTGATTCACAACAACATTGCTTAAGCTTGCTTACATATATATGTACTTATAGAAAGTTCTACAGAAGCCATTGGAATATCAGGAGTCATCTTATATGCAAGTAAATATGGTACTTTTCCCCATCTTCTTAGACCATTTTCTTTCTCTCTCACTTTTTCAACAATAATTTCTCTAAATTCTTATATTCTTGGCTAAAAATTGTATCACAAGCAATTCTTTTATAATTTTGAGTACTTCTGATTTGCAATTTTTTCCCTACAAATCTTAAGTTTCCTTACATTTAAACTGTATACATTCTACATCCTTTTTACAATTTTATAATGGACACATCCTGTATGAAATCATTTCTTTACCTATTTAACTACCATACTCCTCGTTCAACCAATGCAATGCGTTTTCTTTCTTGTTTACTTAACAGTACATTTCTCTTTTCCCCAAATGCTTTCAATGAAATATTAAGATGTCAATGTTCTTTTCTACCTAAATCACCAAACAACTTCTGTTTCTCTTTATCTTCAGATCTTCTTACTTTTTCCAGAAACCTTAATTTTTCCCTTTATCTAAATATCATCTAAAATATTACATTTTAAACTGTTTCTTCAGCCATTGTTGTGTAATCTCATTCCCTGACATTCTAAACATTTTTTTCTCCCCCATATCAATCTTATACCAATATATGAAATCTCAAAATATTTCTAGAAGCATAATTTTCTTGGATTTTTTGTTTGATTTTTGTAGTTCCAGACATAATTTTATTATAAACAATAGGAATAAAACCTGCATTCAGCATTCCTTGAAGTAATTTTCTCACATCCACTGAACAAATTGTTTAATTTTAAATAACTTTTTTTTTAATGTTTTATTTATTGTCATTTGACTGCATTGGTCTTCTTGCACCATCTACAGATTGAATTAGGTGTAACTCTGTAGTTATGAATGGATTGAAATTAATTAATGATGGAGCAAATGAGCTCGTAGTCTTTGACGTCTTAAAGTTATCTGACATTCACCTTCTCAGGGTAAGGAAAACCTCTGGAAAAAGTTTTACCCAGACAGCTTGACCTGACTGGGATTTGAATCCAGTGCCTCTTGATTAGTAGTTGTAAATTCTACCACTAGACCACAGAGACAGTCTTATATAACTTGTATTTTCAATTAGTTGTTTTGTAATCACAAATCATAGATAAACTTCAACAAGTACAATACATTGTTTTTTAAACATATTCTAGCAATGTGTACATCATTGTTTTCTCATGTACAAAGTGGCAAGGCATCACTGAATGGAGTGCACAAAGATAAAATATGTGTTGTAGTGGCAGATGTTACTTTGGAGTGGGAAGCAGGAATAGAAACCAAGATGCACAAGACAGATAACAGACAAAGCCTTGCAGCAAGGAGTCTCATTCTGATTGTCCATCATAAATTCCTACAGAAGTGCAAAACGGAAGCTAAAGTGTTATTGTTACCAAAGACTTGGCTTGGCCCGAGAAGCATGTGTGGACATTTGATGAAAGGTTAGATCTTGAGAGTAGGGGGGATGCATTCCCCTCATTATAAAAGGAATATAATATTTTTGTGTTCTGCAGGCTTTCTATTAGTTTGATCAATAGGCCCTCCCCATAATTTTAACATAAGAGAGATGCCCGTATTTGAATTCCCTTTCCCTATTTGTCATTTTCATGTGCTTACCTTGCAGGAAACAATAAATCAGGGTTTTGCTGTATTTCAAAGCTCTTTCCATAATCAAAAATTTTCTTGCTACTTCATTTAAATTTGAGCATCATTTTTCACTGCTGCAAATCAAGAACTTATTTACAAAATAATCTGCGTATGATTTCCAACCCACCTTCAAACCCCCATATAATATTTGTACCTCCACCATATATAATTCTTTCCAATTGTTATAAACCTAACATATGTATATATCAGATTTTTAAAACTAATTTAACAAAGCATTTGTTAATTATCCACACCCACTTATTTTAACTGTGTATAAATAATTTCCTAATTTTCTCATTTTAGATAAAATGTTCTTTATTGCAAACTCCTTTTGCATTTGCACCCATTTCTACTTTATAAATTTCAGCTTCAATTTCTTTGTTCCAATGTATTCAAACAATAAATATGTAGCACTTTCCATTCCCATACAAAATGGACAAACATTCCACTGAAAATTTGTCATATACCTTTTAATGTCCAAACTCCTAACCTAAACCGTGCTAGTCCTTCCCTTTCTTATTGCAATTGTTAATATATCCCTCCTGCTACCATCCTCCTTTAATTTCTCATATAGTGCCAAAGAACCTTTCTGTCTCAACACAGCATAAATCACTTGTCTATCTATATCCTTGAACATCATCATAATTGGTCTCTAAAAGTCTCTTGTTAATTCTTGTATCCTATTCCAAATATCTCCCATTCCATGTCACAATTACTTACACCTATCTTGACCACCTAGCTGACTTCCCCTAAAATACCACCCAGGTTGCCGAGGTTGTTAGGGCACGGACTCGTGAGCGGGAGGTCTCAGGTTCAAATCCCGCCTGGACCATATCCCTGATTGAGGTTTTTTCCAGATTTTCCTCAGTCTTCATAAATGGCAAATGCCGCGGAGGTACCCGAAACTTAGGCCTGGAACAATTCCTTCCTTAAAATAAATCCCTTTTAAATATATCAATCACTTCATCTCATGTATCATCGTTGTCCATTGCCTGTGGTGCCTCTGTAGCACAAATGGTCATTATACACCATTCATTCATTCCCGTACTGGTAGTTGAAATGGCTCTCAAAGAAATGTGTCATCCATACATTTTATACAACCTACCACCAACTCTTCTCTTTGTCACATACTTCTGTCTCAGGTGCTTCCAAGTTAGTGATCATGCCATTTGCTTATGATTGGTAGATACAGAGTGAGTAAAAGTAATGGTATTTAACTTTTTGTAGAATGCTTATATTTTAAAACTAGAATTTTCTGAGAATTTGGCAAGACAGTGTTTTCACTATAGTATTTATTGTTGATCCCTAGACTAAAATACATGTAAGATAATTTTATTTTGATTTAAAGTAAAACACTAAAAATCATGTCGTCACATTAAAACTCTCTTTAAGTTTCACAAACACATTTATAAAAGTAATTTTGGTACATGTTTACATGACAATGTGAGGAATGTACCTCACGAAACATGTACCAAAATTACTTTTATAAGTGTGTTTGTGAAACTTAAAGAGAGTTTTAATGTGACAACATGATTTTTAGTGTTTTACTTTAAATCAAAATAAAATTAACTAAAGTTTCACTGTGTGGATTCCGACATTCTGCAAACACATGTAAGATACTTTGCACCTCATGCATCTAACATAGCAGTAACTTCTGCATTATGATTTGCATGAAAATTAAAACAGTGGCTTAATATTAAAAATACTGCTGCCTGTTTGCAATATTGTTTTGGATTTATAAAGCATAACTATTTGTTTAGTTGACAGTTTTGCTGCATTAACATAGAAATTAATATATATATATACACACACACATACACCATTGTGCCAGTGAAGTCTTATTTTCCTTGTTGCTTACAGGTTAAGCAGCATTGAAGTTGGTCAGTGCTTACCTAATGTAAAATGAACATGGATCCTATATAGTATATGTTTTGTGTTATACAGTGGGCTTCATATCTGTTCAAATAGTCTAGCAAGGCAGTTTGTAGGAATTCAAAATTAATCATTTTAGAGATATGGCATTTGGTTGTAAAACTTTGCAGCTAATTTTGTTTTTTGTCGGGAACTATTTAATTCTTGAAAACACCAGTTCAGTATTCTCATAGTTTTTTCAAAGTTTTCATCCAGTTTTTGACAGAACTAGGTTACCATGCACTGCAGACATCGTTGTACATGCATCTTCCTGCATATAGCATTCTTTAAGGGTCTTAGGTTCATTATTTTAAATTAAACAATGCCAGTTTGGAATGACATTTGAATCTCTATAAAGATAAACTTTGAAATGACTTCATCAGTGGGAAATGTCATGATCAGTATCTGGTGGTATTGTAAAAGAATGATTCTTAATGGTATGATGCATGTCCAAAGGAGTAGCAAAGAACTCTGAAGCATGTTTTACAGTTTTAAAAAAGTACAAAAAATATAATTAAGACTAATGTCTGAGTGAGTCAAACTATATGCTCTTATTGACTCCATTTGTTTATATTTAAAATAAGTTTTGCAGATCATCATTTGCATCGTCAGCAAATTGTCGAATGCTGGAAATTAATGATGTTTTTTTGGTAACGTGTATTGTGCTCTGGTGTAGATGTGATGAATTAAAGTCAATATTTTCATCCTCAGAAGTATAGAGGTTCATTAATCTGCTTCTGTAGATTTTCTCCCATGTTGCTAGCTCTATGGGTCCCTGTGGTAACTTTGCCGTAATGAAATAGCAAGGATACATGGCCTACTGAAAATGCATAAACTGGGAAATACCATGAGACCAATAATCAACTGTAGAAATACAATTTCCTACCATTTAGCAAAATGGCTCTTCTAGAGATTTAGAAAATTATCTGGACTTGATACCTTAAGTGTAAGCAGGTGAAGAAAATTAAAGATTTAGTTCTCCAAAAGGATGATCTTCTAGTATACTTTGATGTAAATTCACTCTTTCCCAGCATACCAAAATGCAAACTGCCAACATACCTTCGAAAATGGTTCCAATCTCTGATATTATTCAATTGGAATTTATTTATTGAAATGCTAAGAAAACATACAAATGCAAACTGCAAAGGGGCCTCCCTTTATCTGGCTAGGCCATTTTAGGTATGACCCCAGATAATTACAAAAAAAATTAAATACATTAATTGATTTTATACTATCACTATTGTGTAAATTCTAATATAATTAATAAACAAAATACAATATTTCCACCTTGATTGCATCAGTCCAGTTCCTGGTTCATCAGCAGCAGCCTACTGGAATTCCAGTGGACCAACCCAGTTCAAGATCCTAAAATACTATTACTAAGTTCTTATTACATTAGCACCAATTATATTACAAAATAACTAACATATCTTACATCATCAAAAGTGGCCTACCTATTCTGTTTCCACTCCCCGTACATAACTCCACTCTGATATTAAGCAAGAAGGAAATTGAGAAATATCCAAGTAACTGAAGTCTGCATCAGTCATTCTTCAGGTTCAATGGTGAATTTTATTAAAAAAGAAGTAGATTTAGTTATGGAAAATCCATTATCATCTTTTCAGGCTGATTTATATACAAGTAGTTTAGAAATGCACATCACCAAATTATTCCCATACATTTTTTAAGTCTGACACAGATAAATGAATGATATATTTGTGGTGGTTAATAAGTAACACTTGGATGATGCTTTGCAATTGCTAAAACTACAAGATAGAGAAATTAAATTCACATTTGAAACAGAACAAAACAACATGATTCCTTTCCTTGACTTAAATATCAAAAGAACAGGCAATAATTTGAAATATGCAGAAAGGATACACAGACTGAAAATAACATAAAAGTAAGTGGCTTCAATTCCACAGCACATAAACATGCAGTCCTCAACAGCTTAGTGTATAGGCTCTTTAACATACCCATGGATGAGTTTGAATACGGTGAAAAGTACTTACACATGAACACAAACAAAACAAATATACACATAACAAAAATCAATGGATATGACCAAGAAATTGTAGACAAGAAATTCAAACAAGAGAAGAGGTTAAAACAAATTACAACATAGGCAGCAAGAAAAGAAACTGCCATTCACAGGAAATTTACTTATCATCCTTGGGCCACCAAAAATCCCAGAAAATACTCAAGAGTTTGGTATTACTTTGCCTGCAGTGAACAAATTAGCCTAAACAATCTGCTCAATTCCAGTGATGATAGAATCCGCGATGAGAAGAAGCCAGGAATCTATAAAATCAACTGCTCAGAATGCAACAAAGTATATAGTGGCAAAACAAAAAGAAGCATTGGAATTAGGCTTAAAGAACACTGGAGAAACACCAGGTACAATCAGATAGATAAATCAGCAGTTGCACATCTCTTTTGGAGAGATAAACATGAATAGACATGGAAATCAAATTACTGACATTTGTAGAGAGACCTTTGGAGCAGGGAATATGGAAAAAAATGTATATAAAAATTATAAAGAAAGTTTATGAACTTTCAAGATCCCAACAAAAGACAAATTAATCCAAACATTCATATAATGTCCACAAGAGCTATATCAAATCCATTTAACCATCAACGAATCCAGCAGTAGACTTACAGCTGGTGATGCAGGCAATGACCTGTGAAACATGTTCTGTATATTCTGTAATATTCATTGGAGCATTAGAATATTAAATCAGATCACCAGCTAATTAAGGATAAAAAGTATGTTTCAACATAACAAGAAGCAAAAGAGCATGCCAGAAATTTTGCCCCTACAGTAACAAAACCTTGTCATATTTAAAGACATGTAAAGACATAAATAAATAGGTTGTATAGCTGTAGTTCATGCACTGTTCAGTGCAAATATAGCACTTTGATTTTCATCAGTGAGAATATGTTTACAATGAGAGAACAAAGATTGGTACTAAATGGACTGAAACAAAGCTAAAGAATTGGACAGACACTTTGTAGAAAAATCCTACATATACATGAAGGTGTTATTTACAATACATATAATTATCATTATTCCACATTAGATAGTCCTGAGAAATAAAAAAAAAAAACTTTCTTGGCATGCAGTGTATAATGTTGGAAAGATGAGCTATTAAGATATATCATTGCTTTATTCATACAGATCTTTAATCTATATCCTAGAAACAGGAAAAATATACAGGTAAAACAAAAAGGAACATTTCCATACAGTTTAAGGAACACATGAGAAGTGTAAAATATAAACATATGGAAAAATCAGCTGTAGAGTACCATTTCTAGCAAGAAAACCATGAGTTCCAAAATGAACCAAAACTTTTAAAAGCTCTTCAAAAACTGATAGAATTATCAGTGTGGGAAAATATATTCTTGAACGAAAACAAGAAAATTTAGTTAATTTTGATCTTCCAAACAACAGCAACCTCATCAAAAAGTTTATAAAATCCAAAGAGCGACATCTTAATACCACGCTAGAAAGCTGAAAGGAACCGTGCTGACGATGAAGGAAATTTGCCTTTGAAACATGTCCAAGTAAGTGGAATAAAACTAGTGAAATATGAGTGACTTCTTCAAAAATAATTTGTTATATGAGACTATATTTCACAGTGAAAATCCCAAACTATTCAAAATTATTAACTTTTTTATTGTTGTGTCTGTTAAAATCATTGACTATTGCTATATACTGGTTTCAAGAGAGAGAGACAATAGTAAAAAAGATAAAAACATTTAAAATACAGAAATCTGCACTGGAAAAATCAAGAAAGGTAGCAAATTCAAAAAGCTTCAGACATCACCTGATTTACCCTAGCAAATTCAGTAAGATATTCAAAGGACATGGCACAAAGCTAGCCCTAAAGAACAAATATAATATAAAAAATTACTAGTTTCCACATTAAAAGACACAATACCAACAACAGAATTCAAGAATTTACAAAATTGAATGGCAGAATGTAATACAAAATACTTAAGAAAAATGAAGTGAAA
Organism: Metallyticus violacea; assembly: GCA_030762175.1. Taxonomy (NCBI): domain Eukaryota; kingdom Metazoa; phylum Arthropoda; class Insecta; order Mantodea; family Metallyticidae; genus Metallyticus; species Metallyticus violacea. The sequence goes on along the minus strand of CM060840.1, from coordinate 18,140,273 downwards.
TTGAGGAATTTGGAGAAAAAAATGTTTTAGGAATATCTGTTTAAAACAAGCAATTAAATCAGCATTAGTAGCATGCTTTTCAACCCAAAATCTTGAAATTAAACCAGAGGGGCTGAAAGATCTTCACAAGTCAATAGAGGGAAAACATTTTATGCTAAAAAACAAAAGAAATTGAATTACGAGATTTTGGATGAACTCAGTAAGTTCCTGTTCGAACATCAGATGCCTCATAGAAACACCTTTGGATTCAGTTACCAAATGGAGTAGTCAGTAAATAGCTAATGATGGGAGTGATTGCCCTCAAAACATCTCCTAATGTTATATATTTGTTAATATGTTCCAATAATTTCCAATAGTATATAGTTGTATTTGTTTGATAATAGGCAAAGTGTCAAACCTTCACTCCCTCGTGGTACTTAATATTATAAACATTGTATCCTTATCCAAATGTTAAATAATACATTATGATCATTACCTTTTGTTTCATCTTATACTCTTATCTTCAAAGTTAAAGGGTGATAATATTTTATAACTTTGTGTGTTTTTAAATATTTTAACTTTGGATAAGCGGTTAAACATAATATTTAAATCAGTAACTGAATGGATTAATACTGGAGGATAGTACATTTATTGTACACTATATTGAAGTAATGCTGCAATTTTGGTACTTAAATGCTGAATTCAGTTCTTTGGCAACCTGTTGTACTGCTTTGTTTATAATTATAGATCTGCTGTCTACTTAGGTTCTTTATGCATTTAAGGTAGATGGAGATTAGACCAAAGTCAGTCATATAATCATGGTATTCTTTCATTTAATCCATAGGCCTTCCATATTCTACATAGTAAAAATACAGAAAATTTATCTTACTCCTCAGCATTCTATTATTGCTTACATGCAATGCTTTTAGTGCTGTAGATTCATTTGGTTTGTAGTATAGATTGAAGTTGAGTTGCCTAGCCTGTACTTACCTGCTTGTTGCACCGCTTGATGTGTAGATCCCACCTTACCCGGCTGGCATGCCCCCACCACATCCAGGATATCAGCAAGGTGTGCCAGTGCAACACTATCCAGCTCAACAACAGGTGAGTAATGTGAGAATAACTAGAGATGCTAATTGGAACTTATACAGTGAAGCCCATCATATAATTGAAATCATAGTATGATTGCATTGAACTAAACACTTAGAGTGGAGCAATAAGAGTATTTAGTTCAACTCAATCATACTATGATTTCAGTTGTATAATGTGAGAAGGTTTTTTAACATCTCGGGAATGTAATTATTCATTACAGAGGTTTGTGTATTTATAGTAGTGTGAAACATGTTATTAACTGGAATATATATGTAATTTGAAAATAGAAGATAATATAAGCATATGGCTGAATATTGCAGGGCAAAAATCCATTTATGTTGGCAGAAACTGTTAGTTGCATCCATTTATACATAAGAACCAGGTGATAATTTATTTAAAATAGGTTACAGTATAGGTTATACTATAAAACATTTTATAATATAGTTGAAAATAAAAAGAAATAATGGGGAAAAAACTTACTGAAGAACAAACTAATTTCAAAAGATGCAACTATTGGTATTTAACATATATATGCATAGTCAAATTATTGCTAGAAAAATATGTACATTTAAAATAACATTTTTATATATTATTTTAAGGCTTTTGATAGAGTAAATGTTAATTTATTATTTTAAGTAGTACGTGATTATTAATGTACTGGTTTATTATCCAGTGCATTAGTAATATATGGCAAAAAATATAATAGCAATTAAGAGATGCATTCCAGTTTTTTAAGGTTTCTTACTTTTTTCTTTCTTCAAAAATGGAAGCAGAAGGAAACCTTGAATGAGAAAAGAGCTGTGAAGTAAAATAAAAATTAAAATTGGTAAATAGTGATATCATGCTTTGCTTTGTATTTTTATACAAGGCATGTTTGAAGAGCCATTGCTCCCATCAGCTGTAGCCTGACTAGCATTATTGGTGGGCAATCTTTAAACATCTGGTGGTTTCAGCAAGAATACTGAATACTGCAATTTCCCTCCATTTAGGATCTTTCTTGGATCTCAAGAAGATTGGATGGAAGGAACTACGCAGATTAAAGAAGGTAACCAACTTATATGGTATACCAATGGATCTCGTAAAGGGATACAATCAGGTGCAGGCATATATGGCCCATCTCCAAGAACTAACTTTAGTACAAGCCTTGTTAAATATTACATAGTTTTTCAGTTATAAGTATTTGCTATCCTGAACTGTGCACATAGAGGATTTGAGAAGGGTTATCACCAAAAATGAATTCTTATTTTCTCAGATAGTCAAATTGCTTTAAAATCACATTCCTTTGACCAAGTGAAATCTAAACTGGTATGGGAGTGTCAAAATGCCCTGTCTGCCCTGGCATCCCACAACAGGCTTGAACTGTGCTGGGTACAGGAGCATCAGGGCATTTATGGGAATTAGAAGATAGATCATTTGGCAAAAGGGAGTGCTAATACACCCTTTTTTGGCCCTGAGCCTGTGGTTGGAATCAGCACAAGTAAATCCATGATTAAAACATGGATTGGGGATAAACATCAACTAAGGCTGCAAACCTAACTTGGACAAATGCAAACTAGGAAATTTATCCTAGGTCCTAGCAATACTCTTTCCACATCTCTTCTCAAATTGTATAGAAGAGGAATAAGGAAAATAATTGTGTTAATAACTGAACGTGGTCACTTCAGGAAACATCTCTGAAAAGTGGGTCTCTATAAAGATGAACCCACTTGCAGATGTGTAAATAGGATGAGGAATCTGCTTCATATATCCTGTTTGAGTGTCCAATGCTGGAAAGAAAGAGACTTGTTCTCTCTATAACTAGAGAAGATTTGGAAAAGGGTGCCAACATTGGAACCAAAATACAGCAACTTGTACAAGGAATGGATTTTTGGAAATGAAGGCATCTTTCCTGTTGTGGTAGCACAATAAGCCTTATAGGTGATGTGCTGGAGATTGTTCAAACTGCATATTCTCCAGACATCTAGCAAAATGTCATCCAGTAAGAGTTGACACAAGTTGTCCATTGGGGGAATTTCAAAATTCATCACTTGATCTTTCATAATCTTTCTTGAAGTAGTTCCCGTTAATGTAATGTGATGCATCCAACCTAGCATTTCTGTCAGTCTTCAAAAACATGCAGGAAACCATTTTTTGATAGGTTCTTCAGCAGAATTGGCTCTGCAGCTTTCACCACTGCTTCAGATGACTGAAAATACCTCACACAAAGGTGTTTCTTCAAATTGGGGAAAAGGAAAAAGTCCAACCTGGAGGGGGTTGAATCTGGACTATAGGGAGGGTGAGGGACACACCTCACATGTATTTTTGTGAAATATTAAACACAGCTTTTGCAGTGTGCAGCAATGCATTATCGTGGTGCAGCATCCAGCTCATTGCACAGAAATGTGGCCTTTTGTATGTGATATGATCATGACCTTACAGAGTTTTCAGGGTATCTCTGTAGTATTGCTCAGTTTCAGTTCTATTATATTGTGACATGCTAGTAAACCATGCCTTGAATATCAAAAAACGATATGACCATAACTTTACCAACAGAAGCAATCACTTTAGCTTTTTTTGCTGTTGGAGATGATGGAGATTTCCACACAAAGTTTTGCTATCTGATCTCAGGATTGAAGTGATGTAGCCAAGTTTCATCAACAGTGATTACCTTTGAAGGAAACTCTGCCATCCTGTAACATCTTCAACTGCAATAATGTCCTTTAGTTCAGGAATCAGCAATCTTGGAAATCACCATGCATAAACACATTTCTTTGTAACTTTTTAGTTACCAACATGTGGGTAGCATTTGGTGAAATTTTCAGAATTTCTAAAAATGTTCTTACGTTATTCAGCGATCCTCTCTCACAGTGAGAGCAGCAGTGATAATTTTTTCTATCGTCAGAGGACAAACTGGATCGATAATTCCATTTTCCTTTGAAATTGATTGTCTCCCATCCATAAACATTTTAAAACATCTTCAAGCTGTCCTATAGGGAAGAACAAACTATAGGTCTCTTGTAACATTGCATAGTCCTCAGCTGAAAATTTGTTGAGATGAAAGTAGAATTTCAGAGCAGCACATTGTTGCAAAGTTAAATTTTAGTGTGAGAAATTAGGCTGTAAAAAAGTATGATCATTCATTATTGAACAGCCATCATAAAACAATTTATGTATATATGAGGGATAAGTCACAAGTCATGGCAGCTATATTTTACATCATGAAAAATCTAAGATATATGAAAATGTATGTAATGTACTATCGAATGAGACCACCATATGGTGTATGTGAGCATAGCTACATATCTCAGCATGCCCTGAAGTTTTTTTTTTTTTTTTTTTTTTTGAATAGTGTTTAACGCCCATTTTTACTACTGAGGCACCACAGGCGGAAAACACTGGTGATAAATGAAATGAAATGATACATTAGGAAAGGAATTTTTTAAGAAAGGAAATGTTCCAGGCCTAAGTTTTAGGGTACTTCCCCGGAATTTGCTAGTTATGAGAACTGAGGAAAGCCTGGAATAAACCTCAGTCAGGGAGGACGGTCCTGGCAGGATTCAAACCCCAGACTTCCCACTCACAAGTCTGTGCCTTAATGACCTCGGCCACTCGTGGCGGTGCCAATTAAGGTCAGGAATGGATGTCACAAAGAGTCAACAACGTGTGTAAATGAAAATAGCATTTCTCCGCCACCGGAATGCACAAGAATGCCCCACAGAGTTACAGGAAGCACTGAATGCACTTGTCCTGCCGCATTGAACAGTGGAGAGATGTACAGAGGCCTTCAAACAGGGCAGAATGTGACTGCCAATCTGCTGTGCAGTGGGCATCCTGTGTCCACAGACAAGCATATATGGGTAATGGTGGTAAAACACTGCTTAAGCTAGGATAGGCACTGAATACTTTTGGAATTAGAAAAGCAAACAGGAATTCAGCAAAAACAGTGCTCTGCATACATGCAGAAAATGTTTGTAAAGTGAGTGCCATATAAATTAAGTGAGGTACAGAAGTGGACTCTCTACGAAACATGTCACATCAATTTGGTGAGATTTCAAGAAGTAGGGAATGCCATGTTGAATTGCATCATAGCAATTGATGAAACGTGGGCAAGGGCGTATGAACCAGAATTTAAGAAACTGTCAAGGTGTGTGCTTATGTGCCATCCAGTGCATGAGGGGACAACTGTGAATGCCCATTGTTACTTTTTTTTTTGTCACAATTGCTGTATGCTATCAAATGCCAGAACTTTTGATCAACACCATTATTCTCCGCAATAATGCAATGACTGACTCACTCAGCTTACAGTGTCAAGTATCTTTTACAGTATTGGGGTGGGGAGTTCTTCCACATCCATCATATTCCCCTGATCTATTCTTCTTCTCCTCCTCTCTCTCCTTTTTTTTAAGGCATCACAGCCAGTGGACATGGATGATACATGAGATGAAATTATAAACTGAGAAAGGACTTTTTTTAAAGGAAAGAAGCATTCCAAGCCTAAGTTTAGAAAATCCCCGTGGCGTTTTCTATTTATGAGGACTAAGGAAAACCTGGCAAAATCCTCAGTCGGGAAGGACAGTCCTGGTTAAACAGAACCTGAGACCACCTGGAAATGTGCACCTTAATGATCATGGCCACCTATGGCAGTTCAATCCCTGTGATTATGATCTCCTCCCAAAATGAAGCAGCCATTCGATGGGAAAAGTTTTGATAACAAAGCAGACATTTTGACAGCATTTCAATGTGAGGTGGTTCATGTTAGCACTCATATGCAGCAGTTTGGCAAGATATGTGGCTGATATCTTTGTGATGATGCTTTCCAAAGAGATGTGGGAAATGGTTGCAGTCTCTGAAATAAACAAGGAGATTTAGGAATACATCCAACAAGCGAAGTCTGCATCAGTCCAAATTTTTTTAGGTTCACTGGTGAATATCATAAACAAGAAGCAGGTTTAGCTATTGGGAATCCATTATCACCTTTTCTGGCTGATTTATATATGAATAATTTAGAAATGCATATGCATGAATGATATCTTTACAGAGGTTAAAAAGAAACACTTGAATGATGCTTTGAAATTGCTAAACCTCCAAGATAGGGAAATTAAATTCTCTTCTGAAATAGAACAAGACAACATGATTTCTTTTCTTGATTTAAAAGATCATAAGAACAGGTAATAATTTGAAATTCTGTAATATACAGAAAGGATACAGAGACTGAAAATTATATAAAGGCAAGTGGTTTCGATCCCACAACACATAAACATGCAGTTTTCAATAGCTTAGCACATACACTCACTAACATATACCGCCACGGGTGGCCGAGGTCATTAAGATGCAGACTTGTGAGTGGGATGTCTGGGTTCGAATACTGCCAGGACCATCCTCCCTGACTGAGGTTATTTCCAGTTTTTCCTGTCTTCATAAATGGCAGGCATGGTTTAGGTACCCTAAACTTAGGCCTGGAATGATTCCTTCCTTGAAAATAAATCCTTTCCCAATATATCATTTCATCTCATGCATCATTGGTTTCCATCGCCTGTGGTGTCTCTGTAGTGGAAACAGGCATTAATTCATTCATTCACTAACATACTCATAAATGAGTTTGAGTGCAGCAAAGAATGCTCTCACATAATATAAATGGCAAAAACCAATGGGTACCACCAAGAAATAGGAAACAAGAAAATCAAGAAATTCAAACGAGAAGAGGTTAAAACAGGTTACAACATTGATCTCAAGAAAAGAAACTACCATTCACAGGTAATTTACTTATCATCCTTGGGAAACCCAAAAATTCCAGAAAATACTCAGGGAGTTTGGTATTACTTTGTCCCCAGTGATCAAATTCAGCCTAAACAATATCTGCTCATAATGATAGAATACCTGATGAGAAGCCAGGAATCTATAAAATCAATTGTTTGGAATGCAACAAAATATATATTGGCAAAACAAAAAGAAGCATGGGCATTAGGCTAAAGGAACACTGGATAAACATTAGGTACAATCAGGTAGATAAATCAAAAGTTGCACATCACTTTGGAGAGATAAATATGATATAGATATAGAAGTCAAATTACTCAAATTCATAGATACACCTTTGGACCTGGGAATATGGGGAGGGAAAAATTATAAAAAAAATGTGAAGATAAGGTTATGAACTTTGACATCCCAACAGAAGACAAATTAATCCAATAAAGTGCCCATGAGAGCTCACTAAGTCCATCCAACCATCAATGAATCTGGCAGTAGACTCACAGTTGATGATGCGGACAAAGGCCTGTGAAACATGTTCTGTATAATTTAATGGTAAGTGGAGCATAAGAGTATTAAAATGACTCACTAACTATTTAAGAACATTTAACTATAAGTCTTCTAATTAAATTTTTTGTGTACATCATGGTAAGAGAGATTGAAACAGTATAGATAGTCAAATGTGTTTCTTGAATAGAGCAATAATCAGAGCTATGAGATTGGTTTAATAAGTAACTTGGTTTGATATTAAAGAGAACAGTTCAGTCTTGCAGCGTACTTTATTTTTCTACATAGTCCCCACATAGTTCAATGCAGTTGCTCCAATGTTTCACCATCTTCATGTGGGTTTCTTCAAGGCCCTTAAAACACCTTCGGTATGACCTCTTCATTTGACTTAAATTTGTGCCAATTTAGGAAAATTTTGAATTTTGGGATCAGGTGGTAATTCAAGAGAGAGAGATCAAGAGAGAATGCAGAAGCATATAAAATCTTAATTCAGTCAATTTGTCATGAGCAATACAGCTTGAATACATAGGTGCATTTGTTATGGTGTATCACTCTCTTTTTGGCCATTCCCAGACATTTTTCTGCAATCGCTTTCTTCATTATCTCCAGAAGTTTTTTTATTTTTTATTTATTTATTTCCGTTATTTATGGACACTCTTTAACATCTCAGGTCATCAGCATCCCATTCAGTTCAGGGTGTGAAACAGCCGACATATTTTGCTCAGAGACCTCTTTTTTCAGGCTTGAGGTTCTTTATCGTGCCATAAATGTACAACACAGGACCCATGGCTTTACTTCCTTTCCAAAGGAAGCCATACTTAGGATTTTTATTTCTGAAAAAAAAAATCCATCGGTCCTGGTCGGGATCGAATCTGCAATCTCCAGAAGTGATGTGTAGTTTTCTCCAGTAATGGTTTTTCCTTTCTGCAAGTAATCAAGAGAATCTTTTGCATCCCAAAAAAACTGAAGCTCTCTCTTTTGAATCAAATGAAATGTATCTTGCATTTTTCAGAGCTAGTTCACCACATGTACCCACTATTTAGATTGCTGTTTCATTTTGTGGTATTTGGTAATGAGTTCATGTTTCATCCATAATCACAAAATGCCATAAAAATCTGTTTGATTTTTAAATATTCCCAAACATTTGACTGATGTTTGCATGCATTTCCTCTTTTTCTCTGGAATGAGCAGATGAGACACCTTTCTTGCAAAAAGTTTTTTTAATATGTAATCCATTATCAAAGTCAAATGAACCTTCTCAATTCAGATGCCGGTGGCCTCTGCTAACTGGAGTACTTTCACTCTTCTGTCAACCAAAACTACTTAATGGACTTAATCAACCATTTCTGGCCTCATAGCTGATTTTAAAGCTCCAAGATATGGTACATTTTCGATACTTATACTGCCATGTTTGAAATCATTTACTCAAGTTGAAATATTTCATAGGAAGATTATGTATCATCCAATGTAGGCAAAATCTCCTGGAATTTCCTTTGGTGTTTACCGTCCTCCCCCTCAAAAATAATAATTTAAATCACTATGAGTTCCAATCTTGTCCATTGTTCACTCTCACTAGAAACATTGTATTTAAAAACTGCCAAACAATGAATTAATATCAGAATAACTTGTGACCATAGCATATTGATATGTAGAAAGCAAAGTTATGACCACATATACAGATGTTGCCATTGCTGTCTATTAATATGCAAACTAAGTTACTTATCAAACCAGTTTTGTATATGTAAAATATCCTAATCCTTATGTTTATTGGTATTTCCATAAAGTAAGTAACAATTTGAGAGCTATGTAAGACTGCTAAAGTGGTTCCTGTATTTAAAAAAAAAAGTTGGGCAATTAAAATTAAATGTGCAGGATTAAGTGTTACCTTATTCTACAGTTCTGAATAAGATCATTCAAGGCTTCTGAATGGGTGTGAATTCAAAATGTTGAAACTAAGAGATAAATGAAATATCTGAAAAGAACAATTACTTTTTTAGCTTAAAATAAATGTACCCTGCTTATTTTAGGTGCAAATATTTTCAAGATCACATAATTAATGGAAAGCTTAAACTCATCTTCCATTGGCATTACGTTTGTCTTTCCTTTACATGGAGCTACGCCTATATTCAAGATGGAAGGGTAAACTCAGTGCCAGAAATAAATTGGGCAATAGAACTGAATAAGGGAACAAAAAGTTCTGAATACTTTTTTCCTATCTCGTAGAGTTTTCAAGAAAGTAAATAATATATCTTGAAACATATGGCAATACTACTTAATGTTCTGCAGTAGCTGTCTATTCTCCTTCCCTTTCATGATTCAGCAGTATGGGAAGACATTTTGCCAGAAACTAGAGTTATAAGGTGAGGCTCAGATGTTGATTATGTCATCTTCTGTGTAAAAATGACCTTCTTTAATACAATTTGTCAGTTGCTGACATTTTTCTATTTTAGGTGAATTTTTACAGTTTTAGTGCATTATTGTAGTATTTTTAGCGATATACTTATTCTATTTTTATATTTAATTTACTTTTGTTCTGTTCTGCAGTATTGTTACCATCCTCATTTAAGCCAAGCAAGGATGGAATTTTAAATGAAATATGCCTTAACCTTGAAATAACTGCAGTAATAAGAAAAGATGTTGAGCATTACTTATTAAGCTCACAACTTTACCAAGTAACTTGCCAGGAAATGTTATTTAAACAGCCAGCCACACATTCTGGGAATAAAGGAGAAAGGCATGGCATAATGAACAACCAGAACCTCTCCTCACATGACTGTGGTTCAGTGCTGATATAAATGTTATATGACTAGAGAGAACTGTGGTTTACATCATGCCCCCCTCCCCCAGCTTTCAGACAAATTGAAAACTTGGGAAAACAGTTACTGGGTGGCATGCAAATCAGCTAATGCTGTTTTAGTTGCAGTTCATTTGTGCTCTAAAATACCAAAAGTAAAGCCATGTAAACAGTATAATTTAAACCAACGTGTTTCTGAATTTGGCGACTGATGGTTTGATATTATTGTACAAGGTCTGTGGAGTTAAAGTGACAGCAGAGAAGAGATTCACAATACGACAGCACATCAAATGCAACAAACACATACATGCTCTCTAGAATGGTGCCAAAAAGAAAACAGCACAGTTACTGCTAACAAAAGCTGCAGCAGGTAGCAGTATATCTTCAGCATTTTTCAAAGAACTCTGTGATGTTCTACTTTCAGTGAATATTCCTCTATGGAAACTAAGTAATGCAAAATTAAGATGCTTCCTGCAATGATCAATCAATTCCCAATGAGACAGTTTTAAAAAGATATTATATTCCTCAGTGCTATGAGTGCAATATGGGGAAAATTAGACAAACGATCAAAGCTAACAAGATCAGATCTTTATCTCTACTGATTAAACTGGCAACATTGAAGATCGCTCTGTCATCCGTGTCATTGAGGGTACTATGAAAATCAACTACCTGCATGAAGCATTTCTGTTGAATGCCAAAGTTTTGGAAGCGGTTTACCATTTAACAATCTGTCGACTGTTTGACTGCTCTTTGCATCTACTGTGACAAGTGCTGTTTATCACCAATGCAGTAACGTACATAGTAGTAGCTGCTAAAGCTATTAAGGACTATTTATTCAAAGATGATCCATGTAACTTGCTTTGTACATGCTATGCAGAGGGTTACAGAAGAAGTTTATACCCACTTTCCTAAAGTCTACCAGCTTGTGTTTTAAACAAAGAAAATTTTTGTTAAAGTTCCATCAAGAAGAGAAATCTTCAGACCATAGCTCCAGGTGTCCCCTGCCATCAAAACACAGTCGGGCATCCTGGATCGATGCTGGTATGTAAAACTGCAACAATTTTCAAGCTGTGAAATCTATGGTTGATGTTCTGAAGATGCAAGTGCCATCCAGCAAGCTATTTTCTAATAGTGAAATGGAGGAGAATACTTAAAAGCAAATTCTGGCTTCCTAACCTCTACAACTGCAAAACTTCAAGAAAGTGGTGTGAAACTTAAATCCTTCATTTACTTGCCAACAAAACTCAATTTGTGCTTGGTGATGTGTTTGGTGAAGTTGCTGAAATGGTGAAAAATAAAATGACAAATGTTCTGGATAAAAATCTGGGGTAACACTCCATTGCTTAATTTCTGAAATGCTAACCTGTAAAAACTTCAACACATTAGATTTCAAATAACTGAATCTAATGACTGAATATATTTCCTGGTTGTAAGTGTCAAATTTTAGAAGGTTTTTCAAAATATAATAATGTTCTTACTTATAATCAGTATTTTTTTACTTTTGAAAATGTATACTGTACACTGTAATTTAAGGCAATATAAAATAAGGTGGCTATATTTTTTATAAATTTTTGGTTTCTTTTTATTTATTGCAAGTAAATGTAAAACATTTTCTTTTAAAAAGGTTAGTAACTTATATAATAAAACTGATATATGCTAACATACATCATTTTTCATGGATTTCCAAAAATTTAGGTCAATTTGCATCATTATTTTTTATAATTATTATGGTTATTTTATTGGTTATATTTAGGTCATCAACATCATGGCCCTAGTTATAGGTGTAAACATTACACTTTTATAATTATTGAGATCATTTTATTTTTGGGTCATCAGCATCATGACCCTAATTAGAAGTGTAAAACATTACCTGTCTTGTGGAGCGGAAAGAGGGGAGCATTGTATTAAGTGTGAGAGTGCAAGTTTATCCTGAAATCTAGAAGCAGCACATACAGCTCTAAACATGTGGGAGAAAAATTTACATCTAAAAATATAAAAGTTGACTAAGGAATATTGATATCCTGGGAGGAAGAAAATAAAAATTTTGAGTTCATCAAATGTCTGCCAGAGTAAAGAAGGATATCCTCCAAAGGTTAGACAATACCTCTGATGTTGACTAATAACTAATGATATGGACAAATATCTACAAAATATATTCTAGTGAAATAGTAAGTTCATGAAGCTGCAAAAGTGTTTAGTTCGACTAACAACATATTAATAATAAATCATAAGTTGTAATTTAACATTATAAAAACTTGGTACAATTAGAAAATTTTCAGCGTTGTTTTCTGTTTTCATTTAAAACAACCTTATTTTGTTTCAGTTTCCAAATCAGGCACATCCAGGGCAGATACCACAGTATGCTGGTCAGCCTCATCCTGGTCAGGTTTCACAAGGCCAAATCCATCCTGGCCAAGCTCCTCAAGGTCAGATACATTATGGGCAGGGGCAGCTGCAGCCTAGTTATAATGTACCACAAGGTCAGCACCAGCCTGGCCAATTGCAGCAGCCTAATCAGGGATCACAGGCAGCCCAAAACCAACAAAAATCTGGTCAAATACCTGAAGTTGTGCATCCACCAACTGGCCAATTGCAGCAAGAAGATCATGGAGCTCAAGCAAAGCAAGCACAACAGATCAATCCCATCAATATAGGACAGATTCCCCAGCATGTACCACAGCGCTTAGACCCAAAGCATCAGCAAGAGCCCATAGACATTAAGCAATTGGTGCAAGGAGATGGTGCAGCTGCTCCTCAGGTACAACAAGTACGCTAGAAATCTAGACATCTTCCTTTGGGACCATTATCTCAGAGTGATTTTTGTTTGGGATATCTACAGGCAGTAAACTTAAAATGAATCAGAAATTACAGTGCTTTTGGTAATTCACTTACTTTTAAGTGCCAAATTAAGACCGTTATAATATCATAGTATTACTTAATTTACAGAAATAAAACTACTTAGAAAAAATCTCTCTTTAAAACATACCACTGTTACAAATCTTAAAACTGATAATACCAAATGAATCTTTATGGTTTGCTTACGCTATTTTTTCTCTCTTTTTGTCGTTAGATTTAGAAAAAAGCAGTATTGTACAGTTATAAAGTAACTGTGCCAAATATAATGTATAAAATAATTTAATAAAAAGTAAATAGTAAATTATTACATTTTTGAGTTCTACAAAAGTATGTCAGAGTAACAGTGCAGCTGTGAGCTCAAAAGTGTTAACCGTAGTGAGTAATATGAACTGAAATGTATGCAGATAGGTGAGGTTAAATCAGAATAGAAAATTCAGGAAAAACTAATAAAGAAAAACATACTGTTGTTTTATGCTATGGAAAATTAACAGTGTTTTTAAATATCTTTTCACTTAAAACAGTATATTAAAGTAATACAAAACAGTGCTTTAAGTCATCTGTAGATAAATAATGTGCGATATTAGTGATCAGCAAGAGTGGGAATTGTAGGGCATTGAGTTTAACTTTTCTGGTAACAGCTACAGGTCACGTGTGCTGTTGAGATGCTTGCATGGCACTAGTCGGGAAAACACTATTTCATTATCAGTCGGATCATTTTGATGGTAATTGCAAGCTTATCTCTACTGCTTAAACACAGACCTCTTATATCTGATAAAGCCTCCTGTTGACAGTCTGAGATTCTCTTCATAAACAAATGCTTACATGTAAATTATAATTAATCTGTCATCTAACACACTCTTATGCTTCACTTACTTTTAAATTTTTAATTTAAATTTAAAAATTTAAAAGTAAGCGAAGCATAAGAGTGTGTTAGATGACAGATTAATTATAATTTACATTTAACAAGCTTCACTGTGTGAATTCTAACAGAATTTTTTAAAAATGTCTTATTTTTCGAAAGTTCTTAAATGAAATGCTTGCATATTGATTTTGCTGTATGAGCAATGGCACACTTGCTGAAAATGTCCTCAGATATTTAAAACAAAAAAAAATCATGACTAGAATCTACAGGTGGTAAATTTTTATATAAAATGTTCCTGGTCAGGCCAAACACATGTTAGGAGAATAAACTGGATGATAGGGTTAAGGTGAATCCAACAGTGAATGATAAGTTAGGTCAATAACAATCTTAACATTATTCAAGGCCACATCTACCTTTAGGAGATGACATGTGCTATATTCTGAAATGATGATCATCCAAAAAGTGGAAACTCAAATCCAATGGACATAAATATGGCCAGAGATTAATTATACATAATTAAAACTTTTGTATAAGTCTGGTCAATATTGGAACAGAAATAGAATGATTTTGAAATTTTTATGAGGAAATCACTCAAATTTCACAAAATTTATTCCATTTATGTGGATACATTTTGTCTTTGTCATCTTCAAGTTTTGATGTCTTTATAGAAATTCAAATGTAGTTTCCAAAGAATGTAACCCAAACCCTAGCATTTTTATGAACTGTTCTATTAAATTTACGAGGTGCATTCAAGTTCTGAGGTCCCCAATTTTTTTTTTCACAAACTATTTGCACCAAAAATTTGAAACTTCTGTCACTTCTCAACATAATCTCCCTTCAGACATACATATTTTTCATATTGATGCCATGATACCATGGCCACTATGAACGCTTCTTTAGGAGTCTGTTTTGACTACTGGAAACCAACTGGAGAATGTGCAACCAAGGAAAGTGTCTTTCATTGTTGGAAAAGTTCAAAAATCGCTAGGAGCCAGGTCAGGTGAATAGGGAGCATGAGAATCTACTTCATAGTTGTTTTCATGAAGAAACTCCTGCATCATGTTCTTGTCCACCTAGAGGACACTTTCTGGATTTTTAGGCCTTCATGAAGGATTATGTGCACAGATCCCATGGAAATGGCAACTTTGAAGGCGATATCTTCCACACTTAACCAGCGATCCTCCAAAACAACTTTCTCCACTCGCAGAACCATGATATCATACCGGCTGGTTCCAGGCCAAGGTTGTTTCGGTTTGTTGTCACATAACATTCAACCTTTTTTTAACTGTTGCACCCATGAAAGCACATTTTTCACATTCCTCACACCATCACCACAGGTCTCACTCAGTGGCAATGAATTTCAATGGATAGCACACCATACAAGTGGAGAAAATGAATGATTACTTGCTATTCATGTAATGAGAATGTTATTATTTTAAGTATCAAAATGCTCCTCACTCTAGCTGCAGCCACTACGGTTAAGTGCACTATATAGTGCTACCATTGCTGTCATGCGTTCACAAAGAGTGCAAAAGCATTTCTAAGCTAGACCTCATGTTTCTACCTGCTTCCAATCCTGAAAAAAGAAAAAAAATCCGAGACCATAGACCTTGAACATGCCTCATATCTTCAAATATTAGATATTTGTTATTTCAAGATTACTGTCCAAGTATACCATTTCCACTCATTACAAAATAGCACTAATTGATTGTTTTATCATAGTGCACTTGTTATAGAAGCCAGTTACAGAAAGGATTCCATGTAATAGGAACACACAAGCTGATTAGCTTCAAAATTTTTCCCTTTCCTGTAATGTATTTTTCTAAATTTATTCATACCTTTATGAAGTTATTTCTACTTGCTGTTAGCTCCTGGAAAACTTTTAGTACTAACTTTTGGCTTAATACTTAATGAACCATATAACAGCAATGGAACTAAGGTTCTGTAAAGATAATGGACTATTCTGCCACTTTAACTGACTAGTGATGTTTAGAAAAGTTTAATTCTCTATTTGTCTTTAGATTTTCTAGATTCTTTGCTCTGATATTATCAAGTCTTATCTTCTTGAATCTTTGAGCCAAGTATTACACTCAATGTATATTTCTTTATATTTCATTATAGTAACATTGAGATGAAAGTTTTTAGAAATATTTATTGTTTTTAAGATATGTTATCTTCACAATTTGTCATTCAATACCAATTTTAGCTCTTTGCCAATTAATCATTGAAAAAGATTTTCAGATTACTATAAGCATAGTACATTTTATCAGACAATTTTTATAATTGATTTAACATAGTAAACATTCTTTGTATACTTTTCTATATAATGAACTTTGCTTTGTTGAACAGCAAATTATAATTTCAGAAAAAATGCATTTGCCATTAACTGTAAAGCTCTTTTATATCACTTTTTACTTGTAACATTGCTTTGTTTTTCTGAAGTTCTAGAAAATGAAGTTGCATCTTTGTATCACTATAAGATTAATATTATGTGAACTTCTATTAAAATATAATTTGACAATGCAAACATGTTACACCTTTTCTAGTTTGCAATATTTCATATCCCTCCTTCAAAATCCCTTTATGAAGATACAGCATATACACTATGACAAGAAAAGTGTTATTTGGTGCTTACATTGTGCATAAATTGTGTGATAATTGTTCTTAGTTATACCACTTCATAAGTGTAGTCTTGAAGAATGGGTTTTTATGTACAGTACAAATGTGAAGATGGATTCTTGCAAAAAGTGGAAAAGTGAAGAAAATAACCTTGCAAACAAGTAAAGAAACTAATAATCGCTGAGAGTCGGAATATTAGAACACATCTTTCTGATTTCACTTAATTGAGATTTTACTCAGGGCATATGTTTCATGGACATTTTTTCCACATCATCAGCTGTTCATGACTAATGGATCATTTGTAGAAGTGGGGTAGACAGGAATCCCTATCCAACTTATACGAATGATCCACTAGTCATGAACAGCTGATGATGTGGAAAAAATGTCCACGAAACATATGTCCTGAGTAACATCTCATTTAAGTGAAATCAGAAAGAGTGTTCTAATATTCCGACTCTCAGAGATTATTAGTGCGTGTTTCACTGCATTCAATTCCAAATTGAATACAGGATCTCTTGATGAAAGAAAAATATGATTGCTAAAATCAAAATATAACTTTATGAGCAGCAACTTTCTTTCTTTCCAGTTGCAGCAGCTACATTTCCCCAATAAGCAGCTGTGCTCAGGTGGCCCAGGACTCAAATATCCTTACTATGCAGGGTGCATGCCAGAAGTATTTTTTAATGTGTTCTTGAAAAATATATTAAATTGAAAAACGTTTTTACAGTTTTCAAATTACTTGTCACTGATATTTACATATTTATGCATTATCATGAGCCACTTGGAAAATGTTTATTATTGCAACTTTTCTTTCACATGGTTCATAATCTCCAAAAAATATGCAGTAACTTAATTTTTGAAAGAAAATTGCTTCCAATGGAACTTGTCTTTTCCTTTTGAAAAAAAAAAATTACAGAGGTTTAAATTTGCAAAATATTGTAAACATGGTACACTCTGATGCTTTATTTGCTGCTCATGCAGCAGTAGGAATGAAACATTGATTTGGTGCAGCATGATATTTTGATGCTGTTTCTCTCATTGTTTCCAGAGCTGTGAAAAGCATATCTTGCCGTACCAAACTGCAGAAAGAGCAAGTTTTTCTTTTTCAAGTGGAATGCTTGCTTGTGACTCTTTTTTGAGCAAAAAAATGCTACATTTTCCCCAAAATTTTGGTTCATAATTTTGTTTACAATGTATCTTCAAAGCACCAAATTCATGACTGTGTTGAATTTCCAGATCATAATGGTAAATCCATGTGTTGTCATGTGTAACAATGATGGACTTCCTTAACCATTAAATTTTTTAAGCGTAAATTGACGCCAGTCAACATAGACATCTTGTGGTTAATGAAGGAATGTAGAACCTGTCAGGAGCAACATTTAATGGTGCTGTTGTTGATTCAGTATTTCAAGTCTCTGTTTCTTGAATATGTATATTATAATGCCAACTCACTTGCCTGATTAGGGCATTGGAGTTTCAGACATGTGCAACAGATGGTAGTAACATGTACACTAATGGATCAGTGGACTATATTACACTGATTGATGAAGGTAAATATGGGGATGAGATGATGATGGAGCAATGACTAAATGAGGGGCAGGGGAAAATAGAAAACCTGCCTATAAATCCCACTTATTGCTGCTGGGATTGAACAGTGGGAGGTGAGCAATCTAACCACTCAACTATGGTGCCACCCTGTTTCATAAAAGTAGTTAAGGGGATTTCCTTTCACTGTTGCCTTATTTCATTGTTTTTAGATACAACTGCTGTGTGTAGCCAATTGAGGTGAGAGGAATTCCCATCCCTTTCTAAATTCATTGATCAGTTTTCAACTGTTTTTTTTTAATAGTGTTTAATACCCGTTTTTTATTACTGAGGCACCATAGGTGGTGGACTGATGATTTACACGAAATGAAATGATGTATTAGGAAAGGATCTTTTTTTAAGGAAAGAAACGTTCTAGGCCTAAGTTTAGGGTACCTCCCCAACATTTGCCATTTATGAGGACTGAGGAAAACCTGGAAAAAACCTCAGTCAGGGAGGACGGTCCTGGTGGGATTTGAACCCCAGACCTATCTCTCACGATTCTGCGCCTTAACGACCTCTGCCACCCATGGCAGTTTTTCAATTGTAACTGTGGAGAAGCAGACTCTATAAAAGTGTCCACAAGGTTTTAATGGCATTACTTGAAGTTTAAATCCTTTTTGAAATTGTAGAAAGTCATAGCTCCAAGGTTGTGTCTAGAAAACCTCATTTTTGACACTATGTTGAACAAATCATCCCTCCTTGCACGCTCACGAGTGATACACAGTGCTTCTTATAAGAACACTATCTTCAGTAATATTGATATAAAGTTGGTTTGGTCACATTTATACTACATTTGCTCGCATCATCAGCAGTAGACCAAGCTACTGAAATAACTTCAAAACCAAACAGAGCTATCTATTTGTGAACCATCAAAGACCTCCACAGAAGTACTTTAGGATCCAGTTACCAAATCCAGTAGTCGGTCAACAGCTGATGATGAGAGCAATTCCCCTGAAACATGTCCTAATATTCTATAAGTAAGTGCAGTTAGTGTGAACATATTTAATACATTCTTCTAGAATACATGATCACTCCTCTGTCTACAGTTTCGTAAGGCAATTTAAATAAACTTTAATACAACATTTTTTGTTTTGCTGTTACTTTATTGACTGTTAATACTCCAGATCAAATGGATAATATTTGTGTCCTTTGCCACTGAAACAGAAAACAAAACTTAAATTTTAGTATACCTGAAATCAAAAGTTTGAAATAATTATTTTTAAAGTTGTTTGCTTATCAAAATAAAAATGAAAGTTCTGACAAAGAAATGTTTAACTTTTAAAAACTCTGATAATAACCGGTAAATTTTTCCAACACGTTTTAACTTAACTCTTTCTTAATTGCAGCAAATTTATAATTAAGGATTTTAAAAGCACAAAATTTAATTAAATGAAAGTGTTATAAGTGCTTTTAAGATAATGTTCCTCTACAAAATTCAAGCTTTATATTATAGTGTCCAGGCTGCATTTATGACTAAAATTGCTTTGTGATTAGGCGTAACACTGCCATCTTTGGGGTCTTTTGAATCAACCAGACGGAACTTCAGAGCAACCCTTGGTCTGTCTTGCTTAACATCGAACACATCACCCTAAGCAATTTAGTCAGTCCAGGACAATGTATCACACTGAATGCATGCCCAAATTTTTAATCCCTGTGAATTTTCACCAACAAATAAAGGAATTAGGACAAAAGATTAGGTGTATTTCTGCTGTCACATGGACACATCTGTGGCTGATGTTAACAGACGATAGAGAGTACTGTCTGAAGCTAACACTTACTCTGTAAAAGCACATATTCTGACATTCTTGTTGAGAGCATCAATCTCAGCCATCTGTTGGGAATTCAGCTCAAAACTGAACAAGTCAAAATTTTCCTTCAGTCGCTTCTTGTTAGAAGATTTCGGGATTGGCACAGTCCCATGCTGAATCTGGAAAATTATAACACTCCGGTTGAAAATGCTGAATAAATAGACAGCCATAATCATATAGGAGTAGGATAATTATGTAATAACTTTGATGTACTGGATTAAAACAAGCAAATCGTAATATGCATTAAATCATGTTTCCCTAGTCAGAAAATGTAATTTTTTTAATGTTTTATTATCCCTTTGACTGTATTGGTCTTCTTGCAATGTCTGTAGATTGTGGATTGAATACTATAGGTATAAGTCTGTAGGAATGAATGAAATGAATTCATGATGGTGCAAATGAGCTCAGAGTCCTTAATGTCTTAAAGCTATCTGGCATTTTCTTCTCAGATCAAGGAGGGGGAAAAAAAAAAATAGGTAATATCGTTAAAATGATACATATTTTGACTTTAAAAAAAATATTAAAATATTATTTTTATGAACTGATGATATAATAATACTGTTTAATATAAGAGGTATTATTCGGTTGGTAGGTAGGCTGAAACAAAAAAGAAAAGAAAACTATCATTTAGACTTATACTTTCGTTCAAAAGAGGAGACCATTCTTTACCACATCAGATATGCAGAAAATTGTTTTCAATGTGAGCTAGTAATTAAGGCCTCGGCAATTAAAAGTATCTTTCCTTATCTAGGAAACTAATATAGTTTAAACCAAGGGTTCTCAACCTATGGTACGTGAGCTACTGCCAGTTGGTAACCAAAAATTTAGGCAAAAAGATAAATTAACATTTGTTTTACAAACAACAAACATTTGACAGTTCTACTGTAACTGAATGGAAACAATGGATTTTGGATTATCATAAAAAACTTTGATGTTATACCATACAAAAATAATATGAAAGTTCACTTTTAATCCCACAAGAATGACAGAGAGCAACTAGAATATATTTTATCAGACAAATTGATATATTTTTTGTCATTTATTTACCTGTGAGATGCATTTATATATAAGAAAGAATGCAGTTACCTAATTGTTATTGAATGCCAAGTTTTATTTGTTAAATTGTCAGCTTTGTATGTAGTTTGTGTCAGATATTCAGAGGAAATAAATCAGAACTTAGATAAATGGTAATTAAAGGACTCTGCTGGAAAAGAAAGATCTGTACACAAGCAATACTTAAGTAGAATACAAACTGTTCTAGATGGCTTCATATATATTAGGGATAGAGCGGAAACCATCCCAATACTGCAATGTATAATTTGTCATGAAACACTTTCAAATCACTCGATGAAACCTTCCCTTTTAAAACTATCATTTTGACACCAAGCATTTGACACAAACCATGGAGTATTTTAGAGAAAATTATCAGATTTGTTATCAAGGGGAAAAAAAATAATAATCATCTCATTTGCAGAATCTAACATCTTGCCCAGTTGGCTTACTTGGCAGATGTATTTTGCCGCCTCAACCAACTGAGCAAAGAGTTTACAGGGTGCGCTTACTTTCATATTACTGGTACAGGATAAAATTGCGCCTCTTAAGAAAAAACTAAGTTTCATAACACACATCTTCCTTTCCATTATTGGGTGCTTTAAGTGAAAATGAAATTCCTCTTGTGAACTGGCATTGAATATTAAACAGAGCCTTGGGAATATCATCTCAGCTTTCAATGTATATTTCCCTGAAAACCTGGATTCAGTATTTTGGATTCTTCTATTGCTGACATCTTACCAGGAACCCTTAACTCCTTCCGAGAAAGATGAATTAAATGAGCTATCATATGACGCAAGTCTCAGGCAAATATCAAGAAGATGGATTTAACAGACATCTGGCTGGCAAGATAAACCGAATATCCAATGAACACCGGAAAAGCTCAGTAAAAGTTTTGTTGGTGTTTGTGACTAATCGCTTTTTGTGAATGTGGATTTGCTTCTCTAATTTATATTTTAAAAAGTACAGAAATGGATGTTGATCCAGATTTAAGATATGGATTAAGTCAGTTGAAACCGAACATTAAAGAATTGCGTTTAGCTAAACAAGCACAACTTCCCACTTACTGCCACGAGGTGCGGACTCATGAGTGGGAAGTCTAGGGTTCGATTCCCGCCAGGACCGTCCTTTCTGACTTGAGTTTTTTTTTTTTTTTTTTTTCTTTTCAGGTTTCCCTCAGTCCTCGTAAAACGCAAATGCCGGGAAGATATCCCAAACTTATGCCTGGAGCGTTTCCTTCCTTCAAAAAAATATCTTTTCCAAATTTATCTTTTCATTTCATGTGTCATCAGTGTCCCTCACCGCCTGTGGTGCCTCAGTAGTACAAACGGGCGTTAAACACCATTCAAAAAAAAAAGCGCACTGAAACAAAAGTGTGAATCAGAAATTAGTTAAATCTGTAAAATTAATAGATTTTACTGGTTGTAACTGAGTATGGAGTATCAGTATCAGGAATATATGTTGGTTTATGTATTCATTCACTATATTTTAACCTTAACAAAATTAATTTTCAGACATTTCACAGAATAACCAATTGAATAGGAATAGATTTAACCCTTTTTCTCCAATAAATATCCAAAACTAAATACTACATACAAGGTATAAATAAATAAATTACTAGTTATGTTATGAATAATACTTATTTTTACCCCAGTCCCACAAAATCCAGCATTTCCCTCGTAAAATTTGCTTACTGGTACATTTATCCTGCGTTGAATGCAATGGTACATCACTGGAAAAGGCTGAGAAACCATGGTTTAAACCATTGTGATTTCTTTGGAAACAATAGGATAAAAGTGGAACGGAAAATAAGAGTGAAAGATAAAGAGGCTTTTGTTGTCAAACAGTAGAACGTAAAAATACGTGCGTTTTTTTTTGTCGATAAGGGTGGGGTAATGATAAAGGAAAATGCAATTAATGTAAATATACACCGGTATTTAAAAGTTCCATACAACCTAAATAACTTTTGAAGCATTGGCTCAGTGACATGAAGCTCTGTGCGAGGATAGCCATATACTGAGAACTTAAAATGATACTACCGACTTTTTCTACTTCCTATTCTCTTATACCCATGATATTTTTACATTTTCGAATAATGGTCATACATGTATTGTCGCTAAACTAAGAAAACAAAAAAGCGTAGCGAACAATAAAACACTTCTTTCGTTTACTGCGTTTTGACAGTTATAAATGTATGCTATCTTTGTTAATATCGATAGAATCATGATTATTGATACAGAAACATCTTATATAAAGGATTAAATCTGATATTCAGTGTGTTAAATAATTCTATCTGATGTTGAGTGAAAGAAAGAATTCTAATTTTGATTATGGTTGGCTATGGAGAAGGCAACGATCTCATGAGAGGCGGCGAATTTATTTAATGACATGCATCCGGATCGCAATCCAATTCCACATACAACAGTGACAAGGATCGTAAACAAATTTACGCAAACTGGAAACTTAAACGACTTGCCAAGATCAGGTCGCCCAAAAGTGCAGATGGTGAGATTACTTCATTGAATGTTCTCCTCCATGTGCAAGATTTTTTTTTTTTTTTTTTTTTTTTTTTTTTTTTTGAATCAATTATAAGCTAAAGTTCTGTGATGAAAGTCGTTAATAATGCCAAGCAAATTTTTATAAAATTCAACTTTTGCAGGAACTCAGAGGAAGATCTCGATAGAAGAATGTAGTTTTGTGAAGAAGCGCGTTATGTGATGGAGCGCATTAGCAATAATCCAATTTTTCTTAGAAAAATTGTATTCTCGATGGAGCCACATTCCGCCTGAATGGATTTGACAACAGAAATAGCTGCTGACACTGGTCCAACGTAAATGTAAAACGAATGGAGGAGAACTACCGCAGTATTCACAAAAACTTAAATGTTTGCACTGGTATTGTCGGTGATCATATCATCGGCCCTTTGTTATTTAGAGAAACGCTAACTCTATTTGGATTTGCTTCAAAATCTGATACTACCGGCTCTCGCAAATTTGTTTCTACATCCAGTCAACCATAGTCATTTTAGAGATGACATCTATTTCCAACAAGATGGAGCTCCAGTTCACTATGGACAGAATGTTAGATCACAGCACTTAGATCACATTTTTACACAACGATGAACTAGTAGAGGTCACGTAGTGGCCAGGAAAATCCCCTTTAGACTTCTTTTTGTGGGGTCATTTGAAGTTAGTAATATATGAGAAAGAAACTTGGTGATTTGCAGTATCAAATAATGGAATTGGTGTAAGACATTTCTTAAATGATTTCTATGATTGACTGCACATTGTCAAGCAGTTGAGGGCTACCAGTTTTAACAGAAGTATCTAGTGTGGCTACTTTTTGAAAAGTTTTTAATGAACATTTGAAAATATAAAGATATATTGGGTATTGCATTTAAAATAAGAGGCCGAAAATAGAAAAATTCGGTAATATAATTTTTGAGTTCTCAGTATACGGCTATCCCCAGACACCAAGTTTCACGTCACTGACCCCATGCTTCAATAGTTATTTAGGTGCTGTGAAACTTTTTAACTAATTATATATATTCTTCACTTTAAATGTGGCACGCCTTAGTGCATTTTAAGTTGTCTCCTAAAGAGAACTTTTTACATTTCTTTTAAGAGAGAGAGAGAGAGAGAGACAGAGACAGAGAGCGTGTGTGTGGGGAGGGGCACACATTTCCCGGTCAATATATAGGTAATAATGTAGCACAGAACGACTTACCAGGTATCTGAGGATGACTTGTGCGACAGTCTTGCCGTGTTCTCTAGCGATCTCTTGAAGTTTGCCATCCTTCATAGGGGCAGGTGTTTCCTTTTTGGCAACTGCGTTAGGACTCCCCAGAGGGCTGTATGCAGTCACCACGATGTCTCTTTCCTTGCAGAAGGTGATCAGTTTGCTTTGGTTTAAATATGGGTGCACCTCAATCTGCAAAGCAATTTAATCTTCTTCAGTGAAATTATTAACGGTCTGATAGACATACGTCAAATTTATTAAGCGGCAGATAGTGTAGGATCACCCTTCTAATAATAAATAGTAATTGTAAATATAATATAAAAATAAAAGCAATGTATAAGTAAAAGAAAAGTCACCTGATTGATGACCGGCTTGATGGTAGCCACTTTCAGTAAGCGCTCTATTTGCTGACTATTGAAATTGGAGATCCCAACGCTCTTGACTAACTCTAGCCGCACAAGTTCTTCCATGGCCTTCCATGTGTCCACGTAGTCTACATCGCTGTGGATTAATTTGCCATTCTTATCTTTGGGCCACAATTCATCACCTTCCTGCAAAGTTGTGTGTACATATAGAGTTATTCTAAAGTAAGTTCTCAGTTTGAAATAGTTGTAGCTTCTGTACATATTAACAGTTTGGTTCCATATAAGATGCTGTTCTGCTTTGGAAATGTTGCTTTTATTTAAAACCTTCATGGCTATGGTAACTGCTTCACGCATTTATAAACAATTATGGTTTAGAATATTGACAGCAATTTTCGAACAATACATTTTAGAGTGATTTTGCTTTTAGCGAATTCCGAAGGATTGCGGTTGTATACATGAAACGATTTTTGAAAAAACATTTCAAATCTTCATCGATCCTACCTAATAAGCACTGAAAATGACAGGAAAAAATTACACATGCGCGCGCGCGTAATGTAACTTAAATAACAATAACTAAAGAAGCAGAAAAAGAATAAAACACTATTCGCAGATTATTGCTCGCTTTTACATTCACTAAAATAGAGAGAAATAACTGAAATTTTCATTTACAAGAATTTAAGAAGATGATGTTCATATGTTTCAATAAAACAAAAACATTTTACTATGGAGAAACAAGTACAATGTACTAAGTAAATATATACAATCAACAATATCCATTTTCTGCTTCTTTACATACATTGTTTAAAGTGTTACTTTATTTTTAAATTTTATGTATATATATATATATATGTGTGTGTGTGTGTGTGTGTGTGTGTGTGCATGTGCGTGTGTGCGCGCGTGTGTGTGGTGCGCCCCTAAACGCTCTAACGGTCGCAATTTTTATTTTTTCTCAACTCGGCATATGACCATCAATTAACAAACGATTAGTCGAATTCGTTAACCAATAAAAATTGGACTATTGGGAGTGGTATGACTGCAATTTTTGCATTTTCTCCCCTAATAACACACAGTAAAACTATAACTTATTTCAGTCTGTTACTTAATAACCTCATAATTTGGATTTTGTTCTCTTTTTATAGTTACTCTACTAAGTAAGGAATTCGCTTAGTTTCCACAGCTCCTGCGTGACGGGCTTTTGCCGTTTCCTATTGGTCTCAATGTTGTAGGTCCTAATGGTCTAGTGGTATTTATACCTGCCTTGTAGACCCGAGGTCGCAGATTCAAACCCGGCCAAGCGATGGATTTTTTAGGGCGTAAAAATACTAAATATGCCTTCCTTTGTAAGGGAAGTAAAATTGTGGTTCTTGTATCGTAGATACACGGCACTTAAAAGAACCTCAAGCCTATAAAGAAGAGGCCTCTGAGCATTTATCGGCAGTTTCACGCCCTAAATTGCATGGGACGATAATTAGCAGAGATAATTAAAGAGCGTCCGTAAAGAAATAACTCATTCAGTGTTATAATGGATGCAATAGGCAATATCCCAATGTACTGAGAAGATTTTGAACGTTACGTGAACCCTGAACTCTGTGAAAGTATTTTGTAAGTTGGGGAACAATTTTGAGGAAATTGGTGCAGTAACCGATAAAAAGCGACTGGTTAGACCAAAATTTGGTAGAAAACGAAGTGAGCGTAGCATTAATTTAACATGAAGTCCGGGAAATACGTGAAAACTCTTCATATCATGTTTGTAGTGCTAATGTACACTCAGCGGCAAAAATAAATAAATAAATAAACCCACTTACAATAGCTATTAAAGTATTGCAGAAGCAGTTCCAGAAATAACATTGTGGCAAACATCATCCTTTTAAAGATTGCCTTTAATGTATTTGAAATACACCAATTGACACTTGTCTTAATCAATTTTGAGACAATAACTTCATTTTATCAACATTTTCAATGAACTTTTATGCTCAATATTTGTCCACTAAACTTCACTAATGTTGAAAATGAAAGCGATGTTGATGTACATAACCTCAGTTCAGCCAAACGCTCAGTATCTGCTGTGACCCCTCTAGCCTTAATTATGGTCGCCATTCTCTCTGACCTTGTTTCGATTAGGGTTCTGATGTGTCTTTGGTCGATGCTGTTCTATTCTTCTTGGAGTACCACTCGTAGTTACTGTAAGGTCACCAGGACAGCATTACAATCTTGGATGCGTCTGCCCAACATATCCCAGAGATGTTCTATAGGGTTTAGGTCGGGGCTGCGAGCTGGAAAGTCGATTCGACTCGATGTTGGGATTGCACGTCATCAAGATACAACAATATGATATGCGCAGTGTGTGAACGAGCATTGTCGTGCATGAATACGAATTCAGCTTCAAAAAGTGGAGCATAGGGCACGACGTGATTCGTGAGAATCTCATTGATATAACGACAAGCGTTGAGGCTACTGTTCTCGATGAACACTAAATTGTTTTCTGCCTCCATAAAGATACACCTATACCATTTCGGAACCTCCGCCGAATGGTTCCTTTAGGAGAATGTACGCTCTGCTAACCTTTCTCCAGGTTGTCTCCAGACTTTCCCTTCAATCATAAGATTTCGGGGAGAACCTGCATACATTCGAGAGCAAGAGCTCCATTACGTGGTGAGGGCACTCTGTGCTTTCTGACCATAACTGGCGACGTAGCAGGTTTCTTAGAACCTGGGAGATATCTGGACGTAGTCCTCCTTTTCCTGCCAGATCCAGGTCTTATGGAATAACTCTGCGCTTATAGAAACTGTTTCACAGCCTCTTGCACCGAGGTAGAAGCGTGCCGATGGTTGTAGCGGCGTAGCGGATGCTTCGTCATTCATCAATAAAGCGATAGCCTGACGTCTTCAAAACTAACCATTATCGTTCGTTCCAAACAGAAAGAGCGCCAACTTTTAAAAGGAAGTGATGCAATAAAGCAATAGTCTATAACTTGGAGGCAAGAAATGACTAGGCATTCAAACTGTAGCTAATCCATCCAAGAAAATAACATTTACCAGTGGCACATATCCATAACTACACTCATAATAGGTTGAGACTTAAAAAAATTTGTGATAAAGTTTTTATTATTATTGTTGTTGTTGTTATTGTTATTATTATTATTATTATTATTATTATTATTATTATTATTATTATTATTATTATTATTATTATTTGCCGGTTGCAAAGCGAAGAACAAGGGATTTCCACTCTCATATGGCCCAGATCTCAACCCCATTGAGAACTGTTGGAAGATGATTGGAATGCTGTAGCAAAGAAAAAAATCAAGAAATAAGAAAGACCTGTTGAAGCCACCCATTGGGTGTGGTTTAGTGAGATTTCGCCTGACCAAGTCAAAATTTTAATACTTTCAAAGCCCAGACGATGTGATGCCGTAATAAAAGTTTGGGGAGTAACATGAAGTATTGATTCAACATTTTTACGACGAGAAGGATTTATTTTATGTGTGTAAAATACTCTATTAAAATTATTAAACAAGAACTCATTGGATTTATGCAATTTTAATTACAATGTGGCTATTTAGTTATAAACTTTTACATTTTGTTCAGTTTTACTATTTATATGTTTTTTTTAACAAATATAAAAATAATTAGCAAAAAATTATAACCTTTTTAGACTTAAAATATTCGGGTTACACCTTGAAATACAATTATAATGAAATTCCAAAATACTGATATTTCTACATGAGTATAAAGGTTTTTGTGGGTGATGCATAAATATTTCCAGTACTATAGTATTAAAAAAGTATTTCGTTCATTGTTAAGCCTAAAAAGGCTGCTGTCAAACTAAATGTGTAACAGATCGTTCAACATTTTTATCAAAATTTCAGCATCGTTTTGGTATGTAAATATCATGTACTTATAGCTTCTATGATAATTTGAACTTTGAAGTGAAATCTGTAGAGATAACGTGGTGTTATCTAAGTAAACAAGGACAGGAGATGTTATGTAATATTGGTCAACACAGATTACTACAACTGCAATAGAGACGCGTTCCCGTTTTCCATGACAGGTGTGTACTCGGTGAATTTCTACAGCCCTCTTAGGCTTTAGCCTCAGTGCTTTATTTTTTCTTTTAAAATTTGTTGAAATTAATGGGGACTATGTTCAAAATGACGTTCTTTTACCTGTAAAGTTGAGAGAGGAATATTTTGGAACTTCCCTGTAAGTTGAATACATACCTTGAAGCCTATAGGCCAGTGTATGAGATACAGATCCAGATATTCCAAACCCAGATCTGATAGTGTCTTCTTGCAGGCCGGAATTACATCCTCTGGTTTGTGATATGTACACCATAGCTACAGACAGATCAATTTTGGCAATGGGTATCAGCAGTGTGCCAACATAACTCAGCACTACAAATGAACAACAAAACTTGGAGTAAATTGGACAAAAACATTCATTTTCATTATTGATATGCAAATTGAGTTTTTTATCTTCTTTTTTCTGTTGAAAACTTGTCGTAAAATTAGCAAACAAATCACAATTTTTAATAAATGCTTTCTCACTTAACCTGCACTTAGACTTTAGTATTAGCATCATGTAGTTCGCAACTTTGACCATGCCCCCCCCCCTTCTCAGACACACACACATACAAACTCTTGAGTGCAGATATTTTATGTGCTAAAATGTACAAATGTACAAATATGTCCAACTATCTCCAAATATGTCCTTATCGCTCGCAAAGGATTTTGGGTCTCGGCGGCTGGACATATCACAGCCGGCCGCACCTGTACTCCTACACGACATTTTTTACTTGGCGCTAGCACGCCTAGTCTGAAAATCACAAGTTAATGCTCGGTTAACCCTTCAGTTTCTATTGAAAGAAACCACTCGCAATAACGCACACTTGCTTAGGGATCTGCTTATGGTAAACAATGGACACATGTACAGGTATAAGCAGAAGACAATAAAGTCCCAACTTATGCTAATTTCGGTTTTTAATGGTGTTTAACGCCCGTTTTAACTACTGAGGCATCACAGGCGGTGGACACTGACGATACATGAGATGAAATGATAAACTGGGAAAGGATTTTTTTTATAAAGGAACGAAGAGTTTCAGGCCTAAGTTTAGGGTACCTCCGCAGTATTTGCCATTTATGAGAACTGAAGGAAAACTTGGGAAAAACTCGGTCAGGGAGGAGTCCCAGTGGGAATCGAATCTCATGATTACGCGCCTTAACGATCTCGGCCACTTGTGGCGGTAATTTGATAGTTGCACCCCATTCAATATTTCTAATATGTCTTCTGTCACTCTGTACGTGTGTTTCTCGTTTTGCACTGAACAAGTAGTATGAAATTTATTCACAAGATCGTGAACTGCAGTTCTGGAAGGAGGCAATTGCTCAAGGGACTTCAGAAAAAAGTCTAACGAAGCGACGAGCTAGTTTATACGATAATAACGTTTACACGCAAAAAACGTGTTTCTCTAAAGTCTTCGCGATCCCTATGTAGACTGATGACTCTCGGAAGTTCAAGGAAAGCGGTGAGTGGGAAGGAGTGCCGGCCTTGACCGAGACGCCGCAAAATCCCATGTGAGCGGCGAGGACATATTCATGCGGGTTCAAACCCGGCCAGGATCGATGGATTTTTTTTTGGCGTAAAAATCGTAAGTATGGCTTCCTTCGGAAGGGAAGTAAAGCCTCTGGTCCCTTTTCGTACATTTACGGCACGAAAAAGAACCTCAAGCCTGAATAAAGAGGCCTCTGAGCAAAATTTGTCGGCCGTTTCACGCCCTGAATTAAATGGGACGCTGATGACCTGTGATGTTAAAGAGCGTCCGTAAATAAACCAAATCAAATAAATATATATAAATATAAATATATATATATATATATATATATCTGGAGACGTATTTCTTTTGCTCAATACTAGCCCATTGTATCTTGAACTTTGTGAATGTTTCCTCATGGTGACGGACTTTTTGTTGAACAAAACTTAGTTTAATATGGATAAATCAACTGATACATCGCCGAAGTTTATTAGCAATACTAGAGATCATTATGTAGGTGCGTTTGCTACAAATGAACTCCTTTAAAGTGAAAACTGAACGCCAGTGCTCGTGATTCTTTACCTTGCTGGTAAGGAAGATATCCTCGCGTTTTACGACACCATCTGCAATCTTCTCCCGAATGCCAGCTCCGACTTCTTTTTCGTTGCGATACACCATGGCGGTGTCGAAGTGGCGGTAACCGATGTCGATGGCATCTTTCACCAGCTGTGTCGCATCACCCTTTGTAGCCTGCAACAGAGCACCAACTAACATAAACAAATGTAAATCTTGGCTGAAGCCTATTGTTGTGCACCGTTCAAACTTTTCAACAAAAATAATTAATTCGTTTATTTTGTATTGAGGTTAAATTGACTTTATTTCCTATAATAAAATCCCACCTATCGATGACGACATTGCTGGTCATTTAAAGATCAAATGCGGTTGCTCTTGACAGTGAGAAGTTCAGATTCATAATATGACGAAGTTGTGGAAGGAATATAATTCTTTGATATGATGTGAGATCGAATCTCGGCAAATAGAGTTACAGAACATTTTATACAGCATAACCTATATAAGTGTTTTAATAGTGTTTAACACCCATTTTAATACTGAAGTATCACAGGCGTTGGACGCTGATGATACCTGAGATAAAATGATAAACTGGGGATTTTTTTTAAGGAAGGAAGCGTCCCGGGCTTATGTTAGGGGTATCTCTCTTCGCCATTTATGAAGACTGAGGAAAATCTGGAATAAACCTCAGCCAGGGAGGACTGTTCTGGTGGGAACAAAACCCCAGACCTGCTCACGAGTCCGCGCCTTAACGACCTCGGGGGTATATAAAGTGATATAAGTTGATATCTCAAGGATCAATAAAACAAAATTCTGACTTTTTCTAAACCTTACGGACACAACACTTCAAAGGATCTCATTATGGTACTCCGAGATTTGAGACCAACTTCAGAACTATACATAATTTTAGATACAGTAAAACTCGATGTTTATAATTCGAAATCGTCGTTAATTCTATTTTTCTTGGTCCCTTGACTTTTGAAGCAATGTAAAACAATCACATGTAATTCGAATTTCATTCTCTTTAACGAAGTTTTTGTTCAGAAATGTGAGTCGAAAATTAGTCTAAACGCGGAAATTTAAGATGTTAAGCTTCATTTATATGATTTCTGTAAAAGAGATAATCGCTGCGAGGTTGTTTGTCGGAACACATTCCTTGGGGCTGGAATTTTGATTTTCTGCAGCCGCTGGCCTTTCCCAACCCGCTACTGCTATTGTTTATGTGCGTCTTCAGTTGTCACTTGAGTTTCCTGTTGTTCAGTGTGTTGAAATCAGTTCCACTGTCTTTTAGTAAAAGTATTCTCAAAACTTATCCCAATTATATCTACTCGCTGTGTTAGAGTACTTGTTACATATCAGAAGGCTGATAAAGTAAAAACTAACATATTTCAAAGTCAACTAAACACATCAGATACCACAGCAGGTGTATAATAGGAAAACATACTATTAAAAAAGTAACACACTATTTATACTTATTTTGTTTCAAAATGTAACCCCTAGGTTAAGTTTGAGTTTTACGAGGATCCTGTAATAAGAGTATCTGCTTACGTTGGATTAGGTTGGATTAGGGTTCGCTAAGTTTGCTATACCAAAACGGCCTTAAATCTATACTTGAGAGGTATCCGACAGAGACAGTCTTTTCGCACTATTTGAACTCTGCTATAATATAGTATATTTTTTTGCTGTTGGCACGAGTGACGCTACTATCCTCACTACTCATACGCCTTTTTTCTTCCTGCTGCCAAAATCTACTTTTTTGAGATGTGGCAGATGAGTACATAGCAAGTTTTGCAACTTTCCCTTCAAATTTTAATGTCATTGAGTGAATATGTTTTAACATTTTCGTAAATGAGCTTAATAAAAAGTAATATTTATTTCTCTATAACAAAAAATAAACAAAAATGGGGAATACAATTTCGAAATATTATCTGAAAATCTAAGGTTTACATTTTACTTTTGAATTTGAAATGAGAAAGATTTAATTTAAGATTTTGTACGTCATTTAATTACTATGGTCTAACAATCTCTACAACAGTTGATTTATTATTGGTACAAACAAAATTCTCCTTATTATTTGTTTAATTTTTAAATTTAATATACATTAAAATATATACCCATGTAGTGCTAGGCTACCTCCCTAGTATTGCAACAACCTATGTGACAGTCTAGAAAAGTAACGAGCGACATTGTTATGAACCCGTATCAGAGGTAGTAAAGAGTTTTGAATCTTAAGAGGGCTTATCTGTTACAAGTAGATTGTTTGCGTTTCGATAAAAGATTCATGTAAGACCGACTTCCGCCTGTTAGGGCGTTTCTGTATCACCGGCTGGCTTTTGTGAGTATCGCAGAGTTTGTTTCCAATGATGTGGGACTTTCTTTAATCACAGAGACCTCTCTGACCTTAAAGATCTCTCTCTGTTGGAGACTCCTAAAATTTAATTGCATTTTAAAATCCTAAATTTGTATATTTCCTTTATATTTGTTCAATTAAAAATAAAATTAAATGCACATTTTTCCATATTTGCAATTTTTGAACACAATATATAATCATGACAATATTACTTTAAAATATATAAACATTGATATTAATAATATATTAATAATTAAAGCTACAAATAAATACACATTTTTCCATATTTACAATTTTTGAACACAATATATAATCATGACACTATTACTTTAAACATATAAACATTGATATTTATAATATAATGATACAACATAGCTCGTTAATTTTAATTCCTGAATGAGAGAGATGGGGTGTTATTTCATTTTAAATTGTGGTATATCGGACTCAAAAGAATTTTGTATTCTGAATTCTAATTCTACGTTTTTCAAAATATTTCTATACTTGTTTTAAGGTAAATATTTGCAAAGAATGATTTTCACACAAGTTGTTGCAAAAGTCATCAATACTTTCATGGCCTTCTTTGATACGCTGGTCTACGCAGTTAGCTGCCGAAATATACGTGTTGTTGCCAAGGTAACTATGATGGTGCACATAAGTTTTACCTTGTTTTTGGTTTACCTGTTGAATGTTCCCATCATTTTACCTCAATAAATATGTATCACATTTTGTTTTATTTAATAATTATATTCATTGAAGAATAAATGCTGCCAACACTGTTCTACTGCTCTGTGCTCTACGTGGGAGGGCCTCGCGAATTTTCAAGGCGGTATGATGCATGTGCAGGTAACAGTTTGATTGGCGCGTTGTAAACGCAGTACCTCGTGCTTTTATTGCACGTTAATTGTTCTTCGTTAGTTGTGCCACTACGTTAATACAATCTTGAAGAACGGGTTTTTATATACATGCATATATGGAAACAAATTCTTGCAGAGGAGTATAAAGGCGATTTACAAGAAAATGTCCCATCAATCGTGTTCCAGGTAGACAAGCTGTTCAACTTGACAAATATTACGAATGACAAGAAACGTATTCCGAACCGTTATGCATTTTCGGAAGAAAAGTATGATAAAATACAGAAATACATGCCCAGATGTCGGCAATGCACTGTTGCTAAGGAACATTATTTTCAACGTGTCTTAATAACGCAGGACAGTGTTTATTATTATCAGTTTTAAATATAGTATCATTTTATACGTAAAAACAAAACACTAACTTAACCTGGGACTTTTACTCCTTTTTGCCTTTTACGGCAATTGTGCTTCCCCAGTTGGCAGTCGCGGCAACCCAAACTCACCATATTAATCTCTGTATTACTTCCTTAATTCCCAAGTATTTTTTTTTTTATTTCCTATTTCCCTTGTATCTACGATTCTCTTCCCTTTTTAACTGTTACTACGCCCATCTTATATCCTTGAGTGATTTTCAATATACCTTGCAAATGCTAATTTCTCCTCTGGTAATATAAATTCCTTCATTTTCTTTAAAATGCGTCATCGCGTTTACGTATTCCTCCATTATTCCCCACCAGGGCGCCTCTGCACATTAGTTTTTTTTTTTTTTATTTTTAAATTTTGCGTTCAGTTTCTCAACGAAACTCGGTATGTAACCAGCAGTTAACAAATGATTCATCGAGTTCGTTAACCAGCAAAATTGGACTATTGGAGATGGGGGTTAACCTAAAGCAACAATTTAAAAATCACTCTAACAGCCACAAATTTTGTTTTTGCTCAACGAAAGTCGGCATATGCCATTGAAATAAAATAATAATAATAGTTTCCGAAAATCAGCAAAATCAGAGGAATGAGAATTTACGTGAAACCCAAAAGTTAAAAATAGCTCTAGCGGCACCAATATTAGTTTTATTGCAGAGAAACTAGGTATGTACCACTTAAATAAAAAAGCAAAAAATACTGCTCAAAATCAGGAAAATTGGACCTTTAAAAGTGGGCAGTTATATCTGAAAACCAAAACTTAAAGAGTGGAGGTTAAAGCAAAATTTTAAAATCTCTATAGCAGCCGCAATTTTGTTTTTTCTCAACGAAACTCGGTATATGCAATTGAAATAAAGCAATCGGACCATTAGGGGCGGGGGTTTACCTGAAACCCAACATTTAATAATCACTTTAGTTCACCATTATTTGTTTTTCCACAACAAAACTAGGTATATACAATTTTAATAAAATAAGAAAAACAATTTCGGAAAATTAGGGAAATCGTACTATTAGGAGTAAGGGTATAACTGAAAACCAAAATTTAAAAAGCGCTATGTTGTTTAATTTTCTTTCAAATACTTCAAAATAAAAACGCAAATTAATTCAGCATATAAACTGTATTTATAAGGATGCATATGTTTTATATTGAACAAAAGCATTGTCGTGAAGACAGCAAATGTGAAATGTTAATCTAATATGTGTGTGAGAATTATATTTGTATGTAAGAGCGCTCTGTAATAACTTTCAGAAAAGTTTTCGTTACATGATTTTATTACAATAAAATTTAATTTAAATTTCAGAATCAATTAAAATCGATGGAACTTTCGATTGTATGTTGTTGATATTTGCTTAGTACATTGTAATTGTTTTTAAACAGTAGCATGTTTTTGTTTTATTCAAAAATATGAACTTCTTAAATAAACAATGTAACTCGAAACTTTCTGTTTTTTCTCTCTAGTTTATTGAACGTGAAGATGATACCAATGGCTCAGTTCATAAACATTTAAAACATTTAATAATACTCACACTTTATCTGTCAGTGGTCATATATTTCATTTAATTAACATTATGCAATTCATTTTGTGGTTTAATTTCAATAATTCTAAAAATGTAGTTTCTATTTTGTAAATACTTATAAATTGCATTAATTCCAATTCTGCTCCCCTTTCTTTGGAAACTTAGAGTAATTTCATTACAGACTTATTTTGAAGTGATTTTGAAGAAGAAGAAGAAGAAGAAGAAGAAGAAGAAGAAGAAGAAGAAGAAGAAGAAACAGACAAACCTAGTTAAGTAATGTATTGGTTCAGTTTTTCTTTTATTAGCTTTACAGTTTGTCATGCTATTTCAATAATTAATAAGACCATAATTTGGATTTAAATATATTTTTAAATTTATTCTACTCATACTTGTTGAGGAATTCGCATAGTTTACGCAGTTCCTGCATGACGATCTATCTCTCAATCCTCCTTATTTTTTTTATTATTTTTTCCCCCTGTCACCATCTGTTACATAATTTTACCGTAGGAAGGAATAAGCGCATTCATACACACCAACTTATTCGAACGAAGCTTGTAAATGAAACTCTCAACTTACTTAACCTTTGAAGATAATGGTTCTCTATAACAAAACTGCCTTAAATGTACTTCAAGATATCCGACACAGACATTCTTTTCGCATTATTTCAACTGCGCTGCGGTCTACGTTGGAAATAAAATGGAATGTCCTGAACGATAAATTGTGACATGCTAAAGAGAAATCATTTGACGGGTTTCGATACATAACCGCACTTAATTTTTACAAGGTAAATATAATACATTTCAAAATAATTGGTTTTATAAGATGAGAAGTTAAATTTTTACTTTAAAATAGCGGGAGCTAAATTCTCGTGAAGAAAAATAACCCTTCTCAATATTTATGTACTTACGTAAAGCGTGCCGACACCTGGCACTGGAAACCGCCTTCCATTGTTGAGCGTTACAGACTTCATGGTGAACTGATGCCGATGTCATGACATTTCCTTGCTGGCAAGATATCTGGAGTTGCAGTTCCGAGCCTGTCCCGAGCGGCAGCGGGGAAAGCCGAAGATAGTGGAGATAATTGCGTTTTCAAAGCAACAACGTGTCAGCACAGAGAGTTGAACTAGTAATGCGAACACAGTGCATCCTAATCTCAATGACTCGAAGCGTTATTTTTTTCCCCTTCCTTCCCCCCTCCCGCCCCCCATTTTCTTCCGCTGCAGTTAAAGGAGATTTGCCATTAAAATGATTTACTGGTTAAATAGTACCACCACGCTCACCATTGGCTATAGATTTATATTTACGAATTTTTTTTCCTACTGCAGTCAAAGGAGATCTGTCACCTTTACAATGATTTACCCACCTTCTTAGTACCACGCATTTCCTATACATTTATATTCACGAAATAGAGGCGAGCCTAGGCCGCCAGGTCGTAGCTCGCTGCAGCAAACCACTGAGTTCACCGGTTTCTAGGATTTATTCATTTATGCACTCTTTTGCATGTGCAAAACACAGTGCTATATATAGCTGGTGAAAGATTTTAACTTATACATGCATGAAAGATATGAAAAAATAAATGGTTTGAAATTTGCATCAAATAATGACGCTATATGAAAATATTTTCAAAAATTAAAATTTTGCTTTAAATTATATATTATTTAATCATCAATGTTGAGTAACATGTTTTCAAATTGATTTTAAAACCTGTGGGTGCTGAGATTAATAGTTTATCGGAAAAACTTGAAGCAGTGTTAAAAAGGTTAATACTTTTCAGGTTTATTAAAATAATTATAAAATAATAATAATTAAGGTTAACCAATATGTAAAACTTGTTTATAATTTAGAAATAATTACTTAATAAGTGGTAACATTTTAATTTTGATAGACAATACAGTTTTTCAGAAAACTCAGCTTGTATTCTCTTGAGATTCAGCTCGAAATGTTCAATTATGTCTCTACTAAACGTCCTTAAAGAAAAATTCGAGATACTTAGTTGTGCTAAGAAGAAAGACAGGAAGCAAAGAGAAAAGGGAAAGGAAAGAAATACATATTAAGCAAAGTAACTTGTAACTGAAACTGAACACCACTTTGTTCAAGAATAGGCACTGGAAATTCTAGCAGGATTCAGCGTCAGCTCACGAAACAAAACTCGCACAAGCCTCTTTGATATTATTATTCCTCAAAGCTGGCCTTCTGTTGTGGGTTTAAACCTCAAATATGAATTGGTAAACATTCCATCAGTGCAGATACGCTATCAAAGTGCATCACGGCACTAGCTAAAATTGAAATTAAAAAAAAAAAAATGTAGTAGTAAGACAATAAAAAAGTCCATCACGCAGGAGCTGCGGAAACTAACGAAGTTCTTAGCAAGTAGAATATCGTTAAAAATAATATGAAATCCAAATTATGGTCTTATTAGTTAATGAAATTAAATAAGTTATGACATTACTGTGTGTTACCTGTCATGCCAAATTCTAAAGGTAAATAATAATATAAAAACTGCATTATAATGCATTACTTAACTAGAAGTAATAAAATATAGTTAAGCTTTTTTCCTTCCAAATCACTTGAAAATAAATGCCTGTACTGAAATTACTCTAATTTTCGAAAGTAAAGAGAACATAATTTAAATTCCTGCAATCTATAAGTGTTACAATAGAGGAGTAACGTTTCATATTATTATTATTATTATTATTATTATTATTATTATTATTATTGGGATTAAACTACAAAAATTAATGCTCTTTATTAAATGAAATATTTGA
Source organism: Metallyticus violacea (assembly GCA_030762175.1). Taxonomy (NCBI): domain Eukaryota; kingdom Metazoa; phylum Arthropoda; class Insecta; order Mantodea; family Metallyticidae; genus Metallyticus; species Metallyticus violacea. The sequence goes on along the minus strand of CM060840.1, from coordinate 18,101,290 downwards.
CAATTGAACAGATAAAGCAATACTGTGTGGATATTTTTAAACATTTTTAAATGTAACTATTTTAATGAACTGAGCCCTTAATACCATCTTCACATTCATTAAATAGAGAGAAATCAGAAAGTTTTCAGTTACACTGTGTATTTAAGAAGAATATGTTCATATGTATCAATAAATAACAGAAAGTTTTCAGTGTATTTAAGATGAAAATGTTCATATATTCCAATAAAAAAACATGGTGCTATTTAAAACCAATTACAATGTACTAAGCAAATATACACAACCAACAATATACAATGGAAAGTTTCGTCGATTTTCATTAGCTTTGAAATTTAATTTAAATGTTATTGTGGTAAAAACATGTAACAAAAAAGTTTTCTGAAGGCTATTACAGGTCTCTTTTATATACAATATAATTCGCACACACATACTAGATTAGTTTTTCATTTTTGTTACCTTCACAACAATGATTTTGTATAATATAAAATACATATAACGCTATAAATACCGTGTATATACTGAATTAATTTGTCCTTTTATTTTAAAACAATAAGGGAAAAATTAAACGAACGAGCGCTTTTTAAATTTCTGTTTTCAAGTATACCCCTCTCCTAATGACCCAAGTTCCTTGATTTTCAGACATTTTTTTTCTTATTTTATTTAAATGGTATATGCCGAGTTTCGTTGCGAAAAAACAAACATTGGTGCCGCTAGAACGCTTAAATCCATGATAAAATAATTAAAAAAATGTACTCATGCTGTGAAAGAAATAGATTAACGGTTCGTGCGGTAAATTTAGTTGAAGCATGTGGCCACCCTGCGCGTGTAGCTTGTGTTTTTGTTGACAGTTTTTGGACCACTCATAACGACTGTTTCATTAAGCAGGCAGAGGTTGTAATGTGTTCGGAACTGTTTGGTTAAAAAGAAATCACTTTTATTAGTGTATAACGGTTTTAAGTTTCGTTTTCAATATACTACTAAAGTAGTTTTGTGCCGATGCACTAAAAACATCTGCTGAAGTAACATTCATACGTATGGTATATCAGACAGAAGCATTGAATCTATAAAGTTGTTTTGAAATATAACCCATTACTTTGATAGAAGCCAGTAAATTTAATAGTGAAAGAAATAAGGTATCTGAAGATAAATACGAAATGACCACCAAAGACATTGCCTTGATTGGATACGCAGAATGTATCTTCGCTTCTTCAAATGTCCAAGAGCATCGCTGAGTTCACAAACAACAAATCGACACGAAGGTTTCTTGGTGAGTAACATGAATATTTTTTTCCCCCTTGCAGTGGCAACATACATTTTTTATGTACATGTGAAAATATTTATTTGAACGGATCTTTCGAATTGGACTGTTTTTAGTAAAATTAGACATGTAAGGGACGGAAATTGGAGCTGCTTTTTTTTTTTTTTTTTTTATTATTATTATTATTAACGAAAATAAGTTTGGCGAGTCTTATGTCCAGAACCTTTGTTGAGGTAATCAAAATACAGCGACAATAGAAAGAGACATCTCTCGTTTACTTTTCCTTGAATGTTGATACACTTATCATATCTGTTAGTGCCCTTTAAAAACCTGCTCCAATAGAACGCTGGGGTCTTGCGCTCGGAGACAAAAGGAAACGGTGTATTCCTCGTCATCATTGCAGCTGTAATAACGTCCAGAGAACTGGAAAAAAAGTGGAAGTCACTGGGCGCGATATTGGGACTGTAGGGGATGGTACGCACTTTCTCAACCAAACCCCTGCCACATGGGAATCTTACGTTGTCATGAAAAGGCGCAATACCCGAAACGATCGTCAAGTAGCGGATTTCATTCTGCCCAGTGTTGGGCATTCACCAACCCTTCTCGAAGGAAGTTGAGGAAAATACAGCCAACATGACCTTGCCTGAAGATCGGGTATCTTGGATGTTTCTATTTCATGGAGGCATGCTTTGTCTTCCGAGTGTAGTGGTGGTCCCAAGTCTCTTCATAATGCTGAACAATAATTGATTGTAACGAAACAGATGTTGCAGACTTTTTGACATGTAATAGGAAGTAACCATGTCACTTTGAGGTAGTCGAGGATGTTCCAAATGATGTGATGAGCTCGGGCACTTCCGATATTCTCGGTGACCTGCCAGTCGGCGTAATCATGGCACTCACAGGTTCAACGTTCATCTGGGTATCCAGGTCGCTGTTCGCTCTCTCACGCCCATCATGGAACTGCTGATACCATCGCCGAACCATACACCTCAACAAGCCACGTATGCATTTCTGTGCCATGTGCTCATTCATAGCGAACAACAGCAATAGTTTCTAACGTCATGTTGTGATTAAGATGTAGTATCCGCCAGCTTGGAGATGGTAAGCCGTCGATGCTTGTTACAGATTTTTCCCTACTCAGTCTCTGGGGTTTAAGACGAGAGAGAAGGTATCTTCCAGGAAAAGCGGGGTCCTGCGGGCTTCTAAGAGACTAATTCAATCAACTCTGTCGAAGAATAAATTAAGAATTGACTAAGAGAAATGACTAGCGTGGACTAGTAGCAGTATATCTCTTCTCCTAGCTTGATTCATGCTTTTCGAGCCAACTCGACTGGCGAACTGGGTTGTTGGCACCTCCTGGCCACATCGTGGCTATCTACCTCTTCTCCTGTTACCAGAGGTTTGTCAAATTTTATGGAGTCGAAATGTTTAAATAGCAAGGAAGAGATGTAAGTGCTTCCCCTAGCACTTACGGCTTTTACTGACACACGTAGTTTAGCTTATTTGCATACGCGTGATGGAAGGGCATCTTCTGGCCTCCCATTCAAGCGTCGACCACGCCCAAATCGATTTAACTTAACTTAACCTGCGGTACCAAGTACGTCAATCGTTTAGCGAGGCGTCAGCTGCGGGTTACACGATCTTCTCTTGCAGTTTTGAACGGAATTAGTTTACCAAGCATGCTTTCGCGGGGGTACTTTATACCCTTTTTGTCAGTCAGTACCCAGCATTTCCCGAGGAAGGGAATGGGCCCTACGTCCAGTACCACGGTCAGCATTGTACGAGGGTGGCTCCATAAATTTCCGGTCTAACCATTTTCTAGGTATGATAAAGACAAAAACTATATTTCACTTTTCAATATAGTAACCATTTATTGCAATACACTTCTCACATCTTTGAATTAACATTGCAATCCCTCCCCCCAAATAGGCATAAACAGCATCCACCACTTCGTCACACTTCAGTTTCCTCCCTCGAAGGCCCTTCTTTAATTCTGAGAAGAAGAAATAGTCACTGGAAGCTAGATCTGGGCTGCAAGGTGGATGGTCGATTTCCTTGAACCCACATTTCTTCACAGCTTCCTTTGCAACAAGAGCTGTGTGCACAGGCGCGTTGTCCTGAAGAAGGCGCACACCACCACTCAGCTTTGCTCGACTTTTCTCTTTGATGGAAGCACGTAGTCTGTGCAGTAGGCCAGCATAATACTCCCCATTTACTGTGGTGTTCATATTCTTGAAGTCAATGAGGAGTATTCCTTCACAGTCCCAAAAGATTGTGACCATGATCTTCTTGGTTGACTGAGTGACCCTGATCTTTAGAGGCGGTGCTTCACCAGGTTTACGCCACTCCATAGGTTCTCTTTTGGACAAGGAATCATAGTACAGGAGCATAGTTCCATTTCCTGTAACAATGGTTTGCAGAATTTCTCTCTCGTTGGCACGGCAGAACTGCAAAAATGACTGACAACAGATGACTCGTTGCTGTTTTTGGACTGAGGAAAGAAGTCTAGATACCCATCTTGCACTTAACTTATTCATTTTTAAATGTTCATGAATAATTCGAAGGACTGTTGTTTTAGAAAGGCCTAACCTTGCTGCTATTTCTGTAACTTTGAGCCGCCGGTCTTCCATAAGAGCGATGTTTTCAGGAGTGAGCACCTCCAAGGGCCGACCTGCAGGCTCTCGTCTTCAATGCTTTCTCGAAAAAGCATGACCCATGGAAAAAAGTTTGGCCCATTCTTTTACAGTAGAATATTAGGGGGGATGCTTCCCTATATACACCGTTCAATCACTGTTTAATTTCATTTGGAGTAAGTCCTTCTTTTGTGAAGAATATAATATCAGCTCGATATTCCATTTTGAACATGTCACAATATTCTACACATAGCCTTCTTTCTGCAACTATATCTGAAGAACTGAACACAGCGGAGCGGAAGTTACAGCTGCAATTATTTACTTAACAGGTGAAGTATGACACCAGATAGGGGTTTTATGAAGGCAATAATCCTTATCGGCGAGGCCGGAAACTTTTGGACTTACCCTCGTAGTTGCCTAGCTCACTAATCTATCTATTGGGGTGGTGTTCTAGTGCTTTGTATATTTTGTGTGCACGATTCCTAATAGTGTTGGGGACATGTTGCAGGCCGGGAAGCTGGCGCAAAATTTCAGAGTAATATCTATGATCTGCGCCAAAAATGCTCCTAGGACAGTATTTTGTGGCTTTTGTAAGAATTGAATATGTTACGGAGCAGCATATCCCCAAATCTCGCATGGGTACAACATTATTTCCATACATTGGCTTTATAAACGCGCAATTTTACTCGGATCTGAATAGAATTAATCTTGAAAATAGAGGTAATTTATTTTAGGAGCCTTTAGATATCATCCGCTAGCCCGAACAGATGGACAGCGTTTACATTCATTGCTTGCTCAAGTGTTAACACACGGTACATACATATATATGGTGTGGCCATTAAGTCACGTGTGGCTGTCAATACCTAGTGTTATCGCACGTATTCAGTATTAAAAGTAAACCCTATTTCCTGGTCACATCAGCTTGGCTTCCCTGTTTACACAATTTTAAGCAAATCATTTTCTAATTTTAAGACGCAAGTGTGCTCTTTCTCACAGCATCATCTTAATCAATAGTGTTATTCTCTTAAGTTGGTCCAGGTGGTGTAGTGGTTACCATATTTGTCTCCTAAACCCAAGATTGCGGGTTCGAACCCGGCCAGGACTTGGGATTTTTTCGGGCGTAAAAATCCTAAGTATCCCTTCCTTCGGAAGGGAAGTAAAGCCGTGGGTCCCGTGTCGTACATTTACGGCTCGATAAAAGAACCTCAAGCCTGAAAGAGAGGCCTCTGAGCAAAATTTGTCGGCCATTTTACGCCCTGGGTTGAATAGGACGCTGATGACCTGAGATGTTAAAGAGCGTCCGTAAACAAATCGATAAAAAAAATTATTCTCTTAAAACACTCTTATTACGCATATGATATAATCTTATTACAATACTCTAATTACAAAGCTCTCATTAAAGTACTCTTATTACAACCCCCTCTTACGTCCAGTTCTGTAACACACGTGTCAGCTTTTTTTTTTCAGGGGAGGGGCAAAAGATAAAAGATATAACAAGAGAGAGGGAATAGTAAGATAGCTGAAAGCTGAGTTGTGGGGTTCCGCGTATTGCACCTGATATGCAATGCATAAATGGGAGGCCCAGCTTGTTCCCGCGGATATTTAAGTGCTATTGGTAAAGAAATTTTGGGGTAGAATTTATTCTTTAATCGTTTTCGTCTATATTCGATTTGGTGCATTTATGCTTTACTGGATTCCTGTTCTATGTATTCGCTTGGATTTCTCATAATTTCGTAGGAGAGGGCGAGATTTGATTGGGCCAGAGTGTTAGTAGAATCAATTTTGGATTGCGCTCATAAGACAAAAAGATGGTTTGGGTTTCTGTATGTGACTCAGACGAATGTCTTTGAGCTGTAGACCGTATAATTACCTCCTGCATACATTGCTTCCGAACGTATAAATACGCGAACCTATCCTTGTAGTTTGTGACTATAATTTAGTAATTCGTAGAGCAGTGCGGAATTCTTTGGCCCCCATTGAAGTACGTGGCATTTTCGCCTTAGTCAGAGCTCGTATAGGAAAATAGTTTAATTAAGTGTAGGATAGAAATGCCAGGATGATAGTAGTGCATGAGGTAAATACCTGGGTTACTTATAGATGACTACTCCACCTATCACGTAATCACTATGCATCCTGAAGGAGACAGCGATTACACACTCGAGAACTACGAGGCTGTTCAATAAAGAATGATCATAATTTTACTCATTTTCATAACTCTCAAAGTATTCTCCGTTGAATACAAGCATCTGTTTCCAGCCTTTCTGCCAGTCTTCAAAGATATGCTGGAAACCATTTTTTGACAGATCCTTCAGAACCGCCTCCACAGCCTTCACCACTTCTTCTGATAAAGGAAAATGCCTCCCAATGGAAAAGAAAAATAAACACACAGGGCTAGATCTGGACCTTAGGGAGGGTGAAAGGAACTTTTCACATTCATTTTTGTGGGATATTCAGCAATAACATTTGTGATATACATTATCGTGGTGCAACATCCAGCTTGTTGCATGGAAATGTTGCATGTACTTTTTTTTGTTTTGTTTTTTCAGTTACCTATATAAATATAGATGACTTTAAGATTCAGAATTTCTGAAAGTGTTCTTAAGGTTATTCGATGCTACCCTCTCAAAATGACAGCAGGCTGTATTCGCGTTTTCTTCTTTGAGAGACAAAAATAGAAACATCGGGTCCACTTTCTTTTGAAATTGATTGCTTCCCCTTTTAAACATTTTAAATCATCTTCCAGCTGTGTTATAGGAAAGAGCAAACGCTCCATACTCCTTCTGTAACATTGCATAGGTCTCAGTTGAAGAAACGAAAGAGGAGTACACCTTCATTTTGCTGTAGGCGGAACTGAATATGTCTTAACTTGCACACCTCTCACAGGAGGTTACCGTGACTACATTGAAACTAGTACTAATTCTGCATTAAGTATTAAGCTAAAATACTTTTAAGGTTAAATTATGCCGTATAAATTATGATAGCAAATCAACCATTAGGAGTTCATTAAAACAAGTAATTATTTTTTCCCTTTCAAAACAAGAGAATCTATGTTTGAAGAGAGAGAAATTATTGTGATAGTGTGAAATTAAAAGGAGAAATGAGAAGAAATATATGATTTCTCGCTTTTTTATATTTGATTAAAATTGCAGCTTATTTTCCCATTCTTCTTGTACTAATTTGCATTTATTTCTTATTTAAATTTTTCGAAATATACAGAGGGTTGCCAAAAATGTATATACACTTCAAGCAAAGAAAAAAGACCATGTTAACATAACAAAACTGAATTCACACAAACAGAAAATGATGAGCACTAATCATTTTATACTTTTACAGCTAACAATAGTCGCTCAAAATACCCACCATTGGCGTCGATACACTTCTGAACACGGTGGAGTTGTAATGAGAAATAGGAGTATATAACGGTGTAATGAGAATACAGTAGCAAGTACTATGTAAGATGTAATGACAGTATATACAAGATACTTTTTGGCACCCTTGGTATAAAAGAAAAAAAAATGGGGGGGTTCTTATTTTTTTATTTTATTCTTCCAGTTTCAAAACGAACAAAGTTTTATTTAGAAGTACGTTGTCTTTTCAACCCATTCCTCCAAGGACAGCGTTGCTAAATTTTGTTCTTCAGGATCCATTTGTTGAAAGACCTCTGTAACATTCACAAATATTTTCATTAGATACACTACCTGCAAATTGAGATACAAAATAGTAATCAACTTTCCCCAAGCCCACAACATTTTCGCTAAAATTATTATTTTACATTTTCGCATTCGGTTTAAGCTGTATTTATTTATTTTGCCAAAGAAGTTTATATTTGAGACCTGTATTACGTGCATTATCTCTTGAGCAATTTTATACTCACTTTTTGTGAAGCTTTATCTCTAGGGATAATAACTTTTGCTGGAGTTCTAAAGGAGTTTATAATGAAGAATTTGGGAAGAAAAGTTGGTTAGATTGGAGATATTTCACCAGCATAACACGTTGTTATACAAATCGACAGTGATAAAGGCAAAAGTACTCTATGTTTATTCCTCATCTACCACACTCCCCAGATTTAACCCCTAGCGACTTCTTCCTATTCCTGAATTAAAAAATTAACTCCGTGGGAAGAAATGACATCAAATGAAGAAATTATCTACGCCGTCAGTGAATATTTTAGAGTAAAATATGTCCATTTAACATCTCCTTTCAGTTTTTGTAATTTACTAAGGAAATTTGTTTTGCATTGCTATTGTACTTCAAGGATGATGTTAAAACTCTTTATTAATTGCATTAACGGGAAAATTATTAAATGTCTGCCCTGTCAGTGATTTACTTAACCATTTAACATTAAAATCCTTTGTTGAATTTATTATAATGTTAGTTATTACGAAATAGTTAGAAAATATGTTATTAATTACGAAAGGATGTAGCATGGTTGTGCCCATGAAAAAAATTTTGAAAAATTTCTACAAATCTCCATCGATTGTACCTACTAGGCACCGAAAATGACAATGAAAAACATTTATAATATATGTTTGTTGAGCTATAAGGGTCGCAATTTTTGTTTTCTCTCAACGAAACTCGGCACAAAATCATCAATGAACAAACTATTGGTAGTGTTCGTTAACCAACACGAACCATGATAGCAAAACCTGATGAACATGAACATATATTATTACATGAAAGAAAGCCTATTATATTTTTACCTCTCTCTAAAAGGTGTAAACATTACTAACCGCCACTAAATGAAAAGAACTGCTCTACTTACCTATAATCGCCTTTAATCTGATGGCGCACATCAAGAAATCAGAATACTCTATGTCCCCATTGTTGTTGCCATAGCGATGAACGAGGGTGTTAAGCACACGATTGTTAACGTGGTAGCCAGCGGATCCTAGCGCCTCTCTCAGTTTGGAGGCCTGAAGCTGACCATGATTAGCTCCCTCGTATTTTGTGAACACGGCCTGCCAGTTCAGCACAAACGTTTGCATTGTTACTTAGTGGAAACAATGCTTATAAGAGAGTATTTTAGAAATTTTTATAAGTGTATTTATGATCAGACTGTATATCTACCCCAAATCAAACATTCTGTTCTCCTCTAGCGATGCAGTTTACTACTTCCACTTTAGGCCTGTATTACGTGATTTTTTAAATCTGAGAAAATAAAGTAAATGGCACCCAAATATGCCGTGTAAAGTGATAATTATGTATGATAATTATGCTTTAACGAATTACGTATGTTCAATTTGAAGCAAAAAATAAATAAATAAATAAATAAATAAATAACAATTATACCATTAAACAGAAAAAAGTTTCATCTTTCTTATCTTTATTAAATTGGACAAGACAAAGTTATAAACTTACTGTATGTAATATTTTAGAGCAATAATATCGATTTTGTTGCCGGCAGGTAACAGCACAAATGCCAATAGTTAAGTTACAGTTCTAGCAGTGGAAATATAATTTGATTACCTGGTATTAATATTGAAATAGGTATAAACCTATAATATGACAAATTATTGTTACAAAATCACTCAAATTTCACTAATTTTGTTCCACTTACTTCAAGCTGAAGATGCAGGCAATCGCCTTTGAAACATGTCCAAATAAGTGGAACAAAATTAGTGAAATTTGAGTGATTTCGTAAAATAATTGGTCATATTATAATATATTTCACTGTGAAAATCCCCGATACAAAAAACTACATAAACATATAAGTTAGCAAAATGGCTTTCCCAGAATTCTGTTCATTGACAAAATTTGGAACTTTAGGAATAAAATTTAAAATTTTATTTGATTTTGTTGAAAAAGTCAAGAATGTACATATTTCTTCTGAAGAACTTCTTGTATTCTCTGATGTCTCTGCATAATTCCATAGCATCTATATAGAGAGAATGTCTCAATTATTAAACAACTGACTTCTATCCATACATATTACACGCTAAAGTAATAGACAAAATATATCAGTTTAACACAACTGTGCATCAAATAATATTTTAAGCACACGTAAAATTTTTGATCAAAAAATGAATTTTTTATACTACTTAGTTTGCAGATTACGCCCATATATAGTTTTTGTGTGTTTGCAGAATTTAAATAGATTTAAAGAACTTTCAAATGCAGCCTGGCTGCCTAGCCCCCTTTTCCACTGATTTAAAACTTTGGTTTAAAACATTAACTTTTGGTTTGTGCATAATAAGAACAATGTAGTTTGCAGATTACACTCATTTATCAATTTTGTTTATTTGGAGAATTTGAATGGTTTAAATGACAATTTCAGTTTTTATGCAACACATACTCCTACTTTACACAACGCATCTTTTTTTGTCATTTGCCATAACTTGCATAATTTTAACTTCAGGTGCACTTTTCTTAAAAACTATGTAAGATAGACCTATGAATTGTTTTGCACATGAGCAAAAACATTGCTTTTAATAGCTGGTGAAAGTATTTAATTTATGCGTGCATGAGAGTTCTGGGGGGGGGGGAAATGTTTGAATTTGCATAAAATAATGACTGTATATGCAAACATTTTCAAAAATGACTCTTTTTCTTTAAATTACTTATTATTTCACCAGCAATGTTAAGTAACATGTTTTCAAGCTGAGTTTAAAATCTGAGAAAACTGAGATTAATAGTTAATGGAAAAGTGCACCTAAAGAAGCAAAAGTGCTAAAAATTTTTTTTGTTAAAATAATTATAAAATGATAACAATTAAGGTAAACCAAAATTCAAAAACAGGTTATAATTTAAAAACAATTGCTTAATAAGTGGTAAAAAGTTTATTTGAACAGACATTACTGTTTTATTTAAAAAACTCAGCGTGTATTCTGTTGAGGTTCAGCACGAAAATTGCCATTGTGTTTCTACTAAGTGTCCTTAATGGAAAATTGTACCAAAATGTTCTGGATTAGTTATGGGTACTCTTTTACCTTGCTTTGCAGATTTGTTTATAAGTGATTTAGAAACTAACATAACTGATGCTTTTCCAATAATTTATCCAACTTGGCACTGATACCTGGATGATATATTTCCCATTATTAAACCTCAGATTTTTAGGTAAATGCCTATTTTGTTCCTTTGGAAAAATGTGTAAAATAATTACAGATGTTTGCAATTAATGAAAAATGATACTCATTGGGAGTGCTTGCCTAAAATTACCTGGAATGGTGTCAGAACCTGTTTCTATATTTTTGTGCCTATGCAAGTAATTTTTAAGAATTAATATAGTTTACTAGAAATTACTTATTTTTAATTTTGTCTCACGTACACCACATTATCATGCAAAGTCTACAGACAAACTTGTGTCAACAATGAAAAGCTAAGCATTAAACCTACCCACAGTGACAATTATATTGTAAATAATAGCTTTAATTCCAAAATACACAGCCTCAACATCCTCACATACAAAGTGGTGAATATTTTACAATAATAAAAGAATGCAAATACTAATACATCATCAACAAAGTATTGCACAATATGATTAAACAATATAAAAGAAAATTAAAGATGCCAAAGACACAAGTTTGTTATTACAAATAAAAAAACATATGCATCGAAAAAAAAAAATCACATATCACCCTATCATGTAGGGGGGAGAAAAAATGGCTCCCCAAAATGTCCACATTATTTTAAATTGACTAAAATTTTCCTGTAAAGATCCTATAGGAAGTTTGGTTCCTATGAAATGGATTACAAAGAGATTAGATATACTTTGGAAAAACAAAAATAAATTTGGACACCAGTACCAAAGAACATTTAAGAAATATCCATTACAAACAGATAGAGAAATCAGTAGTGGCAACCCACTTTTGTTAAAAAAAAAACTCAAAATTGATATAAAAACTAAATTATTGAAATACACTTACAACTATAGATTTGAATAGTTTGGAATTTTCACAGTGAAATATAGTATCATATAACAATTATTTATGAGGAAATTACTCAAATTTCACAATTTTAGAACTAACAATATAAAACAGTTCATCATGATCATGATCATGATCATGATCAAAAATAAAAACTGCATCATGAATTTTGAGACACAGACATTAGATATGTTTGATAAATTTCTCCAACTGCCTACAGAGTACCAGTTTGTCTTCTGCTGATGATGGGAGCGAATATTCCCAAAACATATCCAATTAAAATAAGTGAAATATAAGTGTCACCAAACCAACTCTACTTCAACATTATGATATATTAATGTTTAATTTAGTTTAGAATCAGTAAACGGTGTTAATGTGTATGTATTTAATATTTTCTGTCTAAAATGCCATCTATGGTTCAAAGTATGTAACCGGTTCAATTCAAGTAAGTAGTTATACAGCATAAAAATTCAAAGACATTGTGGAGTCTAATATTTTTAAAATGTTAACATTAGGAACAGCTATTATGTACCTTCCAATGTTGAATTTTTCTCCAGAGCACCTCAAATTCCTCCAAACTCAACTTTCCAGATCTGTCTATATCCATCATGGTAATCATGTTCCTGCACATATCTCTTGTATATTGTATTGGATATTCCTCTGTCAGCATAAAATACAGAAATTACATTATTAGTACAGCCCAGAAGTTCAGGCCTTTATTTTGATTAAACAGGCAGAGTAAAATGCACTTAAAATACTGAAAATAGGCAGTAATATAAATAAAATGGATATTTATTAAAAGTGAAAACAGAGAGGAATATCATTCATTATTAATGAAAATGTGTATTCAACATACTTAATCATTTCTTTATTGCAAAATTAAAATACTAAGCTTACTTTTCTTAGTTATAAGCAACAACAAGTTTGAATATGTTTATGGAATGTTGGAATCCATACAGTGAAACTTTCGTTAATCTTATTTTGATTTAAAGTAAAACCATTAAAAATCATGTCATCACATTAAAACTCTCTTGAAGTTTCACAAACACACTAAGTTTTTCAAAGTGTGTATGTGAAACTTCAAGAGAGTTTTAATGTGATGACATGATTTTTAGTGGTTTTACTTTAAATCAAAATAAGATGCTTGAAATCTGGTTTAGTCTAAAAGTAAAACTACTTAAAAATCATGTCAACATTAAAACTCTTTTGATGTTCCACTTTTTAAAAACTTATTTAAAAGTAAACTGGCACATGTTTCATGAGGCACCCGCTCACATTGTATACCATTAAATGACTAATAACGATCAGGTGGGAAATATAAGTGACTGTGCTTGCTCTGGTGGTCTGTTGATGAACTTATACAATATATTGTCTGCTTCTGGTATGTCAAAATTCATAAGTCTGTGTTCATATTTTTATATACATTTTTTCCTATATATTGAGTTCATTTGGGTGTTGAAATGCCTTTAATAATATGTCTTTTTTATTTCGTGGTTTTACTTCCAAAAGTGTGCTGCCACTGTTGATTTCTCTATCTGTTTGTATTTTATATTTCTCCAGTTTTCCTTTAATTTAACACCCAAATTCCTTTTTGTTTTTCCTATATACACCTTATCACAATCTCTGCAATTAATTCTACATATGCCTGAATTTTCCTCTTTGTGTGGGATCTGTTTTATTTACTTCACTAGTTTGCCTATGCTATATCTATTTATGGGTGCCAAATTGATGTTGTATTGCTTGAATATTTTTTGAGATTTATAATTGAGGTAAGGGTGGTAGGTGAATTTTCGATAAATCTTTTCTTTAGCTAAAGCACTGAGTGTAGTGATTTGTTTAATTTCCTTTTTTTCTTTGAATCTTTTTATTTTTTGATCTATCATTTGTTTGCTAAACCCATTGATTTTTGCTGTGTCTGAGAGAACATTTTTCATCATGGAAAAGATTGTTCTTCTTCCACTGAAGTGATTGGAACATATTTAAAAAAGCTATTTTGGAAGGACTCATACCAGTTACAATAGAACATCCACCTTTCAGGACTTCATGGAAATGTTGATCAAATGTTGCATAAAGTACTTTTGAATGGTCCTGGCAAATAAGCAAAAGATGTGCAATGATTTCTAGTTGAGCTAATTAGTTGTTTATGTGTTTATACAGGGAATCAGGTTAGTATCTCTCTTACTTCCATATTGAACACATTGCAGGGATGGTTTTTTTTTTTTTTTATAGCTGTGCCACTCTCATCTTTCTAGCTGCAAATGTTTGTTACATTTATGAGGTTACTGCCACCGCAACTTTTCTAGAATTGCCTTGCATAGATAGATACAAGGTCATTTGTCAGGAGTATTCAAAACTATGGTACTTTCCTCATCCTCTCTATTTCCTGATATTTGTATACCCAAGATAACTGTATGTTCCTTTCACTAATGAAGGTTCTGCTACTTAAAGAGCTTAGGTGAATGGTTTGAAGACAAAGTTTTAGACTGCTTGTAAAGAAATAAATGTATAACAACATTGTAATGATACTTTTGTGAGATGAACATCAACTTACATTTGAAAACATAAAAATGTTGTGCACAATGCAGTTGAAGCCCACTAAATGTCACATTTATTTCCTATGTTGTTTGCATAAAGAATGTTATTGTAACTGGTTTAGACTTGAATGCATCATTTTATCGGCACCTTTTATGAAGCATTTTATATAAATTTTCAGAACCTTCTTTTTCCTTTCAAACCATTCTTTTGCACCTTAAAACCATTTGCTGTTTGTCACAAAAGCATGTTGATGGTTCTCTAGCAAACTTACATCACAATGGTCACTGCATTCACACTCATTTTCAGATTTGCAATACTATTTTAGAATTGTCTTGTGTTGTTCATAAGTAAGTGCGTGTCTGTCATTTTCATTTTGTTGGTTCTCATCATAGCCACATAGATGGTGTAATAACTACTACTGATATTTTTAGATACAACATAATATCACATATTGATGCCATAGTACAATTAAGATTTAAAAAATTAAGTTTAGATAACCACTAATAAAGTGTGTATATATTTTTGGGCTTCTCTGTATATATATACATACCTAATATAATTTGATGGTTTCTGTTTATATTTAGTATTATTTATGAGTGAGTATATAGTTTAACAAATCATTTTTGCAATAGTTAACAAAAATTGGAAAAAATGATACTCTGAAAATATTCAGCCTATATGATAAAACATAAATTTTACTATTGAAAGGGAAACCAATAACATTCTGATGATTTTATCAAAATCATCAGAAACACAACATACTGAAATTTGACTTATTCAGAAAAAATACCCACATAAATTACATAAAAAGTGCCATAATAAAAACACATTTTTATAATGAATAGCCATACATTCAGATTAATAAATTTACCCATATTTTGAAGGAATATATATATTAGAATTACCACATTGTGTGATGTGGTTCAGTATATTCTGAAGACCTTGCCAAGCCACTTCCTGCTGTTCCCCTGCAACCTCCTGGAACTTTTCTCTCACAGAATGAAGGTCCCAGTTCATTGCCATTGATTGCTATACATAAGATCACAAACATGATTAGAACCTTAAAGTATAAAGTATCACTAATTTATTTAAATTTAGTTTACAATTTGGAAGTGTTTGAATCCTTCAGCTATGATTTTTGTTATAAGAATAATCCTGGATATCTTTAATTGTTTTAAATGCTGAATCAAATACATTTTTTATTGTAATTTTAGTGTTCCACATTACCTTGAATGGAATATCCTTTACATTTTGATCTTCTAATCAAATTTTCTGAACAACAATCCTACAAGAACATATTAAACATATTAACTCCACATTCTTTACAATGCTAGGACATATTTCAGGGCAATTGCTCCTATCATCTGCTGTTGACTGATTGCTCAATTTGATGGCTGGATCCCAAGGTGCTTCTGTGGCAGTCTTTGATGGTTCGATTAAGAATTTGCTGAATTCATCCAAACAGCTAAATTCATTTAATTTTTACTTGTTTTATATGATGAACATTTTTTCAAGTAGATACCTCTGTTGGGTTGTGAAGTTCTTTCAGCAGTTTATTCCCTGGTTTAATTTCATGATGTTGGTCCAAAAGTGAGCTGCCATTATTGACTTATCAATTTGTTTCAAACAAAGATTCTTAAAGTGCTCCTTTCTCTGATTTTCCAAATTTATCTTTATTTTTCCTATATATCTCTGATCACAATCTGCACATTTGATTTCATAAATTCCTGATTTCTGTTTTGTTGGTATTATTTTTTTTTTTACTGTGGAAGCTAATAATTTTTTTTATATAAAATTGTTCTTTGGGGCTAACTTTATGCCATGTTCTTTGAATATCTTATTGAATTTGTTATGGAAAATTGGGTGATATGTGAAACTTTTGAATTTGAATCTTTCCTTGATGGTCTTCAAAGTGAGAACCTCTCTTATAGATTTTTGTCTTTTAAATTTATTGATAATTTTTATTACTGTCTTTTCTAAAATCTGATTATTGTTGATTAATTATCTCTTGATATTCCATTTTGTACTCTGTTTCTGTGAATGAAATGTTAATTATGCTGTATGCTAAGCTGTAGAACATCGTTGCATGTTTATGTGGGATGGATAATAACTGTTATGTTTTATATAATTTTCTGTGTCTTTTCTATGGATTCCAAAGTTCAGTCTGTCTTCATTTTTTATAATTTTTAAATCTAGGAATGGGAGCCAGTCCTTTTTCTCCTCTTCCATGTAAACTGTATGCATTTTTGTTGTAAATTAAGAAGTTTTGAAGCGTCTATTGAACATTTTTTCGGTATTATTGCAAATATGATGTCCACAAACCTAATAGCATTTCTCAAAAATGAATGCAAAGGCTTCGGTGATGATATGAATTTCAAAGGAGCTCATGAATAAATGTGCTAGAAATTTTTGATTAAAGCTGAAAAAAATTTGTTGAATACATAAATTAGCAAGTTTTTGTAAGTCTTCTGTTTCTTCTTTCATAAATTTAAGGAAGTTAACCATCTCTCTAACATTTACATAATATTCTCTATCGGGATGCTGGGGAATAAGGCTTTTACATCAAAAGACATCATTACGTCTCTTGTTTCAATTCTATAATTTGGAAATTTTTCAACTAAATCAAATGAATTTTCGATGCTCAATCTTTGAAACCTTTTAAAAGCATTGAAATTGTTAATGAACTTTTTTGCTATTTTACATGTGGGTGAATTGATGTTGTTAATTATTGGTCTCATGCTTTTTTATCATTTTTATGTATTTTAGGAAGTGCATAAGCAAAATGATAAATCAGCAGTGGTATCTCCTGTACCAAAAATCATAAAATTCAATCAGAGGCTAAACTCTTGAAAGAACTTTACAATCCAATGGCGCTATCTACTTGGAAAAATTTTTCATCCTAACAAAATAGGACAAACCTGAAGTTCCACCCATCGATGAGCTCAACAAGTTTTACTCCAACATCAGAGACCACCACAGAAGCACTTTGGGATCCAGCCACCAAATGGAGTACTCCGTCAACAGCTGATGATGGAATTGATTGTCCCAGAAACATGTTCTAATGTTGTATAAGTAAGTGGAGTTGGTGTGAACATGTATCCTACATTCTTGTAGGATATATTACCACTCCATTGTCCACAGCCTCATAAGTACAATTTGATTAAACAATGAAGTTCTCTGCTAGCATAATCACAGAAAATCAACAAGTTTATTTGGGTCAAGACACATTGGCCATGAACATGTTCAGTCTGTAATAAGCCTGTTAGCATGCCATTGTTTTTCTTCAGACATACAGTAAACCATCATGTTTTATTATTGTGTTATTTTATTTGTAGTAATGTTTGAATTGACAGCTTTTCAATAAAGAAAGATGAACATTTTTTTAATTTGTAATTCCTATACAAAAATTTAACGTTACAATATTTTCAATATTATTCAATTTGGAATCGAAAAGTGAAACACACATTAATAATCTCTTCTAATTGAAATATTAAGAATGCTCTTTATAGTTTCAATTATATGAGAAATACTCAGGACATGTTTTGTGGAGCAATTGTCCACATCCTCAACTGTTAAACTACTGTTGGATCATTCGTAGAAGTTGGGTAGGTATGTGGGTTGGCTCTGTGGTCTTGTGATAAATTTGAATAAAGAGCTGTCTGCTTCTGGGATATCAAAATTCATATGGTTTTGCTCATGTTTTTTTTATATAAATTTTTTTCCATGTCTTTAATTCTTTTGGTTGTTGAATAGTTTTTAATAAGTTGATGCTTTTTTCTATTTCATGGTTTTCATTCCAAAAATATGCTGCCGCAGTTGATTTATCCATTTGTTTGTAATGGATGTTTCTCCAGTATTCCTTCAACCTGATGCCTATATTTCTCTTTGTTTTTTCTATGTAGATTTTTTCACAATCCTTACAATTAATCTGGTAAATACCAGATATTTTCTCTTTGGGCTTGGAATCTGTTTTGTTTAATTTCAATAATTTTTTTATTGTATCAGTTTTGAGGTGCTAAGATGATGATATACTGCTTGAAAATTTTTTGAAATTTCTTATTGACTGATGGGCGGTAAGTGAACTTTTTAAATGTTTTTTACCCTGATAAATAACTCAAAGTTGTGATTTGTTTAATTCTTTTCTGTTTCTGAAATCTTTTAACTTTTTGATTAATCATCTGTTTGCTGAACCCATTGGATTTAGTGGCTTTTATTATGTGTAGATATTTGCTGTTATATTCTTCTTTGTTCAGTGGTATATTTAGTCTGTCATGTTGGTGAACGCTACTTCCTTAAGTGATCTTGGATAAGGAAGCAGCATTCAACAGCATGACATACAGACTAATAAATAATTATAGTTTTCTAATTTTGTAAAATAAATATTTATGTTCATCTACTATCCCCTTTATTCCTGTAGGGGGCAAGAGAAACTGAATAAAAATAAATTGTAGAAAACACTTTACTGTCAGCATACCAGTGTAAAACTGTTGTCCATTGTAACATTT